>QRFH01000008.1:1200000-1800000 GCA_025389075.1 Sclerotinia minor
GCCTTTAACATCCAGGAAGAGAGTTGAGGTTTTCTTCTTGGATCTTGAATTTCTTTCGATTTCGGTAGTGAGTAAGATTGCTGTATCGATGGCTGATTTCTTTTGTCTTCCACCCATTTGAGAGTAATGAAGTAATTGCGTAGTCTCCGCTAAGTAGCTAAGCCTTTGAGCCAGAATTCTTTCACTTATCTTGCCAAGGCAATTTAGTAGGGCGATAACTCTATAAGCTTTTGGGGCCGAGTAGTCTGGTTTCGAAGGTTTCTTGAGTATCGCTCCAGTGGCTTGTTTCCAGCAAGAAGGATGGTAACCGAGGTTGATAAGATGACTGAAGAGGGTGAAGAATGCTTTTGGTATTGCTTTGTACGCTTGAATAATGATATCTTGAGTAATCCCATCGGGGCCAGGGGTCTTTCCTTTGATTTTTGCAGAGCACGCGTTTAGGAGTTCGCTCTCTGTAAGATCAGGCCATTCCCATTTCTTAGATTGTTTATAGCTTTCCCAATTGGGCGGTGGGGTGAATGGAGGAGGAGGAAATAGGGTCGATCTAAATGCAGAGCATTTTCCCTCGAAAGAATTTTCTAGTTTAGAGGGATTGGATCGAATATTCGGGATTCGTTCGGTTTGCATATCTTTTGTGTATGACATTGCCTTGAATATGGATTGGGTATCCTCTTTTTCAAGGAACTCATTCCAGTGGTTTTTCTTTGCTGTTTTAATAGCTTGGAAGTAATGATTCCTGGCTGACTGGTAGATTTTCTTGAACATATCGTCTTCCGGGTAAAGCTTGGCGTTCTCATATGCATTAGAGAGTCGTTTTCGAAGGGCTTTCAGCTCTGGAGACCACCAGGGTTTAGCTCTTTTTGTGGACTTGATTCTCGGTATACTAGTTTCAGCCGTATAAGTGATTATTCGGGTGAATTCTTTTGCAGCATCATCCAATACTTGTATGTATTGGCTCTTGTCGAGAAGGGAATCAAGAGAGTTGGATTCTGAGGTAGCGATATTAAGGTAATCACTTGAATTTAAGGTGGTTGATATCGATATTTTCGATTTGAGGGTATTCGCGAATTTTTCCAAATCCGCAAGTTTTGTGTTGAATCTTGCTGGCTGAGCTCTATTCATTGTACGGGATGAAGTGCCCTTTACTTCAAAGAGAATGCTTAAGTGATCTGATCCAAGATCAGGGAGGACTTGCCAATCAGTGATATAGGGAGATACTGAATCTGTGGCTAAAGTAAGGTCTAAGACACTTGGATTTGTCATATTTGTTCGATAAAAGGTGCTCGTGCCTGGTTCGTTAAATAGAATGAGATTGTGATCCTCAAACCATTCGGTGAGTAGATCGGCATTTGAGCTTTTGTTAGAGAAGGGGTCCCACCAAGGGTGATGGGAGTTGAAATCTCTTACGAGGATGGTGTGATGAGTAAGAGGGGTATTGAAAAGGCATCTTTCGATGGTGTGGCCTTTTTCTTTGGCTTGGTCCGCTTCATTTTAGATATTGATGAGTTGTATTGTATGTTTTCCTTGAGTGATATCAATAATTTGAATATCTGGATCATTAGGGGAGTTGGGAGCTAGGGCTACTAGCGGTTTGAATCCTTTTGAAATGTAGATCATAGTTCGGGGATGCAGGTTCGAAGGATTATTTGGGAGGAGTTGAGAGAAGTTGGATGGGCGATAAATCTGGTTGAGGAAAGGGGGCACTGGACTTAACAACAGAAAATAGCTTCGCTGATAAATACATCTGCTTTTGTTATCGTCTAGCTAGTCTGCGAAAGACGCAGCATATGTGATACGAGTGATACAGTTTTCTATATGATAAATACATATATATTAAAAGATTGGGTGGAAGAGGCCTCTATATTGACTATATTACTACGCGTGTAGGCATCTTGATCTCCTCTTGGTATCCTCGGAGGGGACCAATATGCCTGCTTATGGTTCGTCTAATCTAGCCTGTTTAGGTAACCGTATTACTAATCACGACACGTGATTAGTACCGGTAACTTCTATTCCTTTTAACAATATATTCACTTAAATAATAATAAACCCTATGTGGAAGACGGTATCTGCACTTACTGGCTAATTAGTCTCCCCTCTCCTTCTACGATGATAGAGGACGCCCCCAACTAAAACAGACCGATTTTGTTGAAAACACGCCATCTTTTGACAGGCACTGAAGATGTTCTTTTACCTAAGACTGAGCAAAGTGCTTTCAAAATATCTCATCGCCAGGGTTAAAAAATACGGAAGAGATTTCGAGCTAGAATGGTCTGTACCAGACTAGTCAGAATCTGAGATATATGTCTCGCCGAGTCTAACAGCCACAAACTACTATCAGCCCAGGATGCTATTACTGCAATATGCCATGAAATCGGGCGACTCATCGACCTTGATACTTGTCTTTTTCCGGGGCATTCATGGCCCTGAATGAACAACTGGCTGTGGGTCATATTCAACATAAAGCAATGCGGCAGTGCCATTTTCGGGATTGATCAACAATATATTATGAAATATAAAGGAGGAAGATTGTGCATTGAAATGAGGGCAGGATGTAGGCTTCATGTCAAATAATCATTCTACTGGCAAGAGGAGCCACGGACCATACGGTTGGCCCGAATGAAAGGACACCAAACTAATGGATAGCGGACCAGCTTTTTCGTACAGAAGATGATACATAATAGAGTTCTCACTGAGACTTGACTGATCTGGATCGCTAGAAATAGAAACACCAGCGAGGAAAGGTCGACAGGGAAGAGTGATGCAGACTGTAGAATAACAAGTAGCAGAAGATGATGACAGTAGCGTGGAACCACTTCCCCCTCCTACCCTAGTGTTGATGCGTTATGATGAATAAGATGTGCTACTTCCAACACCGAATGCCTTGGACTTGCTGCCTAGGAAGTCATTCAATATTGATTGCTGATGTTTGGGATGAGCATGGTGATTTGAATGCAGTTTCTGTTTCTAAAGATATACATTCATAACTGGAATGTCATTGGCATCAGCCCGACGAATGCGTATAGAAGATGACAGTTGAATATGATAGTTTCTGGCTTTTATTTGAGCTATGCCTTTGTCTGGAATGGAAGTCACGACGTGTTAGCTGGATATAACAAGCACGTGACTTTCGTGATTGCCTGATCAATGAGATATTGAATATTTACTCACCCCTACCTACCTACTTAAGAACAAAACCATCACAAACATCAGAAAATACTCATTTTCAAGCTGGCTACCATATCATCAGTAGGAAATCTCCAAGTGTTCGCCTTGAGATATATTTGGAAAGTTATGGCAAGCCCTGCTAGAGGACCACATAAGAGAAAGTCAAGTACAGACCGCGCAATATCACCCCCACCCTTGCGTCGCAAAGTACAGTCTATAACAACGCGTAAGCTTCACAAGAATGTTTGACGAATTATAATTGAAACTGCTTTTAGAGACTGCTGTTGCAACATTCTTTACGCCTACATCGCAAAAGCCACCTGAAACGATTTCCTGGCAAGAACGCGCTCCAAATGATGATACACCAAGCACGCTCTTGGTTGGCAAATTTGAACCACCAACCAGCTCAGTCACAGAGGTATCATCACCCAATCTGAAAAGAAACAAAGTTGCTGCTTTTGATTTTGTGAGTACTGGTTTCGCGCCCTGTAAAGCAAAACCCCAATAACATCTCACAACAGGACTCAACTCTCATACAGACATCCTCTGGCAAGAAGCATTCTAGTAACGCCCAGGACTGGAAGTGGTGGCATCCATCGGTTCCTGGTATTCTGAGAAAACTATACTTTGAGGATGGGTCGGTGACACATTACCTCGTATACACTTTCGAGTTGCTGAATATTTTGCAGTTTTCGTGTCGTTGTGATCAGCAACCAGGGTGGTATCTCCCTCAAAACGGACCCCAAATCCCCCAAAGCTCGACTTGGGGAATTCAAGGCGAAAGTTTCTGCGGTTTTCAATCGTCTCAATATTCCAGTGAGTATCTATGCAGCAACGGAGAATGACATATATCGAAAGCCACGAACGGGCATGTGGAATGAATTACTTGAAGACTACGACATTCACCTTCCAGGTGACCTTAATCTTCGAGAGTCCATCTTTGTTGGAGATGCTGCCGGGCGCCACGCCACTACTGGGAAATCAAAGGACTTTGCTTGCTCGGACCGGTAAAGCTATCTGTGTCTTGATGTTGTATTGATCGTTAATACTTCGTAGGAATTTTGCTGAAAACGTCGGGATCAAATTCTATACCCCCGAAGAATATTTTCTCAAAGAAGCACCAAGACCATTTACTCGCACGTTTGAGCCAGGAGATCACTGCTCTCGAAACACTACAGGTTGGGATCATGAAGCTTTGACTGCTATTGATTTGTTTTTGACATTGTCCTAGTGTCTCCAAAGTACGAAAAACTCAATCCGACAGAGATAGTCATTTTCTGTGGTAGTCCTGGAGCTGGAAAATCTACATTTTACTGGAAGCAATTAGAACGTCTTGGTTATGCTAGAGTGAATCAAGATATCCTCAAAACAGTATGTGCTGCGTTTGCTAGTGGTTACAGAGTATAAAATAACATCCAACGAGCGAGACAAATGCTTCCAAGCTGCTGAACAATATTTGGATGAGGGTACGTCTGTGGTTGTGGGTGAGTAGTTGTGCTTGCACCGCATTCATATGATGGCGGCGGAACTGACACCTTCTAGACAATACAAATGCGGATCGAGATATTCGAAGTAAGTGGGTAGCATTAGCTGCCAAGTATTCCGTACCGATCCGCTGTGTCCATTTTTTAGCAAGCGTACAAGTATGCCAGCACAACGATGCTGTGCGAGCCTTGAATCAAACCGTATGTCCTCGTTCACTCTAATGGATTCTCTTCGCGATTGACGAGAAAGGTCCATGACATCCTTCCTGGATATGACATTCTAATCCGACACAGATGAACCCGGAAAAGAGAAAATTACTCCCTAAATTAGCCTTTACAAGCTTCACGTCGAGATTTCAAAAACCAGAATTGACCGAAGGATTCCAGGATATTATAGAAGTACCATTCAAGGTACGTCTCACCGCATACATTTCTTTCCCTGTGCTTCTAATGCTGAGGTTATAAGTTTGAGGGAAGCGAAGCCCAACGAGAAATATGGTCTCAACATTGGATTTGAAAGATTATTCAATGATCTTGATAAGACTAGAGTGCACGAACGTGGCATATTTTACATGGCGTTCATGTTATCCGTGGAAGGCATAAATTTATCCTAATAGTGTTCCTCGTTGACTTGCGAATTTGCTTCGCCCGATTGGCGACAATGATGGGCTGCAGCAAGGTTACAATAAGTGTATGCCTGTCCGGTCCGTCCTTCACCTCAACAGGAGGGGGATTTCTAATTTACAACATTGAAAATTGCTCGTCAATGTGATGCCAAAAGTTTAGCAATGTTTTAACATAAGTGTTCTATTTTAGTGAGAAGCCCACGAATTAACATTTCTTCCATTGCTTTTACTCTTGGCTGGTTAGCAAAAGGAGCCTCTGAAAGTGTTGGTTTGAAATGCGAGGGGGCACTCCATGCCTGGACCGGCTAAATCAGGAGGTTGGGTCGGTATCTCGACCACGCCGATCCAACCCCTCACTGAAAGTAATGCCTGTTTTGAGCGGCCTGAGAAAGTGACTAGAAAATCAGGCTACTACAAGGACCTATGCTTTTCAAGATAAATTTGGAATCACTATTAGATTGTAGATGTAAAAGTAAGAGGCTTTTCCGAGTTAGAGTGGCTTGAATGCACCACGCACTACCATTGAGTGTAAGTTGGACGTGTGGTTGTTGGGTAGGCCGTATTAGTTGCGAAATGTGAGAACACATGCAATGTATATTCCAGTTGAAGGATCGATCACTCACCAATTTATCTAATAGAGAGTGTTTTGGTTTAACTTCCAACCCAGATGTTCTTTACAACTTCTATGTTCCTGGCTGTGGGTACCAAACAGTACCAAGAACACAACTAACCAGTGGTCCGATGGGGAATTGGGTTATCCACCTATGAGAAGTCGGCGGAATCTGTACGCTCCCTTTTCCGTGCGGAATACTGGAATTTTTTGAATTATTGATTTTTTTAACAGGGCCACCAGGGCTTATTTAGCAAACAAATTGTTGTGGATTAATTCCGTTGAAGAAGAAAAATGGCGAAGAGAAATATTTATGTATATTGTTTGCCAAACAATCAAATGGATTTTTTGGAATTCCCGGAACCAACCTCTGCCATACAGAATACAAGAAGCCAAGAAATCATGAAGTCACACCTTTTAAAGTCATGCGCCTGGCGTCTCTTTCTCGACGATAAGGCAAAGCAGGCGGTAATGTATTGCCTCGCACAGCTGAACAAGATATCAGATGTGATGAATCGCGAGGCGGACTATGGAAAGGGGGCACCACACATTGCTTGAAACAACGAGAAAGAACGGCATGGCCCTTGATCATTGGATCGACGGTCGGGTTCCTGCACCAATAGGTGTCTCAAAAAATGCTGTGGACTTTGACAGGGCAAAGCTTAGCCTTAACAAGGTGTGTTACGGTAAATACGTACAGAATATATGAAAAAAACCATCACTTTTAGTTACGGACTTAACCATTTTCAAAGAGGTGCATATATTGCTGCTTGTTTGCACAGGTTTCGTCATTGCATTTGAAGAAAAGAAGCTTAAACTTTTTCTTTCCTTTTGTAGAAGCAGAAAACTGGTGGGATGTGACAAACCTCTTCCGGCGTAGCGCTTGTCAATGTTGAGGATAGCAAAAGGTTTGCATTTGAGACTGAGGTCTTAAAACTTGGAACTTAAAATTCTCTGTATTCGCAGTGTTGTTAGCTCCCGAAGACTATCGACTCTGTCCATCTTCGTGACTTTCCGCTCATTGATCAAATGAGCCATCATGATTCACGATTCACGATTCACGACTCACAACCACTTCTTTCCCCCTTGTAAGCTGTGACCGGTCACCGGTAAAGGGTAAACTCGAGCAGTCGGCAAAGGAGAGAAAGAATAATGTAATAATAGTAATCAAGCTTTGCTCCGTAGTTTGCTTAGTGTACGCTAAACCTTCAAAAGGATTCTTTCTAGAGATTCATAGAATCAACCACTGACAGAAACGGGCGGAATGCGACCCACCGCTATAGTTGTAATGAGCAATAAGACCGCCTGGTTTCTCTCTGCCCTTGTTCCCCGGGGCATTGAAATATATGCTCCTTTGTGAGCTTGAGTACGGTACCATTCTCCTCCATTTCCAAGTCTGTATACATTGTCCGACATACCTTGCTTTGTTCTTATTTGATTGAACTAACCAGGATTATGGAAAAACGAATCGAATGCCCCCATATTAAAGAATAGAACATTCTAATTTCCTCATGAGCAAAGGGATTTACATACCTTACGGCAAGGCGTCGAAAACAATCTATGCTCCGCGAGAGCCTAATGCCAATGAGAGGTTTGGATAACAAGTCGACCCGCTCATTATGTGAGAAAGAATCTGGACCCTTTTCTTTCAACGTGGGGGTGAGTGTTCCAACTTCCGACGGCATATCGGTGTTTCCATTAATCCACATGGAGCAAAGTCAGAAAAGTCATTTGGAAGTTTGGAAGATTTCGTGTAGCCGCAAGATTCGCTAAGTTTCTGGAGGTGCTTAGAGCTCTCAGGTAGTGAGTGTATGTATGTATGTATGTATGTATGTATGTATGTATGTACGTACTGTGACTGTACCCAAATGTCTTGCGCAGGCTCTGAGCGGACGAAAAGTAGCAGCGAGTAAAGGAGGAATATACATATAGCTATCCAAGACCAGGCGAATGCGATATATCTATGACACATGTGACGACGTTAATATGAAAGACACCTCTTTTGGGTGTAACCCGCCAAATCATCAAAAAACTCATAGGTAGGTAGGGAGGCAGGGAGGGAGGCAGGGAGGTAAAGTACTTGGAACATTCTACCAATTAAAATCCCCAGGATATGTCCATCGCCTTCTAAAAAAGCCATCTACGAGTATACGGTACGTACGGGTATTCACTCGTTTGCAAGGCCCTTTCGGCCGCGCGAGCTCTATGGCTACGAGGACGTAAACGGTCGGTGCAGCTTCTGGTCCCCAAGAGAAAAGAAGCAAAAAAGTGGGCTTTCCGAGGTAATAATTATTAGTGCTGTGATCCGGATGCCCTTCCCTGTAAAGGACAGACAGAGAAAGAGAGAAAGAGACCAGACATGCACTTGTGCACAGCAGCATAGGTTAGAGGGGGAGGGACTATCTAGTAGTAGGTGAGGAAGAAGTAGGTGAGGAGTACCAGTACGATTAGGTCGTGTACCTACTACCTAGTACCTAGCCTGTAGCTTTAGCTTGGGTTTAGTTTGTAGGTTCTATCATCTGTGCTCCACATTCTTTTTCAATTCCATTGCCCGGGGAAATTTTGTTAGTGAAGTCAGAAAAAAAAAAAAAATAATAAAAAATACTGGGTCACATCATAACACAGACAACAGACACAAACACAAACACAAAATCGAAAGACTACCATTAATTCATTCCCATCCACTCCCACGGGTCTCATCCACACACCCACCCACTCACCGACCCACTCACCCACCAAACCCTCTTGGATTTCCGACCTTCCGACTCTCGACCTCTCGACCTCTCGACCTCTCAAACTCACGACTTCTTAATCTCCATCCTTTCAACCTTCTGACTTGTTCTTTTCTCCGTCTTAAATCACCCAAAATCCACTCGTCAAAGTTTATCGACCAGCAGGACCCAAGTTCAACCACTCAGACCTCAAGAGCAAGCACCCTGATAGCCCCCTTCACCGTCGTGTCCCGTCACATACATCCCTCCGCCCTTCTTGTCAAACACTACTATCAGTTGAATGCAATACTCCCCAACATCGAACTATCGGACTGTCCAATTACTGTAAGTCTTACATAGTCCCCGAAATTCTGCAAAGTTTTTCTAGTCATCCTTCACGTGAGAGCATTGGATGAGGAAACGCTGGGTAGTGCAATGTCTGATTGGTTCTGCAAAGAAAAAGTTCGCAGCGCAGCCAGAACTCCCAACCACGCATCCAAGTCTTCATTGCCCATACATTTCTCCCATCGCGCGTTCAACCTAGCTATACACATAACTACGTGGTCCATTGGAAAACGCATAACTTTCGAAACGTCCACGTATGATTGCAAGTTGTGAACAAGTTACTTGTGCAGTTTCCTCACTTCGGTATCGCTACATCAATTTATCAGAAAGGAAAAGAGAAGCATTACCTTCATATTATGTTGTCAATTGCACTATAGAATCGCGCCCGTTTTTGACAGAAGTACAATATCGACACGATACAAGTCGCTACATCGACCTGCCTCCAAAATCCCAACTTTTGCTTACTCGCTGTCTTCCAAAATGCCGACAGGATTAGCTGAGTTTCGCCTTCCTGGCCATATCGCCGAGAGAAAAGCTAGAGAGAGCTTGCCAGAATTAGATATGGATCTTTCGTGCTCAATTCATACACAAAACTCATCGGCATCTGAGCTACCATCACCAGTTACACCAACTTTCTCTACACGAGGCCATATGAGGCATCCAAGCTCAGCTTCTTCAATCGAATCACAGTACCTCTATGAAAGTCCGTCCTCGCCGACATTCGCAAGCAACAAATCGGGCAAGCGATCACTGCCTGATGTTCAAGAAGAACCTCGTTGCGAACGCGAGAATGACTTCATGTTTGAGGACGATGACGATGTCCCAGATTGCGATGAACTCTACAACTGCCTGTGTAAGTCTTAAATTACGTCCAGACCTTCATACTTTTAATGACCTTAAAACCTCCATACCTTCATACATTTATTTATTGTTTATCTATTGAATGATTACGCGGGGTAATGATTATCGCGGAGCGCACATCCACTGGGGCAAAGGCGATAGGCTAATTCCTTGTTCTCGTGATATATAGGCGACGATCTGTATTGCTTGCATAGAGATACGTCTATAGCCCAAAGTTCAGTCCATTTATCTACCAATCAAGACTCTTACTACGATCTTTCGGATGGATTCTTTAGTGATGGGGATTTTTCATTAAACCAGAGATACAAGAAGAGGAGAGGAAACGAATCGCCACTGAATGGTCTCACATCTCGATTCAATACCAAGTTTCCTTCCTTTGCCCGCAAATGGAGTTCCCGAAAAGCCACGGGTTCTTCAGCAGCATCTATATCGTCCGATACCCAACGAGATTATGCAACTTCAAGGGCCCCTTCTAGTAGATCCTCATCCAGGTCGAACTCCGCTCGCAGACCTCTGGACAATACTTCTGATCTCCATTTACCACCTACTCCAACCAGAAGTGTCTTTGGTAGCCGCGATAATAGCTCCACGACATCCTTCCTCGATATCGAAAAGGCAAAAAGCGGTACGTCGGAATTCGAAGAAGGGCTGGCCGGCACGCCATTGCTTCCACCTCTCATGACTGATGTCTTAGCAAAGGAGCAGTTCAAGATGCAATCACCATTACAGTCACCATCTGTCGCTGACACGAGTGATTCGATGTCTGGCGCCAACACGCCCATTGATTTCATACTTACCCAACAGTTACATGGAATGCCCTCACCCCCACTTAGTACTAGGCCATCTATTTCATCCTTTCATAGATCAACAATTAGATCAAATTACATAGTTCCCTCTTCAGAGATTCCTGCCATGCTGATCGCTGAGGAGAACGATGAGTGGGCAAACAAACTTGGCCATGCTAACTTCGTCATCCACCCCGAGCCCTATGTCCCTGAGAATTTCGACCTCGAAGCTTGCCGGCAACTACGAGCCGATTGGGATCTCGCGCGTTGTAACTATACCAAGCATATTGTTCGCACAGGTGAACACTATGGTGTCACTTCAAAAACGTACAAGTTGACTGAGGAAAAATGGGCTCAAACAGATCTCAAGTGGATGAAAAACAATGAACTCACAATTGCTACTACAGCCCAGAGCTCCACAGATGCCTTTGCCACATTGAAACACAACACGCTTGGCAATGCTTCCTCAAGCAACGTCATGACGAAAATCCCATCGCTAAACGACCCTCGCAGCGAAGGAAAATTTCCTCAGCTTGGGGACGAAGATATCGTTGGACCAATGGTTCAAGCTACCGCGCAACTTCGACGGAATCCCAGCAAAACAACCAAGCTTCTCCGATTCATCACAGATAAATTCCCTGTGACATTGGGGAAGCCTTGAATACAATCGAAACCGAGCATCTTAAGAAGCTCCTGGCCCTCACGAGCCACCCTTTTTCTTCTTGTTTTTACTTCTGGTCGGTTGATGGTCGCACCGTCCCACCGCATCTTTTTAACGACTTTACGAACGAAACGGATTTTTACTATACCCCAACGCTCCTTAACAGGCAACTATCCTTGAAGATCTAGCAACTTGAGATTCGAGATCTGCACTGTCCTTTGAGCATTGTTATCATTCTTGTGTATTGTTTACTATTTTATTTGAAAATATTCATAATCATATTGCGTTCTTTCCTTTCACGTGTACTTAGTTTTTGTTTCCATTTGCGTGTGCCGCAATGGAGCTGGAGCGCAAAAATATCATGGGGCTGGGATATGGATCGGGGCCTGGTCTAGAGGGCCTGGGTTTAGCTCGGCTTGGAAAGGAGGATGGATACGAGCTTGGTTTATGGGACCGGATTTGATCAGGCAAGGAAAGGGGTAAAAGTCCCTTAGATGAGCGCATAATGGGACAATAGACACCTGTGCGCATTTTTCTCGTAATATACGGTAGCAGCGGAGGGTGGAGGATAATATACCAAAGGAGAGGAATGAGTTGAAATAAAGAGGTGGTGGATGCGGACTGTGAATATAAGGGCGATCCTATGGAACAGAAGGGGGGGGGAAGATGGGAATTGAAAAGCGGTGAAACTCGATGAGAGGAATATTCTGTGTCGCGCGCACGCAAGGCAATCGCGACAACCCTTCAAAATCATCTCCAACGAAAATTCCAATTTGGCAAAGCGCAAAGGAAAAGGGAGCGTACATATGGATCCTTTATGGTTAGTCAGTCAGCGGCTTGAATGAATGAGGTGGAAACCAGCACAGCGAGGGAGGATTTATTGAATATTAGTTCTAGATACCCTACCATTAAAAAATGGAGAAAAATATTTTTCAAAACCATTCATTGACTACTTTTAAGTGTGATATGATTGTAATAGATGCGATATATACCGCTTAGTAGTAACCTTGGTCTCGCAGCACGATGCAATCCAGATTCCTAACACGAGAATCTATATTTCATTTGCAATTTGATTTTTTATACTAGTGAATTTGCCATGTGTGCACTGACGATGCTTCAGTACTTTCTATTAAGTCTGAAAGGCAAGTACTCAGTGTACAACATAAGACTGCATCAACAATACTCGATCCGATTAATACAAGGCGATTGTATCCAGAAAATTTCTTGATTCCCAAATTGTACGCAGTAACTTAATGGATGTGTCTATCGGCGCGGATACTCTTTTCCTGAAAGACAACTAGATTTTGACCGAGCTTCCACGGGCGCATGCTCCCATTCAACATATTTTCCGCCTACATTTTCAAACACTCAACGAGATGCTCGTAGCTCTTTTAGGTTTTCACGAACTGTATATGGATGCATTATTTTTAAGGCAGTGCAATATGGAGGGAGCTGGACATGCAAGGAGTGCGTGGCCATCGCTAAAAAGTGTACCTGCAGTCTGGGCATGAAAGCCGAAGTGTACCAATACAATTATAGCTAGTATGCTCTACCGAGTAGACAACCTAGAGATTATCCTTTACTCTGTCCTGTTGGGGCGATCGACGCTGCATGGATGTATGCGGCGTGTGCATGTTGTGTGTATGTACTTACCAGGAATCGGCGCTGTAATCGGCGCGCCTGTCTCTCTATACTCTCCTAGCGGCTAAGCCTTCTCTAATCTCACCACTTGAACTTAGCTGCAAAGTACTCCCCAGAGCAAGTCAGCGTGAGCCCTGATCAGGTGAGAGTGCGCGAATGAGCCAATGCGTACATTGTACATACAGTACAGCTGGTCCTGTGAGTCGCCACATGACTTATCGCAACTTGTAGATCTGGGCTTGGACTTTGGGCTGATTGAAAGGCCCGAGCATGCTTTCCTAAACGTTTTAATGTATCCACTCCCCTATCGTCTATATATGAGGAAGCGTTTGCCGTTGCTGTAAGGCTTCACGACCTGTAAGAGTTGCACGAAGGAAATAAAATGCCGCGGTGTTTCAAGCTAGCCATCTTTCTAAGTGCATCTCATATACTCCTACCATCATTAAGATAGTGAGTGTGTTCTGAAACGTTGGGCCTCTTCACACGAGATTTGGTATACTCGTGTACCGTAAAGTATTCGAAATCTGCATTCCATATGTGTACAGACCTCATGTACGTGATCCCGTTGGCTTGCAGCTAGGAAGAAACATGCATGTACACTTGTGCATTCGGGGACGTTAATCTTGCTGCTGTGATGTACAGCGTGAGTTTATGTTGAGTTTGACCATGATGGTGTTTTCGGGGTTTTGAACTAGTGGAATGAGTGATAACTACGCTTTACCAGCTTTCCATTTTGAGAATCCAGTGAGAGTGAGGGTAATTAATTTCCCGTGCCTATTTCTAGTATTTGAGGCAGTCGCACGGCATGTGTGTGATGGACGTTGTAATGTAGTATCGTAAATGCTGTGATGGTTTTTGATAGAGAATAAATTTGAATAGCAAGTTGACAAGTGACTTCTTGCATGGGTAGTTCTCGAGGTCTTTCGTCCGATAGATCAATAGACAGATAGATAGATGGGTAATATTGGATTATAAGACTAGGTAGATAAAATTCTCAAAAGTCGCATGACTTGAATTCTTGTACTTGTACTTGTATTGCATTGTATTGTACTGTGCAATACATTCACGTTACACTATGGCCCGTGAGTTGCTATTTTTCTATTTTTCATCATTCAATTTCTAATATGCATCCGCAGTGTACTCTACCGGCAAAGCATAAGTTTTTCAAGAAATCCAAATGTTTTCCCTTCGTCTCACTCACATGTCCCCGAATCCACAACCTGCAGCATGAGCATGAGCATGAGCATGAGCATGAGCATGAGCATACCTAAGGATGTTGATATTCGGAGATATAAGTTCATGTCACTTCTTGGCTTCCCTCAATTCAACTCTACAAACGATCCCGTTCAAATGTTCCGAGCCAAGTCCAAAGGTACTAACAATACGACACTGAGGCTTTTGGCTTTTTCTTTACTCGACCTCTCTTCAGCTCCTTTATTTTACCCGGAGAGATCTCTCTTTTACTCGATCGTATAATTTCGGACTGGAATACAATTTCTAATTCCGGTGCAAACCTTTGATATGCAAGAGACAAGAATTGGAGCCACGAAAGCTGTAAGTTCATGCAGGTACAGAGGTCTGGACTTGAAGTTGTACGGAATCCTAGTGTTTATGTTATGTTATTTGCTCATGCTTGTGCTGCCAATATACGAGGTTTGGAAAAATTGAGTATGTAGGTTAAGGACTAAGGAGCGGCAAGCAGTTTTATTCTTTTCAAACATCATTCCCGACTTATCCTTTTTCGAAACATGGCTGAAGGAAAGTCAAAAATAGTATCAACATCGAAAGAGACATCCGCCATCCCAACAATTGCTTCCTGTTCCCAAAACTGCCTCTCGAGTCTCAACGACGTCGTTCTCTATGTGTATCGGAGCTTTTAGGAAAAAAGACCCATACATAATGTCTCGGTACTAGATCCCGATTGCAAGCTCTCTCGCTTCACATCCGAATCCAACAACAGATTCGAGTGCTATGTATGTAGTGTACTAGTGCTTAATACGCACCAAATTCCTGGTTCAGTATGGCTTCCTGTTCAGATTTTGTTTCATTCTCAGACGCAATCGGCCGGTGAAGTCCCGACTATGCCGCTCGCCAGGATGATATATTTTTTTTAATATTTTTTTTTGGAGTCTAAGTGGTGGAGAATCTAGAATGACTGAGAATCTTTTCACATTTTCTCTCCTTTATAGGATATTTTTTTCTTCCGTCCTTTCTTTTGACCTTAGGATGGCCCCGGTTCGAGACCTCAACTTTCCAGGGGCTTAGCTGCATGATGGCGTAAGGAGATGATTTTTCATATTGATGGATTTGGGAACCCGCGGGGGATGGTGGGGGATGGTGTGAATTGATGTGTCATGGACAAATAGTCCTTTACTTGGAGATGTACTGCATAACCATTATTGACACCACCAAATGGATGGGCGACAGAAGATGAGTCAACTTCGACAGTTGATAGCCCTTGAATAAGGTACGTGCATGGAAGGGCAGACAAGAAGAGGCGTAGTTGTGAATTGGGGAATGGCATGAAGGCGAATGCAACGAATTAGGTAAACAAACCGAGCGTCGCTATCTGTTTGTTGCTGGTACTTTCAAATCTCAAGGTTGAGGACAAATGTCCGGATCATCGTTCAGTTCCAGTCTGCAGATGCCCCAAAGTCTATTGTCAGCAGAGTAGCCTGTTCACGGAATGCTCTGCTTATGATTTAGACATTGAAAAAAACACGATCTTGCTAGTGAGAAACATGCAGTTGCATGATAAGGATGTCCTCCGAAATACGAACATGCTTCCCTATACCATCAGTACTTAATATCAGGATCCTAGCACGGGCTTCTCATCAATGATTGAACCTACCAAGGAGACGCAATATTGCAAAATTCAAGTAGAGTCTACACATAAAGTAACATGGTCACTATGAGAAGGTATGGATTTTAGTAGTTGGCGTGAGAAGTACTAGGGGCATATACTGCAATGTATCCTCCACATCAATCTCCAGAACATAAAAAACTAATTGAGACAATAGCAGTCTCCCAAATCATTTATTTCCCACACACGAAACATCTCCTAAATGGAGTCCCCTTCCAAGCAACCAAGAGATATTTCGCTCCTATTTCAAAATGGGACCATCAACAACTAACGACCTCGTCATATAGGAGTCAAATCTATTATGGCTTAATACCCGAGAATCATTGGCAAAAACTGGGGAGGACCAGGCACGTCTTATATACTCCAAGGTGAGAGTGATTAGGGATCGAGATTGAGCTTGTCGGAAGGGCAAGACACAAGTATGTGTCACAAAGTATGCGAAGCCTTTGATGTTTTAAAAAAAGTTACCCATGCAATACTGAGATACAACGCAACAATTTAGTCAGATGAGGTATCAATACCTGTGAGTTCCATGTTGACTTTTGGTGCCCTGGATTGCGTGGGTGAATTGGTATGGATGATGGTATCCCCACGATGGAATGGTAACAAAATAGCTTTGTGGACTTCAACCTTTTATGTCATTCATACAAGTGCTAACCAGCGTCCACGGATACTCCATGCCCAAACCAAGCTTGGCACAACAAATCTACCAGAAATGCAGCATATATGCCCACGCTTACAGCAAAGCTCAATCGTTTTATCCCTACAACCCTCCCTCCTCCCCATTCTTTCCATTTGCATCCTCGTCATCTTCATCATCCTCCTCGGCACCGCTTCCCTCTCCATTCTCGTCATCATCCTCACTATCACTCGTGCCACTCCCTTCACTCTCGCCCTCACTTCCTGGATCATAGTCCTCTTCGTCTTCGTCTTCTTCATCCATTGCCGCTTGTTCAGCTTCCTGCGCCGCCCTTTCCAACTCTCCCGCTTCCGCGTTCCCGACTACGTTCCCATCCTCATCCTTCATCACATTCACATTCAATCGCTTGGCCTTACGCTGCTCGGCCATACTCTTATCTTGCAATCCATGTCTTTGTACAAATTCATTTATGCCGGCGAAATCATCTTGGTCTATCATCTGAAATTCCATTTCCTCGGTAGTGTCTTCGCCCCCTGGGACTGACATGTCGATGTCGAGTGAAAGATTGAAGGTACGTTGTAAGACACTTGTGAAAGATAGCGCAGTGATGCGATTATGTGGTAAAAACAATAACGGTTTTTTGTATCCCCATAGAATTCCAGTAGGCAGAAAAAAAAGATATCCATCTTTAGATCCTCTGAATGCTTTCACATGCACCGCTTTCTCGCTTGGTCGGTGGCTTTGCTTGACTGCGCTGGCAAATAGCTTAGGGTCAGATTCTGTGATCTTGAGTATATTACCGGCAGCCTTTAAGCAGAAAGAAAGAGCCCAGGTGAGAAGAGTTTTGTAGTCATCGGAGACTGCTGAAGCTGCTGAACTTTCTGTTCCGCCAATAGTCCCCGCTTTTGCGGCGCCCTCTGTAATCGTAAAGACTAAAGGTTCAAGTATGGGTGGTGCAGAGGCTGAAAGTTTGGACGGCGATATATTAGAGTTTTTGGGAAAAAGTATATAATTGTATTGCTTTTGCGTTTTCTCTGGAACCGGAAGGCAAAATACATATTCTACAGGTATAATTAGTTAGCAAGCGTCTGGTGATCGAAGAGCATGGGAATTACCAATGTCCTTCCAGGCATAGCTCATGCCAGGTGCAGGCTCCTCAGAGGTCGGTAATCGTGCATAGAGATGTGTCGATGTGAAGCAAAGGCTATATTTCTTGCGCTGTGGTATCACCACAGAGATATCTTTGATCTCAAGCAAAATTGGATCTTCTCCAGTGGCAGGTGCACATCCGGTGGTGTTTGCGCTGTTTGTGCCATTCGAGATACTTCGACTTGCAAGGCTCCCATCTATGCGGCGCTTCTTCGAGGCTGGTTCTGAGGTTTTCTGGGATATTGTGTCGCAGATGTGCAAGGAAATCTGATTAAAGAGCTCGATGTATTCTGGGCCAGCTTTATTTAAGGGTTAGCTAGAAGATTGGGTACTACTGCTTCCAAGGTTGTGGGCGCATTGTTGTTTATCTAGATACTAGATATTTCTTTCCTTGCAAGGCTGAGAGATATACACTTACCCTGCGATGCTGCTGCTATGGCATTCTGTATATCTGGACGAGATTGAAAAGCTTTTCGTAGACTAGCTTGATCCAATTCAATACCCATAGTGAAATTGTGAGTATGATAACACGATGTTGATACTCTTACTTTACGAGGCAAGGCGAATCTTTCAATGTATGAAGAACGCTTCTCGGTTGACAGACGAACTGTTGGACGAAGCCTTGTGATGATG
This sequence comes from Sclerotinia minor, assembly GCA_025389075.1. Taxonomy (NCBI): domain Eukaryota; kingdom Fungi; phylum Ascomycota; class Leotiomycetes; order Helotiales; family Sclerotiniaceae; genus Sclerotinia; species Sclerotinia minor. The sequence goes on from QRFH01000008.1 coordinate 1,218,178, forward strand.
TCAGGCAATGATGGTTTGTTATGCGACGTACAGGAGAATCCGTTTATCAATAAAAGAACAAAACAAATATTATAAATTGTACGCACTCAGTCATAGACTTTATTGGCTGATGTTAACGTATTTCGTGGTTTGCTCTTGTCACTCATTTCTTGCTGATACTACTAACGGCCATGATGCGGTCGTGATAAACTTTAGACGAGCCGATAAATTTGTCAATCAATCACATAGGAGCCATGCAGAGAAGAGTTTAGATGTCGTATATTTATTTCAAAGGCCAACAAAGGACCTGGACGAAATGGCCTCCCCCCTGTCACTCTTCCATGATGAAAATGGTTCTAAAACATTCCGGGCTCAGTTACGAAGGACAAGGGAAGTGTAGAGACGTAGAAGCAAGATGCCGTGGGAAGAACGCCAAAACTCCGCCATGGATATAACATATTGAATCCACCCAAAGAAAATCGTCTAGCCAAGCGTGGCGGCCAATATGATGATGGTGAGGATTACAGCCAATATCAATAGTAGGCAACACGCCTTCGACCGAGCATTCTTTTGATATCTTGCGGCACTCCTCAATTCCAGATCTGCCCCTCTTGTATCCGAATGCACGTTCTCCACATTGTTGGCAATTGTATCGAGGGTCTCGCCTTGTTCGTTGACAATATGTGCAACGTCTCGGAATAACTCGTTCAATTCAGTGACACCTTGTTCGATATTCCGGATCTCGGCCTCACGTTCTACAATCAACGAATCCTGAAAATCCACTTCGTCTTGCGAAGCTAACCTAAGCTGTTCTTGAGATTGTTGCTGCCCAAATCGATTCCCCCCCTCTAGCCCTGGTGATTGCGCTTCTTCAATAGCCGTTCGTGCTGCTGTGGCAGAAGATCGCTGCTTCTCCAGTGCCCGGCGCTGTACATTTTGGAATTCGGTCAGGTTATTCTGAAACTCCCGCGCGAGCTTTGCTTGAGTATATTTTTGCGATGGCTATCATTAACTATCAATACCCCGTCTAAATTACCTCATGCAGCTCATTACTTACACTAACATCCTCCCATGATTGTATCTTCTTGACACCATCGCCAACCTCCTTGAAGGTGTCCTTTGACTCTTCCAAAAGATCGTGCACTCTTTCGCGAACCCTCTCCGTATCTCTCTTTGTTCCCAGTAAATTTATCTCATTTGAAAGTCTCGAGATATTTCCCGTCAACGAGAAGAGCTTCGTCATAAGGTCTTGCGATAACCGTTGGAATTCCGGATCGTCCGCATATTGAGGGTCATCCTCTCTGCGCATGGTTGTCGGTTGCGATTCTAGCGATGATAACTGATCGAAGGACATAATTTATGAAATGAGGAAAAGAAAGAATCTTCTTCGAATGTGACTAAATTTCAAGTTTTAGCAACAGAAGAAATACGGTCGCAGCCCGTTTTGACTATACGGAGTAAACTTGTGATAATCTGGAAGATGTGATCAATGATCATTTGAATGATGTTCCATAACCTTATCTCGCTAGGGCCATTTGCTTCTCTCTCAAGGATCACCAGTGGGTGGCAGCTCTAGCTGCGCGTCTGGTGCTCTACCAAACTCTAATAAATTTATTTTATCTGAACTCGAATGTCAACAAAAGAGTTGCTATCTTTATTTACTCGTCCGACAACGACAACGACGACAGCAACAACATCATGAACAAGTAAACTTCATAGACCTTTATTCTTCTTATTGATGTTTAGTCTTTTAAGGCGCAACTTCTCACAACTTGCCCACCATGCCGCCCGCAGTACGGATTCGTCCTTACAAGGACTTTTTGACTCCGGCCTTGCATAGAAGATTTGCGTTGGCAACGGCTGTACTGGCAGCAGTATGCTACATCGAAGCGGTATGGGTCGGGGAATGGAACTCATGTAAGTATCTTCCGCTTCACAAATTGACACGTGCTAATCAAACATCTGCAGTCCTCTGGTCATGGTTTCCTCTAGGTAGAGCTGGCATCAGAAGCGCTCTTTTCTTCATATGCGCATTTATGATATTCATCCTTCGAGTAGCTCAATTACATGTCGGAATGCGGACCTCAATCTCGACCTTTCACACATTCATACAACACGCGCCCAAATTTCAGACCGTTCAGACAGCGCTTTGGTATCTATTTTCCGCATGGTTTTTCAGCGAGATATACATATGGTCAGTTCCTGAGAGCGCAGGTCTCAATCGCATAAAGCTTGCAGCAAAAACCAGTCGACCAATATTGAACGAGAAACCTATTTATTTAACTATGTTTCTTTTATTTAATGCTATCGTACAAGCTAGTTTCCACCTTGTGTACGACTACGATCGCATTGATATTCCACTCACGAAAACCCAGCTAGAAGTTTCATCCGAGCAACCTTCACATACAACTGTACTGCCAACGGTACAGTTGAAAGCGAAGGCGATGCCTCTGACTATAAGCTGTCTTAAGCGCGTTACCATCATGGCTGTGGTCTCTCCATTTATCTATTCTATGAATATTAGCCTTCCTGTTCCTTTCATCCTACCACTTTACACGTTCAATATCAGAGAGAGTGTATGGGGGTTTACCCGTTCATTTGCAAAGATTTTCTGGAACCTACCAAAAGCCGCTACTCCCCCGAATGAGTTGCCTTTCCACTGGACCATGGTGCTTAGGACGATTATTTCGGGACTCATGCTTACCCTACTGTGGGAATTCGGAAATCTTGCGTTCTCGGTTTATGTGGCGCAAGCGCCTTTGAAGAATGACAGACCGATTACCTATGAATCTCGAGACCCAAATGGGAGTTTGTTGACTGGATTAAATGGCAAGAAGTTGCAAACAAGAGTAAGCACTCTCCCCCAAGCACCTCCTATGACATTGTATTAACACCATTCAGGCTTTCGCATTTTGGGAACTTGTAGAAATTGCACAGCGGTACCAGGGAAGACGGAAAGCCATCTTCGAAGACATTGACCGTGTGGGCGGTTCAGCTTGGTCTCAAATTCTTGCAACATGCATCGAGACAATTAATGAGATCAATCAGCGTATCGAAAAATATGATCCAAAAAAACCACCATCGGTGATCAGTGTGTATGAGGAGCAGGAGACGCAGGAAGCAGTATCATCGCTTCCCCGTCTCTTGACCGAATCCCTGAAGGAAGAACCGAATGGTGGACTTGTGAGAAAACCCCAACCAGCAGAGTCAAGAAGTAGGCGTTATCTGGAAGCGGTTGGCTCATTTGCGAAGAGTCAGGGGGAGCTATCACCACCGGATAAGATATCTCGTAGCCGCCAGTTCAAGGACGACAAGAAAAAGGCAGCAATTAAGTCTGCAGCATCTACACAATTTCAAGAGCCGGAGGGAATCCAGAAAATCCTACGCGAGCAGGCGATTGTAATTCTCAGGCTACCATTCGGAAAGCTGTTCAGGCAGGAATATCGGAAAGAGATTGCAAGCGTAGTGTTAGGAGCCCCCTATGGCGATCTAGGTATCATCATTGATGCCATCGACTCAATAACTAGGTTTGCTGTATGCAGTCTTGTTGAAGACAAATATGGAAAGGTACAGAAGGACATTAAGGATATCGTTGAGACATATACCAAGACGATTGTGGAAGTGCAGAAGTTTAGGACGGGATTGGGCGCACATTGGACCGATATAGAAGGAAGACAAGAAAGTCCCGAGGTGGATTTGCTACTCGCTGTCTTGAAAAGCGGACTTATAGAGATAGTTGGGGCATTTGGGGATTATAGTGCAGAGTTGAAAATAAACCAAACTGCCTTGAGAGCAGCGAGAGAAGCCATGAATATGCCTCCTCCGAGACAGGAGGATATGGAGCAGAGGCGTCGTTGGAAGACTTGTACGGTGTAAAACCGAGCAAATAAATGTATTACGATCCTCAAAATAAACGCTTCACCCGAATATGTGAATAGCTAATAGCTTATCCGTACCTTTTTAAACATACTTATTGGCTGGCTTAACGGAAAATGGATTTGTTCTACGGAAAAGCGAGTAAGCTGCCAAGAAAGCTTTCTGGCAAAGTGATTCGACCATGTCGTAACGAAGTACAGGTAGCTAGAGTAGATCTGTGGGAATGGATATCTGTTATCAAGAGGGAGATGCATAAAAAGGTGTTTCTTGCATTTTTGAATGACTACGAAGCATTGAATGGCAGTTACAAGTAAGGACGGGAGCAGTAGGTTAGTAATTGTGCAGCGCACAATGCTAAAGTAGCAGTTAAGTAGGTATGGCGATGCTAGGTAGATATATGTGTAGATGTAGATGTAGATGTAGATACATATAAGTATATGGAGTACTCGTAGATGTAGATATAGATACATGTTCTTGTACTCAAGTAGATCTGTTAACCCGAATAACCGAATTTGTTGCGATGGCGGAGTGAATTTTCTCCTTGTAACCGATCCATTGCGGGGCACCCATCATCCTCACTTTGACGAGCTCAACCCATCTTTTGTTTGACACCCCAGAGTAAACATATAGATCATATGATGATTCTATAAATACTCTATAAATACTCGGTTATCCTCCGGTCTCATATCATATTTTCCTTTTTTTTCTGAATCTCTTCTCATCTCATCTCATCTCACTCTCTTTTTTCCTTTTTGGGGGGGTTGGTCTTATTCATCCTACACTGTTGCTAGTTCTATAGCTTAATCTTATCAAGATGGCTTCTTCGGCAGTTTTAACAGCTTCTGCTGCATTGAAATCTCGAGTTAGGAGGCCATCTTTGCTCAACAAGCTCGCTCATCCTCAAGATTTGATCCCTTTATTCCCTAATGGAGCTTACATTGGGTGGTCCGGATTCACGGGTGTGGGATATCCTAAGTGAGTATCCATTGCAGTTCTGTTGCGGTGCTGAGCAAGAGAGGACTCAAACAACAGCGTCGATTCCATTCCGTAAGAAACCAATACTGATGGAAACTATGTAGGAAGATTCCAACAATGCTCGCCGATCATGTAGAGAAGAACAGTCTGCAGGGCAAGCTTAAGTACTCCCTCTTCGTAGGTGCTAGTTCTGGGGCAGAGACGGAAAATCGATGGGCAGAATTAAATATGATCGAACGACGAAGTCCTCATCAAGTCGGAAAAGCTATTGCAAAAGGTATCAACAATGGCAACATCCATTTCTTCGACAAACATTTGTCCATGTTTCCTGTAGATTTGGTTTATGGATTCTACACAAAAGACCGCCCGAACAAAAAGCTGGATGTGGTTATCGTTGAGGCTACTGCTATTACTGAAGATGGTGGCATTATTCCCGGAGCTTCAGTTGGAGCGTCACCAGAATTGATTCAAATGGCGGACAAGATCATCGTTGAAGTCAACACTTCTATGCCCTCTTTCGAGGGTCTTCACGATATCACCATGACCGAACTTCCACCAAAGCGAAAACCATACTTGATTATGGCACCAGAGGACCGCATTGGAACGACCGCCATTCCTGTTGATACCGAGAAGATTGTTGCCATTGTCGAGTCCGACTATCAAGACCAAACCGTACCAAATGCACCCGAGGATGCTACCTCTCGTGCCATCGCTGCTCACTTGATTGAGTTCCTCGAGCACGAAGTCAAGCACGACCGCCTTCCCAAGAACCTTCTACCAATTCAGTCCGGTATCGGAAACATCGCCAATGCTGTTATCGGTGGTCTAGCCGAGTCTAAATTCAAGAATCTCAAGGTTTGGACAGAAGTGCTTCAAGATACCTTCCTTGATCTTTTCGATTCTGGACGCTTAGACTTCGCAACTGCAACCTCCATTCGTTTCTCTCCAGATGGTTTCAAGCGCTTTTACGATGGATGGGAGCAATACTTCGACAAACTCTTGCTCCGCTCACAGCAGGTTTCTAACTCCCCCGAGATCATCAGACGGCTGGGAGTTATTGGCATGAACACACCGGTTGAGGTCGATATTTACGCACACGCAAACAGCACCAATGTTATGGGTTCTCGCATGCTGAACGGTCTTGGCGGCTCAGCTGATTTCCTCCGTTCTTCCAAGTACAGTATCATGCACACTCCGTCTACCAGACCGTCCAAGACCGATCCTCACGGTGTTTCTTGCATTGTTCCTATGTGCACACACGTTGACCAAACAGAGCACGATTTGGACGTAGTTGTTACCGAACAGGGTCTAGCTGATGTTCGAGGATTAAGTCCAAAAGAGCGAGCTAAGGTCATCATTGAGAAATGCTCACATCCAGACTACAAGCCAATTTTGGAGGACTACTTCAGAAAAGCTGAATTCGAATGCATGAGGAGAGGATGGGGTCACGAGCCCCATCTGTTGTGGAACAGCTTCGATATGCACAAGGCATTCGATCAAGAGGGAAGTATGAAGGCACTTAAGACTTGGGGTTAGAGAGTGTATGAAGAGTTCAGATTATACGAAAAGATGTAGATATTGGAAAATCTTTGGAATAAGCCATATGCTATTGATGGGCTTTATTGGAGCAGGGCGCATATGAGGATCAATTTCAAAGATGAAACAAGAATTTCACAAAAGGTTTTTCTTTTCATTGTGATAGAAGGGCATCAAAATCCATACTAGTGATTAAGCAACAAAAGCCTCCGCGCACACTGGAGCACCTAGCTGCCACACCAAATGAAACATAAGATAATGTGTTTATTGGCATCTAAAAATCTAAGTGACGGAAACATACCGAAGTTCAAGGCCTCTGATTCAATAACGGGGTCCTCCGCTGCCACCCAAAGTACCTAAAGTACTTAATGGACGAATGGACAGTAATGACGAAAGAGAGTGTGTTGCTCTTTCCATCAACTTATAGAAGGTCTGAATATCATGGTGCGAGGTAACAAATGTCCCATAACCTGATGAGAGTCTCCTGTCGTGTGCGGGGCGTTAGCTTAGTTGCTGACGCTCTGCTTCAGGAACTATTGTGTTCCATTACCTATTAGCAAGGCGTTCATAATCTTTTACACTGGTGATCCAGAGTCATTCATGATGAATTGAGTCTTACTTGGGATAAATTACCATATGGCGCTTTTGAATTTCTCGGAGGATGCTCAAGTAGACATTGGAAGGTTATTTGATAAGTTTCATTTTGGGTAATTTTGAAGTTGAATTCATGCACATTTAGGTAAGCGGGTGCGTTATATGAAGTTGGATTGCTATGTGTCGCAACTCTGATCCAGAGTTATCGACTTGTTCTCAAATATGTCAGAAGGATTGTTCAAGTTATTGCATCATTCAGTGAATCCAATATGCCCTTGCATCACATCTCCCAGCTTTCGGACAGGTCGTACTTAAGGTCATACTTAAGGTCTATTCCCCAAAACTTTTAGAAAATAAATAATCGTCCTATTTAGATATGTCCGGACTCCATGTGCCAGAATCTGACGGCACCATAAACTTCCGGACCACACAACAGCGATCATGTCAAGGGCAATAGGATAATTATCAGCACCCTACTCAGCTGTGCATGATTGAGCAACCTGAATACTTGGCTCTTGTCATTGTTGATATCCTATCAAGTATTAGTGTTGTCTTCCTTAATCTTGTCAAACAGGAACCACGCCTCAGTTCTGATCGAGTGTAGTTGCCCTCCTTACATACCGCGACGTTATCGGCAAATCATCCAGTTTCTTGGTAGTTCCTTTTACAGGGGTACTTCTACATCCTTATTCTGCTAAAATCGACAAGAAGCCAGGGAACTCGACCTTTTGCCACTCCGACTAACAGAGAAACTTGCGGTTGCATAGTTTTCGAGGTGAAAGATGCAGAACAAGATATGGGTCATCCATATTGCGATTCGACCTGTCACTGCTCTGTCAACCATTTAAAGTTTTCAAAGTGCTTCCTGCTTTATCGATTTGGCTATCACGAGAATGGGGGCCGAAAGTATATTTCCAGCAACGTTCTTATAATGTTAGGTTCGTATGAATATGCATCAGTGCCCCATTTACAAGATCAGTACAAGTAATTCTCAACGATCCAGACTTCTTGGGTATTTCGTTAATATGAGAATTTCGATAATATACAAAACCACAGCCCTTGGGCTTGTATGTTTTGTATATTCTTCAGAAACCTCAGATTTGTCTTCGTTGTTGGTACACGCTTGAGGGAACTATATTCAGGCTTGGACCTAGAAACTTGTTTCAGAAACGGAAACAATAGAACAATAAGTGCGAGTTCTTTTTGCAATACGATCTATAAGGAACAAATCTGCGTTAATGATCTAGACTTATTGTACCAGTTCCTATGTAGCTGAACCTTAGGATCATGAACCACGATGGCCTTTACCTAGTGTTAAAAAAAAAAACTAGCAACTTAGATGCTGTCTTGTCGAGAAGCCCGTCAATAGATCACCAGAAGTGGAGCCTGTGTCTTTTGATGATCTGTGCACCAAAAAATATTCTTGATGGTAAGATCTTACCAGGCGGTTAAAGTACTCGGATTAATCTTCTTTATATTGCAGTTCTGAGGACCCCACTCTCAAACTTTTGCCATACATGTAATTTCATAAATTCATCATGCGTATCTCCGAGCTTGAGAAGAAATCACTTGGAGAACTTGTGTGACTTTCTCAAACTAAGTTTTGGAACAATCTTCAATTCTCTTGCACATCAACTGCATCATATCCTTCTTACCTAAAACTATCAGCAACTCAAAGTCATCGATATTTTCATGCAATAGTTACCGATAGCAGCCCGTTTCTTCAGGATGTGACCTTTCTTTGTAACACCAGCCCCACTCTTACTATTCGGCCATTAGCGAGATCTCCTTTTAACATTTGTGCGAATGGGCCGTTCGTGCCAGCGACGACTTTCCCAATGGTACTAGTATTAATTTGGGCACGATACGTTTTGGAATTCTTGCTTGGAGAGAGGAGCTGTGGAAGAGGTATATTTGAGCGGAAATCTCTATGTATCGGCGCATGGCCTGATTCTAAAATTTGAAGGCAACTGTTAGCGAAACACTAAGAACCAAACGGTGAGCATGAAGAAACTGAAACCTTCCCTATCCTTCTGCCTACCAATTTATTACCAGCCAGCCTTTGAATCAACCACGATGGGAACTAATCCGTATCGCCGCAGCACTTCATAATGCACAATCTGACCCCCAAGAAGGTCATCCACAAGCGGATCAAAGGGTCATATATCATAAGTGTCCTGTAATTCCTGCCGTCTACTCTTCTTAATTTCCTCTCGACTTTCTTTAATTAGCTCCTGTGCTTCTTCTTTATCTTCCAGTGCCTCTGATGGCACCCTGCTGTCGTCCGATTCTTTGATTGTAACCACGCTTCGTGCCTCCGAGAGGGCACTAAGTAGCTGCGCATTTTAATCATTCTCTCTGCGCAGTTTGTAGTCTATACAGTGCGCTTGGTGTTGTCTCATGTCAACTTGATGGCCGATTTCATAAGATATCTGAAATCTACGAAAGGGCAGTTTGTGGCAACTTTTTTGTGATTCGTCTCCATGATAAAATAATTTGACAGAGGATCTGTTTGACCTTGGGCTCCGATTAGCAATAGCAAAGTCAATTCAAAGAAAAAATATATTCTGTGGTTGTTCACACATAGAAGGATAGGGATCTTGAGGTAGAAATGACTGGGAATAGGGGATACTCGGTTGACTGACCCAAGTGGGAGGTTTTCGGTGAATTGATAAAAGTAACTCCACAATATCGGTAGTGGTGATACTCACGCCATCGAAAGAATATATTGCCGACGGAAGTAGTATTTTGAAATGTGTTTGATATTAATTGTACATGGGAATATATATTAGTTAGCACACTTTCTGCGTAGTCGTAAAGACATCTGGTAGAGTAAATTATATCTGTACAAATGAACGTACTCTGGGAACTGCCGATTATCGTAGTAATAAAAATCTGCAATGCCACATAATATAACTAGCGCTCACAAATTTCTTCAAGGTGAAGCAATGATACTTCTTTTAATATAGAACTTGTGGTTTCCACGACACAATCCTTAAACTTCTCCCACTACCGTCATACATCCATGTGAAATCACTTGAGACAAGCCGAAAGAAGTTTGATATCCTCCAAGAAGCGGCGATAGTAAAGATTTTTGATAATGTAGCTCCAGCTATGCACGATTGTATCACATACTCACAAGCCCTCCCGTTATTACAGCTACCTCCATGCTTTCTAGAATTGAACCTCGGAAGCACCCTTCTCTTTCAACATATATCGAGCATCCATCTCCTTCAAATTCTTTGTACGAAGTGCTCGGAGAATGTTTGTGGTTTCTTCAGTGCTTCGGCGCGTTCCTTGAAGCTCGCTTTTTATTCTTCCGCTTCTCCTTTCTTTGCATCACTGCTCCTCTCTTCCTCAATTGTCGCCTTCCCCACCATTTCACCCAGGGTGAACTTGTGTGGCTTGGTCATTTGTTTTGCCAATCCAAACACGTCATGCAGATCATCTTCTTCTAAGCCAGCAGCGGCCTTAATTTGATCCAGATTCGGGTGCATCTCTTTCATTAATACTTCAATATACTCCTCAATGTCCTCCTCGATTTCCTCCTCAGTATCTTCTTCAATCTCCCCCTCCGTGTCTTCTCTGATTGCTTCCTGAACTTTTAGGTCGATACTCCTCTCCTCCGCCGTAAAATCGGACGGCTGATCTTTCAAAATTTTGAGAGTGTCCACCAGTTCCTGTGCCATCTCACACATTGTACTCCAATCTTCTCTTGAGCAGCCGGAAAGTCTCATATTTTCCAAATCCTCATACAAATCCCGCATTAATTTATTGGTGGCTTGCTCGAGTTCTAGTTGCGAGTTGATAGCTTTCCATAGCAGATATGTGACCCTGCGATCTTTTTGGACTGCTTCTCCGATGGTCGGCATTTTGTGGCTCGGAGGTAGTATGATGAGGGTACCTGAAAGAAATGCCCGGGAATTGTGTTTGTTTTTGAATGCTTTAACTCCCGGCGTTTGAGCTAACTGGGGAGTTATGATTTAAAGAGAATCACGATAGAGGAGTGTAGTTTTAAATGTGGTGGAATGAACGGGTTTCCTTGGCATTTATTTGGAGGGCTAGAAAGGAAGTATTGTGAATGGTGCGGGGAATGAAGGTTTGATTTCAAACTCAAGATTGGATTTCGCAAGCACAAATATGGCAGGCACGACGGTCTTCAATTCCGCAGTCACACCATCCAACTTCTAAACTCGGAAATCTAATGAAGATGAATCTTTGATGGTGATTCAATGAGAGAATCCCAGCACCACAAATTGGTACACAACTCATGCAATCCGAGTAGTAAAAATATAATATACTAGGTAAATAGTGATCATGACCATGTTACAATTCCACAATCATAGACAGGATTGTTCGCTGCCCTCAGTGTCAACGCCCATCTCTACGCCTGTGTTCCAAATCGTTTTGCCCATATTTGTTTGAAGAGCAATCGGCTCACCACCTTTAACCAGGTCGTTTTGTTCTTTTTCCACGTGGTTGTGCAAGCAGATAATTTGCTAGGTGATGTTTACTTGGGAGGTATCCTTTAGCTTCTGACCTAAAAGAGCCGGTGCAATGGGCCGCCCCTCGAGGAATTACGAGAAAAATTCATGAGTCTTTGCTTCGTGATTGCAAATGATCTCATATAGGTTACTCAGGAATAATGGAGGGAAGCACACATCGAAGCTTTCTTTCACATTCAGAACATGCATATGGATATCATCCATGTCCTTTCGTGTCAAGTCTCTCGTTGTAGATTCATGTTCAACCTCATCGACATATGTACCGATGATTCGCAGTCCGTACAATTCTCGGAGAATGTTGGCGGCTTCAGTGGGAAGATCTTTACGTCTAATTTTCTTCCCGAGCTCGCTTTTGAGGTCATGTCTAATTTTCTCGAACGTGTTTTTAGAAACCATGTTATTTTCCTCGCGAAGTTAGTTGACTGACTTAGTAAAGTGGAGAATGACCTTCGACTTACAGATGCTGAGGATAGTACGATAACCTTACGAATTCGCAATGATGATTGTGTGTGTTGGTACAAGAAGGATACGGAAGACGTAGCACCCACGGATTGCGTATGTTGGTACGAGAAGGATACGGAAGACGTAGCACCCACGGATTGCGTAGGTCCTGTATGTCTAATTGTATTCTGTCTAAAGAGCTAGCTACATATTGAAAGTAGTAAGTCTTATATAGACTTACTGAAAGAGCTAGTCTCTTTCGCATTCGCTTAGGGCTTTATTACAGTAGCTATATTACAGTGGTAATTGAATTGAAGTCATTCACTTCGTTCACACAGCTAGTGTGTATGTTTGTGTTCGTACAAGGGTTGAGCCCTAATGTTATAATGAGGAGGATAAAGTGTATGTGTTTGTCTCCAAAACCTGGTATCAATGGCGAGGAAAATAGTACCATGGGGAGAGAATATTCACAAGGTTTCAAAATTTTTATGTCATGCCTCAAATGGCTGTAAGCATGTGGGAAGAATTGCTTTATGCTCCAGAGGAATGTGTTTGATTCAACAACTATGATTTATAGTCATCTAACTGCTATCTAAAATGACCTAATTATCAAAATTCGTCAATTCTATCACCATCAAAACAACAGCCAAGGCCGTAACGGATTAGATCACGTACACTAGGTATGATACATAAGACTGTGAAGGCTCCCCTCTTTTTGGAACTCACACAGTAAGTACATCAAGTTATGGTCAATTATCTTAAACAACTTTTATAGTGCAATGGTATTCATATAAACCACGAACGTTATGAGACCATCTCACTGAATACCCAGTATACTACACGGAAGTTATATTAATCACAACATCTTTTTGCTCCAGCTATCACGGTTGAATGTTATCTGTCCCGGAACCATGTGTGAATGGGATGCGATCAGAATGGTGTACGAGGCGATGCTTTATAGGATTCAATGTAAATCATTGATAGGATGATAGAAAGGTCAAAGTACAGCTCTGTGGTCTAATATATCCTCAGAAATTTGGGGGTTTGAGCTTGAATATTTGGTTTTGGATGTTTCTCCGATGGGTTGTTCTTCAGATCATTGTTTGAGAAAAAGAGGACGGGGGGATACACAGTTGCAGCTGTACAATAACTAACTACTAATAGCCATATCTGCACCAATAAGACTTGCTGTAAGCAACAAGCTTTGCTTGTGCTAATGAAATGGATGACCTCGACACAAGCAGTTTTTGAATGTCATTGCTATGTGGAAATGCGTGGATATCCCCGTATTGAAGTTTCCTCAACTCAAATACCCCAGTCAACCATATCTGAATCCAAGATTCATTCACTAGAAATGATGATGTTTGACTTGAGTTGACCACTTTTAAACTGTTCGGCACTGATTTTATGACACACGCCAAAACCAGCATACAGTATTTCAAAAACCCCATTCTTGATCTTTGCCACCTATTCACGGATGGAATTTCCTTGCTGGATACTCTAGAACAATACAAAAAACAGCACTCACAATCTACGGACTACGAGTCCATAACTGATCCCGTAATACTAAGTGAATGACTTAAAGCCGTTATAAATATTCAGAAAATATCAGCAATTTTAGGATCATGAAACAAAGAAATTTGCCAAATAACCATAGACGGACTGATACTGGAAGATGATGGGGTTGGAAGCATGTAGGCGGCGGATGCAAATAGTCCAAATATTTGCATGCATTTAACCTGGGCGTGAAAGTAAAATATGTGTCGAAGATTTGTGACGGAATTGAGTGGATCGGCCGCTATCACTACCCACCAGCCAGAGTGATAGACGACAGTAACCCTTAGCATAAATGAACCTCACCTTGATAAGTTGGAAAGCTGCCTCCACCTGCATTTGCTCATTGACTCTCGCTTGGAATTACTCGCCACATATTCGAGATCTCTTACGACGTAGAAAAACACTCTCACATCATCTAGATACCGTGCCTCAAAAGAAACTTTCGTATGGAAATTCAAAGCATCATCCCTTTTATAATATATTACCCCACAGAGTTAGTATCTGCTGTCCGACTTCTCTTTCCTAAAATTTCTTAGATTTTATGTTATGCCTGGGAACTTAAATGTGTTTTGGGATGATGACCTATGAAAACATGTGCCCATGTACCAAAGGTGTAACGAAACGGAGGATGATACATACTTTAAAAAAGATGTCGTTACCTCGCCTCCATCTGCGATACACCTTTCTCCAAAATATGAAAACCAGAGCGAGTATGGACAAGAGCCAAATATGATAACGAGGGAATAGGTGTGTATTTTTTACCTAAGTCGAACAAGTCAAATCACCTGACAACATCTCCCGCTGGTCTTTTCCTTCTCAATCCACATATAGTCTCATTGTCGGCAGCTTCAGAGATCAAAACCGGTAAAAGGGTAGATTTCGGATGGGATTTGACAAGGCTGAAGTACTCACAATTTGGATGACGACACTGTGGACATAAACATTGTTCCACTGGATGGACCTGGTGAATTGGTTGCGGGCCATGTTTTGATGATGACTATCATGTGAACTCTGGTAGGCCTTCGTGCCTCCTATGGCGGCCTTGAAAAATACTCTATGATATTTCTACAGAGTTCCCAATAAGAAATACATGATTCGGACGTTATTGACTAGATTATGGGCAAATGTCTATCTCAAAGAGGCAGGCGAAACCCATGATATTTTCGTCTCAGATCCTGTTGACAGAGATTATGGTTTCACATATTCCGAGCTAGTACACAAACATCATCTAACCTGGAAAACAAATAACAAAGTAGTCAGGGATGACTTCTGACACTACTCCCAGCCACAAAATCCTTCTGACGCCTCGAAATCACAAGACCGAGACTTATATGGAGGTACCGAAAACTAAAATTATGAACACAGCTGCAGCATCTGGAATGGAAAGGAATGCCCAGTTCGTCCTTATTTAACCTTCTCTACTGCATTCTGCGCATTCAAAAATACACATCATCACTTCTAGGCCGTGGGACCTTATTGACTACGCCCACTAGGGCACCCAAAAATCCAGATCTCTGAATTACACCTAATTCCCTTCCACAATATTCCATTCAAAACTATCCTTGTCATTCTAAGTGAAAAATGTAACTACTCAACGCGGCGACATACACTTTATTCGTATGATAGCTCCAAGGGGCCATGTCAAATCAAATCAACCACGTAACTACTAACAACAGAGTGGCAGTGAACTCCAGGCCTGGAGTTATCGGGGTGTTTATGGGATATTGGTATATCAACAGTGGCAGATGACGCTATAAGCTTTGAGGTATTCCCTACAAAGTGAGAGATTAGCTGTCATGAATGCTTGCTTGGAGGTTTGGGGTTGTCCATTGGTTAGTTATTCCTGCTGATTTCCTCCCTTTGATATCTCGCTCATTCGCCATTTCTTGATAACAACCACTTCCGCCCTTCTTCATTTTCTCCCACGCATGCCAAGCAGCCATTTACACAGCCTTTTCCCATCGCACCAATCAAAGAAACTAACTTCGCTCTCAAACAGGCGAAATATTCGATCTCGAGGCCTTATCTTGTACATGTCGCGAATTAAACCGTTATCCGATCTTCCTAACATCTATGCCATTAAAGATGCTACATGGCTTATCTCCACTTTCAACTGCCATGACGATATTTAGGGAACCACTAGGAAGTTGAAGATGAAAGGAAAGAGAAGTAATGGAGGGATGGGAGGTTGGACAGAAAGAGACAAATTTAAGGACTGTACTCATAATGTAGAAGGTTGAATAAGAGCTTTAAGATTGTGGATCATGTAGCCTTATTGAAAACTTGAGAATCGTAGCTTTTATTGAATGATAGATGAAGGTGTGACGTCTGTTGTTTCTGGCCGATTGAGACATGATAACAGAAAATCGACCTTACACCATTACGCGAAGCCCACCATTTCCTAATCACACTCTAGACTCTCACACCCTTGAACCCAAAAAAGGAATTATCGGAATGGAAGATGGTTGAGAACATTAGAGAACAACGGACTTGGCCGAGGTCACGGGCTAACTTCACTAATTCCATCAGATTGATCGAACATAGCCTCATACCGGGATTCCTAAATAGAGAAGGGATTAGTAAGTGGCATTAATCTGCAGGGAACGATGAAATTGACCTAAAGCAACTCTGGCCCAAGCCATCATCCTCCTCCGCCTGGTGTCTTCTTCGTTCCCCGCCCCCGAAGGGGAGGAGTCCAAAGACACTAGGCGAAGAGAGAAATGATGGCCTGGGCCTAGAGGCAATTGTGAATCCAACCCATCACCCCTTGATCTTCCATTCCTGCTCTCTAAGTCATCTTGTTCCCTTCCTTGAGCCAAAACTAGCAGCCCTAGACCGCGTTCCCGACACGTCATTTCATTCCCCCCGAAGGGAGAAGATCAGTGTAGTAGAAAGCGACTCGGGGCTGATAGTTTTGGCTTAAGGAAGGGAATAAGATGACTTGGAGAGCAGGAATGGTGAGATCAGGGGTTGGTGGGTTGGACTCACAATTGCACTGAAGAAGAAAAGAAAAAAATCGAAAGACATCGGGTGGAAGCCATGTATTTATAGACGTGAGAAGCTGAGAGCTGCCAGAACAATCACCACGCTAGTAGACAAGTACAGCCAGATTTACAGCTGTTGGCTGGATCACCAAGCCAGTGGATTGAACTATGGCTACTTTGGGAGGAAAAATAGGTAATAGAATTATCTAAATCATGATTTAAACTTTCGAAAGACAAATCAACCAACCACGCTAGACTGTTTTCGCCGAACCTCGACTCAGGAAGGATGTTAGCAACCGTACTAAAACATTCCGTAAGGCACCGTTCAAATATTCTGAAGTCTTAGCCTCAATAGCCAACGGCTCGAAACACGGATTCGCCGAGCATTTGTACTCAATTATCGACAAGTCAAGCCTAGCGCTTTTCTAGCACAGTATCGCCAACATTGATGAAATAATGACATTATATTCTACGACAAGTCTAGATACTGTTCCAATGAGCCTTTTGTTGGGAGCTGACTCGTAAAAACGCTAGCGACCTCGATCTGGATCTGTCAATAAGTCAATGATACAGAAATATATCCAGAACTATCTCCCTCTGGCCCAGAAACATGTGTAAACACCAGCCTTCAACTCAGATCTCTTTTGGATAGATGCTTTTGACTAGTCTGCCATTTTACTTGTAGCCAGGATAAAAAAGAACCCCCACAGCGACCATCCAACTAGAACGATTGATTGATATAGCTTCCATTATCACGTCCTGTATGTCATCGGGTGAAACTAGAGTAATATCCTATCACTGCAACCCAGTATCAATATGCAAAATTCAACAGCGCATAAAATGAAGAGATCAAACATCCAAGGTTGTAAACTTTTATTACCTACGCCGGTGGCGTTAAGAAGTGTCTTTGCTTTTGTGTTATGCTATACATACAATCGCATCCAAACCTTGCTACTTGGACGAATAATCTATTTTGCTCCTTCCTTACGTTTCTCCCGCTTCTGCAGCCATGCATCTTTCCAAAAAAAAAAAAAGCGGAGCCCAAACCTATAAGCATTTTTACAGTGGATGGCGTTGGTAATAAAGCCCAAGACAACACCATTCATTGTCTCGCTGGTTCTTCCCGTCCATATACCCATCCCATTCCCGAGTCACGTGCCTGTGAAACAACGGAATTAAGTTTGACAAGTCTGTTCCTTGAATGTTTGCTGATTATAGGGAGTTGACACTTAACTCCTGAATGCAAAAAGAGGTTTAAATATCACAAACGCCAGATTGATGCAGATATAGGAGTACTCCTGTCATGTAAAAAATGGATATGCAGTGTAGTCCAAGCAATGCTCCGAAGTCAACTCCTGATGTAGATGAAACCCCGGATTTCCTTCTCAATTCATGATGATTCTTCCGCTTATCGAATACTCTTTCACCAGAAATCCATATATGAACTTTGTTGTTAATAGCTCGCAAGAATACAATTCTTGCGGCATCTCAGGGTGACTCAAACTGGCCATAGTTTTGAAGGCCCTTTAATTTTATAGTATTTCGTCTTCTTCGTTGATTCGGCCAACTCTTACTCCACCAGGGCTGACTCTTTCGGGTCCCCGAAGCGGCTCTGGAGGTGGTTCGTCTATCATACAAGCGTTCTCAAGCATGTTCGTCCATTTTCCACTTGTCCCAGCATGACTGTGCTTCAAATGCTGACGAAAATGATCTGCGCGGAAAAACTTCTTCGCATGGTTACACTCTCCAAACTTATGCATATCTTGCAGATGGGCAACTCTAATTTCCCAATCCTCACCTGTCGCCACAGGAATCGGCGATCCCTCATGGTTTGTGAAACCACTCCTTAGAAAATCTTCACCACAGTACCCACAAGTGTCTGCATCATTGGGACGCGAAGGAGAAGGATGGAAAGCATGCGCCCAATCTAGAAGTGCAGCGCACGACCAGGAATGACGGCGAAGATGCAAAGAGTTTTGGTGCCTTTCGGCCTCGTTCTTGTTCTTGAAACGATTTGGGCAGTAGAGGCATTCGTATTGCTTTTCTTGTTCATGCGCGCTGATCTGTGGTTAGCATTAACAAATGATTAGGTCTAAAGAGCACTGACTTGAGTTCTTCTTGGGTGTCAAATTTCTTGGGCTTTTTGGGGCAGCATACACAAATAAAACCGCCTTGTCTGGTAGGAGCACTGTTGTGTTTCACGTGTCCTAAGACCTCTGGCATTTTTCGTGCATTAGTTAGAGGCCGACTCTCAGATAAAGCTCGGTGATGGGTAGTTCTAGCTGAAATCGATCCCCTTGGGCTGGGGTTCAGCGACATCGAACCGTTATATGACATATCTGGGTTGATATCCATGGGCGCGGGTGGGAGACTTCCATGAGACAGCCTGACGTATGAACCCATGCTGGTTGCGCTACTCGCAGCCACTGATAATGTAGATGAGAATGAGTTTCTGGGTAAAGAAGCACTAGATGAGATAGACGTGGAAGTCGAATGAAAGCGCGGGCTGGGTGTCGAACGCGAGCCGGACTCACGGCGTCGAGCAAGATCACTTGCACTACCCACCGTGCGCAGATGCAGGCCATCATCCCTGGGAGGGGAAGATGCGCGCCGTTTTTGCCCGGCTGTAGCAGAACTGGGAGAGTATCCTTCGCTCCGGCCGTGATATTCTTCTCCTATCTGTAATCGCCTCAAACCTGTTTCTTCCATATGAAAACCTTCTTCGTACTCTGGAGAAGGCATCTGGAAGCTATCCCTAGATTGGCTAGCAATACTCGATGCATCATCCGCTATGCTTCCTGATCTCCTGGGGTAAGGTAGTGAGGATCTTTCATTGTCTATGATATCGGTTGGTGATCTATAATCAAACGGATTCAAGCCACCGAGTCTGGCATATGGATTGCCAGGTGAAACGCCGGATGACAAAGGCGAGTCTGCACAACGATTTATCGGACTCTCGGCTAGCGCTGGTTTGTGTGTGTGGATTGGCAGAGACAGCGGCTTGAGAGCGGGATGTCCATGTTCCCGCGCTATTCGAGACATTGGAGATGCATCATTTACGGATGAGCTAAACGTGGACTTTGCAAAGGGTCTTGATGGTGTAAAATTATCTCCTCTACCACCCAACTTCTGTAGCAATGATTGGTCGTATGCTTGAGCACTAGTTTGATATGCATCGTGGACCGAACTTTGAAAGCTAATTGATGTTTTCGACCTGCGAGGGGAAAGATTAGCCCGAAAATACAAAAAAGGCCTTATAATTGGTAAAGGATTGGCAAGCAGATTGGCGGTGCTGTCTGCGACACGAGCCAACACCGGTGACTTCCGCCAAAGATCAAAATAGTAGCACTCACTGGGTCGAGCCAATGCTTGCACTGGAAGCAGAAAGACTTGAATATCCCTCATCTTTTGGCAATGTATTCAAATGGTGGCTCGGGTCTTTCGATGTGTGTGCGGTAATAGTGGCGTTTGAGCTCCCTCGGCGTGCAATGTCTGGTCGCTCATCTGAAATGCTCTTGCGACTATAGCTCCCGTACAAACTTGATCCAGCGGCTACAGCTGATAAACGTCCTTCCCAATTGACGTCCCGGTGCTGGTTCGCCCACTGCCATCCAAGATCTCCTCTCCCATTATCTGCAATGTCCGGAATGTATCTCGGTGGTGGTAAAGGAGGAGGAGGGGCCTCTCTAGCATTGGGAATAGACATTGGACCAGGAGCAGCTGCTGAAGATGCGGTCGAATGGTATCTATGCTCATCTGAGTATCTATCGGGGTATCGATCGGGGTGATGAGAGTCTTGTACGCAGATTTCTGGTAAGGGTGTGTTGAAGCCAGGCACTTGGCCACGCATAGGAATATCCATTGTGTAGGTTGGCCACAGGCTATAGAAAATTAAGTGGATGTAAAAAGTAACCCTCCTAACAACATGAGCTGACGTCCTCTTCGTCTAGAGGTGGCCAAGTCGGACGTGCCGTTTTGCTTCGGAGGGAAAAGTCGAGAGTGGAGAAGAAAGGAAATCGGAACATGTATATTTTTGTCGAAAGAAAAGTATATTAGTTACAAAAAAAAGGAAGACTAGTTCTGAGCCATTACATCCACACTCCAATGATGAGAATTAATTTTCTATATGGCAAAATAAGGTGTGAGGTAAAGTCGAGGTAAGGTCGAAGAGCCCGCGAAGTTGACGTTGTTTTGCGAACCCTTCATAAAATGAGATGACGGGGCGAACGTCTGTGATTATGAGGGAAGGGACAATATAAGTACGGAGGTGTCTGGGTATGGATGGGGTGATGGATGATGGATGATGGGTGACGGGTATTGGTATGGGTATCGGTATGGGTGGGTATGGGTATGTTTAGGCCAATTTTTTAGCGGAAGGGCTGAACAGTAAGGTAGGTAGTAGAGGTACTAACGACCCAAAAACTAAAATGAATCAAGAAACTGGGTTTCACACTAATATCGTCAGAAAAGTAAGTTCATATCTGGGTATCTGGTATCTGGTATCTGGACGATGGACGACAAGAAGATTTTCAAAGGAATAGAATATGAATGCAGTAAGAGACAAGAGACAAGAGGCTAGAGGCTAGAGGCTAGATAAAGCAGTGATAGCATAAATATACATACTCCATACATTCTTATCGTCGTACACTGAATGCAATTATTCAATCGGCTGCTCCTCTCAAAAGCTCATACGCTCGCTCATAAGCCTTAAGCAAAGAATTGACAAACAATAGGGCTGGGAGATACTTGGGTATTTCATCCCGAGAGTGGAATAACTGACGGGTGGGAGCGGAGCAAGCCAACCACAATTGAAGTCGATAGGCGGATTCCAAGTACCCAGGTATCCTCCTTATGGTTTGAAGAGGATGGATCCAAGGACAGGATGTATTGGACCTTGGTTACGGATTCACTGAGGGACAATGTGGGACTCTTATTATTAGAGGGAAATGGAGTGAGGTGGGGAATTCGGAAACAGGGGAGGACCCAAAGAGGATGAGATGGATAGGCGATGGGATATTGATTTGATCGTAGATGGATAGATAGATGAGATGCTGGACAATGGATGCTGGAAACTAAATATGTACTGCACAGTGTGGATGAAGATGGTCAGATCTTACGATATCCATACCCATATCCATACCCAAGCTTTGTTACTAGCGAGGTGAGGATAGTAAAAACTGGTAGGGTTCAAGCCTTCATTCCTTTTACATTTTGCATTAGAGCAGGTAGCTCTCGACTCTCGAGTAGACAGATTCAGAGCTAATTACTAGGTAAGAAGATTATGTAGGTACTGTATTCGAGTTGCAGGTCCGTTCTTATGACTAAGTGACTGAATGATTGTGACTGAGACTCAGACTGAGACCGAGACTGAGACTAAGTGACTGACTGACTGACTGACTGGGTACTCGGTAGTCAATCCTACGTAGAGATTAGAGAAAGTATAACCCTACTTCGCTAGGGTCATCATACGTCGGTTGATGTGGATATTCGGATGTTTTCGCCTTTCTTACCTTCTCGAACAACTTATCAATCAAGAAGATTTAAGATAAAAAAAAAATTGTCAAAGCCAAGACAACGGAAAGGCTGTTTGTCTCAATTCCCGGCGCACGGTAGTATGTAGGGTTCTTCTTCTTTTTCTTGAAGAGAGAATGAAAAGTATCCACTAACAGGAGTTTCTGGAGTCAGCCAGCCCGAGATAGGAAATAATTTGAGTTGATCCAATTTGGTGAAGCTGTTACGGGCAATTGATGATGATGATGATGATGACTTTTTGATTCTATTTTAGACGTTCTGAGCTTTTTATATTATATTTGGCAACGACACTTGCGGATTAGGTCTGATTTCCGGATCTTTGTACTGTTTTTGATCTCAAGTACAAGGGAGCGCCGCGTGAAAGTGGGTATAAGAACACGATGAAAGGCAGGCGACGGCAGTTGATCGAAAGAAAGAGAGCATGTTGATTTTGAAAGGAAGGGAAGAAGAAGGGAGAAAGTAAGAGGAGAGACAATTGTCAGTCAGAGTCAGCCCACGCAAGTAAGATATAAGGATATACACTCCGGCACATGTAGCGCTATGGATTCTATAATTTCAAAATGTCTATTTTGATGCTATTCATCTGAATACAATATTTATGTTTTTCGTGTCATTCAACCTTCGTATGCAGTGATGCTCCTGGTTTGAGAACTAGGTCTGCGATTGAGTCTCAAGACTTTGTTGAATCTTCTTGACGTCGTCGAGTGGGCTCATGTTTAAGCTACCCGCTGTGAATCTGTGATGTGCGCAATTTAGAATGCAACCGGCGCCAGTGATGTGTTTGCAAAATGTAAATGGTTGATTATCCTGCAACCCTTGTCGGATAGATAGATAGATACTGTACCATGTATGGTTGCACTGCTAAAAAGGGTCACAGGGGAGTGGTAGGGTAATAGGCGGGCGAATTGATCACATATTCAATGATGACAAGTGCTCAAAGTCTAAATGCTCGAGTCTGATAGTCGCCTGTAGAATCCTGATTGACATTTTTGACACTTGCTATTGCCAATTGGTATACCTTGAAAGTTGAAGCTCCAAGGGACTATACACTATACGTATTCGTAACAAGTAACTTAGTAAAGTAATTGAGAAGCATCTGGACCTTTTACTTAATTAGTCGAAAATGGAGAACTTGATTCTACCACTCACTACCTTATCCGTGAGCATGAAGTACTACTACCCCTTTTAGCTACATCGTCTGATCTGAGCTTAGCTCTGACATTTTTCTCAATTTTCTTCATTGGCCGCTACAAATCTCTTGCTCCACCCTACCTTTTCAGCCTTACAAGTTCTCCTCAGTAACCTCAAAGAGCAATGATTTTGGATTGTGCAACCACATATCTTTTTTTTTTTGTTTTTTTTTTTTGAATATGTCAGATTTTATATATCAAGAGAATCATCCATTTAAATTGAAAATTTCCAATTAAAAATTGCATCAGTAGCGAGTATTGAGAAAAGGAGTTGATTAATTACTCGGCAGGATATCGTACAGTCGACTACGATGAAATGAAATGAACACACACGATCCTCCTCCATTGAACAACGGTTATTGAACATTAACGGCTTACGGTAAAGTATAGTATATCGCTAATGCAAATTCAAGGATTTTGATGCATCAATAAGTCTGATCCTTGATTGAGTTCATCTAAGACAACTTAACAAATATTTTTACCACTCATTTCTGACTTCTGACTTCTTACGTCGAAAGTCACTTTGTTGTTTATGCTAGACTTCCTTAAGAGATCTAAATGGATATGTAGTGATGTTTCCTTACCGTTGTACCCTTGTATCAATGGGTGACTACCTAGTACAAGGTTAATACTGGCAAGTTGTGCAGCCTTTTGGAGACTTTACTTCCTGCAACTCACTACTGCAAACTGCTAAAATCTCATAGCCTGCTTTGAGTTGTTTCGATATAGTATGAAGATCTGGAGATCCTAAGCAGAGCCACTACTAAGTTAAAAAGCAATGCACTTTATCATATTTTACCCTGGGCATCTGATATCTCGGCATCATTTTTTACCCCGGTGGTTGTTGTCGTTGTTCGTATTGATATGTCATCTCGGCCTATACACATTTCGGGGATTTTCCACATAAGCCCTGAAACAACCAAAAATGTGATGTCGTGTCTTGCGGATAGGGCAAATGTAATGATTGACATGATTGGTTAGTCTAAGTACATGCTAGCACTACTCCACATTCACAAGGCTCGTGTGAATCTTCGAAACGGAGGTACAGGCCGTACATTTTACAACATCACCACCTTTCTCTCCGACTCATGATTACATTGATCTTTTCCAGATTATCCACTACGTACGAAAGAGAGGATAATGTCCCCCCAATGAGTAAGATGCTACACTCACTTGCATCTATCTCATAATTGAAAGCAATTGAAGTATTTCCTTGCTCAAAGTATGTTGATCATTGTGAGCTGTCTGGTGGGACTCAGGTCGTCCGGTACTCCATACACAACGGTCTGCAGGTACATTGTGTTTACATCACCATGATGAACTTAAAATTCCCTTAAATCACTGGCATTCTGACAACACCATATTAGCTGCCAATCTTGAGCTTTACCTCCCCTCAGTATCCATAATACTTTAAGGATAGGTATGGTCTCTTGTTCATCCATATCAAATAGAAGACAACTATCCTCGAGTGCAACTTTATTACCCCGCCTCTTGAGCCAAATGCAAGTGAAACGGTCTGGCTGCATCATCTGCAACTGTTTGTCCAATCCAAAGGTATCTCACATCACCATTCTACTCCGTACATTGTACATCAAAAGGTTCAAACTTTGGTAAGTCCCTCAACTCTCTGCTAATCTTATGAGAGACCGGGTAAAACCACAAGGCAATATCGAGGCAAACGAGACCCAAGATCCCAGTACATGCAGCACGCCGTGATCCCATGCTGGTTGACCCAGCACCCTACTTATGTTACATTGAGATTTCGCGAGCGACGGGCGTCCATCCATCCATCCATCCATTCCATTCTATTCATACCCCACTCGACACCCGACGATTTCGTGCGCCTTCATTACGGTAACGCAATACAACGTCAGAATCTTTCATTCCCTTCTGACGTTTGCGAATCATTTATTGCACCTATATTAAGAGCCCTCGGTGTTTCTGACTCCATATTCTCATTGGAAGGGGATTCACAAAAGATCAGGAAATCAATGGGAGGGCAACACACGAAAAATGCAAAGATACAGACTCGGGAAGCAAAACTTGCTTGCTTGCATATTTCCAGTATGTCCGAGTGAAGACATGCATAGGAACAGTCAATGGAACAAGCTCACAGTGTAGGCTAAGGTAAATGTAAGGAAGGTAAGGCGGCATGGGATGGATGTAAAACACGATCTCCATCAAAGGCCAAGTGATTCCGGGTACTGTACTCTTTTGATTACACATGTAGTTGACCCGAGCAAATCAACCTTTGAGCAGGCCTTTCTTGCCGATATTCCTGTCGTCTCTTGCGGGTATTACACGACATGCACGTACTTTTCTCCATTAGGACCAGAGGATTCAGTACCATGTCAGTCCCTACATCCCGCATACACAGAAAGTCGAGATATCTTCAACATTCACGTAAATTACACGCGAAGATAAAGGCATTATGCTGATATGTTATTCGATTAGTGACAGAGGCTTGCTCAATCGGTCACATTGAATTAAACACATAGCAACATGACTATTTCAACCTTCTACAGAATTCGAATTTCTCTCTTTTTTGAAGTTTGTATGTACTCACCAATGACCACCAAAGAGCCATCGCCTGTCCACAAACGTCATTAATATCAGCCCCACCTCTCTCCACTCTTCTTTTGCTAAGCCCCCTTCACTGAACCATGCACAAATTCAAGGTTCCGGGATAATGCCAACCACTGCTATCCAGTGCTGCTCGAGCGTACAGTAGTGCTGTGGGTGGGATTGAAACCCTTCTCGGCTGCAGTAGTGTCAGTCCCGACTCCATGGCTGTTGAAAGGTTTTTACTGGTGCGTGGGAGCGACTCGATGGATGGTTTCCCTCATGAGGGCGCCCGCGTTTCTCTGAGAGGGATGAGAAAGATGGAGACGGTAGATTGGATTTTAGAGTATGCGGTATGTTTGTGGAGCTTGAGGAGACAATGCTAACGGCAACGATATGTTGACCACACTATTACGGCAGTGCGAGCAGTGCGATAGGAGGATGTTAGTGAGTACCAAGCACCGGTAACTACCCTGCACAGCTGATTATATGCCCTATGATATAATTTTCTGAATATCTTAGCTGTACAAAGTTACTCTGATTCCCATCAAATTTTCGGCACTTTTATCTACCATTTTTACCTGGTATAATTGTGTACTTCTAAATTTACTGTATGTACCCAGCGCGGCCCTGCAAAGTTCAGCAGAGGAGCACGCTTTGATAATGATCTAGACTGGATTAGTCAGGGCTGAGGGATTTAGGTTGGACTAGTGAGCACAGGGGCCGAGGTATTTTCCAGTAGTGTACGTGTAGAAAGAGGTGGATTGATCGGAAGCCCATGAGGGCGGTTGAGAATTCCATGTCATCGGCTAATTATTAGGTATTTTGGTGATTTCCATCAAAAAAATTGAATATATAAGATCTTGCAATAAATTCATAAATACGAGATGGCATAACAGAACACAATAAGTAATCAAAGACAAGAATAAGGTTAGGTGGGTGCGGTACGCTCGTTGGCGGCACAGCACCACATCTAGATTTCAGTTTTTTCAACCATATTCGTCGCCGTGGATGTGAATCCCACAATGATAACTCATGTCACAGTCGAGTAATCGTTCTTCATCCCACTTTCCTACAGTGTAATCCTTTTTACGTTGGAGAACGCGATGGAAGGCAACATCGTGATCCTGTTCGGATTCGACGGGCTGAGGACGTCGATGAAGGAGTTTGGTAAGGAGGAGATAGGTGCCATGTGTGCTTTTAGAGTAGGCGTTTCTAGTTTTCTTGCTAATTTGAGTCCTGTCAGTCCTCCCAGTCGCTCTTGAAGAATATTGATATGCATGCACTGCCTTGCAAAGCCAATGATCGAATTCAATCAAAGAGCCTGGAGCATCAACATCAATCCAAACTCCCAAAAACATCCCGTCGAACCCCCTCTCGTGCCCTTCGCTTGCTTAATCTCATTACCATCATGGAGAAAGTTCAAAAGCCGGTATCCTATATTCAGCGGGGGTTTTTCCTAATGCAGTAGGTTTTCGGAGCAATTCCTAGCCTTACAAGGCTTATTTTAAATAGCCCCGAAGTTCGATAAATTGTGGGCGGAAAGAAACAACCCTGACGATCAGTGATACTGTGCGCGATCACATCCCATCCATCGCCACGTTCTGGGTACTAGGTTTTCGAGTCGCACTGTGCATGTGATCCGAACCTTGTCCACATAAGTTAGATTGAGGTTATTGATGATCGAAATAACAAGGACTTTCCTCGAAGTCGGCGACCTCGTCCTGAACCTGAACCTGTACCGTTTGTTTGTTCGGAGGCGGAAATGCGGACGATGATACGATGAAGATGGGATTGAATTGATGTGTTGTGTGTGTGTATCAGATCAGCGTCGCGTGAGTGGCGGTAAAAATGGAGGGGTGGATGACTTGAGATGGTGATAAGATAGGTGGGCAGGAATCTAGATCTGTTAGTTTTAGTTTTAGGTGAATGCGAGTGGATGAGCTCCAAAAAGTTCGCAGCGTGTCAGCCACCATCTCATCTCGATGCTCGAAAGGATACGTGCTCACATATTGCGGGGACGAATAACATCTGACATTCCCATCCTTCAAGGCTCCAGTTGATTCCAACTTAGTCAGTATTTGATCACAGCTACAGCTGACTGTTATCTGATTGATATTGATTAATATACGAATCTTCACACACCGGTGTTGAGGCGAAAACCACCGTTGTGCCAATTAGATACATGAACTGGGTATGGAGAAGGTGGTACAAGTAAAATCTCATCTCAGAAGAACCAATATAATAAGCATCCATGAGGACTAGATTGTGTCCCAAGCCGACGTTTCCAGCAGGACAAGGCTACAGTATAACGAAATTGAGTATCCAGCTATTCCCAACAACGCCCCCGATTAGACATCTCCTACTTTGATCGCTTCCCCACCAACTAATTCATTTACAATTTACACCACATAAAATCCCCCCATGAGCCCAGAGCCCAGATGTTCCTGCGCCTGTAAGCGAGTGTTGGATGGATGTTCTTTACCAGATCCGGAACAAAAGGGCTGAACATTAATATTAGAAGTTTTCGGTAGATGATGTGAACTGGAACTGATGTTGTAACCAGCCGCTGATGACATTGGCGTTGGGGCTAGATTACGTGCTAAGGTTGGCTATAATATGGTTCCATATGATGCACGATTGCCGGAAATGGGAAATGGATATTGGATTCATTTGGTACTCGGTCTTCGACTGTTGATTGATTGAACTTTGATGCAAGAAATAAAAAAGCCTAAATCTTTTTGAGTCCGGGAGTACATCTAGCTTTTCATTTTCAGCTAAAGGCCAAGCCATCTGGATCTTTCCATTCAATCAATTCGAGTCCCTAGGAGTCCTAGGACTGTCACACAAGCACATTCTCATGTAACAAAATTTCCGTTTCTTTTCCCTTGGCCACCCTTATGAACGCCTGCCCGCCTCTAGCGGCCCGTAGCACAGTACCAAGCTCAACAACTGTGCCCCGTAGGGCGAAAAAAGAAGGCTGAATCCTCTGCACTGTTGCATGCACGCGGGATGTCCAAGCGAAACACGAGGTGCTGTATCACAGCACTTTTCCGCTTTTGGGACGAACATCGCCAATCTTCCGTTCATCGGTAGCGGAATCAAAAACAAAAAGGTTGGGGGTTTGTGTGTTTGTGTGTGTGTTTGTGTGGGTGGCCTGGCTACATGAGCTCAAAGTTTCTTTGGTTTACTACGATTTTGATTGCGTTATGTGCACTGTGCAGGCTGGCGTGAGTTTTCTTAGCTACATCGTACATGTGATATATACTGCGTATGTTGTTGTTGGGCTGGTCAGCCTTAGAGCTTATATATGTCTTATGTTGGGGATGATAATATCTCGGGTAGGCTTTCGGTAAGTGTACGAACAGGGTTTGTTTGATATTAAATTGGGTGTTTGGTGAATTGGATGGATGATCCTTGAGTCGGAGCTTTGAACGGGATATCTTGTAATCTTCTAATCTTTTAGTCTTCTACCTACTACTCTATTACTCATGAGGATGTGATGTCTTGAGATGAAGATGTCTGCGTTCCCGGTGGATAACAGAGCTTAAAGACAATCCTCACCCTCGAAAACAGAGAGTACCTTTGCGGGCTAGTAGCTACTGGCTACTTGGCTCGGCTCCATACATAGCACGACGTCTTATTATATCATTAATCATTTAATGAAAGTAATCTGTCCATTTCGGCCGAATAGCATCCATCATTCGAACACCCTATATTGATTACAAGCTCTTTCCGCGAACAGCCTTACAACGTAAAGCTGCTCCAATTCTTATAATTATATCTACAGTACCTACTCCGTAGCACATGTTCAGAGACACAACCTAATAATACCCGAAATCATTCCCCAGTTCCCCCTCGGAAAAAGTCAATCTCCATCATGTCCACCTGGGTCTGGTCACTCTGGTCACTCTGGCGGTCCTGCACCTCATTCATTGCTTGCCCATCATCTCATTGGATCTCCGCGGCCATGAGAAAAGAGAAAAATCATACCATCTCCTAACCCGGACTCGGCCCGATGATATTCTGTCACTCGTGCTCCTTATTGCCGACGAAATGTTCCGTTGTAGGTCTTATTCAGAAAGAGATTAATCATCATGGATGATACCCAACTAGCTAGTATTTATTGAATCTATCTTTAACCTTATATCGAATCTATCTTTAACCTTATATCGAATCTATCTTTTGTCTCCTGACTATCTGCTATCTTCACACAAAAGACTAACTACTGTAGTAACACGACCGCTGCATGCGCGCAAATGATAATCGGACAAATATGTAGCCTCTGCCGCTCTATAATTGACTGCCGGGGGTACAAATCGTCATAACATGTTGTAAGAGAATAAGATAAAATATGCTTCTGCGTGCAAAGTAAAGACTACGTATCGTAGGGTAGTACTCCGTACCGTAGAAGGAATTCCTTAGGAGCAGGGGCTAATCTCTAAATTTGCCTCAGGCAGAAAAAATAACTTGCCCGGGACTTTCGGCCACCGATATTTAACCGATAAGGCGGGGTTGAAGGAAGTGAAGAAACAATTTGGAATTTCCAGATGAAGATGCAAGCTTGAAGAAAAGAAACCCTTAACACTGCATACCAAGAATATTGCATCACCTGATTCTCATTGGACACGCTTCCCCTTTTCAACAAGTTATTTCTAGACATAAGCGAGCATTTGAGGATTGATTGTTTGGCTAGTTCTAAAGAGTTTTGTTTGATCAAGGTGGCGGTGTCAACATCATCAGCTGCGGGTCCACCAGATTTGGAGAACGAAGAGCTGCAGGAGCAGATACAGAGAGTAAGGGATTTGAGACAAAATCTTAGGATGAATACGGAGCCATCTAGAGTACCGGGGGAGGATGAGTTGTATGTTGGAGGGTATGTACTGTACATTTTATACCGTCGGGTATCTGCCCACGCACGTGATACCATCTGCTTTCTTTGCCTTGGGCTCACGCCCGTTGCATTATTTCCGCCTGGGGCTCTTATATGCTTGTATCTTTTAAGGAGGACTAGACATGGTCTAACATAAAGCAGCATTGTCTCAATAACGGAAAACTCTCTCCAAAAGAACAATATCACACATATTCTCAGCGTTTTGAAATATGATTTCAAGAACTTCAATATCAACTGGAATAAGTATAAACATCTTCAGATTGAGGTTGATGATGTCGAGGATGAGAACTTGCTGGGTGAGTTTGAGACAACGGGGGCTTGGATTGAAGAGGCCTTGAAGGGTAATGGGGAGAGTGAAGGAGAAGGGGGAGAGAAGAAGAAAGGTGCCGTACTTGTTCATTGGTAAGTTCGGATTGTTCTTCTTGTTGATTCATAGGAGGTACGGATGGGGAGGATGTCAAGAATATCTTCTACTCGGTGGGATTAAATAAAGAGAAGTCAAGTGACGACACCTATCTTCTAATGATTCATCACTCCTATCTTCCAAGAATCTGCACCAAGACATTAATATTTTCAGTGCCATGGGACGCTCCCGGTCCGTAACGATTTTAATTGCCTATCTCTTGCGTCAATACCCTTCTCTCACCCCCGCTACAGCGCTCGCCCAGATCCAACAAACACGCCCTTTCGCCGAGCCGAATGATGGATTTATGGCCCAGCTTCAATTATATCATGAAATGGGCCGTCCACGAAACATAGATGAACAGCCTAAATATCAACGATGGCTGTATCAGAGAGAAGTCGAGCTAGCTGTCGCTACAGGGAGCCGACCTGACTGGGTTAGGTTTGAAGATGAAGTAGAGCAGGATGGACCAAAGCCGGACGGCAAGGAAAAGGAGATCAGATGTAGGATGTGTCGGTAAGTTTTCTTCTATCTTCTTTTCTTGGCTTCTTTCACTTCATCATTACATATGCCCTCTATCAATAAAGAGCATCCGGATATAAACATCAAGCTAACAGGCTCCAAGTCGCACTCTCGCCACAACCCCCTACCTCATTCTTCACACCCCGAACCCCAGAGCAGCATCCTCTCCTACCTCCCTCATAAATCCCCAAACAACACCCATCTCCTCCCTCCCCCCTGCCCCTCATCATAGCGCTTGCACTCATAACTTCCTACACCCTCTATCCTGGATGCGCCCGGAACTCGAACTCGGAAACTTATCCGGAAGACTGGAGTGTCCGAACGAAAAATGCAAAGCCCAGATAGGGAAATATGCGTGGCAGGGAATGCGATGCAGTTGCGGGGTATGGGTATGTCCCGCTTTTAGTTTGTTAAAGGGAAGATGTGATGAGGTTACGATTAGGAAGAGAGTTGAAGGGGGAAGTATCAGTGCGGGGGGTATTAGACTGCCGCCCGGGATGAGAGAAGGAGGAAGTTCGATAGCGAGTGAGAAGGGAAGTTTGTGAATCTGTGGGATGAGCCTAGAAGGGTTGTTTGTTGCCGTTGGGACTAGGGGAAAATGCATGAATGCATGTATGCTTTTCATCGCGATGCGCTATAGTGCAGTATTGGACAGTAGTAAGACTTACGAGATGCATCAAAATATCCAAACTAGACTAGATTAGCGGGACCACGGATAAGCCTCATTCGATTGTGTTTGTAAGGACTAATATACACCTTTTACGAGATACATTACATAGTACACCATATAAAATACCTGTGCATACACACACCAGATGAAAAGACATAGATATTTCACGCATAACATCCGGAAATAAGAAGGAGAAAGACAAGTTAGATGTCCACGACGAATCAGAAGGTAAAGCCATAAAACGGTCAACATTCAAACAACGTCAGAGTAGTATCTGCGGCACGACCGACCCATAACGGGATTGGATTGAACTGCCTGGCTTTGCTTGTGTAACGCATGAGTGAAGCGGGTAGAGCGGTGGACCATTTGTTTGGATTTTGGGCCGAAGGATTGCGGCGTATGCGCGCGTGTGTATATGTTTATGTGTCTTATACCTTAAATTTGATTTACGTATTAAATACGATCCGTATCCCTGCACGATCGGTCGTCTAGACTCTTCTGTATTCCCATTTTACATTATAGGAATGTTTTGTTTACTTTGATATGTTTGTCTGATATTTAGGAGCCAGGATGTCTGCCAACTAAATTTGCTTAGATAAGGGTGTGTCGCTATATTGTATAGACACATTAGATTAGCGGTGCGACTTTTTAGTTATACTTAGCACATGGCATAATATATGATATCATGTTATATTAGAATACTAGATAGACATATTATAAATGAGAATGGAGTACACTATACAGTGTAACTGCCTTCCTCTATCCTCTAATAGGTCCACTCATACGAACTCACTGGGTCATTACGCCACTCATGCTGTTTACTCATCAAATCACTCCACCTGTCGTAAAAAAATAACAAGAGAGAATATACAACGTAACGGCGAAGAATTATCGGCTCCACTCATCACATATATGTAATGTTCTATCGTCTAACCAAATAGTCAGGTCCGTGTATGCTTACATTCCGCATGAATAAGGCAGATATGATGCAGTAGTGCAAGGAGTCTGCTAGTTTATGCGAACGAGGTAAGAGCCTGCGATGGGCAGGATAAAGAAGATAGACCGATGTTGTGGATGAGTCAGCCGGGCGAGAAAGGCTCTGCAGAAAGAGTGTAGTGCACATGAAGGAAGTGCCTATGTAAGATCTTGTACGTCAGGAAGGAAGGATGGAAGAAAGGAGCCGGACATGAGAGTTGGAGCTCACATGCATGCAAGTGAGCCATGAAAGAGTGATAGATATACGGAAGGCACTCCCTTCGCAGTTGAGTTCCCGAGATGAGAGTTTCACTGAGAGCATACGTACACAGAATGTACGTACAATGATCAACAAAAAAGGAAATGTGTGGACTTGCTCTGCAAGACATCGTTGCATCTAGCCAATAAAGACGTGGCTTGCTGATGAAAGCTCAGGGATATATCTGCGGGGTAAGAGGATGCGATTCCTTCATTCAACCGTCTGGATCCTAGGTATAATCGCTGAGCATTAGATATGATAAGGATTCAATTGGATCCAGATGTCATCTTAAAAGCCTTGTGACTAACGAAGCGGACCGGCCCAGCAAGGCAATATTTTAACTAGGGCTGGATGCTCTTTTGGAAAAAAGAAGCGGAGCTGAGTATACCGAAGTCGGAATTAGTGGCTTCTCTTAGGAATTTGAAGGCTGAAAATAAGCACTAAAAACAAATTTTCAAACAGAATAGTGAAATATTACAGGGGTCAAAGAAGCTTAGGATGATAGCTTGTTCGCTTGAAATAAGCAGGTTGCCTTATTCAACACATGTAAGCATGTACTTCTACGGCGTTTTGTACGAGGCAGGCAATTGCCGAGTGCCTTTCACTCGGCTGCCTGGCAAGGATGATACCGTTCGGTCCAGCCTGCTAACTGCCGTGAAAAGTAGATCGATAAGGTTTTATTCCCAGGATAAAAGTACAAGGAGAGTGTGATCGCCCTGGTGAACACCAACCCAGCTAGAGGCCAACTCATGCATTGACCACATTGACCACATTTTCAACGGGTCGATCATCATGCAGTCAGCATAATACCTCGTAAACATACGATACTGCAACTCTCCTTAGCAGTGAAACTATATGACGTGTCTGAATTTGACCATGCCAGTCCAACTGACTCCATGAAACTTATGTGTTACATCCGTCGGCCGACATATCAAGAATGCGTAAAAGTTGCGCGAGAGGAAAGGGTCTGATTTGTCCGAAGTGCGGCATGATAATGTGCTCCCTGAACTCTTCCACTGGCTCGCGAATAAAAGATTGAATTGTCTTGGAAATAGTGTCCTCAATCCATGACATTGCTTGCGAGTTTGAGGCTCATAACAGTCACGTGGAGTCTAAATAGATCTACACCGACACGGCCAATGAATTCTTCTCCCACATAAGTAAGCATATTGGTTACTCGGGATATTCAAGTCAAGGTAAACCTTTTGGGGCCTGGGGAAATAGGTTCGGGTTGTGAAAACGTTCACGATTTCGTCTTGCAATTTCAGCCTGCTTCTTTTTGTCAAGTCTCTGTTGATAGAACGTCTTTTTGAGAGAAAATACTCTAGGTTCCTCGTCCGGTGTTGAACTTTGTGTTGATGATGCGGGAGTATCCGACTTCTTCTGGAGATTCCAGAAAGAAGCTTAGTAGGAATAACAAGATTGAGAATGATAAGGTATCATGCATACCTTTTCATCAGTCTTCTTCTCTTCTGCTTTCCCCTCGTCATTCTTATCTTTACCATCCTTGTCCTTATCGTTCTTATTGGAGGCCTCTTTCTCCTTCTTCTTCTGCTTCTCTTCAAATTCTTGCTTCACACGTTCAATTTCATCGTCCAACTCTTTTTTCTTCTTAGCAGCAATAGCAGCCTCATCTATGATAGATGTAGCAAACCCTTTGTCCTTTAGATGTGATGGGCATACATAGAAGAAATCCTGAAGGGAATCGTTGAGCAATCAATTCAGCACATAGAGTGATTCTATTCACCTTGTTTTCCGGAGTTATCAGGACACTTGCACTAGGTTTATAGCAAATATCGCAAGGCTTGGAAGCTGTGTCAGCCACCTTGCGGTGAGTCCAAATATTGGGAAATGAGGCCATATCTAAATTTATAGATAATGAGTCTTGGTTATGGAAGCTCTTTTCGGGTGTTCGTTGCAAAGCAGAACTTGGATGAAGTTGATATAAAACAGCAGATGATGAATTGTTGTGTACCGTATTATATTAAGAAAGTGACCGGAGATTTGACTACACGTAACCTTACAAGGCGGGCGCTAGTAAGGATTAACAAAGCACCGACCTCCGACATCAGGAACCCCTCATGAACTTTTTTTATCTATCGCAACACTATTATCAATAGTTCCCTAGCACTCCTGTAACTTGATTCTATTTCAAGCAAACAAAGCTCATTACGAACGATAAGGTCTTATATCACACTGATTTTCCTTTTTTGTACTCCATTCATTCAGATTCGTTCAATTATGGCTTCAGAACAAGTTAGAGCTCCAGGTAGCAAACCTGGAGAGAATATGTTGTGGGGTGGTCGATTTACTGGTCTGTTTGACTCATATTCCTGTTTTTGATCGAGCCCAACTTTTACTGATTATTTCAAAAGGTGGCCTTGATCCCCTAATGGTCTCCTACAACGAATCAATTTACTACGATCGTGCATTCCATACTCAAGACATCCTGGGCAGCATTGCTTGGGCTCGTGCAAACCACAAGAATGGTATCTTGACTGAAGCTGAATTCGCTGCAATTGAGTCTGGATTGAAACAAGTCGAGGAGGAATGGGTCGCAGGGACGTTCAAGATTGTTCCTGGTGTGGACGAGGACATTCATACTGCAAATGAGAGAAGATTGGGCGAAATTATTGGCAAAGAGATTGGAGGGAAATTACATACTGGAAGAAGTCGAAACGAGCAAGTTGCAACAGATATGCGATTGTGGCTTAGGGATGAACTCAAAAAGATTGAGAGCTTCTTGGTCGACTATCTGAAGGTTGTGGCTGCCAGATCTGAGAACGAGATTGAGCACATTATGCCAGGATATACCCATCTGCAACGTGCTCAGCCCATCAGATGGAGTCATTGGATGTTGTCGTATGGTTTGGCCTTTGCCACGGATCTCCAAAGATTGCGAGAAGTTATTAAGAGAGTCAACCGATCACCCTTAGGATGTGGTGCCTTGGCTGGTAACCCTTTCAATATCGATCGAGAGGCCATGGCTAAGGAACTTGGCTTTGAAGGTCTTCTGTGGAATTCTATGTCCGCTGTTGGTGACCGTGATTTCGTTGTAGAGACAATGCAATGGGGTGCCACCCTCATGTCACACTTGTCAAGATGGGCAGAGGATCTCATTATTTATGGTACCGGTGAATTCAGTTTCGTCCGTTTGGCCGATGCCTACTCGACAGGAGTATGTCCTATTTTCCGATCTTCATGAGGATTCTTTAGCTAATATTCACAGTCATCTCTGATGCCTCAAAAGAAAAATAGCGACAGCCTGGAATTGTTGAGGGGCAAAGCAGGCAGAGCCTTTGGCCAGATGGCAGGTTTGATGATGACCGTCAAGGTGCTTTCACTGTCTTTGGGCAATACTGCAAATTACTGACCTTGCGTTCCAGGGTCTTCCAAGTACTTATAATAAGGATCTCCAGGAGAGTGTTGAGCCAATGTTAGATCACATTAAGACAGTTGGCGACAGCATCCAAATCGCTACTGGTGTTCTTAGCACGTTGACTATCAACCCAGAGAAGATGAAAGCTTCTCTGGATCCATTTATGCTTGTAAGTCAATTAAAAATCTGAGGTCTAGCAACGTTTTCGAGCCTGTCATACCTCCCTTCAGTGTGCTTGCGCTAATCATGCGTAACTATCTAGGCCACCGACCTAGCAGACTATCTAGTACGTGCAGGCGTACCATTCAGAGAGACTGTAAGTAGCCTATAGCTCTGGGACTTGAAATAAATACTGATATTCCCAACAGCATCATATTTCCGGACAAGTAGTTGCATATTCTGAAAAGACTAAAATTCCCATGGACCAGTTGACATATGACCAACTAAAGAGCATTGATAGTCGCTTCAAGGAGGATGTCTCTGAATGTTTTGACTATGAGAAGAGTGTAGAAGCACGCCAAGCGGCCGGTGGAACCAGCAAGTCAAGCGTTGAGGAGCAAATCAAGGTACTGAAAAGCATCCTTGGTTAAAGGTTAAGAGTTGAAGATTGAAAGATCATGAACCAAGCCCATCCATATATCTTGCAAATGCATTTTTCTAGTGCGTTGTAGTATCAATGCTAGATCTGCGGAATGCAATATGTTATAATAGAAATTCGGCTTAGAGAAAAGTTAACAAAGTAATTGATAACCGAGATCCCTATATCTTGCACGCTTTGGTATCTTGCACGCATTTTGATTTATTAAAAATTACTTTATAAATTCAATTAACGTAACTTGACTAGAAGTGGGTCATGTCATGATATGGGTCAAAATCACCCCCTCATTTCTTTATTTTACGCGTTTATTCAACACACAATGGATCGAAAGTCATTAAATCGTAGTGAATCGGAAGATAATATTCAAAAGGCTATAGAAAGTCTAAAAGATAAACAATTTACTTCAATTCGAAGTGCTGCTATTCATTTTAAGATCCCGAAGTCAACCTTAATAAATCGAATGGCCGGACGACAATCACGCTCTCAATCTCACGAATCCTTTCAAAAACTTTCCAACGCGGAAGAGAAGACTCTAGTACGATGGATCTCACGATTGACAGCTACTGGATACCCTGAAACTCCTGGGTTGTTGAAAGAAATGGCCCAAGAAATTCTGAATCAACGCGTCATTTTCGCGTCATCATCTACCCCTCCATCCTTTCAATCAGATCATATAGGTCAACGATGGATCTATAGATTCTTAGATCGATATCCTAAACTCAAAGGAACTTATTCTCGCA
Source organism: Sclerotinia minor (assembly GCA_025389075.1). Lineage (NCBI taxonomy): Eukaryota > Fungi > Ascomycota > Leotiomycetes > Helotiales > Sclerotiniaceae > Sclerotinia > Sclerotinia minor. The sequence continues at coordinate 1,256,349 of QRFH01000008.1, forward strand.
AATTGGAATCTGCAAGGCATAAAGAAGCCACATTTGAAACAATATCAGCGTGGTTTTCAACATATGAACTCAAGAATATATATAATATGGATGAGACAGGATATGCAGTTGGAGAAACAGAATCAACACGTGTAATCGTAGATTCTACTCTCAAATCGAATTGGAAGGTTACAGCAGGAAAGCAAGAATGGATAACTGTATTGGAATGTGTTAATGCAGATGGAGGCTCTTTACCTCCCATGATCATTTTCAAGGCTCAGAATAAAATTGGTATTTCTCAACAAGCAATAGTGGATGGACTTCTAATGGTCATGGCTTGGAATGGATACGTAAGGTTTTTGAGCCAGAATCTCAAAAAATATCAGGTGATCAGCCTCGATTATTGATTATGGATGGTCATTCCAGTCATGTTACAGGAAGTTTGATTGCTTTCTGTATTGAAAAGGAGATTGATCTTCTTATTCTACCACCTCATTGCTCGCATCTACTTCGGCCATTGGATGTTGGAGTGTATGGGCCAATGAAGCGATATCATGCCCAAGAGGTTGATCGATACTCTCGAGCAGGAATACAACGAATACAACGATCTGATTGGGTACAGCCTTTTCAGAAGATAAGGGAAAAAGGTCTTACTTATCAAAATATCAAAAGCGGATGGAAAGGGGCAGGTTTGAATCCATTTAGCCCTCGTCAAGTTCTGAATAATCTTCCAGCCCCGCTTTTGCCACTACCTTCCACTCCAAATACACCATCAAATCCAGAAGATCTAGATCTTTCTTTACTTAATAGCTCTCCCCCAAATGATATTGAGCTACGACAAGCAAATCAGATATTCAATTCAGCTTTATCTGCTAATAATCTGCCTACTTCTCCCGTACAGAGATATGCAAAGCGAATTACTCATCAGATTGAAAGCTTAAACGCTGAAAATGCTATTCTTCGAAAGGAACTTCAAGAACATAAAGAGTTACTTGAGACACGAAAGAAAGGAAAAAATGGAAAGAGAATAAAATTAAAAGGTGAATTTGTATTTAGTACTGAGGAAGTATTGAAAATTATCGAGGAGGCTGAACAGACACCTTTACTAAAACGACGACGTGGTAGACCATCCAAGCGTCAAATTGATCAGGTAGAAGAGGAGATGGAAGAAGAAGAGGATAGTGATAGTTCAGTTGGATCAGTGATAGTTGTAGATCACCCTGTAGCATATAGGACAAGGTCAAATAGGAAAATATGATTTTTGTGACCCATGTCATGACATGACCCACTTCTAGTCAAGTTACGTTAATAAAGAATTTATAAATAACGTAACTTATGGTGAACCGGGTCATATGGGGAACCGGGTCATATGGGGAACCGGGTCAGGTACCTTTACACCAAAATTTTGGTGTAAAGGTACTTATAGTAACTTTTTATATCTCTATGAATATTAGAGATATAGCTTAGATATTTTAAAGTATAATATAATCAATATAAATATTGATTATGATAAAGTATTATATAAATATACAAATATATAATAAAGATATTAAAGTTCTTTAAATTTTTCATTTTTGCCTAACTGTTACGTTGTAACATTATAATTATTATCACGTGTTATAGGATCACATGAATAGTCTTGTGAGGGAGCGAGGGAGCGAAGGAGCGAGATTCGAATCTCGCTCCCCAGCTCCATCGCTCCAATGTTGGAATACGAAGGTCTATATAATCAAGATGGATTTCCTTTGTATAGAGCTTCGTGCTCAAGATCAATCATTTAGTATACCATACTATTAGTTACGAATTGCATCACACTATTGTCATTACTTTAAGTCCCTGCTTGACGCCTAGTTATAAACCACCTCGAGAGCCTAGAGCACTTCCACGTGATCTAGACGGCAAACCTCGTAACAAATATTTCTATAGTTAATTATTATATAATAAGGTTTTAATTGGTTCGATTCAATATTTAAAAAGTTATTGGATATTTAATTTTACATGGGAAAGTATGGTTTTTGCAGGATTTTGTCACAAAACGTCATGGTTGTGCGGTGAGTAGTTTCCAGAATTCTTACTTTTATTCAATAAATAAAAAACGTGCAAGATACAGGGATCTCGGTTACCATGAATGCATAAAAATTCACGACTTGTCAGATGTCCAATCTTAGATACTTGACATCCACATAGCTATGACCGTGCCTGTTATTATTGCTGTTTTTTGTTTTGGATTGCTTCGCTGTTGTTATTATTGCCAATTTTCGGGTGCTGTTGCTATAATTCTTGTGATCCATATTTGCGAAGGCTCTCGGAGTGAACATGGATTGCAGATGTATTTCCAATGTCTAACCTAGCGGAACAGAAGACCAAACACTACAGTCACCATACATAACATTACCCTAGGTTTTCCGAAGTAAATGGCTCCATGCGGCAATGAATGCCCAGCCCGACATGTCATTTTACAAGCAGAGGACCTCGGTTTCACTTCGTGAACAGTTAGTATTTTCGGCAAAGATGGCATGCAAGAGATCGGTATGCGATGGCGATGATGCAACTGGCAGGACGGAGTCCCTCTAAATTATATCTCAATATCGAATCTGTAACCAGGTGTATTTGCTTGTTTTACCGCTATAATCAATCTCAAGCTTTGCTCTCACTATCTCCAGGCTATCCGACCAATTCTTGACCATTAAAACTACCCGCCCAGCTCTTCCTCGCCTATTCCCAAACTTGGTAAAGGAATGAAACACCTAGAGATTTCCATCTTCCACTCTTATATACATGTTTCTGTAGTGCTATTTGCGTAGCTTCTCTTCCAAACTTGGAATTTCGGAACACTTCAAAATTGTACACACTCTCAGCCCCAGAAAACTTTTACTGTCTGGAATAAGATTATTAGAGTAACACAAGACTTCAAGAGCTCCGAAAGGCCTCGTTCTAAAATCCATTTTCTAATTATCCTAGATCTTTCATCCCTATCAAGGACAATACTTATCTAGAACCTGATTCCATTATTTTCAACCAATGGCTCAATTCTGGACCTGTATAGTTTCCCGACTTCACCTCTCCTCTCATTCTCACAATTAATTTACTCGAATACCAGTTTTGCGGCATACAATTGGGTTCAAATCGATCATCTAGACCTAATTGCCGGGTATATTTTGGAAGACCACTACAATCAAGATGTGAATTTCGCAAACGTATAGGTGAATTCCACATAAAAAACTCACTTACTTTTGCTTAAAAGCGTCTAGCTTTCACAATTATAACAACTTTCCTCTACAAATTTCAGCTAATACGTCATGCTCTTTCAATCTTTTATCAAAGGGTTCTAGATTTTCATTGACAACAATTTGCTTCGTGTGTTTCTGCGGTACATGCGGGCCCGCGTGCTACCGCTTTTTGTTTAATCGATCGCACAACTTGTCACCGCACAGATGGTGAGTATAGAAGAGTCAAACTTGGCCGCGACATAGGGTAATGTTGGACTTTGTGAACATTTCAATCGAAATTTATGGGTGCTAATCTATATGGGCATGACCGGTTCCTTCTATATCAGTGAAATTCAAGTAGTGGATCTACTTTGCAAGATGCTGATCGATATTCAAAGCCATCCCCATCTCAACTTACTACATTGCTCTGCCAGCTTATCTCAATCACCGCCTGCTGTCAAAGCCACTTTGCACAGCATTACAAATAAGGGTCATGTTGAATTGACGATAGATGACGAAGACATTGAACTTGTGTTACAAATGCTCGAGGACGCCATTCATTCTTGTCTTTAAAGTTTGAAGGTCTGATTCGCATCCCTGAAAAAGTCTTTGTGTCCGTCGGGAAGAGTACCGGACTAGCACATTGCTGCTGGGCGGGACATCCAGTATCTGTATATACAGTGGAAATCGTCGCTTAGAAATTACAACATGCAAATTGTCGTGCTTTCACTAATTCCATTCATGAGGACGCAAAGCCTTTGATGGCTTGTCTCACATCTATCAAGGTGAAAACAAAGTCAGAAAGAATCGAGATATCTTCTCATTAACCCAGATGTGTATCAAAATAGCTCTTAAGGCATTGTGGATTGGTTTTTTGAGCTTCAGAGAAATTACACGGGAAGTTTGCTCGAGTAGGCTACCATACTTCATATAGTTTATAGTCCAAGAAAAGAAGAAAATTACGAAGTTGTTCAGGAAACTGTCACCTGGATGCAGTCACGCTGGTCCACCCCTAACATTAGCCGATACTTTTGCCATTTACATAAAAGCTCAAAACAAGAAATAAGGCCCTGAGAGGGAAAAATTCGAAAGTGCGAATACTAGTCCTCGAGACGAGAAACAACGATCTTGCAGCTCTACGGAAAAGAACAAACTAATAATAGAAACATAGAAAAAAAGAAGCTACCCGACCACTGCTCAAGCGAATTTTCGCAATAGCCGTGAGATCGACTGGGCAGGAGGCTGAAATGCAGCATCTTCCTGACTTGCACCACGACTGAGAGCAAGTATTAGAGAACTGAACGGAAGAATTGGAGTCCAATATCACCACAAAAAAAGGAAAGCCTGCCAAGAGGCTGCAAGAACCTGAAAAAGTCCGGGACGCATGCTTTTACAGGGCACAGCCAAGTAATTTTATAAGGTTTTCAAAGCCGAAATATAAGAAAGGCTGAAAAAGAGACACACATATTTATGAGGTAAGATCACGATTACTAGTTTGTAGAAGATGCTCTAGATGTGGTCCAGGTGTAAGCTCCTAGGAGCAAGACATGAGACTCGTTTGATACAAAGAAATGAATTGTTTATGACCAAAACCCTAGAGGCTATCAAGGAAACGAGATGACAGTGCGAGAATGCCAGAATACTCATGTCTATTAGGCTCAACTCAATGACGGCCAAAATGCCAAGTTGCCAAAAGCTGTAAAGATGCTTTCCAACTATCAAAGCTGAGGCTACCCCTACGATACATGAACCCTCTCAGCTCAAGAAAAACTACACGAAGCATACAGAGAGTCTAGTGGATGAACAAGCATTTTACCGTGGTGGAGGAGATGCAAGTGCGACGAAGAGTAGAATGAGATGCTGGCAAAGGAGTCAAATGTGATAGGAGAGGCTGCTTATACTTAGAAGAATAGTAGCGAGGATAAGGGTTTACGAGGACACTTAGCTGCTAGGCAGAGTATATAAACAAGCGGATGGGGAGGTAGCTCAGCACAGTAATAATGGAGCAATATTGCACATTTTTTTTTAGATATCCAGCTTATTTATCTTACACATTCCGAAGGCTACTGCAGTCGTGTCTCTGGGAGTTTTTGTGGCGGAGACTTGAACGACTCATCCGTAGTTCGCAATCTAGAATCTTCATTCGTAAAGGATAAAGACTTTAGTCTGAAAATGCTTATATGTCAAGGCCGTCTTTCAGGGACATCACATGGTATTGGGCATTACCCACTTTAGTCCTACCCAGAGTCAGCTTTGATTCCTCTTACTCCCGATGCCCCTTAACATGGCCTGTATTCATAACGCAGCAAGATATAGTCAGCATCTATTCTCAAGGAAATTTATGTGTCATAGCGACCAAAAACAAAAATTTAAATTGCGCCAATATTTTAGTGAATGTTTGCATCCTACTACCGGAAGTAGTAAATACTACAAGATGCAAACAAACATTTTTATTATGTTGATTTTTAGGGTTTCCACTCGTATAATTGTATTCATATTCATCGCAGCTTTATTTGAAATGTTGTACTTGGTAAGTCTATGTACTTTAGCACCGAGATGTGGTAAACTAACTTGATCAATCCAACCGCGCATTGATCATGATGTTGTTGTGTTTTTTGTGTTTTAGTGGCCTCTGGTCGCTTCGCTTGAAAAGGGGGTTTTGTTAAAAGATCTTAGTTTTTTTTACCTGATCGTGACAAGTTTCGTCTCAAGATTTTTTTTCCCCATAGAAATTCTTTTGAATTCATAGAATAAGGGAGGGTGTATATATATATTAGTGCTTCAAGTATATTGTTTTTTTACTAGCTGCAAAGGATATCTTTTAGAAATGCGCTCCCAAATTTAATGCTCGTTCTTCCTCCAAACTCATCCCAATTCCATCAGGAACTTACTCCCTGATTAAGCAGTCAAATGTTTCTCGGTCATCTTAGGACCCCCACCAACGCCAGTCAAAATAACCCTGCTGACACCGTCTTTCAAAACCTTTTGTGCCCTCTCATCAATATGCTCCGCGCTTTTGCTCTTTACCTCCTTTCCGTTCCATCCATCTACACCCTCCAACACACTCTTCAACGCACCAGCCACCAACTCAATGTTCTCCTCCTCAAAGTAAATAACAGCATTTGGACCTGCGTCAAAAGTATACGCCGCAACCGTCTTTCCAGCCGCTCTGTTAATATCCTCAACAGCTCTAATGGCTGCCCTACTAACATCATTCAAATAGAAAATTGGTGGGAATGTATCCAAACACGTTGCGTGGAAACTATTACTATCCATCATGGTGACCTTTGCAAAACCCTCAAAATCTTTCTCTTTAATTGCTCTCTCCATTTCCTTCATATGTTCGGGAACTACATTTTCCGCTCTCTGTTTAAAAAGTTTCGATGTCGCTACCGTAATTTGCATACCAGAGGTACTAGAAACACTCTTCTTCTCCGCAGAAACTACGAGAATGAGAGCGCGCATAGTAGGCCAGTGGGAAGCGGGTGCCACTTCAACAGCAACAGAATCAGACCCGTCATCTTTCTGGCCCATCTCCCAAGCCACATAACCACCAAACAAAGAACGGCAAGCAGAACCACTGCCCTGTCTCGCAATTCTTGATAATTCAGTAGGATTGGATTTTAACTCATACAAGTTCGCAATAGCTCTAATGAGCGCCGCAAAACCAGCAGCAGACGAAGCTAGACCTGCAGCAGTGGGAAAGTTGTTTTCTGAGATGATTTTTAGAGGGTAGGATGCGAGTCTGGGGAGGGAGGAATCGGATTCTTCGAGAGCAGAACGTAAGGAGCGAAGTTCGCGGAAACAGGCTTGTGTTCGAGCATTGGAAATATCTTGGGGAGAGCCATTGAGGAGGAGGGTATCTTCGGTGAAGGTGGAAGAGCAAGAGGCAGTGGTATGGGTACGGAGGTCGTTTTGGGATAGGGTTACTGAGATGGAAGAGTTGGTTGGGAGGTTTAACTTTGCATCACGTTTTCCCCAATATCTGGTGGGTGAGAGAATGCGTTAGTCGAAGGGTGATGAGAAGGATAACAGAGTTAAGAACAATGGGAATTCCATAGAGGGGTAGCTTTACTTACTTGACTACTGCAATATTAACTGGAGCCGTTGTACTGGCTTGATAAATATTTGTGTCTGCCATTTTGAGGGGATTTTGAATTTGGATGTAAAGTAATAAAGTCTACTGTTTTTCGAAGAAGAAAAATACAAAAAGAGGATTTATTTCAATATTTCAATAGTCTCCTTCTTTGGGAAATTAAATGTCCCTCCTTATCCTTATTGACAACAAACCCCAGTTCATCCCACCCAACCACTGCAAAATATCAAAGGCGGTCAATATCGGCCAAACGGGGAAAGTATAATCCGTCGCAATGGAGCAAGGATACATCAATCAATAGACATACTAAGTAATTCAATGAGGGTCAAAATCAGCAGAAAGGCAAAATAATATTTTGAAGCTTCATTCGATACAGATTATTTGCATTAACAATCACACTCCATTACAATAACACAATCATAAAATGTCCAAAAACGATTCAACTCAAGGCATAGAAGCCTGTCCAGTCGACCATGCAACACGCTCTGCATGGCTCAAAAACAATTCCACTAAACCACCTTTTCCAGGCGTAATCCCTCCAGCGAAACCAGGCCCAAGTTGTGATTCTTCAACTGTTGATCAAACCACTCCTCCCACACACACGCCCTCGAGTTTCTTCTCTCGACTATTCTTATGGGACAATTCATCCTCAGTATCTTCTCAACCACCATCTGCTCCTAAATCCGCACCCTCCCAAACCCGCCTTGGCCTCGACCGCGAAATATCCACCATTCCCCGCGCCTCCCCTACCCCAAACGATACTCCATCCTCCTCCTCTACATCTCACCCTGGAAACTCCGAATCTGAGTCAGGCGTCTCCGCATCCGGTAACTGGATGTACCCCTCCGAGAAAATGTTCTTCGAAGCCATGAAGCGCAAGGGCCACCAATCCGACGCCGCAGATATGAAGACTATTGTGCCCATTCATAATGCTGTGAATGAGCGAGCATGGAAGGAAATTAGGGAGTGGGAGGCAGGGTGGGGAAGTGAGAAGTATGTTTCTTCCAAAATTTATGTGATGGGATATGAACTAACAAACCTCTCAAGATGCGGTGGACCTCGTCTCCATTCTTTCCTCGGGCTTTCGCAAACACTCTCTCCGAAGGCTCGCATCAATACGCTCCTAGGATATACCGCTCCTTTTGACCGTCATGATTGGGTGGTTGATCGTTGTGGCAAGAGAGTTGATTACATAATAGATTTTTACGCTGGAAAAGCATCTCCAGATGGAAACGGAAAATTAAATTTCTTCCTAGATGTTCGACCCAAGTTGAATACATTAGAGGGATGGAAGATGAGGTCGTGGAAACTATTAAACTAGGGCTCTAGATCGGGAAGAAGAGGGGGCTTGGGAGGGCCGGGTCAGACACCAAGATCATGCGCCTTGGCCAACTACATTCTAGCTTTTCACGAAGAAAAGATGGACGAATACCACAAAAGCCCTGGCGCTGTTTGAAACCGAGACAAGAATTGAGAATTTTCCATTTAGTTTAAGAATGGATTCTGGTATGCTTGCACCGCATGATGGATATCAAACATGCCATATCAGTCAAACCACAGCGGCTACCTTGAAAGCTCAACTCTTCACTTCGAAACATCCAGAGAATATGTAGGATCACCGGGTAGGCGAATAAGGAAAGAGATGGGATAGTTTGTATGATTAACGAATGGGATAGATTGAAAACTATATGTTGGATTGTATAGTTCAGGTGTTACGGTGTCTCTGTTGGGATGAACTCATTGATATTTACATAAGGTTTAAGGAAGTACTCTCTGCTCTAGTTGAGCTGTATAATATGAAGTCAGATGCAATATATATCAAATATATCAAAATAAAAACACGCAGTGAGGCATAAAAGAATATCTAGCTGTATAATCTAGAACACCGGATATACAGTATGAATTACATTATTTTTTATCTTCAATATTTGAATTCATATTTGTGAACAAATGAATGATTAAGTATTTAAAGATTCTCATAAGACTTGTATATACAATCCCTGATCTAAATTTAGATATTTGAATACATCAATCAATACATCAAAGTTTTCACCTCCAACCGGTGAACTTCACTCTACTCCCCTTCTTCCCCACCAACCTCAACAACAAGTCTACACCCAGCCCTAACCTCCAAAGCCGGCGTATCAAGATCCCACCCCTTATTTCGTAACTCCTCGTACAGATTCGCATTTTGTCTACACATAGAAGAATCTCTAAGCGAACCCTCCATCCATTGTAAAATCCCCTGATTACTTCTTCCATTTGAAGATTTATCCACAGTAAATTTAAGAGGAGAAGAAGAAAAAGAAGAAACGGATAGAGCCCACACAGCATGAAACCAAGCATCTAGTTGAGCCGAGGGAGGAGAATTTTCTTTTAGGATTACAAGGAAGGTATTTTGATGACGGGAGTACCACATTATGTAGCCTTGATTTTTGTATATTTTGAAGAGGGAAGTGATGATTTGCGGAGCTTCTTCTTTGTAGCTTCTGGAGATGGCGGGATGTTTGGATATTGAGGAGAGGATTTCTCGGAGACTTATTCCGATTTTGCAGTAGCCGAGTAGGATGCCTTGGGTATTGCGGATGGCGCCGTCTGTTTCGAAGATTCGTTCTTGGTGTGAAATGTCTTTGGGCGTGGGAAGACCAATTCCTCTTGTTTTATTCTCGACGTTTATATTGGAGATGAAATTTGAGATGACTAGATTTGCTCGTTGTCTATTGAGAGTGCGCATTGTAACGGAACGTACAGCCATGTAGTTCGTACCGAGATGAATGGAAAGGAGTGTAATTAAAGCAATCCACGTAGCTGTTTGAGACGATATCCTCGAGACGACGAAAGTTCCTACCAGCATACCAAGGAGGGATATAAGAGTTTCCTGACTTGCATCTTTCTATGATTCTGTTAATATCATGGCATTGCCCCTAAACTATGAAAACTCACAGCGTTCAACTCGGCCAAGTTCCCCTGCTTAGCAAAATGAGCACTCAAACTAGCCTTTGAGCTTCCCGCCGCCACTCCACACAAGGATTTACAAACACTCGAAGCACTCAAGAGAAACACGCGAGGAATCTTTGGAAAAGCAGGTGATATGCAATCTAAAATCATAGCGCCATCATTGAAGATATCAGCCATGAGACGATATTTTTTGCACTCGGGCTCTAGGGCGCTGCCGAGTCGGTGAGCGAAAAGAATAGTGGCTATACGACCTGCTGATTCTTGGAGGACGTTGAGGAGAACTGCGGCGGTTGCTGATGCTGTAGAATCGCCTACGCCGAGTCCTATAGCTGTGTTAGATTGTGGAAAGGAGTTTAGATGATAGCTTGTGCGAATATTGCACACAGGAATTCCAGATAAGATGATGCCAAAAGTGTAGTGTACTAACTCAGACAACGCTCTGTGACAAACTTATGCCGAAGAAATCCAAACAATAGACTGATGCAACATATTCTCCACAGAAACTCAAACCAAACTCCATACCAACCAACACCAAATCCAAACCAGACTTAAAAATAAGAAAGAAGCACCTACCTTGAAGAACAGCCCTACTCGCAAGTAACCCCGCAATGGTACTAGCAAAAGCCTGCACGGAATCCTTCTTCAAATCAGCATATTTCTAGTCCTAGGCCCATCTCCTCGCATTTCAAATCCGAAGAACCCTCACAAAAAATTGATATCTATTAATCTCTATTAGCCTAACGAGCTTCACACATAATAGATAAAAGAGATGAGATGCATAGGAGATATATAGTACATACGCAGTATAATCCTCGGTCACACTATCCGGATATCCAACTGGCAGGAATGCCCCGGTTAAGCTTGAGACCCATGTTGATGGGCCTTTGGGTGTCTATTTCGTATTATGATTAGTTGAGGAGCTGAAGAGGATAGATGATGGTCGGGAGAACATACATGGATATCGATTCGAGAATCTTTCTGATCAGAAGTGCCATGTGTATGTGATTGAATGTATGTAGCGATTAGTTTGCCCGATTGATTTATTTCTTTGATTTCTTCTAGCCCTGACATGATTGTAGGATGGATATATCTTGTATAGATTATTAATTTTTTTTTTTAGCTGAAATGATTATTTGGAATGTATCAATATTTTTGACGATTGAATGGTGTGTTTATGGAAGAGGCAACGTAACGGAAGGGAAGCATTCCCATTAGCGATTGGTGGTCATTTGAACTCAGAACGAGTTGTGAATATTCGTATTGTCATTGAGAGAGAATAATATCAATATCACGAATATATATTTGTTTTCCAAGTGCGACACTAAGTTGTAGACGGACAAATTAGTTTAGAACCATGATGCGTGCACGTGATGTGGTAAATTTTGATTTAATTATATTCCTGCTTCACTCAACTCATTTGATGCTTCAGAGAACTATTGCCCAAAAGAACTTTCCCAAAAACCAATACTCCAGAGTAAAGCCCGACCAGAAAAGTCCGACAGGAAATATGATACCTGCTCCGACTTCTTTGTAAAAGCAACTTTTCCATGCTACTCGTCTGAACAGCATATCCCTTTTGTCCATCCCAAACTGCATAACCGTGACTTGGAGCTTATTTCCCCTGGCATGGAAAAGTCTCTAGCGATTGACTTCATCTATCTATCGCCAGAACTTCATGAAAGTTGTTTTTTTAATGGGTATATCCTGCCTTAATCCACCACTTTTCCGTAGCGAGCCATAATTGTACAATAGAGTTTCTTCTTCTTCTTCTTCTTCTTCTTCTTCTTCTTCTTATCAAAGTCTAAACTTAGCAGACAACTGTGGCACCACCGGTTTCGATAGCATCAATCTCGGCAAGGTCAATTGGGATACGTCGGAAACGTGCAGGTAATTCGTTGCGATCGAAGTATTCACCCTTGTTTGGAGCGACGGGGCCTAAAGCTCTACCGGAGAGAGAACCAACTGTGCCATCGTTACTGGCACTGCGACCGAGTGGGCCATGTTGCTGGGCCTTTTGTCTGTAGGAAGAAAAGGAAGAGGAAGACTTTTGAGCCTCAGCAAAGCCTGCTGGAAGTTCGTGTGTTGGGGATGCTGGATGTGGTCGAGCGGAGTGATCGATGGAAGCTATTTAAATTGTTAGAATGAAATCAAATAATGTACTGAAGATTGGATGATACATACAAGGGACTGATCTCTTGCCCATGAACTTGATCAATGGAGTACGCTCGGAATGAGCAGCAGCAGCAGCAGAGGCTTGACGAAGAACCTTGGTTGCAAACATCTTGATAGTTGAGAAGAAGATTTAAAAAGGTAATTGGGAATAAAGTGTAAAGGACTTGAGAAGATGTGCAACGTGAAAAGTTGGCTGCTTCTGTTTGACCTTGCTGGAAGAGATTGTTGTAAATTAGAGTGTCGAAACGAAAAGAGGTCGGAATTTCCAAAGCTTTAAGATGGATTGTGGGTGGGACAAGATTTGGAATCCGGATGGGGGATTTAGATAGTAGGCGGCTTCCACTAGTGAATGGGATATGATAATCTTATAGAAAAAAACAGAGGTTGGCCTTGTCTATGAAGTTCTAAATATTTGAAATCTTGTTGGCTATGTAAGGTAATGAATGCCTTTTCTTAAACAAAGTAGAATAAGTAAGAATGAATCAAAAGGTCTTTTCGAAGGGAGAAATCAGCAAATCCAACCGCCTTTAATAGAATTCAAAGGAGGCTCTCAGTTGGTGTACATACCATACTTGACTAGTTGTGCGGGGTTTGGTCATTAATAAGAGGCCACCTCCGATATAATTTTTGGGATTATTTATCGCCCAATTTCATGATTCATCAGACGATAAATTATCAATCAACTTGGGTTTTTCTTATCGGACATCCGTGATTCGATCATGCATTGGTTGATGGATTGATGGCGTGATGTATGTATCAAGGATGTCAATTCTAAAGGGTACTGGACTGGGAGTCTGGGAGAATTCGCTTTGCAGGAAGGGCGTGCGTGCATTGCTAACATTTGGGTTACTTCTGCTACATACAGTAACACTCAACGGTTGGTCCGGGTAGATGGGTCTTCACAAGCCAAAGGACAATGATTCACACATGATTTTAATATTCTTGTGGCGAACCAAGCAACCGAGCATTTTCTTTCCTTTCTTTTCCTTTGTGCATTGGAAAATGTTCGGATGGATGGCGGATTATGTAGGTCAATTCAATAATATTTAAGCGAGATAAAGATAAAAGCATCATTGGCTCGTTGGCTATCAACCAAGAGAAGCTCGAAATCCCAGCAAGCTCTTTCAGCCTCGATAGCCTTGTCTAGTTCTAAACTCTGGGGAAATTTTATAGAGTTAATTAGGTGTAATACAGACGTTTCACGAGCCGGAGTCCGATTCATTCATATCAAAAATTGAATGCCATCTACTACCCTCCCTACCTATACTTGGGGAAGGAACTGAACATTGAAAAAGGCCATCTCCACATAATACCAACAATACCGTCTCATAAAAAGTACCTACTCATGAATATGAGCACTATCTAATTTCCACGCACCACACTCTTGAACTCGCACACAGAATAAAATCTCACCGCGGATCATCTCCCCAAAAAAGTATACCACAATAAGCAAAAACTTACCCTCTTGGTGTAAGACAAGACAAGACTTTCCCTCCGTACTTCGGCCTCCCCAAACTCAATCCATATCCTTGCCAAATCATCATGCATGAGCTCTTCCTCTCAGCATCAGTGGAGAGCGAAGATGTCTCGCGTGCTCTGCGGATATTACAAGGCTATTGCGGTATGATGCCACAGCCATTTATTCGACGACGATTAGTATTCGAAGGTCCTCGGAGTCGGACCAATCTGAAAGGCCTTGACCCTTCCTTTCTCAAAAAGCAACCGCCGAATAAACATTTTTGGTGGAAGAATCTTAATGATCAGCTGATTCGTCAATCTTATGTCCTTACTCTTATATATGATGTTGATAGAAGTCAATTCGGTCAGCCAGCAAAGGAACTTGGTAGTGGAGAGGATAAAACGTAAGTACTTTCCATGGTTGACATGCCTAAATGTGGCGGTTCTCCAAGGCTCTCTATACCTCCGTAAATGGTTATTGACTAGAAATAGGGGCCTACTGCCATGTGATGAAGGTCCAGGTACTTTGAGATGGAATGATCTCCCAGATCCAGCAAATGCCGCCATCGTGAATAGCAGGATGTTCATTGCGATTGACAATGAAAAGTCATTATGTAAACTTCTACAAGACAGCAATCACCGGTACGTTTAATCACTACTCAATAATCATTCCAGTCATTAAACATCCAATAGATTCACGCGGGAGGTTATTCAAGAATGTCACCGGACAGTTCACAACAATATAGTTTTCACACTTAGTCGTTACTTTGAAATCCCTTCCGAGTTTCAAGAAGTTGATGGAAGTTCTCGCCCTAAGGTGAACAGCAGGTTGCCACCATTTGAATTGCTGGAACCGTTTGATGCTGAAGACAAATGGATTCTAACGGCTAGTGTGGAGGTTCAGAATGGAAGCGATCCTGATCATATGAAGAGTGCAATGGCGGAGTTATCGGGAGTCCAAGAGGAATTTAGAGGATGCTTTGCTCTAAAAGCAGCAGATAGGCATACTTTTGATACTAAAGTGAAAGTCCAATCTTGAGGGAGATGTCCAGTAAGATACTGTACTATGATTAACTGAGCTCGGGGATTGTCTTGAGCCGCTTCGCCTGGGATGGGAGTGCATTTTCGAGAAATCGTGGTCTGCGGCTATGGTTGTACATCATGCATAGAGGCCATAATAAAGATGAGTACGTAGGAGACCAGCACAATCGATACAGAAGAATGAACTTAAATACGTGAGAATGTTGTATTGTGTACCCCATCCCCCAACCCTTCTAATTTTCAATACCAATAGGTTCAAGCTATTGTCCAATGCAAAACCCACCAATAAAACCCTCTATTGGTTCTTGCATGTTTGCCAGACAGCAATGCCGAATGGAGCACCTATATCCAACATTAGTATGACTCTCCCATACCCCTGTCTCCGGCGAAGCTGTTCTTCTCACTCACCGAATCCAACAGCCATGAATCCCCAGTATCTCAAAGCAAAGAATCTGGTGTTTGGGTTGAACGGGATGTTGCTTCGTGGTCCCTCAGGGTAATGGTATGGCGAACCCATTTGAGCGCGAGTGGAGTGGAAGCCACGGCGGGCGACCATTGAGGTTGTGGAGGATGCGCGGACAGCTGCTCGGGATAACATCTATTAACAGTACATCAGCGACTACTTCTGTGGCGGCCAACAGTAAAGAATTACCTTGAGTATTGGGTTCTGGTTTGTATTTAGAGGAAATAGTCAATCGGATGATTTTGATGAAGCTGGGTTTCGCACTAGTGAGGAGGGAACAACCAGAAATTTTAGTGCCTAAGGCTAAAGCTAAAGAATGGAACTTTATCAGAGATAGTGCCAGGATAACGGCCCGGAGCGATAATAAAAAAATATCTTTGTTTATTTCACATCTTTGACTTTTTGATAATTTTAACAATTATCAACACACCGCAATTGCCCTTTTGTCCTGATTAATGCGGTAGGATATACTTCAGTATGGATGACTTGTTTGACGCCTTCGAGGATAAACCCCAGACGGCTGCTCCTAGCAGATCCAAAAAGTCAAAGAAAGACAAGAAAGATCGCAGCAAGAAAAGAAATGCGAATGGGGATGTGAAGCCAATTGCTGATGCGCAAGATGGCGATTCCGAGATGCTTGATGCTGAGGAACCTGTAGTCGAAGCAGATGCGGAGGAAGAGGATGTTGAAGAAGTGGACGAGATTAGTGAAGGAAAGGATGCAAAGCGACGCAGGAAGGAAACAGAATCCGAACCAGTGGTTACGGATACCTTCGAGACGGCACAATCGCGAGAATTGGCTGCCTCGGCAGGATTACAGGGCGCCCCAGAAGAGAAGGCATTGGTACTACAGCACAACATTCAGCATCAAGTCTCTCTACCTCCAGATTACGATTACATTCCGATATCACAACACAAAGCCCCCGCTGAACCCGCCAGGACTTGGCCTTTCGAATTGGATCCTTTCCAAAAGGTTGCTATTGCGTCAATTCAGAGAAATGAGAGTGTACTGGTATCGGCGCATACCAGTGCGGGAAAAACTGTTACAGCAGAATATGCAATCGCGCAATGCCTCAAGAATAACCAAAGAGTCATCTACACAAGTCCCATCAAAGCTTTGAGTAATCAGAAATATCGAGAGTTTACTGCGGATTTTGGAGATGTTGGTTTAATGACCGGAGATGTCACAATCAACCCTACCGCAACCTGTCTGGTTATGACAACAGAAATTCTACGATCCATGTTATACCGAGGATCTGAGATTATGAGAGAAGTTGCTTGGGTCGTCTTTGATGAAATTCATTACATGAGGGACAAAGCCAGAGGTGTGGTATGGGAAGAGACTATCATTTTGTTGCCAGATAAGGTCAGATACGTCTTCTTGTCTGCAACCATTCCAAATGCTATGCAATTTGCTGAATGGATCACAAAAACCCATAATCAGCCATGTCACATTGTTTACACTGATTTCCGACCTACCCCCTTACAGCACTATTTCTTCCCAGCCGGTGCAGATGGTATACATTTGATTGTTGACGAGAAAGGAAACTTCAGAGAAGACAACTTTTCGAAGGCCATGGCAACAATTGAGGAGAAAAAGGGGTCTGATCCAGCAGATATCAACGCAAAGCAAAAGGGACGTGGTAAAGACAAGAAGACCAATAAGGGTGCCAATAAGGAGGGATCGGATATTTACAAGATTGTTCGAATGATCATGTTGAAGCATTACAATCCGGTTATTGTTTTCAGTTTCAGTAAGAGAGAGTGCGAGGCATATGCCTTGCAAATGAGCTCCATGGCTTTTAACGACCAATCGGAAAAGGACATGGTTTCGAAAGTGTTCGAAAGTGCAATCGAGTCCCTATCAGAAGAAGATAGGACACTACCGCAAATCCAGCACATCTTGCCCTTGTTAAGACGTGGTATTGGTGTGCATCATTCTGGACTTCTTCCTATCCTCAAGGAAACTATCGAGATTTTGTTCCAGGAGAATTTGATCAAGGTTCTTTTTGCTACAGAGACTTTCTCTATTGGTTTGAACATGCCTGCCAAGACTGTCGTCTTCACTAGCGTTGAGAAGTTTGATGGTGAGAAGATGCGATATTTGACACCATCCGAATTCGTACAAATGTCTGGTCGTGCTGGTCGTCGTGGTCTTGATGATAGAGGTATTGTTATCATGATGATAAATGACAAGATGGAGCCAGAAAGTGCCAAGACTATTGTACGAGGAGAGCAGGACAAGCTCAACTCAGCTTTCTACCTCGGTTATAACATGATTCTTAACTTGATGCGTTTGGAGGGAATTTCGCCGGAGTTTATGCTAGAACATTGTTTCTACCAGTTCCAAAACACTTCAAGTGTCACCGGTCTCGAAAAGGAACTTCAAGATTTGCAGGTTGCAAGGGATGATGTTCAAATCCCAGATGAAGCAACCATTAAGGACTACTACGATCTTCGACAACAACTTACCACATATACCAAGGATATGCGCGATGTTATCAACCACCCTAACTATTGTCTGCAGTTCATGCAACCAGGACGAGTCGTTCACATCAAACACCAAGATCATGATTTCGGGTGGGGAGCAGTTGTCAAGTTTACACCACGACGACCTGCCAAGGGATCTTCGGTAGAATACCCTCCACAACAATCATACATCCTCGATGTGCTTTTGTTAGTTTCTTCAGACAGTACCGTCGGCACACAAACACAAAATGACTTGCCATTGGGTATTACACCACCCGGTGAGGGTGATAAGGGCAAGATGGAGGTTGTTCCAGTACTTCTATCATGTGTTGAAGCTATTGGACATGTTCGTATCTTCCTTCCAAAAGACCTTCATCCAGCCAATGAACGAAATCAAATTCGTAAATCGCTCGACGAAGTCAAACGACGTTTCCCTGATGGTATTGCGGTCCTCGATCCTATCGAAAACATGGGCATCACAGATGATTCATTCAAAAGGCTCCTTCGCAAGATTGAGGTTCTTGAATCCCGTCTACTCTCAAACCCCCTCCACAATTCTCCCCGCCTCCCAGATCTCTACAATCAATATGCCGGTAAACTAGACATTACCAAACAAATTAAAGAAAAACGCAAGGCTATCACCTCCGCTTTAAGTATCATGCAACTCGATGAACTTAAATCCCGCAAACGTGTCCTTCGTCGCTTAGGTTTTATAAACGAACAAGAGGTAGTGGAGCTTAAGGCCCGTGTCGCATGTGAAATCTCATCCACGGGTGATGGCCACGAACTTCTTCTCTCCGAACTTTTATTCAATGGTTATTTCAATGATTTGACTCCTGAGATGTGCGCAGCTGTCCTTTCGGTTTTCATTTTCGAAGAAAAGAGTCAATGTCCTCCACTGAAAGAGGAACTTGCAGCTAAATATCGAGAAATCCAAGCTCAAGCTAGGATCATCGCCAAGGTTACTGCGGAGAGTAAATTGAAGATGAATGAGGAAGAATATGTGACAAGTTTCAAATGGCAACTTATGGAAGTTGTTTATGTGTGGGCACAAGGAAAGAGTTTTGCGGAAATCTGGTAAGTTTTCTCAATTTTATATCCTTTGTCGTCTTGATATTCCATGCGTGAAAATACTAACATATCTCTACAGTAAAATGACAGACGTCTACGAAGGATCACTCATCCGTCTCTTCCGTCGTCTTGAAGAACTTCTCAGACAAATGGCCCAAGCAGGAAAGGTCATGGGCTCAGACGAGGTATCAAATAAATTCGACGAATCGCTTAAGAAAATTAGGAGAGATATCGTTGCGGCGCAAAGTTTGTATTTGTAAACCTGTCATCTTTTTGATACTTATATCAGTGGTTTGCAATTTTCTAAATTTTCAAAATCTATTATTCTATTCCAGCTTTTGAAAGTCGAGATACCTATTACATTAATTTGGTTGTGGCATTTTGGTGGATGATTGTTTCTCATCTTGAAATTTCTTTTCATTTATTTTACAGGCGTATGGGTTCTAAAAATGCATACATGGCTGGTGAATGGAGTTTTTTTTTCTTTTTTACAATTACAATTACATTTATATTTATAACCTTCGTTAAGTAAAACTATTAAATGAATGGTGTGGTGAGATGAATATCTGAATATCTAAATATCTAGATAACTATTCTCTTCCCTTCTCTTGTCTCCTTTTGTCTTCTTCAAAATCTATGATGGAAATGGAGTACTATGTGCTATGTTAGAAGTGCATGTGCGGTTCGTGATGTATTTCTGAATTAAGAGAGTAAAGGAAAGGGAAAAGAAATGAAAGGAACGGAAAGTCTGTAATCATATGTCTGTATGTAAGTCTAGCTTTAGGAAGAGAATATAGAGTTTCTTTTTTGCTTTGTGGATGTTATCTTGTGGTTTGGGTTCGATTTGGTTTGATTTGAAGGGTTGAGTGAGGGCTGAGAGAATTGAGAATGTGTTTTGTTTTTTTGCTTGATGTATATGATTCGGATTGGATATGAGTTGAGGGAATAATAGTAGATGGTAGTCTGAGTGATAGATGAAAATAAAAATAAAAATAAAAATAAAAATAAAAATAATATTTATATTGATATATTTATATTGATATATTTATATTGATATATTTATATTGATATATTTATATTGATATATTTATATTGATATATTTAATAGTTTAATTAAAAATATATAAAATATATAAAATAACGTAACTTATGGTGAACCGGGTCAGGTACCTTTACACCAAAATTTTGGTGTAAAGGTACTTATATAACTTTTTATATCTCTATGAATATTAGAGATATAGCTTAGATATTTTAAAGTATAATATAATCAATATAAATATTGATTATGATAAAGTATTATATAAATATACAAACATATAATAAAGATATTAAAGTTTCTTTAAATTTTTCATTTTTGCCTAACAAAAATTACTATGGGAATGTCACGAACCACGTCTAATATTATCCTAAGATAAGAATCGTCCCAGGATTAGTGTCCTGAGGCCCATGTGGGATCACGTGATGGAGCCTCCAGGAGCGCAGGCTCCCCAGGGCTCCAGGAAAGGAATCAGTATATAGTTAGAATAGTTTCATAGTTTAAGAGCTTCGTGCTCAACTTAGTTATCAATTAGTTTACCTACATTCTACTTGATCTAGTAACGACTTCACTTCCAAGTGAATACCAGTGATAAAGCCTTAACCCACAACTACCAACCAGACGAAACCTCAGGCAGCCGCTGCCTCCAGCACAGTATCGTTACAGGGGATAGATAGAAGGTAGGTATCTTAGATATTAGTATATGATTTTTATAAGTTTTAAATAAATAAATATATTTTATTATTTAATAAATATATAAAAGTTAGAATTCTATTATTATAATAAATATAATATAAAAGTTTATATATATTCAAATCTCATAATAACAAAAATACTATAATAAAAAACAATTTCTAGCTTTAGATTATCCTTTACACTATATACAACCGTCTAAGAAATCAACAGCTAGGAGAAAAAAAGTTCTAGGCGTTGAAACTAGTTGTGATAGATTAGGAAATGAAAGTCAGGTACCCTTTTTTGGGCATCCGTTTTCGGATCAGAACTTGGTTTGGTGTTAGTTATGCCACGCTATTGCTTTTTCGTCGGGAAGTTTTTCTTTGGTGGTCTGCTATTCGAAATGTATGTGTACTGTATGTATGTATGTATGTATGTATGTATGTATGTATGTATGTATGTATGTATGTAGGTAGGTATTGTATGTTGCGCATTTGAGAGGGGTTTGAATGTGTGAATGGATGGATGGATTGTGGTTTGGTTTTTATCGATAGGTACTTGGATGTTCGAGTTCTAGTACTTTTGGTAAGGGGTATTTATGTACTTTTTTTGTGCTAAAGTCTGATGGAGGTTGTGGCGGATCGGTTTATTGGATGGATGGATGGATGGATGAATGGATGGATAGATGGAGGATGGATAGATGGATCGAGATGTTAGACTGTTTGTTAATACTGTAGTGCTTAGTAAAGTATCAAGTATCAAGTATTAAGTAACCTTCTATATGTATATGGTGTAGTATTGGCAGGATTTAGTATTGATTCAGATGAAGATATTATTAACTCGGATATAAATAAATAAATAAACAAACAAATAAAGAAAGATAAATGGACTGACTCTGTGGAGGATATATATTGAGCAGATATATAATAAGTACTTGATCATTATCACCAGATAGATGTAACAATATAAATATGGATACTGTACGAGCACCTACCTAGCTAGTACGCATGTATCGATTTTAAGTTAAAAAGCCGTTTTGTTTCTCAAAGCATCCCAAGAATAAACACTGGGTAAGACCACAGTGGGCTTTTGTGTCTGTTCCTGGCCTGGTATGGGATATCAGTCAGACAAACGTGTCTGTCTGGTCTACCCACAAGGCCATTGCAGTTAGCATTGTAGTTGGTGTAGCTTTGAAGGAAGATCGGCAAACGCTATACTAGAGGTGATAATCACCTCTTTACGGAGTAAAAGGTTAACTACTTTATTTTTCGATCCCTTCTTTCAATCCTCCAATCCTTGCTTAAGTTAGGTCGGTATGGATTGTGATAACTCCCTTGTTTGTTCTGACAAATGATTTTCACTTATCGGGAAAAGGCGAGTTGTGATGTCGAAGGATGGATGGATGATTTGATGAGAGGATTGATATTTGTTATTGTGAAAGTTATAGAAATGAGTACGAGGTATAAAAAGTATTGTGAGGGGAGATGCACAGATGATACATACAGACAGACAGACAGACAGACAGGGTGGTTGAGATGAATGATATGATGAATTGATGCTACCTACCTCTCTGCGCAGTATATACGGAGATGTACTATAAATACATTGTACTCTGTACTCGTCGTATATGATGATGATAATATATCAAAACCTTGAAGTAATAATAAAAAACATTAATAATTTTAGTTATTCATTGAAATAAACAGTATTATGAAGTTTCTTCTTTTTTATTACTTCATTTAATATTGAAAATCCGTTTGCTTTTTCTTTGCTTTCCCTGAGGAAGATCATTCGCTACCTATCTAGGAAACGATAAGAAATAGTGTTTTTCCTGAGGTGACACGCGCTTTTTCTATTTTGCTTGGTAGATAGATAGGTACTCCGTACAGTAGGTTCTGATGGGTAAATCCCAGGTGGTTGTTTAGAGAACTGGAGGGAAAAGAGAAAAGAGAAAAGAGAAAAGAGGGGAGAAGAGAAGAGAAGAGAAGAGAGAAGAGAGAAGAGAGAAGGGATTTAAGCAAATTATAAGACTTATTTAGAAACTAGAGACACTCAAGTCAGATTCCAATTCCGATTCAGATTTCAAATTATGCATCTTATTAATCCATTCATTCATTGATTCATTCATTGATTCATTCATCCATTGATTCATTCATTCTTTCATTCATTCATTCCCCAAATTTATTAATCCAACCAAAAATAAATCCTACGTACCTGAACACCCACACACCACACACCACACAACATTCAACATTCCCCTTCCCCATACAACTTTACCATTCATTCACCCTCCTCCTGTCTAGTCAGAACGATAAATTCTTTAGAGTTACTTTAGACCTTTAGACTTACTTGGACTTATTACCTTTTAGAATCTTCAATCAATCAATTGCTTTTTATACATTAATTCTTCTTCTTCTTCCTTACTCTACTCTTTACTCTTTCTCATCTAATCTTACATCTCAATTTTTCAACTCATTCATTCATTCATTCATTCATTCATTCATTCATTCATTCATTCATTCATTCATTCATTCATTCATTCATTCATTCACTCATTCACTCATTCACTCACTCACTCCCTCACTCCCTTGATCAATTATTAATTCAATTACCTCCCGTACCTACTATTAGATTCATCCAATCATCTCCCCCCCCCCCCCCATCCCATTTCTATTTCCATCTAGATTTCTTTGGGGAAAAAAAAAGAATCGCTTGCTTCTCTTCTCCCTTCTCTTTTTACCCTTTTCCCGAGGTTTAACTTTCTAATCAATTCAAACTACTCCATCAGTTTACCTAAGGCCCAAGGTGCTGATTGATTGATTTGATTAAGCAACAGTGGGGATCAAGGGGAAGTACTTCATAGCTTCACTGTCCACCGTATTCCCAAGGGTCTGATCTACAAATCTTCCCTTCTGGCATCAACCTTGGTTCTTCACAACATATCCCTCTCAGATAGGCCACCAAATTTCAAAGCAAAAAAAAACCACCTCGCTGTTCATTACCTTGTTGGAAAAGGCGTAGAAACTTTCGCCGGGTGTTGGAGATTACGAGGAACTGCTCTCACTTTATCCACGAAATATTTGATCATCCCTCCCTCTCTCCACATCTAATCACTTTCTCCTGAAGTTCGCGGTAATAGCGTCCTCCACTCTTCGATTCGATGTCATACTGAAAGGGATTTCAGTAACCTACCACTGGCAAATCTGCCCACACGACCTTCAACTCTATCGAATCCTGCACAATTCACCTCGAATAAATTACCTTTCGCCATGGAGAACGATTCTACTTCGGCTCCTCTCGCCGATTACTTCTGGATCGCGGGGATTGATTCTTTACAGTATGGACCCGAGGTTTTCCCCTCAAACACAAGGGATCGATCGAACAACAACATACAAACGCCCCCCTCTCCTCAAGTCGATGCCACGATAGAAGAAAGTCCCGAAGGCGAAAACTCACCTCCTCCAAATACCAATCGAGCTTCAGCACGCCATTCTCGCAATAACTCATGGAATCGTCTCAGCAAACAAACTTCGCACGATTCGCGAAGCTCAATATCCACTCTTGATGAGCTTGAAGGGATGACTGCGAGCAATCGAAGTAGCATGACAATAAAGGCGGGTGAAATCGGTCATATTTATGGTAATGGTAATGGCAACGGAAATGGAAGTGGAAATGGCAATGGAAGTGGAAATGGCAATGGAAGTGGAAATGGTAGTGGAAATGGAAATGGAAATGGCGCGAAAGCCGAAGGAGGAATATTTGCAAATTTCGACTTCGATAAAGCTCTTTTGAAGTTTGCGAACGAGCGGGAGAATTTCCTGGACGATCTGAGTTTTAGTGCTGGAGCTCCAACGCAGGCTGCACCTCCTATGACAAATCCAAGGACTTCGAGATTAAGAGTGGAAGATGCAGATAACATACACAGGAGAAGTCCGACATTAAGGAGCGTTGGTGGAAGTATCAGGAGAAGAATTAGCTTCAGAGATCTGAACAGTGTAAAGAGGCAACCTTCCATGGCAGGTAGAAGTAGTAAGTCTTACATTTCGCGTTCCGACACGGCACATATATTACATGCATTGCATACTTCCAAGAGAACCTGAGCCGCAACCCCTCTCGAAACTTTCAATGCGTATACTGACAATTTTAATAGTGTCGGTCCGAACTTCGAGGCGCTTGAGCAATTATAATTCCGTCATTCCTCCTCCAGAGCCCCTGAATCTGGACCCTGATATGCACCCTTTGAAACGACGTTTTGAACCAGTTTTACTCGATAGATACCCACCGAAACATGCGACAGAGGAATTACCGAGGAGAGGTAGATTTCCTGATTACGTCCCCATGTTTGCATTCCCAAACGATATCAATATTGTTTCTTCCGACGAACGACCACGATCGACCTGGCATGGATTTGCCATGACCTCAGATGACAATTCCAAAATATATGGTATTACGGTCATTGTTTGGAAGCCACTGGATCAGGAAGCGGCTTCAAATGTCGAGAGGAGATGCGAGGCTTGGAGACAAGACCATATGACGAACGAAGAGCGCGAACTCGCAGCTAGTTTAGGAGAACGATTGGCTGCGGAGCGCGCCCATCTTTCGCAATTGCTAGCGGAGCTTCCCACGGTCGTTTCTGGCTCAGCTGCTAGAGAACAATTGGAAGAGCAGATCAGTGCGGTGGAGGAGAAAATTACTTTGATGACGGATATGTTGCGGCCTGTCAGACATGGCGCAGCCGCCAAAATTGAGGGATTAACCGATGGCGAGACGGGGCTTTGGATACCTAGAGCGTATGGGATCCTTGGCAGAGATGGAAGTATGACAAGCTTCTGGAAGGAATGGCTGAAGGCTGTTGTGGTACCTATGACAGATGGTGGAATCCTCCGAGTGCCTGCAAGCTCGCCAAAGATCGGTAGATGGCAACCCCTGGAGAGGTACGTTGTCAACCTGTGTACCGAAGCCCTAAGCCCGTTATCCTCGAAAACCCAAATTGAAATTGCAGTGCGAGAATTACGGCTTTTTGCACGAAAGGAGGCACCCAACGAATTACCTGAATCACGAAACACCGATATTTACGCACTATTTAGAGCTTTGAGTATACCCAATATCGTCGCCCTGGTCGAATTTATGTTATCGGAGTCGAGAATCATTTTACTGTCATCCCACACAGCCATGTTACATCTTGCTAGCAAGGCTTTGGTCAGTCTCTTGTACCCATTAAAATGGGCAAGCATTTTCATTCCAGTTCTACCAGCTAGATTGATCTCCGCGCTGGAAGCGCCTTGTCCTTACATTGTTGGGATTGAAAGGAGATATGACAATATAGTACTTCCGGAGGATGATTACGTTTTCGTGGATCTGGATCAAGATTCGGTTGAGTCCACGGCCCCACCTGTGTCATTACCACGACAACAGCGTCGAAAGCTTGTATCACTCCTACAGCTAGCAGCTCCACATCACAATAGATGTGGCGTAGAGGTAGCACCGCCACCTTATGCTGTCGAAACCTTCCCCTATGATGCATTCTCATCGGAGAACGAATCGATATTTACCCAAAATGCACCTACTGGCACTTTGGGTAAATACGTTAGTCAAAATTCGACCACATTTGGGGAGCCAGATCTGCAAAAGAGAAAGAGACCTTTGGTGTTCAATGCATTCTTGCAATCGAAGAATGACCATACTCGGGTTGAACGTCCATCGACTAGCAGATCGAGCAAGACCAGTCCACCAACATCCTTGTCGCCTGTCTCTGGTCATTGCCCACCAATGCCTACAACTCCCATCTCTCGAAATGATTCCGGCTTTGCTCTCACGGCTACATTGAGAGAAAAGAGGTCTGGTCATTTCGATTCAAACTCGAGGCGTAGTTCCTCATTTGGTTTGGAACGACAGCCAACACTTCGTAGACCAAGTGCTCCATTTATCAATGGTCATTCGGCTAGTCTTTCCACTTCTGCTGTGTCGATTGGCGATAGCAAATCTATGTATGGTTATACGCCATCTGCTTATGCACCATCTGCCTATGCAGCATCTACTATCGCTGCATCAACTATCATGCCCAACATGCTCATGCAGCCAGTGCGAAACACGGAAACGACAATATGGGTAGAAGGACATTGTTTTGTCTATAACGCCAATGACATGGGATCCGTATGTTCAATCTGTGATGAAAGGGCCGAGGGCGATGGCATGTACAGCTGTAACGCCTGCAGCACAGTCTGTCATGGTCGCTGTTTAGGTTGGTGTTCACTTGTGTGTCCATCCGCCTTTCATTCAGATCGTGTACGTGCAGCTTTCGTTCGTTGTTTCGCAAATCTGTTTTACACTTATAGAAAGCACCTTGGGCGACCATCCAAAGAGCAAAAGTCAAGAGGACAATTATATGGTTTTGACATGGCTGCTTTCTTGAAGAGTCTCCCGAGTGATCAACAAGAATATATTACGATGCTGCAACAGACACAAGGTAAATCAATTCCATGTTATATTTTGTGAACAATACTAACCTCATCATAGCCTTCAATGAATTTATTCATGAAAGGGAAACTAAACAGTCGAACGATCGAGACATTCAGTTATTCGACTCAATCATTCAAGCCAAGAAGTCAAGAGGACGTGCGGCATTCTTTTCTTCGAAATCATCACTTCGACCTAGCTTCCTTGAGGATACATCAGATCACTTATGGCGATCCGCATTAGTTCCCGTACCTAGGGATGCCAAATTTCCGGGCGAATACAGGACAATCATCTCCAGAATTCCAGCACAACTGGATATTGGATTAATGAAAGAACCACGTAGCGTTGCCGGAGTTCCTCGTATAGATACACCAGGAAAACGAGTAGGTCGCAAAGCAGTTCCGAGCATGCTAGGTGGTAGCGGAATAATCTGAGGATGAATGCATGGAAGAGAATGGTTCAATACGAGAATGAGATAAGACGAGGTCGATGGATTCGAAATTACGACAAAGAAACCAGATAAATACACGCCCAAATTTAATTGGGGAGGGGGGGATACGAAAGTGAGGGAAAGTGAGAAAGAAAGCAATTTGACATTAAATTCAGTTCAAGATGCGAACGAGGTGTGTAGGATATCCAAGCGAGGAGTTTAAAAGATTCGTTTGTTGTTGTTTTTTGATCCTTCTTATTTTCATCACAAGTCCATGAAAAGAGAAAATAGTGGCAAAAATCATAGGGTGGTACGCATGGAAGGATATATGCGTGGTGTAAATAGGTGTTGAGTGGAAGCCAATTTTTGTTTCGGTTGACTTTTGGGGGGGTTTGGGATGGAGGGTAGTTTGTTTGAGGGGAAATTGGTCGGGGTTTAATATGGGGGAAGACAGGAGGGGAAAGAGGACGAGGTGGGGAAGAGACTCGATGAGATGATGTTGTTGGATTGCGAATTGGAATGAATGGCTGGATGGACGTACGTGTTGGGATATGATAGTGAGCAACAAAGAAGATTGGTTGATTGTATCTTGTCATTTACCTTTACCATCTGCAGCTTGCTTTAGGTCGCTCGATTGAAGGAGGTTAGGGAAGAGCAAGGATGGAATGCAAAACATACAATGCGATGCGACGCGGCTGCAGGGAGAAGAGAGATTAGAAATTAATGTGTGGATGCGATGCTGGTTAGATATGCATGAATAGGTCAGAGGATGTAATGAGAAGAGGACAAGCAGTATCAATGTGGATGGGGGTGATAGAATAAAAGAATACGGAGTAATGTACAGACAGCAGCAGATACATTTACATTTACATTTGTTAGCGAAAGAGAGAGACAGCGACCGCGTAATGCAGCATAATGAATAAAAATATGAATAAATATATGATTTTTTGCTGTACTGTGTCTGTTGTGTTGCGTTGTCCTGTAACCTTACTGATAAGTAGATTATATATTTAGTTTCTCAGCTTAAAGTTCGACGTAATTATATCCCTTGAGAATTCTAATCTGTCATCTTATAAAATCTTTCTGGTTGGCTAGTTGTACCGCTTCTTTCGAGGGTAGACACATAACCCACCGGCAATTAGATAATTAATATTAGATGGAGAGATGTGCACGAATTTCTTAAATAGTAGAAGTGAGAAGAGGAAAACTGACCGTGACGCACCACACGATTAGGCTAACCTAGCCTCCGTTATCTCTATCGAGCATAGCTCCTGCTATAGGAGTGCTAACAAGAACGCCGAACCCAGCAAATCCCAAGATCATCCCGAAACGTATACCAATCTTGCTATGATTGTCCGATAATCTAGCGACGCCGGCTGCAGGGAGCCTTATGAATGCTCCGGCAGAGAATCCATACAGAGGGGTATGAATCACCAACCCTGCCGAACTTCTGATAGCGATGAGACAGAATGTTAATATCGCACTTGTTGTAGCAACGCTGTTTGGAACATTGATAGAACCAACTTTATCAGCATGGGCATAGAGACGTAGGATGATACGACCGAAAAGGAAACTTTCATTGATGATGACGGGAAGGTAGCTTGCCATAGCAGGTGAAGCACTACTCTTCTCGAGGGCGTACAGTGGATGTAGTAAAAGATAACGTAAAGATCCATAAAGCCAAAAAAGAGGCCGATGATTAAGAAGATGTAGGGAATGTCTCTGAGTACCGTAGGATCTAGAACAGTGCGCTAGGGTTTGGGTACACCGCGAGATTTCATACAGAAAAGCGGTGGAAGTGAGGCAGCGAGGATTATAAAAGCAACGAGACGAGTAGCCCAGCCGAATCCAATAGGCGGCTAGAGCTTAGTGGAGATTATGGGATAGATTACACCACCTAGGTTATGTCAGTTGATGAAATATTGATCTAATGCTGGCTAGGTACGCACCTAAAGCACTTCCATTAGATGATATCCCTACGACGAGTGCTGGGCGAACATGGAGGAACTGAGAAACGATGGTAGGTGCAGGTTGATAGAGCAGGCTAAAGCTGAGATCCATAATGATTCCTTGGGCAAGGAAGACGTGGCAGTATCCGTTGTAAATACTTGTCATGAAAATCCCAAGGACATTCAGAGACTAGTCCTAAGTCAGTGCCGAATGGCTCATTGTAGATGAATACTTAGTCTATCGTATCAAGAACGATACCTACCATCAAGATTAGCACATAGAATATCGAAGGTCTACGGCCTCATTTGAACATACCAACTGCTGAAAGTAAGAGGGCGAGGGCTACTCCCGAGCGCTAACGTCCCAGAAACTAAAAGTACTCAAAGATAACCAGACGTGACAGCGATGTCGACGACGACCGACAGCATGCAGTTTCCGAGTCCGCTATGAATCCAGCATGTTTGGGAGGCAGATTTCTCCGTTCCGAAACCTAGTGACGAATTCTCAAAAATGCGCCTGTGAACGCTCATGATATTTTTCTTAGGGAATAACGTTATGAGGGAAAGAAAGCTTATCAGTTAAGGTCTAGATTATGCAATGAAGCAAAGAAAGTTATTGCAGCTGTTGTAAATACTCATTGGGAATATGCGTCATGGCAGCTGATAATGCATGGCATGATATGATGTCTGTTTCGTAGTTACAACAGGTAAGCAAACTTGGGACAAGGGAAGGGAAGATGACACTTACGGGAGAAGAGATCCCAAGCAATCTTCTTGTCTTTGCTTTTACTAGTAATGATACGACAGGTATTGATTGCACTTACTAACCTGCTCATTCATCTTGCTGCAAACCCTGACACGCAGGATTGGTTTTCTGAAGAGATAAATTGTTACCTACTACGCATGAGATTCTAGTGTCCTGGAAACATGAAACATATTTCAAGTTGAAATCTTGTTGAGCTGTTACTGTAAGTGCTCTTAGTCTCTGACGTCGGCCCCAAGAGAAACAAGATACAAAAACTAACATAAGATAGTCTGAAAGCCTCCGTATTTGCCACCCCCTATCTCAACTCATCAAGACCACCAGTTCGAGAACAAATCCTCGAAGTCAATGGCAAACATATATCCTCCCACCTCAAACCGCCGTCCACTGTTTAGTTCCCGTCTTGCACGTGCATCACAGATACGGAGATTCTAACCCTCTAGCCTGGAACCCAAGTCGTAGTATTAGCATATCATCTACCCCCTCTCCTACCGATAAGCCAGAGACGCAAGGTTTTGATAGAGTAGCAATTGGAGTAGACACATCGGATCACTTGATGCCGTTTGCATAGGGTCAAAGAGTATGTCCGGCTAGAAAATGCGCGCAGGTGAAACTTGTTCCTGTGTTGGCTACATTGTTCAAAGAATGGAAAGTTGAGGTTGTCCCGAAAGAAGGAGTGAAGACGGAGGATCAGGTGAGGATAAAAGCCTGGAAGAGTAGTTGGGTGGTTGATTATGAGAGATATATGTTGCATGAAGTTCGAAATGGTTGATCCGAAAAGTGTAGGATTGAGATGGGTGAAGAGGTGCGGGATACTGTAATTCAGCTCCTCCCTGAGGCACTTGACTGGGAGATCTTTATGGTCTATAGATGTGTGTTTCTCGAGATTACCATTCTTAGGATATTTAGTGCTAGTTGGTTCCTGTTCTCAGGATCTCGGAATGAATATCAAAAGTGTATCACTTGAACTTACTCATTACATAGTTTATTGGCTACGCTGCACGCACATACATAGGTGAGCACTATGTAATCATAGATAAGGGGCAAGCTCAAATGAATATTAAAAATGTGAATTTATCAATATCACCGACACTAGCAGATACCTCAACAACAACCCCCTCCCCCCGCCCTAAATTCACCTCCTCCAACCCATTTTACGCCACCCCATTCCCATGCCCATCCCCACCCATCTCACAGAAACGTATCCCCCACCAAAAAAATATAGACACAAAGCGAACCTGAAAAGTCCATCGAGCATAGACAATAACCAGGATTTTGAAGCGCCCTCCCCTCCCGAGGTTATTCTGAGCAATCCATTTCAGTACTTGGGTTTTGTGGAAAAAAATCCCTACTACAATCCTACCTAAACATATCTAAGTAAACCTAGACGTGTCTATGTAGGGCTGACAACGGATGCTGTGGTTATATGTAAAGAGGAAACGGAAGAAGTTGAGATGAGGTGAAGGGTTTTATGGTGGAGTGGAGGAGGTCTGTGCTTTTTTGGTTGTGATTAGGTAATTGGGGTAAGAGGTGATTGTGGTGCCTGAGGCTGTGAAGTGATAATGAGGATGGGATGGGAGGTTTTGAAGGTCAATTGGATGAAATGGCGTGGAACTAGACCGGAAAGGAAATGTAGGATATGAGAAGTCTATTAACGTCAAATAGTTGCTGTGTATACTGACGCTCATTGACTCGCAAATTCTCTGCTCACAAGCCACAATTCAATGCTCATAATTTCTTCAACGACCTAGGCTTTGTCTCAAATTGCTACGGAACGAATGAGCGGGACATCTCTTGAATTTTACGAGTGATCCTAGAGCTTGCGAGCTCTTGAATCCATGTCATTGGATTCAGGCTATGCGTTTTCCTTGGAGCACAAGACTATCCTGATTTGATATTGAGGCTGACGACGAGCTAACACGGGTAATTTTCGTAGTCTTAAGCCTGTCTGCGCATTATAAAGGTTAGTATTTGAGGGTTTCGGGGAACTAAGATTTAAAAGGATATTCCGCGTCTTGTTTCGCGTGAAATGTTGTAAGCCAGACTGATTTTATCCAGATAGGCACTGGGCTCGATAGCCTATTCGCAAATCTTCTTTTCCGGCTCGGTGGCATATCTCAACTGATTCCTTAATACATCTTGAACTATCTGTAAGCTTGCATTTTGGGAGCTTTTAAATCGTTGCATAACTTGGGCTGGTTTCCACCATACTTGGTTTTAAGGTCAATAAATTTCACCATCATCTTTGCATCCACAAGCTCCAATGTACGGGTGTTATTGAAACCGATATCTTGTGTATGCAGGTTCTTCCGATCAAACCTGTCCAACGCCAACGTTGAAAACCTCGTTTCTTAGCCCTGAGGCTCATGGGAGAATCATCGAGAACTGTATCACCAGCCTTGATGCTGTATCACATGACGATAAGGAACGTCTTGGGTTGAGAGAACATGCTTTAGGCAAGATGTGAAGGTATCCAGCAGTTCCAATTCATCCTTTGCCAACCCCTGGGTCTTTCTGGCACTATCAGCATTGCCATCCCAACTTACGGAGTGACAAGTCTTTCCTCAAAGCAATGACAACAGGCATTAAATTGAGCCTTTTGAATGGCACTCACATGATCTGCAATAGCTTGGATGTCTGTTGCCCGTCTAGAGAAGTCGTTTCGACTCCTGTGGCATTCATTTTCTGTAAATGGAAGATTCCGATCCCACCGATGCAATGGCGCCCCTTGTAGGAGACGTAGAGCTGAATGGTGAAAGTCGGAAGTGTGGAATAATAGTGAGGATAGTGAGGATAGTGATACCAAGACTTGACAGTAAAGAGGGACTTCCCAGATAGTTTCGCAGGATTCAAACCTGGTAAACATAGGCTTGACTGGTGAGACGGAGGTAAGATATCTATTGAAACTACTCCCATCAACACCATAATTGTCTTGTATCAGCTTGAATGAATTTGGAAAGCTGATCTCAAATCATGGATCTTGACGAGCGATACAGACAGTGAACAAAGAAGGTAATTGCGAACCGGAGAGCAAGTCTGTGACAATAGAATATATCTTCCTCATCCCCGTATCTGAGTATTCACCCCGGGTGTATCAACCGTGATTTGAATTTGGAGTAACCGGCACACATATACGTGAGTATCTGAATCATTTTATGCGCCAACAAACTATTTGACTCGGGTAATGAATGATATTGTGGCTTCTGGGCTTTATTTTGACATGTTTTCGGTCAAATGTTGTTGTACAGTTGGCTGTCATAAACCCATACCCCAGATGAATGTAATCTTGGGTAGGTATGTGCTGTTTGCGGTCTTTTGAAATGCCTCCGTTGATGTGATTACGGTAACTTCTTTGAGCCTAAACCGAATCATCATCCTTACGCAGCTCTTAGACTTCGACTAATGTATAGTACCATAATTGGAAAGCGCTAAGTTTCCGATGTTTAAAGCCTCGACAATAATTGAATTGCGATTTGTCCAACAGAGAGAGTTTCTTGTTTATTATCCAATTTGTTACTGTTATTCATATAATGTCAGCCACGGCTCCTTTAGATCCTTCTGATGTTACTTCTCCAGGTTCGTTTCCCCTTGTATCTCGCTGTTAATGGTGGGGAACCTCATGTTATCAAACTTACCACTGATAAAATAATAGCAAAAAAGAAGAATAACAAGAAGAAGAAGCACGCTAAATCGAAATCAAACGGAGAAATTACTCACGGTCATGAACAAGGAGAAGAACCTACAGTAAACGTGGCAGAAGATGGGAATGTAGAGGAATCTGAACAGTCAACTGTGGTACGATGACACCTGTTCATTACTCAACTTACAGCAAACACAAGCGCATTCTGACAATTTTCGGCAGAATACCCCGAAAGATTCTCATTTTCCAGAAAGCACTGATTTGCAGACGAATTGCCTGAAAAATGACTCTGCAAGTAATGGCCATGCGGTTGCGCAAACACAACCTAGCACCGAGGAGGTAGAAGGGCCCTCGGGAAAGAACGGTTCAGATGCATCAGATGCAAGCATTAGACTGGAAGCAATGACAGCAGAGCGTCAGGCATTGCGCGCTGAAGTTGAACAGTTGCGAAAATCTCTGGAGGACATTCAGGGAAAGCATTCGGAAGAAGATTCAACAGCTAAAGGTCAATACTCCGAGGAGCTATCATCTGTCGAAAAAAGGTACAAAGAGGAGATTGCCACATTACAGAGTCAACATGCAGAAGAAATTTCTACAGTCCGAGCGGAATTGGAGGAGACTGAATCTTCAAGAGAAAATTGGGAATCTCAATATCACACGTTACTTACACGCGTCAATACGATCAAAACTACCTTAGGGGAACGATTAAAAGCGGACAAGGAAGAATTGGCGGAAGCTAACGAGAAAATCGAAGATTTGGAATCACAGGTGGAATCGTATCAGAGCACTATTCAAGGACTGGAGGACGAGGTATCCAAACTACGGAATGAAATGAATGAATCTTCCAAAGAGCTTTCGAGCATACGAAACCGCAATAATTTATCACAACAGAATTGGGTCCATGAAAGGGAGGATTTGATTCAACAGGCTAAACATCTCAAAGAGGAAGCAGATGCCGCAAAGGAAGCCATGGGGGATTGGGAGGTTTTAGCTATGGAAGAGAGATCTATAAGAGAGAATCTTGAAAGCAGAGTTTCTGATATGGAGGAACAATTTTCGACTCAAAAAGAAGCATACGAAACGGCAGTCGCCGAACGAGATAGCCAATCTCAAACTGTTGATGGTTTACAACGAGCTCTACAAGAAATCCAAGAGACCCGGAGACGAGAACTTCGAGAGATGGTCGAAAGTTACGATGAGCAAATTCAAGCCCTGAAGAAAGTCGTTCAGGATTCAGATTCTAGATGTGTTGAGGCTGAAACTTCGAAAGAAGCTCTCAAAACAGAATTGGATCGACTTCTGCCCTTTGAAAAGGAAGTGAAAGAAAAGAACTTATTGATTGGTAAACTTCGTCACGAAGCTATTGTGATTAATGATCACCTCACAAAAGCTTTGAGATTTATTAAGAAATCAAAAGTTGAGGATAATGTTGATAGGTATGCTACAACAACACTACTAAAATGGATTTATGGCTAATAATGTGCAGACAAGTCGTCACAAATCACTTTTTACACTTCCTCTCCTTGGATCGTTCAGATCCAAAGAAATTTCAAGTCCTTCAGGTTATTGCTTCACTATTGAACTGGACAGATGAGCAAAAGGAGCAAGCGGGTCTAGCCAGACCAGGTGCTTCAAGTAATAGTTTACGTCTACCAATGTCACCATTCCATCGAACACCGAGCACGCCATCATTATCCACGGAGTTCTTCACGGAATCTTCGAGCGCCCAGAAAGAGTCTCTCTCAGAACTCTGGACGGGATTCTTAGAAAGAAGTGCGGAAGAAGGAAGTGTTAAAGATAAGGATAGTAGAAGTGGAAGTGTTAGTAGTTCGACTACTCTTGCAACAAAATAGGATATTAGTATAGGTTTTTACTTTGTGGAATAGATTTAGGTGTATATTAGCTACATTGCATGGGCGTTCTTCGGGAGCGATGCTAGGGTGTTGTCATGGTTGTCATGATTCTTTCGCGAATTGTTTAGTTAAGAGGTTTTCCCCCATGGCGTTGGTCCTGACTCCGACTTTTTTTTTTTTTTTTTCATCTTGGGACAAATAGCAAAAGGAGACTTGGTTGTCTTATTCCCCAAAATAATGTCGTTCAAGGAGAATTTCAACATTCAGGTTTCTTGACTACATTAATTATCTGTTTGCTTTCATGTGTCATTATTTCATCATTCTTGCGCATAATATAGAGATGCTCATTTCTCGTTGTTATTATTCATACTTCCTAGAGCGGCAATTTTCTATCTTCACAACTCTGCTCAGGGACATATAAAACGGGTTCTTAGAATAAGTATTTAAGTATTCATTTCTCTTTACCAGTCTTTCAACATCCCATTCTCATTCTTTTCTAGAAAATCGAAAGAAAGTCCTTAAGCTGAATACCTGGTACACACATACAAACCAAACACACGAGGAAGCTAGATTAAAAACACACAAAATGTCTCAACCAACACCCTCATGTCCTTCACCACCCTCTACTCCTAGTCCTCCTCCTGCCGCTGAATCTATACATACCTAGATATGCAAGCTTCATTTTCATGCTCATGCTCATGCTCATGCTCATGCTCATCCTTGATTAGCGAAAAGGAAGAGCAAGAGCAAGAACAAGAACAAATCATCATCAAACTTTTATTTGCAAGTTTTAATTACACGGAATCTCCTTTTCATCTCTATCTCTCTCCTCAGTCCTTTCAGAAAAGAAAGTAATTTGTGTTATGGGTATTGGATTGGGTTGTTCTGTTTTGGAGGGGACATATGATTAGAGGGGGATAAGGATAGTGAGCGGGGAGGGGTTATATGGAGCGGGGATTATTGGGGGGGGTTAGATTTAGAGGGGAATGATGGATGGATATAAAGTAGCAGTGCTGGAACTGTTGGGTATAATTCAATTGGGTTTAGTTATTTTTTTATAATATTTAATAAAGAGGAACTTCGGATGGAGCTGGGGTTTTGAGGGGAGGATAATTCATTTATTCAGATAATTGGGTATATGATTTTATCAATCAATTATGGAATGAATTAATTATTTTATATTGTTCGATATAAAATTATCTAGTCTCTTCTTCCCCGTGATAGATTTCAGGCTTATTTTCACTTAATATTTGTCGTGATTGAAAAGGGGGATAAAAATATATTGATGAATATACGATTTA
The DNA here is from genome assembly GCA_025389075.1 of Sclerotinia minor. NCBI lineage: Eukaryota > Fungi > Ascomycota > Leotiomycetes > Helotiales > Sclerotiniaceae > Sclerotinia > Sclerotinia minor. The sequence continues at coordinate 1,293,367 of QRFH01000008.1, forward strand.
TTACAGTATTTAAAACATGTACAGCATATAAACATACCATAAATATGCCATAAATTCACATAACAACATTTCCCGCTCCTCCAAGAACAGCCTCTGTAAACCCCTCCGCATCTCTCTGTACCTGAACTAAATCAAGTCTACCATCCAACGCATTCCTAACCCCATCTACCACCTCCCTAGTCTCCAATACCTCTCTCATAACAGTCGCTTCCCTCACCCAATATTCTTCTACTATTTTCCTCAACTCTTTGTCTCTCACTGTAGCATTACGCATTAAAGCTACCCCATTCAATTTCCCTCTCGCTTGTTCTATAATTCTCGTCGTGCTTTCTATCTTCTCCGCTGTACTAGGTGGAGAGAGAAATGCTCGATTGGTGGAAGATAAATATAAACACCAACCTATGAGACCATCCAGCCCAGCTAGAGCTATATTGCGATAAAGCTGCATATTCCAATAAAAGTGATCGATATCCTCAAGTCTGGGAGCTGTGGCATTATTTGAATGATTCCATCGTGCGACGATAAAGATATCCAAAACAGCAATCGCACCAGCTAAAATGCTAGCTTTTCCTCGCCAGATATTAGCTTCTTTTCCAATAAAGAGATTACTGGTTGCGAGGGCGATGACGCAAAGATTGAAGAGATGCGGTATGGTGATGGACAATAAAGAGTAGTATAAGTAAGATGCAGGATCCTCCGGATTGCAAAAAGAACATTCTGTAATGGTTTCTGGACCGTATTTTAGATACAGGAGTCGCATCTCTCGACTCGCAAATGAACTTCGGAGGGATTCATCTTGGGGAGTGAAACCATTAGGCCGTAATGCATGGAGACGGGTGAAGAGAACATCGGTGGGGATAAGTAGACGGGATTGAGTGAGCGTGAAAAGGGAGGGCGTAGTAAATGTAGGGAATGTTTTTATGAGGAAAGCGAGTGAGGTTATGAAGAGGATTGTAAGAGCGCGAGAAACATTTGGAGGAACGGGTTGAATTGTGAGACCATGAGCTTGAGGTGCTGCGCGCTGAGATCGATAATATCCAATTGCTTTGGGTAAAAGTATTGGCCCAGCGAATAATAGGACGGACTTTATACTGTAGATGACTTAGTTATGCCTGTGGATCTGTGATACTTGCGAGCCGTGGATAGTGTAATTAGAAGTAAAGAGAAAGAATACATACGTCCCAAACGAGATCCCTACCATTATAATACGTGTAAAGATTAAGTTTTCAGAACAATCATTGATTTGACTTAATGTGACTGACGATTTGAATCTCTTTCTTAATTTCTTTGCCTTCTTCAGAACACGTTCGCGATAAGATAATCGAAGAAGGCAGAATCATAAATGATGAACAATGGACAAAAAGCGGTGGCTGTAAATGGTTTAGCTCTGGTTAGCATGCATGTTAGTGTGGAGTCTCAAAATATTTCGTCAAATAAATTTTCTGAAATTTTCATCTTCTGGATAACCACAATAACCACGAAACAGACAAACTCGATATGAGTTACCTTAACTTTGACCAGCATATGCGCGCATGAGAATACAATTTTCTTCTCTTACATGTGCTCATTATCTGATTGCAATGTCTAAATAAAAAATAAATAGGTATCGTATCAATTTGCTACACATGAAGTGGCACTTTCGAAGCTTTGGCGACCCTTTTCTCAATGGTCTCTCACAGTCAAAAAGTATGCCCAGATTAAGCCCCAAGTACTCTGCCAAGAGTCATCTCACTCGTGTTGCATGATCTCAGCGTTAGCTATGAGGATCTTTGCGTCTTAATTGTTGAGAGACATTCCTTATGCCGCATCATCAGGTTTTGAAGAAATGTAGGAGTGTTCATACAGCCATTATATTCGTTGAAGTGTAATACGTATCCAGAATTATGAACCTCACAACTCTTTCTTCTCAGCCTTCTCCGTGCCTTGTCCACCAGCTTTCATAGGCTCCTCCATCTTTTTTGCTTTCTGGCCTTGAACATCACTTCGTGCTCCCAAAACCAACGCAACCACTGCAACTAAGGCGTCACTGACCAACAAAATTACAGCTGCGCATGCAAGTGTCCATGCTTGTATACTGATACTCCCCAATGGTGCTCTTGGAAAACTCAACAACCACTCCGCGTAATAAGGAAACCATCCTTTAGGTAACCAAAACATAGCTTGCTTAGAAAACCAAAATTGTAATAACATTCGTAAACCATTTGTGCCCAACCAGCGGAGTGTAGAAATGGAGGTATCGAAAGTGGATTTGGTGGAATCGAGAGAGGATTCTGTGGATGCGATGTTAATTTTGAGTCACTCAACGATGAAATCTGTATTCTGGGAAGAGACGTACTTGTCTTCTCCAACTGATCATACAGCTTGTCATGCTGCCTGCGCAATTTTGCCCATTTGGCAAATTCATCTTGACTACTCGTAGCATTCATTTCTTGACGGACTTTCATATATTCTCGCTTCAATTTCTTTTGTTCGCCTGCGGATTGCGAGGTCGGGGTTGGGAGCAGATTGTAGAGGTTCCATAACTGCGACGGGTTAGCTATATCATTTGAAAAGAGTATACAGATTATAAGAAACCCATGAAAGGAAAGGGATAGGATAAGAGAGCTTACTAGGTTATTTATCGTAGCTGCGCCGAAGGTATTGACAAGGTGGATGAGCAGCTGTACGAGGAAGCATGTGAATAAGAGAGACGGCATAGTTGCAAAGTTCTACAGTCAAAATTGACTGCTCCTTCCTTTCAGAACTTCCCAAATATGTGGTTGTTGAAAATGTGTCGTGGCTGTTTGGGGTGGCCTGTCTTGTTGGATTCATTGTAATTTGTAGGTGGATGAGAGCTATAGATGCACGGACCATGTTGAGGTCATCACGAGCACAATGACAATTGTGTTGAACGTTGAACGTTTCTGGAATGGAGTCTAATGTTAACGACATCTAATGGATATTCAATTTGGGATGTCATAATTGGAATATCTTCTACTTGATCGATCTCTTGAGCCAGATGAGTATCATTTGAATGATCCAGAAACTGTATCACTCTAAACTTTAGCATCATGTCAAGAGCCCTAGATCAATATGCAAAAGCATCGATCAATGCTAGGGACTCACAAAAAGTTTACAATGACATTGTGGAAATATTCTCTTCCCATACCAGTTCATATACTTTTACCCACAACCTGTTAGACTTTGAACTTCTCGGGAAGGGCCAGCTGCCAGAAGATGTCAACACACATGTCCTCGATAACAGCGTTGGAATACCGAAAACGAGACTTATTCAAGCATTCGTTGTTGCACGGCAAGTGTTTTTCAAGTTCAAAAATCGGAGTCCCGAGCATTCACAGGAAATTCGAGATGCTACTTCTGTCATTCTTCTTACTGATCCGGAACATTTAACGGCGTGTAACGCCCGAAAACGAGTTATTCAGAATATTCAAAACCCATCTTCAAATGAGCTCGAAAAGGCTCTAGGAAGGGAGCTATATTTCGTGGATAGTCTTCTAACATCTCATCTCAATCGTCATACAAAATCGCCAACGCTTTGGAGTCATAGGAGATGGCTTCTTGAGTTTCGTCAGTCTATGCATCTATCCCTTGATGTACCCCGGGATCTTGAAACAGTTGTCATGGTGGCAGCCGAAAGACATCCTCGAAACTATTACGCGTGGTCACACATGAGGTGGCTAATGAAATCGCTAGAAGGTGGAATTCAAACTTCTACCTACCTTGCCATCATAGACAATGTGAAAAAGTGGTGTTTGAAGCATCCAGGGGATACATCGGGGTGGTCTTTCCTGTTATTCTGTCTATCTTCTCCTACATTTGTGAACATGCCAGATTGGGTAGTCCAAAAGTCCTTGATTTGTGAGGAAGTTCTTGAGATGGCAATTTCATTGAGATGGAAAGAGGAATCCTTATGGGTATTTCTTAGGACTTTGGTGGCATCTGGGGATATCACAGAGAAGTGGAGATCCGCCTTTTTGCATACATTGGAAGATTTGAAAAACTCCTCGGATGATCCTAGAGGCCGGCGAATAGTTCAATCTGCGCATGAATGGTACCTGGACTATGGACAGAAAACCCAGGAGACTCATTGATCAAGACATCACGTTTCAAGATTCTAGCATAAGACATCTGATATGCAATGAGCCTTTTTTTAACAACTGTCTGTCCAACTAAGCAGAGGCGAGAGTCTCTCGATGTTTGAGTTGGACTTTAGGCTTCTTGTGGCCGGGCATCAATATTTCGATAGAACGATAGAAGCATGATAAATTATCCGGCCATGATCATTGTTGTTTGATTGGAAACACAAAACATCAACAAACCTAGATTGCAAGACCTCGGAAATCCCTCAACAACGGAAGGGAGGTCGTTAACAGGTTTATTAATGTTTTCCGAAATAGGGGCCCTGCCGTGAAACATTTCCGGGGGATTCACCACGCCACCAAACCTGAAAGGACTCTTTGCGCCACGGGTGTAACATGAAGATGGGGTTTTTTTGCTACAGTTTAGCAATGCATGTCTTATTCGGCTGGTCTCGACCAATATACGGAAAAGATATATCGATAGAATCATAGAACTATCAAAATGGAAGACTAGGAAAAGAAAGACTTTTCTCTCACTCACGGCATCGCGGGTACGGTCATCAATACGATTGAATTGGGTAAGTGGCGCACTGGCGACTCGTAATATAGATGAATATCTATGTTTCAGAGTCTTGACGACTTGTAAGATTAAAAAATTTCGAACAGTCTCGAATTCCTAATGGGAGGGTCTAAGAAAAGTGGCTTCCGCATCTAATGACTTTTCCTTCGGGTACATAATGTGGCGTTCAGCACAGACAGCGACGCGTCGTAATTTGGAAAATCCCATTTTCCCAAAGTGCGTACCGTATATGATTGGCTTACCAAGATTAAATTTTTTATGTATCAATATCCAAAATGAGCCATCAAGTTGCATAACTGCATTAAGTATGATGGGCTTAGACTCTTCGAGTATGTAGCACTCTTAGAGCACCTAGCTAGGTAGGTGGTTTTGGCTGAATTAAAAGCTACAACCTCTAAAAGCAAAAGCGGCCAATATCAACAAACGGATTCTCCGGAGCCGTGTGATTTTTGACTGCATTTTCCATTGCCACTTGGTTACTCGGTCATCCACTCACTCACTCACTCACTCACTCACCAGCTCTTCTTCACCCCGCCGTAGGTAACATGCAGGATGGAAAGACTCTGCTTTATTCCCCTCAATCAGGAGGCAACGAAGTCAACTATAACTCCTGATGATGATGATAGAATGGGAAATTGGGAATGGGATGATTTTCGCAGATTGAAAATCTGCCGAGGCCCTTAAACTTTTGTCAAGGCTTTTCATCGAAAGTCTCACAGACACGCTTGGTAACCACTTATATCAAAGAAGATTCTATTCACCCCTGATGAAATGGGTCTGAAATGGGTCTGAAAAGGGTCTAAAAGTATCTGGAAATATCCAACAAGATCTAAAAAGGGTCATAAATTTGATACTAAATGGGGCAACCAAAATTCAATGATCGTCAAGTAAATGAGTAAGCTTATCCTATTTAGTATTTAGCCTGTACTTTTTCCTAGGAACAGATGCCAAGCTAGAGAATTTCCTCCACATTTTGTAACCTTCGGGTTGTTTAAAGTATGCAAAGCAGAGCAGAGGAGAGCAGAGCAGAGGAGAGCAGAGCAAAGCAAAGCAAAGTAAGAGCAATATTAATCTAATAGATAGCAAAGCAAGCAAGTAATCAAGCAAGCAAGTATGCATGCATGCATGGAAGCAAGCCAAGCTAAGCCAAGCAATTGTAACCTCTTCTTTCCTCGCGCAACTCTTTTTTACCATTCGACTTTCAAGCGTCCTCTTTTTAAACTTTCTTCTCCTCTTCTCCTCCTCCCCTCTACCTCCCACCTCCCACCTCCAACCTCTGTCTTCCTTACCTCATCAAAGAACGTTCCGAATATCTTCATTGATTCTGGAATTCCCGTTTTGTTTTAGCAAATTGGATCATATTGAAGTTTTTTGGAGATCACATTTTTCTTATCTTCAATCTGCCATACTCGTTCCGCAATTTGACTTTCACAACTTTGCTCCTTTTTCCTTCTAAACCTTCATACATATTCAATTCATTGTAACAAGCAGAGTTGGCGACTTTACTGTCTTTGACCAACTTGGTATTATTTAATTGTCTTCATATTTCTTATCACACTACAATCATAATACTTAATATCAAACAAGCAAAAGAGTCCGGTACTCAGGTCGGGCCTTACCTCAAACCATTTATCAATGGATGAGACCGTCCAAACTATTTGACTGCATCAAGGAGACAGTCTCCGGTTCAAAATTTTGGCTTTCAAGCATATTATCACATCAACATAATCAACAGCCTGTGTCTTGGGGCAATAGAATTTATCACCCAAAATCAAACTTTTGGTTTGGGTTGAAAATTCACCTCTGTAAAAATATCCAATCTCCTAAAAGTTCTTGCGCCTGATTCGAAATTCGTTGCTTGAGAATTAGGATAGTGCTTGGGCGTTTATTCAACTTTGATACCCCGTTCTCTTCGAATACTTTCTTCTAGCGGCCATCATGTGGTCTTTCAAATTAGCCCTGTTTGCATTGTTTGCACTTTTTCAACTTTCTTCGGCATTCTACGCCTACTTTCCAGATTATACCTGCGAATTATACAAGAACTGCCCAGAGACAACCAAGAGAGATATTAAGGATCGGAAGAGAAACTCTGTCCTTAAGCTTGTCCAAAAACTTCCATCTGTAAGTCCAAAGGCTCGATATAAACTGATTTGGCTAATTCGTTATTGTAAGGCCGATATACCCAGGGATGTTCAAATTCACGAGCTGACAAATCGGCTTATTCACAAATACAATCCCGGAACGAGACTTGATGCTACGAGAGTTAAAGCACGTGGATCTACTCTTGTTAAAAATGACGATGCATCATCAGCAATTGAATCTGCAGAAGTTCCTAAACAGACAAACAGTGCGGGAATTTTGCAGACTGGAACCGATTTTTCCTATTTTGCTGAAGTGGAGCTCGGAAGCAATAATGATCCTATATTGATGTTGCTCGATACGGGGGCTGGATCAAGCTGGGTCATGGGTCCTGATTGTACATCTACTGCGTGTAAAACTCGCGCTTTTTTCGGTGCAGCTAATTCTACAACCTACAAGGCGGTCGATATGGATTTGAGTATTGCATATGGATCAGGGGATGTCACTGGAACATATGCCACCGATACGATCAGCTTTGCTGATATGAGTTTTCCTTTTACTCTGGGAATTGCCAACCGTACTAGCGATCAGTTTAATTCGTTTCCATTCTCCGGCATCCTAGGATTATCCCAACAGACTGGTCCGGTTCCCAACTTTTTACAGACAGTTCGTAGCTCGAAAGCTTTGAAGTCGAATGTGTTTGGAATGGATCTAAATCGTGCCTCGGATGGTACCAACACTGGAGAAATCAATTTTGGTGCGCCGGACACTTCACGCTATAGTGGTAGTTTAAGTTATACCAGTGTCGCCAAGAACGGTCCAAATCATTGGGCAATTCCTCTCGATAACGTGGGATTTGGTGATACTCAAGCTGGTGTTACTGGAAGATTGGGCTACCTCGATAGTGGAACATCTTACGTCTTTGGGCAACCCTCGGATGTAATAGCATTTCATGCACTTGTACCCCATGCTACTACTACGGACAATAGTACATGGACAGTGCCTTGTTCTACCACCACCTCTATGTCATTTACCTTTTCTGGAGTCACCTACAGTGTTTCGTCGGAAGATTGGGTAGGGCCATCAGTGAATGGAGTTTGTACTAGCAATATCTATGGGGTAGCCGTGGTTGATAGGAATTCTTGGTTGATTGGTGATACTCTTTTCAAGAATATATATGCCTTATTTGACTTTGATCAATCCCGTGTCGGTATGTTTATTTTCGTACCAGTTTATACTTCACATACTAATAGTTCTATAGGTTTGGCGCAAAAAAGTGTTACTACATCAGCAACAGCAACATCAACCTCTTCTTCTGGTGGGCTTACCTCTAATCTTACTCCTACCCCTACTACACAAACTTCCATGGATGTTACTGGCACTTTAACCCTTAATCCTACCACCCTTTCCCCTGGACCTGGATCCACAATAATCACTCCCGCACCTATCCCTAGCACAAACTTCCCAGGCTCTACCTTCCAATCAGGAACAACGCTAACTCCTCTGCTTCCAAAAGCATCATCAACAGCTTCCGTTCAATCTTCTACATCTGCATCTGCATCCGCTACTTCAACTCATACTTCAAGTGGAAACCAAATTAGAAGTTACTTTTCTCCAATGACTGCTTTCATGGTCATTGCAACAATTTTTCTTTTGTGATTCAATACGATACCCAAGTCTGTCTAGGAATATGCAAAGAGCAATTAGGGGTACTTGATTTTACGTTTCTCGCGCGAGAAATTGGGCAGGTATAGCAAGTATAGCAAGTATAGCAAGTATAGCATGGCATGGAATGGTATGGAATGGCATAGCGTAGGGAGCAATGGGTATTTATTTGGAGGCTGGATGGATTTATAAATGGAGGTGGTGTCATGATGACGCAATAGAATAAAGTCGTTTTTATATACATACATACATATAGAGATATAGAGATGTTATAATACAAAAGACTTGTTTCGGGTATAGTGATAGTGATAATGATAATGGGGATGTAGATGTGATTTTGATGCTGAGTGAGGTAAGTGGAGTATGTATGTACTGTGGTTAGTGGTTAGTCGAGGGTAAACATTATTTGTTTTTTTTTCTTAATTAGTAAGATCTTAGTTTTATTGTATTCAGCGTGGAAATGTTAATTAAATTCTTACCTACGGAGTAGTTAGTAGGGATTTAAAATATGGATTTATTGAAATTTTAGTTATTGATTAAGGTTAAAATAGGAATTGAAATTTATATTATAGAATTAAACTGTGATGAGAATAGAGCTGGGTATGAAGGTAGGAAGTAGAGATGAGTTATAAATGAGGGAAGAGGGGAAGAGGGGAAAGTGGAGAGGAGCTTGGAGTTGAGTTGTGAGGGGGATAGGAGATGGAAGATGGGAAGGGAGAGGGGGGAGAGGGAAAGGGGGAAGCATTATGGAGATGATGAGAGGATGGAGTGGATGGAGTGGATGGGGGTGGAGAAGAAAAAAGTAGGGGGAGAAAATATAGTGATGAGTGCTAGATTGGGTGTGGACGGAGAGAAAAGAGGGAGGTGGGATATAGGTTGGAGGGTGGGCGGAGATGAGAAGAAGAGGAGAGGAGGGGGAGAGGGTGGGAGTGGAGTTATGGAATAATGAAGAAACTGGGGGGGAGAGTAGGGAGTTGGTGATGGGAGGAAGGGATTGGGAGGATAGGATAGGATAGAATAGAGGTTTTTGGATATAGAGAATATTTGGGTAATAGAAAAGAGGAATGAATGAAAATTAAAAAGATGGGAGTGGGGAAATTGAAGGGGAGGGGAATTGAAATGATATGAAATTGGGGTATTAATAAAGAAATTTTGGGAGAGAGGGGGGAAGGGTTTGATATTGAGGGGAGAGGTTTGAAGAGTTTGAGGGAGGTATTATGTAGAAAGGTAGATATAAATTAATATAGGATTAGATAGTAAAGAGATGTGGAAAATGGAAAGTGGATGAATAAGTGAAGGGAAAAGGAGTAAGGCTGGATTGGATTTAGTACAAGAGGGCGAAGGGAAGAGAGGAGATGAGGGATAAAAGGTGATAGGATGAGGATAAGAGGATGGCTGAGAGTGAGAGTGAGAGTTAAAGGTTATAAAAGATTGTTCAGAACACAGAGATATTGAAGTAAATGATTGTGAGTAATAAAGAATATAAATTCCTAAAAAAAATAATACGGGGAATAAAAGAAACAGAAAAGATATAAAGATAAGCAGAGAAGAATACAAATAATAAACGTTTAAAACATTACAGAGTATAGAGTTTGTAAACCTGTAGAGATTAAACAGTTCCCTACGTCACTCTGTGATATAGAAAGAAAATGAATAATTAGTATAAGATATAAATTAGTTTTTTAGAGAGTTGATTAGATTTGAATATACAAGAAGATTGATAATATCTTAAAATGAGTTATTTTAAGATTGAGTTAATTGTATATTCTTTTATTGAGAATTAAATTATCATCTATTAGATTTTTTTGATATATATTTCAAAATATATTAAATAAATTGTCACGGGTTCAACCCGTTCTGGTTAGTCTGTAGAAGCGTATACAGCTTCCTTATTGTTACGAGGTTTGCCGTCTAGATCACGTGGAAGTGCTCTAGGCTCTCGAGGTGGTTTATAACTAGGCATCAAGCAGGGACTTAAAGTAATGACAATAATATGATGCAATTCGTAACTAATAGTATGGTATACTAAATGATTGATCTTGAGCACAAAGCTCTATACAAAGGGAATCCGTCTTGATTATATAGACCTTCGTATTCCGACATTGGAGCGATGGAGCTGGGGAGCGAGATTCGAATCTCGCTCCTTCGCTCCCTCGCTCCCTCACAAGACTATTCATGTGATCCTATAACACGTGATAATAATTATAATGTTACAACGTAACATATATTTAGAATATTGAGAATATAAACTATTTTTTAACATTTTAATTTATAAAAAATATCTTTTTCAATGATTTATTATATTTATTCAATAACGTGGTTTATCAGTGGGTCGGCCACTTTTACCTCGAATTATTAATCTACACTTAATACACGTTTTCTTCATTGTCAACCATGGAAATTCATTCTAAAGAAGCGCGTATAATCTTAGCTATTCAGGCTATTGAATCAAATAAAAAATTAACAATTCGAAAGGCAGCTCAGTCCTATTGCGTACCTCGATCTACATGTTACGAGCGACGCAACATAGTCACGGGACTTGGGCATCAAGTCACGTGGATGGATCAGTCTGGCTCAGCGAAGTAGGCACTGAGCCATAAGGAATCAGTCAGATCAGCACTGAGCCATACTGATTCCAATGAGAACGAAGATCTATATAAGGGAATGGGATTTCATTACAATGTAGAGCTTCGTGCTCAAGAACAATCATTAGTTTTATACTATAGTTACGAGAATTGCAACCAGTTATCAACCTTATCGAATTCCTATTTGAAGTCTAGTCTAAACCACCTCGAGAGATCTCTAGACACTTCCACGTGACCCTAGAGGCAGCTCCCGTAACACTACATTGGGTGATAGAATTCGAGCTAAACCTAGTATGGCTGAAATTCGACCAAAAAGTCATAATTTGACTGAATTAGAAGAGGAGGTACTTATTCAATACATACTTGATATGGATCATAGAGGATTTTCACCTAAATTAAGTGGTGTTGAAGATATGGCGAATTATATACTCGAAACGCGGGGTGCGAAGAAGGTTGGAGAGCTCTGGGCTCATCGCTTTGTACAACGACGTACAGAATTAAAGACGCGTTTTAGTCGTGTTTATGACTTCCAAAGAGCTCTCTGCGAGGATCCCAAGCTTATTGGACAGTGGTTTCAATTGGTATTGAATATGCGGGCGAAATATGGTATCTTGGATTGCGATTTCTACAACTTCGACGAAACTGGCTTTATGATGGGTATAATATGTCCCGGAATGGTTGTAACTAGTGCTGAACGGAATGGCAGAAGCAAGGCAATACAACCAGGCAATAGAGAGTGGGCTACAGCGATTATATGTGGTAATGGTGAGGGGGAAACTATACCTCCATTTCTGGTGGTTCAAGGGCAATATCACCTTTCTAATTGGTATACGGAAAGCGGTTTTCCTGCAGATTGGGCTATTAAACCTACTTCCAATGGATGGACGAATAATGAGACGGGATTGGAATGGATAAAGCATTTCGATAAGCATACAATTCATCGAACGAAGGGCAAATATCGAATGCTAGTACTAGATGGGCACGAAAGTCACGAATCGATATCTTTTCAGTCATATTGCAAGGCAAATGATATTATATGCATAAGATTACCACCGCATTCAAGTCATTTAACTCAACCATTTGACGTTGGCTGTTTTGGCGTATTGAAACGAGCATATGGTTGTCAAATTGATGGATTTATTAAAGCTCATATCAACCATATCACTAAGGTTGAATTCTTTATAGCTTTTAAAGCTGCATATCAACAATCAATCACAGCTCAGAATATAAAAGCTGGTTTCCGAGGAGCAGGTCTAATACCATTTGATCCTCAAGCTATACTCTCAAAATTAGATATTCGGATTCGTACACCTACCCCTCCACTCGTCGATCTAGACTCTTGGATCTCTCAAACACCTCACAATCCAACTGAAGCTCTTTCACAATCGATTTTAGTAAAATCTCGAATGGCTCGTCATCAATCAAGCTCCCCTACACCTATATTCGAGACTGTATTAGCTCTAGCTAAAGGCACAGAAAGATTAGCTCATGAGAATACTGTTGGTACGAGAAGGATACGGAAGACGTAGCACCCACGGATTGCGTAGGTCCTGTATGTCTAATTGTATTCTGTCTAAAGAGCTAACTACATATTGAAAGTAGTAAGTCTTATATAGACTTACTGAAAGAGCTAGTCTCTTTCGCATTCGCTTAGGGCTTTATTACAGTAGCTATATTACAGTGGTAATTGAATTGAAATCATTCACTTCGTTCACACAAATACTCTTTTAAGTGCAGAGAATCGTATGCTTCGAAAGGCAAATGTGGCATTAAGCAAACTTCGACGCGCTAAAAAGATTCAATTACGCAATGGAGGAGTACTTACTGGACAAGAAGCTGAAGATATATTATCTCAGCAAGAGGTTGATATTCAGATTCAACGCGACGAGCGTCAAAATGGGGGAAATTCTAATAGGGAATCACCTACTAGTCGATGCTGTAGTAAGTGCGGAAAGACTGGTCATAATTCAAGAACTTGTCAAAATAGTATAATAGATCCTAGATTATTAGATTCTTAATAGTTTCAATTAATTGATTTAGTTTTCATTGAATAATATAGCTTTAAATCAATAATTCGAGGTAAAAGTGGCCGACCCACTGATATGGCCGACCCACTGATAAACCACGTTATTTATTTTTTGTTTAAAGTTTTAAAAGTTATTTATATAATATTTTTCAAAGATCAAATAGTATCGCAAGACATTCTTCAACAATATATTTCTAGATTCTATACAGGCTGGTCTCGAATCTCAACGAGTTGTTAAAGTAAACACTATTCAGAATTAAATAATATATTTAATTATAAATAAAATCAAACTAACACCAGTATCGATAATAAAATATTCACAGCAAAGTCTTTTATCATTATTCATTTCTCAATTTAATTCTATAAACAGTAAATTCCTCACCAAGAGAATAACAAGATAATTATTACTATAACGTGGTTTATCATCGAGTGGGCCATATCATCGAGTGGGCCATATCATCGAGTGGGCCACTTTTCCCTCAATTCACACCTTCAAACCTATATTATTCAACAATCATTAAATCAATTGATTAAAACTATTAAGAATCTAATAATCTAGGATCTATTACATTGTTTTGACAAGTTCTTGAATTATGACCCGGTTTTCCACACTTACTACAACATCTATTAGAAGATGCTTCCCCATTAGAATTCCCCCTTTTTGACGCTCGTCGCGTTGAATCTGAATATCAACCTCTTGCTGAGATAATATATCAAGAGCCTCTTGTCCGGTGAGTACTCCTCCTTGACGTAATTGGGTTTTTTTCGCGCGTCGACGCTTGCTTAATGCTTCATTTGCCTTCCGAAGTGTACGAATCTCTGCAGTCAAAAGTGTATTTTCATGAGCTAATCTCTCTGTACCCTTAGCTAGAGCTAGTACAGTCTCGGATATAGGTGTAGGGGAGCTTGATTGATGACGGGTTATTCGAGATTTCACTAAAGTTGATTGAGAAAGAGCTTCAGTTGGGTTGCGAGGGGTTTGAGAGATCCATTGATCTAGGTTGAAAAGAGGGGGGGTAGGTGTGCGAATCCGAATATCTAATTTCGAAAGTACAGCTTCAGGATTAAATGGTATTAAACCTGTTCCTCGAAACCCTGATTTCATATTCTGAGAGGTGATTGATTCTTCGTATGCAGCTTTAAAAGCCATAAAGAATTCAACCTTCGAAATATGATTGATATGTGCCTTGATAAACCCATCAATTTGACCACCATATGAACGTTTCAGATTACTGAAACAGCCAACATCAAGTGGCTGAGTTAAATGACTTGAATGCGGTGGTAAACGTAAACATATAATATCATTTGCTTTACAATATGACTGAAAAGCTATTGATTCATGACTTTCGTGTCCATCCAGCACTAGCATTCGATATTTGCCCTTTCTTCGATGAATTGTATGCTTGTCGAAGTGCTTTAACCATTCCAACCCTGTCTCATTGTTTGTCCATCCATTAGATGTAGGTTTAATAGCCCATTCCGCAGGAAGATTGGTTTCGGTGTACCAATTGGAGAGATGAACCTGTCCTTGAACCACTAGAAATGGGGGAATAGTTTCACCCTCTCCATTGCCACATATAATTGCTGTAGCCCACTCTCGATTGCCTGGCTGTACTGATTTACTTCTGCCATGTCTTTCGGCACTAGTAACAACCATTGCTGCACTTATAATGCCTATCATAAAGCCTGTTTCATCGAAATTGTAGAAATCGCCGTCCAAAATGCCGTATTTCGCTCGCATATTCGCAACCAATCGAAACCACTCTTCAATAAGCTTAGGATCTTCGCAGAGAGCTCTTTGAAAGTCATAAACACGACTAAAACGCGTCTTTAATTCGATTCGACGCTTTACGAATCGATGCGCCCAGAGCTTCCCAACACGCTTCGTACCCCTCGATTCAAGAATATAATTCGCCATATCTTCCACATTCTTAAGTTTAGGTGGAAAACCTCTCGAATCCATATCAAGAATATATTGAACAATCACTTCCTCTTCCAATTCTGTAATATTATGACGATTCGCTCGAGTTTCTGTACGAGGTGGTAAACCATCCATTCTGTGTTGAAGAGTCGTACGAGGGATATTATAGAGCTTAGAAGCTTTTCGAATGCTTAGTTTTTTATCTTTATGAATAGCTTCGATAGCAAGAAAGATTCGGGCTTCTTGATTAGTTGATTCCATAATAATTGATTGATAAATCGCGTGTAGAAGTTGAAGGTGTGAATTGAGGGAAAAGTGGCCCACTCGATGAAGTGGCCCACTCGATGAAGTGGCCCACTCGATGATATGGCCCACTCGATGATAAACCACGTTATACTTCTTAAAAAGACATAATAAAATCCTAGAGAGATAGATTGTCACGCCTGACATACTAAATGGAAGACAGATGCATATGGTAAGATTACCTCTCTACAATAGAGTAAATTAATTCTTGAGCTCATCTTCAAAGAATTCCACGACGGTGTATTCTTCTAGTAGATAGATAAAGATATACAACGAATTTCATTTGAGGTCTACGGAAAAAAGCGTGTGAAAATCTGAGAAATTGTAAATAATGAAAAAGGAATAGAGATAATAAAGTCTTTTTAAATACACTTCTCTCTTTAAGTCTTATTAAAAAGGAGATGATTATAAAGTATTAGCTTTCTCGCTTAAATTGATCAGGAAGCTAACAGTAACGCCTCGAATAAATTTAGCAGCGAGGAATTGTTGTTTTAGTTATATTCAAATCATGTTCGTTAGTGAATCTAGAGAGGAATACATTTCAACACCGATTGATGGACCAAGAAATTGGCATTGGAGAATGGTCTATGACTCGGCTATTTTTAGAAGTTTTTATAGTATACCGAAGAATTGGAGAAGCTGAATGGATTGAAATACATCTATAATTTCGCTTTAGAAGCTAGGTGGGGAAATATTCTCCGGGATGATTTAAATGAAAATTGCTTTACATTAGAGAAGAAGGAGGGCTTGTGTATGATCCGATTAGTTGTGATTAGATATGATGAATATGAGCGTTAAGAATTGATGGGAAAATTGATACCGGGAAAGAAGAGCTCGCTTCTAAAGGGGCTAGCTGTGAGAGTGATAGTAAGCCTTACTCTGTCAGAGGAGAGTCGAAATAATCAGATTCTGAGGTTAAAACATTGTGTCTCTGAACTCGTAGATTTAGTTCGCTGTTTCGATTGTCTTTTTTGACGGTTAATATATCAGCTATTAGGAGCAGAACTCAAAGTGATGAAGGCCCAAATATATTCATGTTTTTATTCCTCGCCACTTCGAGATCTGTGACTAGATATATTTTAAAAATATAGTGTATGTTCATTACCATAAAAAATCAAAAAATCCATTCACAAAATGATAGTCTCCTAGATTTTTTTTGATGTGTGCGTGTTTATATAATGCAGTCAATTCACCATTAGGGGCAAATCTTCTACTTTCTATCTTCCTCTCATTAACCATTCCAAACTGCAATACCACAAATGTAATGCATTCACAACGTTACCACGAGCGTGAAAAATATATCCGTCTCTTTATAAACATGTCTTCAACCCTTCTATCGATCTCTACCATTCATCTAATCTTACCACAACCCGCATCACTCTGTACTAGGCCAAACTTATCACAGCATCAGACTCAACACCAAATCTCCCCCAATAATAAACATAATTCCCTTCTCCCGCCCAACCTCCTCCCATACCCCTTCCACCTCTCTCCCCACCACCATCCAACCCTTTCCCATCTTCCACCACTCCTGCGACTCCATCATCTACAGCAGCAAAGAACTCCGCACCGCCTGGTCCAACGCAAAACAAGTTCAAAACATCAATGAAATGAACCGCGTAGCATTATTGATGAAACATCATTATGCCATTTTGAATCAATACCGAGATAGGATATTAGAATATACTACTCGAGAACATGAAGTAGATACAGATGAGAAGAGAGATGGATTGAAGAAGAATTTGTGTGAGGAGTATGCGAGGATGGGGGCGGTAGTGTTGGAAGTTGAGAGGTCTTTTAGACGCTGGGGGAGGTTTTGTAGTGTTTAGTTTTGGGAAGGGAGGGTTGTGTTTGAGTGAGATAGGGTAATATGTAAGTAAACATATAGAGATATAGATAGCAGGAAAGAACTCATGGATTTAATAGATGATAAAGTATATGGATGTGACTAGTAGGCTGGTGGTCAGCTCTCTAGAATAAGATCTCGGAAGAGAATCACAAGATCTGTCTTCAAAGCCCATGACTCCTGCCAGAAAATTACTAAACACCTTGGTATACATTCACTTAACAATTTCCAAAATGACACCACAAAAGCACATCAGCTCCAAAGACTCAGCGACTTACCACTCTAACCATCCCACACTCATAAATTTTCGGCAAGGAGTGTCTTTAAGCATCAACTCATATCATCATGACACTAAAATATGTGACAGATAATGGTAGTCATCAATCCGAGGAAGGGTGTCCGAAAAGCCTTAAATAGGCCCGGATCACCCCTTGGGAAGCAGTTCTTTTGAGATATCAACAACGAAAATCTCCTACAAATCCTCCTTGAACAACCAAGAGCAAATACTTCGAACAAACCTGCACGTCCAACTTCGATATTTTACCTCGATCTTGGCTGTTACAAGATCTAAGACCTCGATAGAAATATCATTCAAACAATCAACATCGAAGCATTCAATCTTCGGGCCTAGGCTTGACAACTACATCATTCCCACTTTGGCTCGCCAAATAAGACTTCCTCATTTTGTCACCCTTTCAGCGATATCCAAAACCTCGCACATCCAGCTCCAATAGAACTTCAAAAACAAAAGCCATCTCTTGACCAATAAGCATCTAATATGCCGACTGCAACAAGACAAAAGACACTACCCGATACTGGAGAACCAGAAACTCCCATCGGGGAAATGACTGAGGAGCAATTATGGGAAGAGCTCGGCAGAGTGGGAGCTATAATCGAGATGCTACAGGAACGCATTAATAAAAACCTAGTGGCTGGTTTGGAAGAAGGCATGGATCCCGAGTTGATAGATGAGAAGAAACATTTTGTGGAACGGCATATTAAGGTTGACAACCGAATCACAGAATTGGAATTCTGAAACCATGAGGCTGCAAACAGTTAGGGCCTACTCGGTGTATTCGATAGGTGCCTAAATGGTTAATTATGTTTTTTTTTTTTTTTTTTTTGGAAAACCAAACTCAAAATACAGATATCAGATCGATGAAATTAAAATAAAATAATTGTTTATTAAGCTATTAAAAAATGTTTATTAAAATTTATAATTGATTATAAAAATATTTGAGAATTTTAATATATATAGTATTTATTTATAAATAATAACGTTAACATTTATTTTATTTTTTTATCAAAACTTGTAATAATTATTTTAAACCTTTATATATTCAATTATCATTTTATATTATTTTATTTAAGAAAAATAAATAAATAAATAATCCCTGAACCTCAGTTGTATTTCTTATTCTGTTTGAAATTTTTTATTTCAATTAAAAGAAATTTAAAACCTAATAAAATTATAAAAAATCCAAAAATTTATTCCGACTACCCTCAACAGAGAAAAAATGACTATGATTAGAGATGATCGGAAAAGAAGAGATGGGTACTAGATTTAATTTCATACTCGCTTAACATTACAAAATACAATCAGTCATTAATCTTTTACTCATTGATTAGTCTTTAATTCATCAATCAGCCATTCATTCATCATTCATTCATTCATCATTCATTCATTCATCATTCATTCATTCATCATTCATTCATTCATCATTCATTCATTCATCATTCATTCATTCATCATTCATTCATTCATCATTCATTCATTCATCATTCATTCATTCATCATTCATTCATTCATCATTCATTCATTCATCATTCATTCATTCATCATTCATTCATTCATCATTCATTCATTCATCATTCATTCATTCATCATTCATTCATTCATCATTCATTCATTCATCATTCATCAATCTTTGATTCTTCCATTCATTCATTCATTCATTCATTCATCGATCATTCTTTCATTTATCAGTCTTCCATTCTTTCATTCTTCCACTCTCCCATTCATTCATTCTTACAACCATCAATCTTTCATTCTCTACCCAAAAATCAAACTCAATACGCCTTGTCTGCCCGCCTACTTGCCTCCCTTCCTTCCTTCCCTAATGAACAAAAAAAAGACGACTGAAAGAAAAAACACACCGCTATTTAATGCACCCAATGTATGTATATATAGAAATTCTTCCATTCGAATTCGCATTTGCATTTGCATTTGCATTTGCATTTCCATTCCATATCCCTATCCCTATCCCCATCCCACCCAATCTTTCACATTCACATCACATCAAAATCCCACCAGGATACTACACCGACGTATCCATAACATCCGCATCCGCCTGTGCCGCATCAGCCTGTTCCGCAGCAGCAGCTCTCTCCGCTCTCTTCCTCGCCTTAATCTCCTCTTTCCACACCCTAATCCTCTCAGCTAACTCCGGAACCGGAATCACATCCTCAATCTTCAGAGGCGTACGATTGAAAGGATCTTTCTCATCACTCAACAAGTAACTCTTAATCGTACTTCTATCCACAATTTGTTTACTAATAGGTAGCATGACTGGATCTTCCATAAGTTCTGCCAGCAGAGGATCTTGGAATTCGTCGGGAATTTCACCCATGTCAAGATTAGCTTGATCATCAAGTTCCTTAGCCGTCTTGAATCGAGCTTTGAGAAGTTCCCAGGCGTTAAGATCTTCCGGAGATTTGAGTCCGTAACGTGTCAAAATTCGGGAAGCGCTGTCGAAATTTTCAGGCTTATACGACCGACCATCTCTAGCTACGGCTTCCACGAATAATTCAGATACTCCAAGGTTAATATAAATTTCCACAAAATCGCTCAGGAAAGCTCGTGGTCTGAATTGGTATTTCTCCAAATTTTCGACCTTCAAGTTCGTTGATTTACTCCCCGTAATAGTATCAAGCGTATAGTTCAGCATCGCTGCAACACGATCCACGATTTCCCGCATGGTAAATGAACTACTCAAAGTAGAAGAGAATAATTTCATCATAGCGAGGGTCTCGTTAGTCAATTGCATGTAGGATTGTGCTTGACCTTCCGCCTCGCGTAACGCATTCTCTTTCTTCTCTCGATCCTCAGCACTCAAGGTAGGTTCTTCTGCTTCTTTTCTGAGTTCGACTTGAAGATCATGAATCTTTGGAAACTTTGTAAGAGCTTCATCTAGAACAAAAGTAGCATCATTTAGTAAAAGGTTGACGAATCGTAAGAAAAATTCTGTATTGGTTCTAAGTTGTATTAGTACATTCCACACCTCTAACTCTACCAGGGTGTACATACTTGCTCTCTTGCATCAAGCGTTGCCGATAAACATCATTCGGCCATACGCATTTGATGACTTGAAAAATCTCGTATCGAATATTAAACTTATCATAAAATTGAGTGTGTGCCCCAGTGGATTCACATTCTAAGAGTCATTAGCATCATTAAAAATCGGCACCACAATCTAGCTTACCAATATAGAACTTAAGCAATGCGTGGAGTAAATGGTCATTAGCGAATTGTGACCCCATCAAAACATCACCCAAAACACCTTTCGTACGATGATACACAGGCCATGTACCAGCAAAAAGTAATGATACAAGCTTTGCTTTCAGGTATGGGTTTTTGATATATTCAGAATTTGTCAAGAAAGTAATACTGAGTGCAATGATTTCATCGCCAACAGCTGAAATCATAACATCAGGAATGAATCTACAAGCAAATTAGACATTTTCCTGTAGTACATAGGATGAGAAAACTAACCGCATAATAAAATTAAAGTTGGTAATGATGTCCTCGAGAACATATTCCGGAAGATAATCAAAGGCCTCAGGAGGTGTTGATGGCAAAGGCAACCTATTGTCGTTAGTTGTGCGAGGAATAGGTTTGAATGAGTGCATAATCATACTTAATGGTTTGGCTAGGGGTATAATCAGACTCCGTGGCGATTCTCAAAAGCCAGACAGTCACGTATCTCATGAAGATCAAAGATTTTGCTTGCATAGGTTTGTCAGAAAGAACACCTTCGATAGCCATTCTCTTTGACATCACATTTTCTAAGACCTCATTAATTCTCTTAAGTCTCAAATCAATTATAGCAGCAGCTCGAGGATCCTGGATTTTATCAGTAATGAATCTCGAAGATTCCGAGCCTGATTGCTTGACTTACCTGAGCAATCTTGGCACGTTCCGCCTCGATTGCAGCATATTGCTTTTGAATATATTTAATGTCCTTCTCCAAACTCTTATGCGTAGCATTAAGAGCTTCACTACCATAATGATGGGCAGCCAAGGTCAAAAAGAAGACCTCAGAGATAAAATTAGAGGTACCAGCAACATTTGCCTCATAATATTTCTCAGAAGCCTTCTCATCGGCATTCAACTTTGTCTCATCCTTAATATCTACCCTGGGCGCACGCCGTAAGTAATCAATATCAATCTTTGAAATCTTAGAGAACGTGGTATCCATAAATGGTTCGCAGAGACCATCTAAAACCACAGTGACGTTGTGCATGAAACCATCAGAAGAGACTTCTTTTGGATCTACCTGCAGCGCTCGACGCTTGTGATTTTGATTTACAATGTAAGCGAACCAATCCAAAGTTTTGTTCTTGGCAATTGGACTCGCTCGAACAAAATGGTTAATGATATCTAATAAATCCTTTTGGTGGGTTTGCAATGTCAACCGTAACGCATCCTGAGATGTGGCAATGTGTCGCTTATCCATCGTCTTCGGTGAACCAAAGTACTCTTTAGTAACTTCCAGTTGCAAAGGAGATATTCTGAAGAAGGGACCAAGTAACGTGTATCTCTCAATGGTATTTGCTGACACAGCCATTTGGAATAATGGAGATTCGGCAATAGCTGTCGTGATCGGATTAAACTGCGTCAGTAATTTAAAGGCCTACAAACGAAATTAGTTCCAGTTGCTGGTTCTAAAATTTGGCGTTTCTTACATGAATGTAGGGTTTGTAGACGTCATTCATAGTCATGTTGGACAGCTGACCACTCATGCCTACAAATGCTTTAATGATCATAGACTTTGCCATATCATCATCCCCAAAGCGTGATACAGCTTCCTCGAGAAAATCGGGGCAAACACCCTTGTCTTCACCAGGCTCCAGTAAAAAGTAAGGAGTAAGAATATCTGTAGTTGCATTGGGCTCCCGTCTAAAAAATGTTAGCTAAATATGAAAACGTCCAATCCGGGAAACAAACTGAAAAATATCAGGCATTTCGGCCGCAAAGATGCAATAGCTCATACATAAGCGTTTGGCTTCTTTGAGAACCGCATCCTTCTGCCCCGCATAGCCCCGCAATCCCTTGGAAGCCTTTATGATTCGTTTCCAACATGGCAATAAGTAATCGAATACAGATTTGCTGTGTGGAATTGAAGAGCAAGCTTCCATAATAGTACTATCGAGCTTCGCAGTCGACAATCTAACCTCAGCATTTTCCTCCTCGAGCTCTTTTCTCAATTCTGGCAAAAAGATAAGTTTATGATTCGTCGCATCAGTGCGCTGATTGGGATCTAGAGTAACTCGGAAGACGTGCGAGAGAATCCGATCTTCGTATGCTTCTAGAGATTCTTCCGTGATATTAGGTTTGCGCGCGGGTGGGCGTGAAGCTGTCTGTATTTCTGATTCAGTTCTGGATCGCTTGCCTAGAACATGTTGTGGAGGATCAGTTCTTACAGACGATGTATTCCCAATAGAGCTTGCCTGTGCGCCCAACTTTGCGAAAGGATTTGCGGCCGGCGGAGGAGTAGCATTCGCTGGTTTGATATTGATCGCGGGTTTAACCACCGGCTGAGCCGATGAAGAAGCATTATCCTTCGTGGTAGTTTGTGCTGGAGTAGAAATAGATGCTGCAGCATCCGCGCTGGGCTCGGGAATCTTTTCAGAGCTCGAAGTTGCGGAACCAGATAACTTCTCCATGCGGCGGCGTCGAATCTATGATGTAGTTATAAAGATTAGCCATGGTGATCTCAGGTGCATATAACAACATATATAATAGCTTTCTCTACCTGTTCCATCTTCTCTTTATCGGGAGCATCTGGCCCACTGGGCGATGTCGGTTGTTGGTCTGCCATATTTATCAACTAATTACCAATTAATTATCTTGAAAATATTGTGTTGGAAAGATGATGATGATTTTGATGTATCGCAGATGCTCTTGTGCTATTGATAGCAGCCTCGTGCGGCGGGTGGCTTTATCGGTTAGCACTAGGATTAGGCTTGATAATCCGATTACAAGGGTTGCCTCCCTCTCGAAGTTTCTGTTCTTTGATTAATTGTACCGTAAAAGCCGTGTACCATCATCAAACATATCACAAAGCTGCTGTACAACATGTAATCCTTTCCAGGTTGTTCACGAATCACGAGTAACACTCATTTTAAGCCATATATTAGCTTATGTCATACAAACTTCAGACACCCGTAAATATTATATCTTCGACTCGATGTGTTGGATATTATGGTCTAATAAACTTGAAGTTTGATATGTAGTAAATAATAAGTTTCTCCAATGACATCCCGAACTTATTTGACCCAACAAAAAGTAAAGGAGATTGAAAACAAACCAAACCTCTGATGCATGACTCCTTGAATCTAATATTCCCGAGTAAAGGGGATAATACCTCGAGATGGTTATCATGAATCATCCAAGATAAGTGAATAAATATACGCCCACAGAGTATTATATTTGAATATTCGTCGTCTATTATAGCATTAACAAGACCCCTCCTATAAGTCATTCGTTCAGTCTTTTCTCATAATGCTCCCACCCCGAACGCCTTGCTACAAAAGCAGATACAACACATAAACGTGTAAATGTTAAGATACACTCAGTATTGGTTTCTAACACCCATACCTTCCAATTTCCTACAGCTCGACATTGGCATATCTCTAGCTCGTTGAATTTTATCCGCATCGGTGCTAAACCAGCCTTGGGCTTCCTGGAGTAATTGGTTTCGTTGATGTACTTCTTGTTCACATACAACCTTTAATCGTTGCACATATTCAACCTCGGCTTGCCGGTCCAATTGTGCCAGTTTATGTGTATTGTAACCCTTGATCTCGACAGGATTCACGTAATAATCGACATTCATTCTCGAGCTGACCCGATGATCGGTATGCGGTGGTATAGGATTATCGAACCGCATGGAAGGACCGCTAGATCCTCCTCCGGAAAAGATTGATGATAATAATGGTATGCCGAAAAGTAATAAGAGTGGTAATAAGCTTATAAGGGTCTGAGTCAACGAAGCCGGAGCTTCAGGCGGTGCGTTTGGATCTCTTGGTCTCCGCCTTGGCCTTGGACCTCCGAATTGATGTACTCTAATACCAGGTCCACCACCGAGATTGAAAACAAACCCAGGCTGATCATTAAACATTCCACCACCACCTAACAACTCATTAGCTTTCCAACGACTTTTCCAGGCTCGGGAAACTCACCAAAACCTCCTCCTCCGAAGAATCTCTGGAACATCTCTTCGGGACTAATCTCCTCTTCCCACATAGACCTGCCACCACCTCTTGCAGCAGCTCCTCCTCCAGCACTCCTCTGCGAGAATCCCGCGAAAGGATTTGATTGCGGCGCTCCCCCACCAAACCTACTATCTGGATCCCCGCCAAACTTATCATACTTCGATTTCTTGTCTTTGTCACTCAGAACACCAAATGCCCGACTAACCATCTTGAAAGCTTCGTCGGCATGTTCGTGTCCATTCTTATCCGGATGAGTCAACAGACTCAATTTTCTATAAGCCTTCTTGATCTCCGTCTCCGTCACCGTTGCTTTGACTTCTTCCAGTCCCAAAATATCGTAAAATGCCGTGGGCGCACATCGTCTAACCCTCACCACCGCAGCCTTCTGCTCAATTGTATATTTGCGGTCCTGGTTCCCTTGATTATGTTCTCGCGATTTAGCAGTTCCATTGGCCTTTGTATCAGCGCCAGAAGTGGTAGCCGGCATTGCGCCGGTTTGTTAAATTATGAGAGTCGCAGATCGAAAGATGTCTTATCGTATCAATATTCCAGTTCTCATCAATCTCGAATGTCTCAGTGTTTAATGGATATTGTATGTTGGTGTGTCGCAATCTGTTATGGCCACGATGCTAAAGTGCTTGTCCGATGTTTCTCTTCGCTATCGTGCGCTAAAATGTTGCATGCATGGATTCTACTGGATTTATAGTTAACCTTAAGGGCTAGGCACGTGACATCGATTTCCCACCCATCGTCATAGAATCAGTGTAGATTGTTTGAATCGATGTAAAAGCGTTATTAACCAGGAATATTTTACTTTTCCAAGCTTCATTTTCTTAAATTTCATTCTTATAAATCCTTCTCTGCCGCAAGAAGATGTCCAATCAAGACGAAGCAGCTGAAAATGTCAAAAAGACTACAATATCCTACGCACAAGACTGGGGCCGTGAGTAACAATCCCCTCCAATGACCCCTCCATACATCCAAACTCCCTCCTCCTCTCCATAGAGATACAAATAACCCCATCCTCCCATCTCTCAAAAGCGAAAGGAAGAATCTAACAAACCACCCACCCTAGGCTCCCCGCTCCCCCCCGTCCTCCTCGCAACCTTCACCACAGCCCTGCACGCCCGCCCCCTCCAACCACTCCCCCTAGCCTTCACACCCGTCTTTCTCTTCAGCACCTATCTCAACCTCTCAGGATACGCGATTGATTCCGCCGGTTTAACAGCCGCGTGGTCAGGTCTCTATCTCATCTTAGCCAACCGGAGAAAAGCTTCGGGCAAAAACATGTATGCAAGAATTGGGAGTAAGTTTGGGGCGCGGGGTATCGTCCGAGGTGCTGCGATGGGTGTGGCGGGTATGAATTTGGTGGGTGGTGGAATTACATATGCTTTTGGCAAGAGGGGGGATGAGGATAAAACTCTTTGAGGGGGTGGATATCTACCTATGGGGGGTTTGTATCATATTGTGCGCTTTAAAAGGTTATAGAAACTACTATACTGGCGGGCGTACCACTCTGGTTTAGATTTTCCAGAAACAACATCATTGACTGTAGAATATATTTCATTATGCACGCTATGCTGTGGGCACCTCGTGCGGAAAGAATACTTGGGTAGGAATCTGAACTTTGTACATATTACAAGAACCTATATTCTAAGGATACTCTATGTCGAGTAAAGAAGGGTGGCATATATTTGTAACCCAATGCCACATTTTTAACCCTTTAAACTCCATATTCGCATCGGCCCTATCGCGCACTGCATAACCGACGTCTTTCTAATACCCTATCCTATGCCAGAAGTGACCCTCCCAACCCATATACCTAAACACCAAAAAGAAAATCGCTGGACATTTATGCAGCTAGTGGTTCCAAAATCTCGACATCGTGAGACAGATCCAAAGGAGTAATGCTGTGAGGGCGAGGATACGAGCCGTCTTAGAGGTCTTGGTGACAGGAGGTTGATCCAAGTTATGGTGATAGAGACCACTAAGACTCGAGACCTGGTACTCGGTGATGTATTTAATATCGACATCACGCGCCTTTGGCTCGGCAAATCTTTTGTATTCCTCAACGATAGACTGGACATCCCAGCCAGAGACGTGACGAATGATGGCGGCAGCGCAACCAGTGCGATGCTATAGATTGATCAGCTCGCGATTCATTATATAGAAGGATCAAAATGGAAATTACCTTGCCGTGATTGCAGTGAATTAACAATGGATGATTTTCCTTGTCAAGGCAGATTCTCATGATTTGATTCATAATATGCTCGGGAATATCGACCTTTTTGGTTCCTTGCATTTCGATGACATAATGGCGTATGCCTTGAGCCTCAATAAATGCAAGAAATCCGGGAGGGTATTCTTTCTTGACGAGGGTCCTGTGGAAAAATCAGTACTAGCCACGAAACTTGGTTATAAAATTACTCACACAATAGATTTCAAACCAAGAGACCTGAGATACTCAAAATCCTCTTGTTGAGGGAAGCTGCTACGGTAAATCGCATTTGGAGCAATGACACCAAAATTAAGAGGGCGTCCTTCTTGTTTCTCCTTGGCCAAAGCTTTCGCAGCATCAAGTGAGTTGGTTACTGTTCAATCTTCATATTAGCCAATTCCTCGATATGTGATGATAGAAATGTGTGGTTTATGATTAATTACCTTGTGTTGCAATAGCTTCTGTGGTAGAAGGAAATAATGTTCCAAGATCTCTTCCAACATCGACAACTGGTCCTGATAAAGCTTCGAGGGGGGTTTGGTGGGATGAGCTTCTACCCTCTCCGTGCTTCTTGTCCTTTTCCTTTTCCTTATCATCTTGACTGGTGTTACTTCTGGTCTCATATGGTACCATAGTAACACCTGCGTTTCCTGACTCCATGGCTTCCTGTTCTGTAACGAATATTCTTGTGGATCGTCTTGAAATCTTTGCGACCAGCTCGTCGGCCATGTTATATATTAAAGGTAGTAAAGGACGTAGAAATTGGTTCTGGTGTATGTATGGATTGCCTCTTGAAAATGGTGTTTTTTTATATTTTTTTTTTTTCGGTTTTTGGAGTAGGTTAAGGATTTCTAGACGTGCGTTGGTACGTAACAAAAGGGAATCCTCTTGACAAGAGAAAATTATCCTCCGGAAAAAGGTCTTAATGACCGAGATTGACTTCTCCCATTAACATATTGTCGATTGTTAAGGATCTTTGGGAGGTTTTTGTGGTAGGTAGATGTTCTATGTGCGGCCACTGAATGGTGAATTGGTTGTGGTCGTGTGAGGTGAGGTGAGGTGAGGTGAGGAAGGAAAGGAAGTAGGAAGTAGGTAGGGAAGGGAGTCAGAAGTAGATGGGATATAGGATATGGGAATATGGATGGAAATGACGAAACTCAAAATCCTGGGGGAATCAGAGTACTGGGGATTGTGCGAGAGCTAAATCAGCTAAATCTCGTAGATTCATAATTAAATTTGTTCGGTGCAAAAGAATTGATGATTCTATACTGATTTGAATTTTTAGTTCCACTGGTGTTCCAAGGTATTGTATCAATGGCGGATGGATCTAAGTCCAAGGAAGGTTTGGCTCGAGGTTCACTAAAGATTCATACATAGTACACGACCTTTTTCCTTTTCTTTTTCTTTTTTTCCATTGTCTCCCTCCGGGGAACGCCAGGAATTCTAGAAAATCCCAGAAATGATCCATGTTGATAATGTTAAATCCCTAGGTAGGTAATTAACTCATAAAGAAATTTGATTTACTCTATCGGTCGTACTCTGCACATACATGTGCATATTCTGTACAGGCTGTACTCCCTCCCGTGGAAAATCGTGACCCATATTTTGGATTGGAAAAAAATTCATGTACATAAATGTGGTTCATACACATTATTAATTCCTCCGTTACGCTGAAAAGTAGATAATTGACGTGGCTGTCACCCAGTTATGGATTTTATGGATTTTATGGATTTTATGGATTTTACGATTTTTACGGTGCAGCAAACAAATTAAGCGGCAAATGCAAATCAGGAGATAAAAGTCTTCAAAATGATTTCCCCGTTACATCCGCACCTGCATCTCCATGTACCAGCTGTGGATGCTTAAGGGTGCTAACGCATTTGAAGGCCTGTCTCTACCAGGGCTACTGCATGTTTATGGAGACGACCGACAGCCCCATCTATACAGCATAGATATTTAGATACTCCGTACATACTTTGTAAATCATGCAAGAATTATACTTCAGCTAAGATTTGGGTGAAATGCCGACATCCTGATTTTGTCCTCGTAACAACTCCCTAGAGGCTGGAGGGAAAGAGGAAATAGTCGAACCGCCCCATAATCCACCTGGTATTTTCAAAAGTGGTGTCAGTGGTGTGAGTCCGTGTGCCCCCTCGGTTTGATAACGGGCCATTTCTCAGAGAGTCAGAGGGGGCTCGTGTGCCAGCTATTGTATTTGGACATTTACGAAATGGATCGCTAATTAGCTATTCTGAGTGTTAATTACTCGTACATACATACATTCATTCATTCATTTATTGTATTACTAACCTCCAAGTCCTTCCATACAACGAAACAATAATGATAATCATAATCATAGTAATCATAATAATAATAATAATAATAATAATAAAAGAACGCTATTCCTCCGTAGATAGATCTACAGCAAATCTAACCATAAAAGGCCAACTCTATCGTAAATCGACAAATACCCGATGATCATTTAGACCCTTAGCTCTAAAAGCATAATGTGGAGAAAAACAAGTAATTATGTATGTGGAAGACAATTTTAGCAAATCAGAATACACCTACCAGCACAGCGAATATCCTCTCATTTGCATGCAAAAAACGCACACGCCTCCACCGTCTGTATGGAAAATCAATGGCCAAACCCTTCGCACATACAGATCAATGTATGAAGTACAGTACAGCGTACCATGGACAACATTTTCACACCACCACACCACACCACCCATCGCTGATCAGGCAAATCCCCTTCATAAACTTGACATGAGTAGCGTTTAGTAGTTCTCTAGAAAATCAGCACCGTATGTACCCCATAGAGCTTGGACTACCTACTACAGTACTACCTACTCTACCTAACTTTAACTTTAGATCCAATACTCTCGCCAAGCCGCCAATCATCATTATTTTTCTTCTGGTTCAAACTATCAAATTCTCTTTTGGATTTCTAGTACTTGGTGTCAGTCATAGAGATTTGAACAAGTGTTCAGAGAACTTCATACTCGTGATTTGTTCGAGCAAGTGTTGAAAGTTTGACCCACTCCACTTCATCATTCTTGCCTGAGGCTCAAGTTGAACGAGTAAGCCCAAATCGTGGTTGCAGAAAAGTGCAAAAGTTGATTAATTATCCTAGAGATAACATCAAAATACTTGAAATTAGACATAATATAGCTAGGATAAAGAAAGCCCCATGAATTTGGGATGGGAATGTTGAAGATACACTAATATGTCACCTTATTCCTGTTCATGACGCATGATAACTCAATATCACGTTAGCTACACCAGATCTACAAATACTGGTATACCTAGGTATCCAAGGCAAACAAAAGCTCTCATATAAACTCTAACCAAACACCAAAAACCGCAACTACTTTCTCATATACTCCATCCATCCACCAGTAGTACTTCTAAACACAAATCTAGTACAGAATCATATCTATATCTTGTCATCATGATACAGAGTTTCAGTTTATATCAATCAACCAGGGATACAACGACATGAATAAGGATTTTCCTACAATATTGAACACCCTTCCTATGAAATAAGACAAACCAACATTAACCCATAAATTAGAAAGAAAAAAATTCAACCGAAAATTCCACCTAGAATAAATCTAATTATATTTACTGTGCACTAGATACTACCGATTGGCATTAGTTCAACGGTTCTTAGTATCGCTGATCTTGTAGTCAGTCACACAAGATTTACCTCACTCCCAGCGTGGAGATAGAGGACGGTGCTTCTTTCTCTGTCACGAACCACGTCTAATATTATCCTAAGATAAGAATCGTCCCAGGATTAGTGTCCTGAGGCCCATGTGGGATCACGTGATGGAGCCTCTGGGAGCGTAGGCTCCCCAAGGCTCCTAGGAGACTCCAGGAGCGCAGGCTCCCCAGGGCTCCAGGAAAGGAATCAGTATATAGTTAGAATAGTTTCATAGTTTAAGAGCTTCGTGCTCAACTTAGTTATCAATTAGTTTACCTACATTCTACTTGATCTAGTAACGACTTCACTTCCAAGTGAATACCAGTGATAGAGCCTTAATCCATAACTACCAACCGACGAAACCTCAGGCAGCCGCTGCCTCCAGCACAGTATCGTTACATTCTCCCCCCTCCCCCCTTTTCTATTTTCTTTTGAATTGCGAGAATTGAACGAAGATACTCGGAATGTAATATATATCTATTATAGTTATAAAAAAGCTAATATATAATATTAAAAATTATATTCTTTCAATTCAGATCTGATCACTACTTGTGAAAAATTAGATATATATATATTTTAAATCTTTTATATCTTTTATTTTTCATTTCTTTATATAAGATTTTATATCTTAACTCAGTAATCTAAAAATTAAAGATTTTGAAATTCTTCAAAATAAATATTTAAATATCTTTAGTTTGGAAAATGTTTATAAAATATAAAATTTAAATTTCTTTATATAAGTTAATCATTTTGATTTTTATTTAGTTTTCTTTATTAATAAGTATATATATTTATTATTTAAGAATTTTCATTTAAAAATTATAATATTAAAATTCTTTATATTATTAATTACAGAAAACTAATTATTGTCACGATCGGGAATACAAGAGTGATAATAGGTACCCGTTGTATTGAAAATACTAAGCTAAAGAGAAAAAGAATGAAAAGCACAAGAGTTTTTGTATATGCGCAGCGAGCGCAAGCGAGAGACTAGCCCGATCGGGACGATCGGGGTGATCGTCACAATTATATATAATATAAAATAAACTTTTTATTTCCAATCTCAACTTGTATTAAAAATAAAAATAAATTCCAAATCTAGTATTTTATTTATAGATGTTACGTCCACTACGACAAGTACGTCACATAACCCTAGAACACGTGATGGAACGGTGAGGAACGACCGTTCCTAGGAACAACCAGGAACGTTCGCTCCAAGGAACGTTCGCTCCCAGGAACGACGATTCCTAGCTAGCCATAGGCATGAAGGTCTGTATAATCAAGATGGATTTCCTTTGTATAGAGCTTCGTGCTCAAGATCAATCATTTAGTATACCATACTATTAGTTACGAATTGCATCACACTATTGTCATTACTTTAAGTCCCTGCTTGACGCCTAGTTATAAACCTACCTCGAGAGCCTAGAGCACTTCCACGTGATCTAGACGGCAAACCTCGTAACACTTTGAGCACCATTACTGCTTCCAAGTACCGGCTCGATAAAGTAACGACACCATGTCTTCCACGACACCACAGCCTAGCAACCCCGCTACGACCAGCCAGGTCACTCCCGAAAGTACCGACAAGGACGGAGACATCGCCATGGGAGGTATCGAAGACCCCAAGGAGATCACCGTCACCGAAACTCTTAAAGTCGCCCTACCCGACCGATTCACAGGCAACCGACAAGAGCTAGAAACCTTCTTGCTCCAAATTGAGATCTACTTCCAATTCAACCAGGATAAATTCAACCATGACGCCGACAAAGCGTCTGGGCTGCCTCCTACCTCAGAGGAGAAGCCGCTAAGTGGATCCAACCATATCTCAAGGATTACTTTGCCAACTTGAGTGAACCTAAAAAGCAAATGTACCCAACTCAAGCAATCTTTGGGAGATTCGAAGGATTTAAGAAAGAGATACGACGAGTATTCGGGAATATCAATGAATTGCGTGACGCTGAGTCCAAGATCTATGGTCTCGAGCAAACAGGGTCAGCAGTCAAGTACGCTGTGGAATTCAGGAGGTATATAGGTACCACTGGATGGGAAGAAAACGCAACGATGAGCCATTACCGGAAAGGGCTCAAGCCTGAAGTTAGGCTAGAATTGGATCGCAATTGCACTTGGGAAGACCTTAATGAGTTAATCGAGGAATCCATCAAAGCCGACGAGATGCTTTACGAATATCAAAGAGAAAGCCGATCTTCCAACGTTCATGGAAACCGAGATCGAGGCAAATACCAACAGAATGAAAGGAGACCTCGAGAGAACAGACAGTCATACGGAGACCCCATGCAATTGGATGCCACCTTCAAGAATAAACTACCCAGAGAAGAGGTAGAGCGAAGGCGTAAGAACAAGTTATGCTTCGAATGCGGCAAACCAGGCCATCGGGCCAGGGATTGTCGAAGCAAGAAATCATCAGGAGGAGGTCATCACAAGAAGTTCGGCAAGGGTCAACTTAATGCGACCTTCACTCCTCAGCTATGTGCAACAGGTTCTATTGGATCTGAGGAAGTCCGTTGTATAAGCCACGAAGAGTTCAAAAAACTACTGGATGAATTACCCAGAAATGAAGAAGGCTTGAACGCGATAGATTTATGGGAACAAGGGTATTTGCGAACCCCCTCCCCATCATTGGTTGAAGAAAAACCAGAGAATGAATTAACGACTGAGCACGCTGCCATGAGTTGGACGGCCTGCTACGATGAATCCTGCAGAATTCACCTATCAGATAAGAAGCCACAGGATGGTTTCCCCAAAAGAAAGCAAGAAGATCCCGCAAGAAGGGAAGGTCAGGAAAAAAATGTGGTCAATTACGTAATTGACCAAATTGACCAATTGACCAATTTAACCAAAACCCGCGAGATGGGCCAGGGTCAATTGAATATCGCAGGCCAGGCAGGACAGATATACTGCGCTGCGAAGATAAATGGACAAAGAATCCGGGCTATGATAGACTCAGGAGCCACCGGAAATTTTATAGCGCCAGGAACTGTGAAGTATTTGGGTTTAGAGCTTCAAACGAAACAGAAACCATATCAATTGCAGCTAGTTGATGGACAATTAGCAGGATTGGACGGAAAGATTTCGCAGGAGACTCGCCCAGTACGGATGAGTATAACCCAGCATCAAGAGGTTATCCAGTTCGATGTTGTTCCGCTAGGGAATCAACAGGTCATCTTGGGGATGCCATGGTTAAAGGCACATAACCCTAAGATTGATTGGCATACGGAAACCGTTAGTTTCCCAGAAGAAAGCGATCAAGAAGATACGCTAGAGCCCGCGAGGCTGTACACACGCGATGGCGAGTTAAAGGCAAACAACTCGATCGACGTAGGACGCCCAGTCCAGGGTCCTCCATTAACAGCGAGGGAAGGTGAACCCCCTGTACAAATGAAGAATAAGCAAGAGAGGTTGCTTGAAGTCACCCCTGCAGAGAAGCAGGAAGAGTTGCCAATTCCGGAACAGTATAAGAAATACAAGAAGCTTTTTGAAGAGAGAAAGGGCCATGAAGCTTTACCAGAACATAAGCCATGGGACCACGAGATAGTATTGGAGGAAGGCAAGATGCCTCCATTCGGACCAATCTATCCAATGTCAGCCATAGACCTAGGGACGCTTAGGGAGTATGTAGGCGACGCATTAGAAAAAGGATGGATCAGAGAATCCACCTCACAGGCAGCCAGCCCTGTGTTATTCGTACCAAAGAAAGACGGTACAAGGAGACTGTGCGTAGATTATCGCAAGCTCAATGATATGACGATCAAAGATCGGTACCCACTTCCATTAGCTACGGAACTGAGGGATCGATTGGGAAAAGCGAGGATTTTCTCCAAGTTTGATCTACGAAACGGATTCCACCTCATCAGAATGAAGGAAGGTGAAGAATGGAAAACAGCATTCAGGACTCGATACGGATTATACGAGTACCAAGTTATGCCATTTGGATTAACAAACGCACCAGCAACATGTATGCGTTTGGTCAACAACGTTCTACGAAAATACCTAGATATATGCTGCATATGCTATCTAGACGACATTTTAGTGTTTTCAGAAACAGAAGAACAACACATCAAGGATGTTCACAAGGTTTTGCAGCATCTGGAGGAAGCAGATCTCCAATGCAAACCCAGCAAGTGCGAGTTTCACGTCACGGAAACGGAGTTTTGGGCTATACCATATTCTCCGGAGGTCTTAAAATGAGCCCTAACAAGGTAAAAGCAGTCAAAGAATGGGAATCACCAACCAGCGTAAAGGAAGTACAGTCCTTCCTAGGGTTCGCCAACTTTTACCGACGATTCATCAAGAACTACTCAAAGATAGCCGCTCCAATGACCGAGATTACCAAGAAGAGTCAGGGAGAATTCCGTTGGACAAAGGAAGCACAGAAAGCATTCGAACAACTCAAGGAAGCGTTCGCGAATGAACCAATCCTCAGAGCATTTGATCCAGAGTTACCAATAACGGTAGAGACAGACTCTTCGGATTATGCTATAGGAGCAGTATTGAGCCAGCCAGGCTCGGATAAGAAACAGCAACCAGTTGCCTACCATTCACGCAAGCTATCGCCAGCCGAATTAAATTACGAAATATATGACAAAGAGTTACTAGCGATAGTGGATGCATTTAGGGAATGGAGAGTGTACCTGGAAGGATCAAAATACACGGTGCAAGTGTATACAGATCATAAGAACTTGGTTTACTTCACCACAACGAAGGAATTGAATCGACGGCAGGTCCGATGGTCAGAAACCATGGCCGCCTACAACTTCAGAATTTCATATGTCAAAGGAAACGAAAATGCTAGAGCAGATGCTCTCAGCCGAAAACCAGAATACTTACAAAACAAAACACACGCAATATTAAAACAGGACGGCGATGCTCTAGTTCACAATAAACCGCAACTTGCCGCCACTTCAGGAGTAAATTATGATACTATCAAGGATATCATAAAGACAGAATACTCAACAGACGCTACAGCCAAGAGAATCCTAGCTATCCCAGACAATCCAGAAAGAGGATTCACCATCGAAGATGGATTCATCCATTTTCATGGCAAGCTTTACATACCCTCCAGTCTAGCTAAGGATTACGTCACGGAACAACATGAGCTTCCAGCTCACGGGCATCAAGGTATTGCAAGAACCTTTGCCAGAATAAGGAGAGAAGTGTACTTTCCAAAGATGAGGACTATAGTTGAAAACGTAGTTGGGAACTGCGACACCTGCATAAGAAATAAAGCCGCCCGGCATGCACCTTATGGTCAGCTCACAACCCCCGAACTACCTACTCAACCATGGAAGTCCATCGCTTGGGATTTTGTGGTAAAACTACCACTATCCAAGGATCCAGTTACCCAGAAGAATTACGATTCCATTCTGGTGGTAACAGATAGATTAACCAAGTTCGCACACATGATACCATTCTGTGAAACTTGGACAGCAGATAATCTTGCTTATATATTCTTGAGGAATATAGTTAGCATTCACGGTGTACCAGATGAGATCATCTCAGATAGGGACAAGCTATTTACATCAAAATTTTGGTCC
The DNA here is from genome assembly GCA_025389075.1 of Sclerotinia minor. Taxonomy (NCBI): domain Eukaryota; kingdom Fungi; phylum Ascomycota; class Leotiomycetes; order Helotiales; family Sclerotiniaceae; genus Sclerotinia; species Sclerotinia minor. Next base: position 1,329,427 of record QRFH01000008.1, read on the forward strand.
ACTCTAATGGCGCTGCTTGGAATCAAGAGGAAGCTTTCGACAGCTTTCCACCCGCAAACAGATGGCCAAACAGAACGATTAAACCAAACTATGGAAGCCTATCTTCGCTGCTACATCAACTACAAGCAAGATAATTGGGTAGAGCTACTACCTCTAGCCCAATTCGCATATAATACATCAGAAACAGAGACAACAAAGATATCACCCGCATATGCCAACTTTGGATTTCACCCAGTTGCATATAAATCACCATTGCCGCAAGATGCGAATGCGGACGAAGCCATAAAGGATATCTCAGAAATCAAGGAGCTGCAAGAACAACTCTCCTTGGATTTACAGTTCATCGCTTTAAGAACAGCGTCGTATTACAACGAATCACGTAGTATGGGACCTACTCTTAAAGAGGGGGATAAAGTTTATCTCATTCGAAGGAACATACAGACAAAACGACCTAGCGATAAACTAGATCACAAGAAACTAGGACCATTCAAAATCGACAAGGTAGTTGGACCAGTCAACTACAGACTAAAACTACCTCACACCATGAATATTCACCCAGTATTCCATATATCCTTGCTCGAACCAGCACCACCAGGAGCGCCCGATGCGCCCGTAACAGAAATCGAACCAGTAAACCCAGACGCCATATATGATGTTGAAACAATACTAGATTGTAAATACGTCAGAGGCAAGATCAAGTATCTAATCAAGTGGTTGGATTACCCACATTCAGAAAACACTTGGGAGCTCAAGAAAGATCTCAGCTGCCCTGAGAAGTTGGAGGCATTTCACCAACGCTACCCAGATCTCCCCAGAAAGGATTCGAAGGACTCAGGAAGGAAGAAGGATCGAATTCGTCCAGCACGTTCGAACTAGTCTCCACAGGCATTGATGAGCTCGAACCCGATTGCCCCTTCTCTTTCTCTAACCTCTCCTTCTCTTCCAAAGCATCGAGCTCATCCAGGTACTTAAGACCTCGATCAGCCATGCGTTTGCGACGCTCTTTTATAAATTTCCTTTGTTTTCGCAAACGGAGTAACTTTGACATGGTTGCTTCCTCCTCCCGATCTAACTTCTCCTCTTGACGATCAAGAGCTTCCCAATCACCTTCGCGAGGAACCTCCCTATCCCAATCGTCGGATAAAGCAAACTCGGCGTTACAAGAACGACGAACCCGCACACATTCAGAACAGCGTGTTCGCTCAGAATTGCTTAAATCCTTTACACAGCGAAGCTCACCCTCACGACAAAAAGTACAAGGAATCATTTCTACACCACTTCGTTCAATAGATTGAGCCAGACGAATTATTTCCTTACACTTTCGACGAGCTGTAGTAATGGGAAAGGGAAGGCATAGTGCGGAAAATAAAAAAACTAGAAAGGTTCCAACACTCTCAAAAAAAAAGTGGGGTACACAAGATTAGTTATAAGCGCCCGAGGACGAACGCTAAGTTAAGAAGGGGATAGTGTTACGTCCACTACGACAAGTACGTCACATAACCCTAGAACACGTGATGGAACGGTGAGGAACGACCGTTCCTAGGAACAACCAGGAACGTTCGCTCCAAGGAACGTTCGCTCCCAGGAACGACGATTCCTAGCTAGCCATAGGCATGAAGGTCTATATAATCAAGATGGATTTCCTTTGTATAGAGCTTCGTGCTCAAGATCAATCATTTAGTATACCATACTATTAGTTACGAATTGCATCATATTATTGTCATTACTTTAAGTCCCTGCTTGACGCCTAGTTATAAACCTACCTCGAGAGCCTAGAGCACTTCCACGTGATCTAGACGGCAAACCTCGTAACAATAGATTATTTTTATTTATAAATTATCTTTTATAACAAAAATTATTATTTTCAATTTTTTAATAACCTTATGTTACGACGGGTAACATAAGTCCCGGGTCACATGACTAATCACGTGACCGGCTCTAATCAATCTAGCTAGAGCCTCTAGAGCCAACGGCTCTAGAAGATCTAATTAGAGCCACCAGAGCCATACCGCATGAAGGTCTATATAATCAAGATGGATTTCCTTTGTATAGAGCTTCGTGCTCAAGATCAATCATTTAGTATACCATACTATTAGTTACGAATTGCATCATATTATTGTCATTACTTTAAGTCCCTGCTTGACGCCTAGTTATAAACCACCTCGAGAGCCTAGAGCACTTCCACGTGATCTAGACGGCAACCCTCGTAACATATAACTCAATTCTGAAAATTTTAAATTTTGATAATTTTATTAATTGAAATTTAAATAATTAAAATTCCAATTTTCTATTTGTATAAGATTTATAAATTTCAGATTTGAGTTATAATTATATTATAAATTTATACTTCAAATTTCATCAAATTCTATTAGATAATGGTGAAGTTATTAATAGCTGAAAATGACGATTTTTGGTGTAAAAGAGTGACCGAAAAGGGGGCTGGCCGAAAAGAGAGGTACTAGACTTATTAGGAATACTTAATATACAAAACAAATACAGGATCTATATTCATCTGACTACTCATCATGCAGAATGTTCACTCCCTTGATATTCAATAAGAACATGATGTAATGCCTTATAATTATTAACTATTAATCATTCTCCATTTCTAATTCTAAGTTGGGTATTTATACAGGGTATCTATGATATACTAATTACAAAGTTTTTCCTCCCGGTTGATACAAAAAAACACATACACCATGCCAGGTGACTCCATTTCTAAAAATGCTAGACATTATTCATAATTCATAATCCATAATCCGTGAAAAACTCCCAAAGAATAAACCTTCCATACTCCAAGCACCGGCCCAAATCCATATCCAAATCCAAATCCAATCCTTTTCCCTAGTCCAAATTCCCGCCACAAGATTCGATATTCCAAGTCACTTGAAACAAAAACAATCTCAGGGAGACTTACATGCCCCATGGATTGGTGAGATCCATGGAGGAAGTTCCCCACCTACAAAGTGGAGGTGTTTTCAATCGTCATTGTTTCAATTGACGAGGAGGTCTCATCTTGCGACGAGGACTTGGACTTGTAGAAAGCTCCTGCACCTACTGCTAATCCACCAAATAACAAACTCAATCCAATGGCTCTTCTCATGCTCAGCTTTCCAAATTCTTTAGATGGTTTTTCTTCCTCCTCTTCAAGGGAAAATTTGCCAAAGGCTTCTTCAAAGCCAGTATCCAGTTGATATGCTTTAGGGTTGGCGACATGAAGTTTTGGATCAGCAATCTGAATTTCATAGTGATCTTTGTTGGCTTTTCCAAAAGCTGGCTTTTGTGTCATGCTGTTGAAAAAGTTCTCTTTTCGCTGGGCTGATGGCACTTCAAGTCGTGGTCTATTTGGGGGATTGCGAAGTCGATGAGCTGGGCTGACTGGGGCCGCTGGAAGTTTGCCATAAAATGGAGAAGGGCCATTGAATGAATTCGACGATTGAAAGGATGTAGATTGACCAAAAGGTTGTACTTGAGTTTCATACTTTGACGTCGTGTCCAAAGCACGATGACGAATGTTGAAGTCGTGTTTCACACGAGTAACGGTAGGATCCCAGTCCATTTCCTCGCTCTCTTGAATTTTCCAGTCTGGTAGCTCGCCGGTTGCTAAATAATGGTTGAACTCGACCGAATTTAAACCAGAAGTGTTCGTTTTTAAGAGAAGATCCGTTTGTCTTGCAATTTCATCATGTCGATTATAGTTTTGACCGTAGGTCTTTAAGGAAGGCTTTTCGTGAAGGGCAGATGTGTGACTTTGACCAACGTGTTGAAGTGACGGTTCTTGGTTATAAGGGCTGCTTCGTTGAGCCGAGTATGCAGATGGGGAGGGTGTTTGATTATGATTTTTTGGTGATGAAGCCATAATCTCATCGAGAACATCTGACATTGCATTGCCGGATTTTTCTGAAGTCTCGAATGTTTGTGGTGTAAATATTGGACCTGGCTTTGATTTCCAGAGTGAAACTTTCTTAGGGCCAAGGTAAAAACGTGATCCATATGCAATGAGGAAATTGAAAAAGATGGTGAAGCCATTGGCTATCATTGTGGTGAAGGAGGAAAGCTGTGTAAAAAAGCCATTTCCGAAAATGGAGCATAAAATCACTCGCAACACCAGCTGCAACAGTAGTTGGTATCCATACCAGTTGAAGAAGCCAACGATACGCTTAGGGTTTCCTCTTGGATACCATCGTGAGAAGAATGGATTCATGCCACATGACAAAAAGTTGTAAAGGATACTCCATCCAAGGTATCTCTTAGATGACAAGAAAGAGATGATATTAAGTTTCAAGTCGTGTGAGAAGTAGGGAATTAAGTTTAAGGCGTCGGTCAAGATGTCTGTGACATTGAAGAGGCCCAGAACAAGAGCAAGAAGCTGTCCGATGACCACGAGGTACCAGATTTTTGATACGATTGGGTAAAGGAACGTTTGATATATGACATTTTGAAAGGTATCCTTCCATGTCTTTTGGCTTCTGATCAACTCGCTGAGAGCGTTTAATCTTCCCAGCCAGTCAGATTTTGCGAACTTGTCCGCTTTATCGCGTTGTTCTTGAGCTTTTGGTGCGCATTTCTCGCAAACCATTGGGTAACGCCTATCAAGATCTCTCTTAACATTGCGAATTTTCTCTTCCGAGATCTGATAGTTCGGATGTGCAGGATCAAGCTCAACATTGAGCTGCTTCATGACATCGCAATGATACTGTTGATTACGTAAACAGCGATCACAAAAAATAGATGATCCTGTGGAGGAGGATGCCGAGTGAGAATCAGCATATTGATTGTTTAAAGGAGGTTGAGTGATTGAAGTTGGTGGATCAGTGATGTTGCCGTCACGATCCAAAAAATTAGTGGCTTCACAAGTATCACAATCAAATTGAGACATTGTATTGTCGAATCTCAGGTTCGACTTTCGTCCACAATAAAAGCAAACGAGACGTTTGCTGAAGAACATGTTGAGAATTTATAAATGTTCACGAGGGGAGTGAATCTTAAATACGGATTCGGAGTTTTGTACGGCCTTGAGAGTTGTACGGTGTTGAAAGCTGTACTGGGACTGGTTAGGAAATTGTACGGGGATGAAATTTTGTATGGGTTTGAAAGTTGTACGAGTATGAAAGGTTTGTATGGATCTGCTAGCTTTGATGAATTTGAAAATGGTGAAGTTGAAGAAAGTTGTGAAGATTGAAGATTGGAGATTGGAGATTGAATGTGCATGATTATTTGAGGAATGATAATTTCGAGGCTATTTATCGCGTTCGTGTTGGAGCGTGTTTTTTTTTTTAAAGTTCAAGTCCAGGTCGGCTTTTACATTCCTTATACATAATAGGGATGGAACCGTTCGGCTCATAGTCAACCAATTGCCGATCGAGCGGTAAAGGTTAAACGGTAAGGTTAGCCTTACCTTACCGATTAATTTTATGGAAAGAACGACGATGATGATGATGATCATGATGGTTTGGTGTTTGATAATGACAATATGATGGCAGGTTGATATAAAATGCGTATAGCAACAACATCGCCAATTGATGAGAATGTCATACATATAATTATAATCATATTATATACAACTGATTCATCCACCCCATCTCACACAATCTTCAATCTTCTCAAAAAATGCCCCAGTCAAATTAACATTTAATTCATGCAATTACTCTAAATTAAAATCATACAAGGACATTCATTACACTTCGTGTCCTCCCCTCGGAAGGTCCAGCAACTTCCATTTGCCTTGTCTCAGAATGGCTATTCTTTCATTCACATCCGTGGTTCTAGCAGCTACCTTGATTATCATCACCACTGCCTTTGTAAGCTCGTTTCCAATCTTCTACAATCATGTACTGACTTGAAACAATGTAGCTTCGACTTCTTTATGTGATCTCGCCGGACTCTCGACGCCCTCCGATCAAAAAGAAAGATGAGCCTTCTCATCTGGTGGTAGTTCTTGGTTCTGGCGGTCATACGGCAGAGATGATATCCCTTCTTCGCGACACAAATGCCGCAAGATACAAACATAGAACATACATTATATCTGCGGGAGATAACTTTTCTTCTACCAAAGCGCAAGATTGTGAGGAGCGTATACAATCGAAACTTCGACCTTCTTTACCATGTACCAAATCTGGCGAGTTTGATTCTACCACGGGCATCTGGGATCTCATAGTAGTTCCACGAGCGAGGGAGATACATCAACCACTTTACACTGCGCCAATTTCATCCTTCTGGTGTATGCTAGGATGTCTCAAAGCGCTGTACACAATTTCGATGACCAGTACTATACAACAGCAATATCCAGATATAATTATTACAAATGGTCCTGCAACAGCTGTCATTATGATTCTGGCTAGCTTTCTACTAAAATTTCTCGGGCTCGCCCCAATATGGAGGATGCAAACGATTTATGTGGAAAGTTGGGCGAGGGTGAAGACTTTAAGTCTAAGTGGAAAGATTTTATTATGGCTAGGTATCTATGATCGATTTCTCGTTCAGTGGGAAGGATTGGCTAAACAGCTAAATGGGGAGAATGCTCGAAAGAGGGTGGAATGGAGGGGCTTTTTGGTACATTAGCATAATGCCAAAATATTATCTGCATATCACAAGATCTACTCAAGCTCCAGGAGTCCAACTGTGAGCAATGCGATTGATCAACACAGCAGTGGTGGTGATCCGTCCTGTCGCATTAATCAATGGCCTCTTGATTCAACCCAGATATTGCAGGCCGGCATCACCGTGGTAGATTTTATACTCATTAACGCCGTTTCTGCCCTTATAACATTGTTGTACATGCCCGTGGCAGCTTGACTATGCTTGCGCGACGACTGTTGCCGACTCCTCAGCACCCTCATCTGCCTCGTCCAAAACGGCAGCGTCCTCACTTTCGGTTCCAACACCTGTGTATGCTCCTTGTTTTTGCAAGTTCGCAGCCTCAACCTCCTTGGTAGCCCATGCCTTCCAGTCCTCGTAACTCTTATCTTCCAATTCCATTCCGACCTCCAAAGCACCTTTGTGAAAGTATGCTCCAACGTATTCTGCTTCTTCTTTCGCGATTCTTCGTTCGATCTCTTCTTCTTGACGCAGAGCATAAAATTCCTTCCGTGCTATATCATAAGCCTCATTATAAGACTTTTGCGCGTTATGTATCAGCCAAAGCTGCCTCTGTACCACACTGTCGAAATGTTAACCCAAAAGCCGCGAATCCTCAAAGTCCATTTTACCTTTCTCCAGTCAAAGGTCGCCCCGGCTGTGCTATTTTACTCCAATTACATCTCTGCCCATCACGACCATCGTTCTCCAGTACAATTCTTGGTCTTGCCAACTCCCATGGGTGATCGCGGAAGAATTCTTGTCTTATTCGATCTTCTTCGTATACAATAGTTTGTGGTTTGAACAACTTGCTAGCTTTTTTCGTCCTGGGCCTGCCATTGCTTTGTCGGTGTTGAACAGGTTGAGTCCGTGTAAGGATTTCAGAAGGAGGAACGGAGCCAATTGTCTTATACCATGGTGGTGCTTGTGAAATACTTTCAGATTCGAGTAGTGCCGCTGCGGTTTGGTAAACGCGCGATGGCTTCAAATTGAGCCCCCTCATACTCGCAGAACTCCCAAAAAGATTAGCATAGATTTCACTTCATGAATCTAAAAACTTACAAGTCTCAATGTAATCTACGAACAATAATGCGGGGTTGGTGGTGATCTTTGGGGGTCGCAAATATTCATAGGTTTTGAAGCCTGGCGGCAAACTCCGCCAAAATTTCCATAATTTTGGCGATAAGTCCTAAAGTTTTCTACATATCAACTTTCGACCCCTCCACAAGCTTTTAAGTCAACCACAACGGCAGATAAGGACTGGAGGGCTGGCCTGGCTCCAATGACTTTCCAGAGACGTTGAAAAAAGCTCAAAATGTCAGCCGGCTCATGTCCTCCTCTTGTATCTCCTCCTCGACGAGCACCACCCTCATCTCGAAGCTAGCAGCCCCTCGACGAGCTCTTTCCTTCCTGTATCCAATTGGCATCCCGAAAGCTTCAAATAAGCTTCCACGAGGAAACGAGTTAAGGAAACCCACTCAAATGGTTTCTAGTACAGTCGGACTCGAAGCATGGTTCATTTCTTCACTGGCCAGTGCCGGCAATTGCCATAAACACACTGCAAAACCTACACGACCAGTTACATTTTTCACATCTCACAGGCCCAATGTTTCTACGAAGGATCTAAGGTCGAGCAAACCTATTCTACGGCGACGTAATTTCACGGGTAACACACAAGCTGAGGCGGAGGAGAAGAGAACAACCAATGAGGCAAATCAAGCTCGGGAAGAGCTTATGGAGCTTGTGGATCAGTACCATAGCACTTCGTATACGCATCAACTACCCGTAGTGGAATCTCCAAACCTCTATCAACCAGGTAATGGTCCTCATCTGCAGGTTTCGGACGAAGAGGGAGACGAATGGCCACCCCCACATCAGGCATGGCCTGCCGACGACGAAACAAAAGAGAAGTTGAAAAGTCTTGAATCCGCATTGAAGCATTTCTACACCGAAGACGCGGAAAATGTGTATCAAATCTATCGTGAACTGCCGGAGCCTCGCGTTCCTTATTTAGAAGCCAATTTAAGACACATGTTACTTCGCCACTTGAGTATAGTGGAAAGGAAGGACGAGCACTCGATGCTCAGGTACTTCTCGGTCGTCGACGATATGAAATCAACCGCTATTCCTTTAACTGTTTCAGAATGGACGAGTGCCATTTCTTTTGCTTCCAAATACGTTGCCAAGGCCACAGAAGTAGAGGTTGAAAGTGCTTTGAAAATGTGGAAGGAAATGGAGCATATAGCAGGTGTCAGGGGTAATAATGCAACTTTCAACGTTCTTTATGATGTTGCTTGCAAAGCGGGTAAATTTACTCTTGGGGAAATGATCTATAAGGAAATGATAGCCAGGGGTCTCGAATACAACCGATTTCATTATGTTAGCATGATATTTACCTGTGGTCTGAAAAGGGATGGGGATGGAGCACGGGCAGCATATAAAGCATTGGTTGATGCTGGAGAAATTGTCGATACTGTCGTCCTCAACGCGATGATTTCAGCCCTCATCAAATCGTATGAGCCCAGCGCCGCGTTGAACATTTATGAGCGAATGAAAACTATGCACGCCGAGCGTACGGGCACACAGGAATGGCACAGGAGTTTCAAGAATCGTCGAGAAGTCAAGCGCCAATTGTTACGAATGGCAATGGAGTTCAAGCACAATCCAGAAGGGCGAGCGAAAGTTCAGGAAAGGTCTATCGTTTGTCCAGATCTTCAAACGTATAGGCTTTTAGTCAATCATTTTGCCATCACCGAAGGCGAGCTAGACAAAGCCGCTAAATTTCTAGAAGAAATGGGTCTTTTCAACGTTCCCCTACACGGTGCACTTTTCCTGTCTCTTTTCAAGGGATTTCACCTTCATGGTGGTACCCGATATACGAAATGGACCGCGCCTAGATTGGAAAATGTATGGAAAGCATATCTCAAAGCTCTCGACACAAGCGTGGAAGATATATACATGTCAACCTGGATCGTAACAAATGTCCTCAAGGCCTTCGCAACGTGCTCTGGACAAGCGAGAGCAATTGAAGTATGGAGGGATATTCGAGAGAGGTGGCAACCGGATGAGAGACAGCTCAATGCTATCATGCCTGATTTATACAGGATTGGTATACCCGAAAATGGGTAGCTAGCCGTATGTGTGATGGTGATGGCTGAAGTTAGATCTCGCTGTCTGTATATCAGTGTATAATGTTATGGATGACCTAGGTTACTGATGATTTCGTGTAATATTAGGTCGCTTATTGATTGATTGTTGTGTATAATTGAGATTTTTATTTATCTTTATGCTGGTATTATTTCTGTGTCGTTTGATTTTTATGAAGGTGTATTGTTGTGATGTAGATAGAATCTTAGTTTCTTGTATATACTTTATCATGTCGCTATCTAAATACTTTGATAAATGTAATGAATTCGAGTGAATTTTAATATGTATATATCTATCTATCTGTCTATATTATTTATTTATCTACCCCCTTCTCCTTTTAAACCCCTTCAATCGCTTTACTTTCAAAGCTAATCGTAATCTAATATCTTTTGGATTGAATCACTCTTTTTCTTTAATAAAAATTAATTATTTCAATTAAAATATATATCTTTTTTTATAAAATTAAAAAAGAAATTCTAAAAATTCTAAAAAAGTATTTTTATACAATAATATTAAGAGATTCAAAAATAACCAAAACAGAAAATTTAAATATATATTTAAATATATATTTATATTTATATATTTATATTAAATAGATATATATAAAGACCAGATACTGAGGAGTTCTATCCAGTACATTTGCTAAAAGCTGAAAATATACAATTTCAGAGAAAAGTAAGTTACCATTTTTAATTTTAATTTTCTTCGTTTCTTTATTTAGCGGGATCAGAGTTTGTTCTGTGTGGAACTGGGTGCTTGGGGAGTGTTTATGTGTTTGTATATGTATATGAATGTGATTCAATTAGTGATGGTGATTTAGTGAGTTGTATATAATTTTAGATATAAGTGAAGAAGGGATATCTTGAGGGGGAGAGATGTTCTGGCATAGATGGTGGATATTGCGAGTGGGAGTTTGAGGTTGGATTAGGGTGAGGTTGTATTAGTACTGGGTGTATGGTCTTTTTTTTTTTTTTTTCAATGATAAGTACTTTGAGTGGAATGTAAGATCTTAGATGACGTTTTGAGTTATTGTGTTTAAATGAGCTTATTGTGTATGTATCTTATTAATCTTGTTACCTATTTGTGGTTGGTATTGATGTTGACTTGCGATGACTGCCGAATAGCTCGTGGTTGGTGATAAGTGCTTTTCCTTCGATTGAATGGATACAGGTGGTCCAGTCAAACTCCTTGATTTAATTAGTTTGAATCTTATTATCTTTGTGATTAGATATCACACTTTCTGCCATTGTCTAGGTCCTAAAATCATGTTCAATTGGTATGATGTCATCCATCGATGTTTCTCCAATAATAGACGTATTATACGACTGGGAAAGGAGATAATTCCTAGTGGAGTGGAGAGTGTAAAATACAAGAGATCTCGCTATATGTTTCCTGATCTTTCCATACCAATCATTGAAAACTTTAGAATTTGCGAAGCCAACAGCCATCAGACTCGAGTAATAGTGATGATTGACAAGTTGATCAGAACTCCTCCTATTGCTCATGGTAGAGTTTAGGAACACACACACTTTGTAGCTATTGACCAACTCCATCAAAAAACGGATGTTCCAAAGCCTCTCTTGCACTAATCCTACTCATTGGATCCAACCTCATCATCTTCACAACCAAATCCCTAAGTTACACATCGATCTTTATCCAATTTCGAAAAGGCGGCCTCGGATTCTTAGTATTGTTGAAAACATCGGCAAGACGGTCAAAAAACGGATTATCCTCCCCAAAATACTCCAAAAGTGCCATAAAATCATTTTCGTCCCAAAAATAAGAGATATGTCTTCTTAAAATTTGATCACATGCCTCTCCGTCGACAAAATCTTCATCTTTTAGACCATGGTAGAATATCATTTGCTTATGCATGATGTAGATGGCTACTAGGCCCATAGAAAAGACATCGGATAGCATGCCTTGTCTTCCCTTGCCCCAGGATTCGGGGCTGCGCCAAATTGGTTTCCACTTCTGCCACCCATTATTCCTTGACCTGGAAGGAGAATAAATGCTTCTTCTAGGTCTGCGATAAGGATGTTCTTGATGGATAGAATCCCGTTGGTTGTCTCGTCATAGTCAATAAGGATATTGTTTGGTTTGATGTCTGTCAAGTCGCATTAGTGATCTTTCTGTGCGCCAGAAGGTGGATTGTCACGATAAACATCTTATTAAATCTTCTTACCTCCATGAAGGATTTTATTATCATGTAATTCAACCAACCCAGCCAAAGCGCTTTTCAAGATACCCTTCCTGGTATCCACTGGCAGATCTCTCTGGCAGAATCGAAGAAGATTGTCCTTGAGAAAATGATAGACAAATAAATCGAAGTCTGGAATGGTGTCTACGATTGTCCGTACATTGACGCACGAAATCAAACGTTTTTGAAGTCGTTGTTGATACTCAAATTCACCCTTGAGACTGTTTTTGATAATGTAACTCTCCCCTTCGGCGCTTGATGTTTGTTACTTTTGCACCTTGCTCCAAGATGGGATAAGATTGAGTATAAATACCTGGCCCGATAAACACACGCCATGGGATTCAACTTCTCAGATATAACGTTTTCTATTTGATATTCCCGCCCTGAATGACCACGGAGAACATCACCAACGGCAAACGGCTGGGATATTTCTTGAGTCGACATTGTTTTGCAACAACGGGAGCAAAGGAGAGACCGAACTTTAAATTTGTTTTGAATCAAAGGAGAGATATTTGAAACGAATCCTTGGAAAAAGGACGCCTTTTTTAGCCTTGGTAGCATGATGTTGGGTGTTTGTTATATTGTCACGATAACTTATGATATTGGCGGGTAGCTAGCTAGCCTTAGTCATCATTATGCGAGCGTTGGAAATGCAGGCAGGATATCTAATGAAGTCGACACTGTAAAATTTGACGGCAGCCGCTACTTGCACACTGTAAAATTCAGGGCTTATCTTCCAACCACCGGCCCTACTGTGCGTGCAAATCTCTGCAATTCGTTTTGTCTAATTCTATATATTAGTGGGGTATGCAGCTCCGACCGTTACTTCCGTGACATGCAGAGTATATCCTCCTCTCAGATTCTCTATTATTGAACTCAACCCGCACTGTCTGCATTCTCGGCCAATCTCGATCACTCACTTCTGGAAGGTCTTGCTATCTGCATCTTTCCCTCAAGTGAGAGTTATATGTTGTAATTTGAGATGTGCCAAGTTCCCAATTCTCTCACTGCGCCTCTAACCTATCTATAAGTCTAGTACCCTACTTTCAGACCACCCCCCCTTTCAGACTATCTTTTACACCAAAAATCACCCTTTTTAATTATTAATAAATTTGTAATTGAAATTTTATTAAATTCAATTGATTAATTATAAGATTATTAATAATTGAAAATGACAATTTTTAATGTAAAAAGATGGTCTATATTAGGGGTGGTCCGAAAGTAGAATACTAGACTTGGGCCTCGTTCTGTATGCACTCGCAACCTGGTGACTATCCTGACCATTTCCACCCAATTCATTGAATCTCTACTAATAATCAAAATGTTTGAAACTTTTTTCAATAACAAAAAACTCAAATTCCAGCACAGAGTTGAACATAACAATAAACATCAACCAAGGGTGGAATGAATCACGAGCCCCATTCCAAATCTAATATCAATGCGCAGGTTGATTAGCAATAAGAAAAATCACAATCTTCCCATTAAATTTTCGGGATAAACTTTACATTCAGCTAAGGAATCTTGTCAAAGTCACGCAAATATCATATCCCAACTAATCCTTCATCTAGAAAATATCAACCTCGACGCAAATCAATCATCATTTCATATCCTTCCCACTAGTGCCCGACATCAGAAGTTGGATGTTCGCCAGTTTTGAGCCTCAGTCTTATCCAGCTGGTTAGCGAATATTCTTTTAATTGTCGCAGATCATACCTAGTTTTGTGATGCATCCTTTTCTGAGTCTGTATCTGTCTGCGTGTCTGTATCCGTCTCTGAGTCCGGTTCCTTCTGACTCCGCATCTTCACGACGGTAAGTCTGTAGTCACTTTTGGCGCTGGGCAGCTTCTTTCAGAAGTGTTTCAGAATCCAGGAATTGTAGTGAAACAGTCGGGAACTTCCTATGTAGCTCTCTAGTCAAATAATTATCTTCTCGACGGACGAAGCTCTCGAAGTCCCAGACATAGTCACTTCCCACAGGGCATAGCAGTTCTAGGATTCGCATAAACTCCTCGAATACCGGTATGAATCCGCAAATATCTTCATGTAATTCGTTAGTCAAACGACTGATCCGATCATGTAAATACTCTGGACAATCCCCGAGTCGAATCCTCAAACCGGTCGCTGCCTTCATCCCGGATTTAATGTGACTGCACATGCCTAGGACCGGTTTGACCTCATGTTGAAGGGTAGATGCCAAATCGAAATATCCTTCAGGCAGATATCCCTTGTTGGCCCAATCCTTAGTGTTATCATAGAGCTCCTTCTCTATATGTAGCTGAGGCCTCCACAGATTACGTCTGTGGTACACGCCGATCTGTGATAAGTATTTCTGGATCATATTGTGTAGGAAGGCCGATTGAACACTGCGTCTGATATCGCACACTTGTGGTCCGAGGGGATTCGATGCATTTGACGGGTTAGCTACCCCCACATTGTTCATACCCCGCATTACTGTTTTGAATTTTTGGATGAGGTCTTCGCAGCGTTTGGAATATTGCGGTTCCATGTTTGTATTACTAAGTAGTTGGTCAGTCCAAAGAAAGAGCTATGGCATGGATGGAGCCACACTAATTGAAACTACAATAAATGTTGAACATGGCACAGATCGACTTGGTTCCTGATCCCAGTGTGACCGCGAGAATAACGATGCGAATATCGGTGCCTGCGACGGAAGAAAGGCGATGGCGAATGATATTTTTGCAGTTAAAAAGAAGTAAGCTTTAATGCTTTTGTTGATGCTATGTTGATTTTATTGTGTTTTGTATTGTCGATTGTGCGAGTTTGTGGAGTGCTTCGGTCGAAGGAGAAAGGAGAAAAAGAGATTCAAACAGAAAGGGGGGTGGGTTATATAGCTTGTTAATTCAAGTATACTTCGAAGAGTCATTGAGTATTATTGATTGTCACAAAGTGACAATCCAATGATTCCCGGATGGCGGCGATGACTTGTGTGAGAAGTAGCTCATGAATAACTCAATGTGTGTGAACAGAGGTCTGGATGTGAAAAATAAGGATATCGGGCTTCCGAGTCACAATATTAGAGTCCACGAGTCAGAATACCCTATATTTAGAAGAAATACATGGTACAATCGTGACAGAGACCAGGACAGAACCAAAGATACACCCTTTTCTGACTGATTTCATTGAATCAGGAAAGGTATCACGACAACGCCGGGTGCCTCCAATATCCTCCATAATTTAGCGATTCATAATGGGATAGAGAAACAGTCATTCTGGAAAAGCCTAAACACCGAATATCATTCATAGATACTGCCAGGATGAGTAACTGCCTTGGAGTCCATCCTGTGCAAATAGAGTACTCTATGATGTAAACTGAGAACGAGCAACATCCTCATACTTGTCTACTATTTGAGTATATGTAGTCTGCACTTGCACACCCATAATGTTGATTGTAGGTTTAAGCATTCGATCGCAGCTTAAATACTTAGGGACTTCATCTCCGCGGTGGTGAAAATGAGAGTTGATACTGGCTCTGGAATATGCTGCGGTGATCATACACTTGTTGATGCAGTAATCCAAGTACTCATTCGTCAAGCAAATTCATTTATCCACGCAATGTAGCACGAACGTGTCAGTTTCTTGCTCGCTGGGGTGAAGGAAGACAATGGGATGAAGATATGCTGTATTTGTGTCGTCGTTCCACCATTCCTAGGACACAAAGAATCTGAGACATTCGCAAGGCTGTTGGCAACAAATTCATAGTGCTCAGGTAACCTTACAAATCACAATTCAATGCAATGCAATGCGATGCATGCATAAATAAATATAAATAATAAGATTCTTACAATAAATTCCTAGGTAGGTTACGTTGACCCAATCATTTATTACAGGGCGTTTTAGCGCTGCTCCCAGTGGCGGTTGCTTGTGCTTATTCCCTTCAGGAACCTTATTAGCACTTACGACGCTCAACCCATTCAGTTAAGATACTTTGGTCATTCATTTTAACACTTACTATTTCCAAATATCCGCCTATTATTAATTAATTCGACATCAACAAACCATCCTCGCGCTGTGCGTAGAGCGATACATACATATTAGCAACGGCTTGATTAATTCCTCTTATCTCCATCATGTCGGACGATGCGGGGTCTCCACTCCTGCCCAGTGCAGAGCACGACCAACGACCATCGTCGAAGCATTCTCGACTTTCAGTCACTTCGCGCAAATCGAGCGACTCACATCAATCATCACAACATGAATCATCGCCGCATGAATCATCGCCTTTATTAGCGCACTCTGATGATACTCCTCGATACGATGGCGAAGAACCCGAAGAGGAGGATGATCGAATCGTATCACCAGCTGCGGAGTCTCTGCGGTCTATTCACGATAGGGAATCTGGTAAATCTGCCAATGAAGGATGGCGATGGCCGACAATTGTGGCTATCGTTTTGTTATTCTTGGCCGGTATTGCTATCTTGATATCTGCATTTTTCGCGCCTGCAATCGTACAAGAATATGCCAAGGAATCACTTGTTATCGAGCCTACGAATCTATCGATAGACAGCTTCACCGCTAATGGGGTGAGAGCTCGAGTACAAGCGAACTTCAAGATGGATGCTTCAAAAGTCAAGAATCATGCTGTTCGAAACATTGGACGATTTAGTACATGGATTGCGAAAGAGGTTGAAAGCAAGGAATCAAGCGTTGAGGTCTATCTTCCGGAATATGATAATCTTCTCATTGGGACCGCCGTTGTTCCCAAGGTGGTGGTCAATATTCGTAATGGTGTTGTCACACCCATTGATTTTTTCACCGACCTTGCGCCAGGCAGTGTTGATGGATTGAGACAAGTAGCCAATGACTGGTTGGAGGGTCGTTTGGGACAATTGCGGGTATTGGGCAAGGCCAATGTTGCATTGAAATCAGGGCTGCTCTCACTTGGATCACAGAGCATATCCGAGTCGATGATTTTTGAAGGTCAATCTCTCTATCGTTCTTTTGCATCGCTGTACTTTGGGGAGAAAAGTATTGGTTGAAGGAAGTTTGTGGCTGGCTTGGGAGAATACACACATGATCTATAGTTTGATAGGTGTATCGAAATATTGGCAGCGAGCGCAGTCACTACTTTTTCAGTTCCTCTAAATGTAAAATTTATTACTTTGAAAATGAGTTGCTAACCCACCCACAGGAAACGAGATCCCAGCCCTCCCAAAATATAACATAACCCGTCTCAACTTCAAGGAAGTTCCCCTCTCCACGGATGGCCGCCGTGGAATGGCTGCTGAAGTTTCCCTATCCTTGGTGAATAGCTATCCGATAAAGCTAAGTATTCCTCCATTGGGCTTCGATATACTCGTTTCGAATTGTGCGGCCGACGAACCATACATTCAGCTCGCCGATGCGACCACTGGTAATATCATAATCGAACCGCATTCAGATGTTTCACTTGATGTGGCAGGCATCGTGCGGGGAATACCTGAAAGTCTTTTGCAAGTTTGCCCTAATTCACAGTCGTCACCTCTGGATTTACTTCTCAGTGATTATATCCATGGCAATAACACTACCATTTTTGTTCGAGGCTCAAATGCACCGTCTCCCGAGACACCTGATTGGATCACTCAAATTATTTCAAGCGTCACTGTACCAGTGCCTTTCCCCGGTCATACATTTGATCAACTAATTAAGAACTTCTCCCTTACGAATACGGATTTCAGCTTACCGGGGCCTTTTGCGGAGCCTGGATCACCTGAATCAAATCCAAGAATATCGGGAGATATAATGGTTTTGGCTGCTTTGCCCAAGGAGATGAATTTTAGCATTGATGTGTCGAAAGTGCGTGCGGCAGCCGATGTGTTTTACAAAGGAGATAAGTTAGGTGTGCTTGATCTACGAAAATGGCAAAGTGCCCATTCGGAACGAGTCAATGGTCGAGGTGTTGCTTCTTTAAAAATCGAATCGCATATCAAAAATGCACCATTAGAAATCACGGACGAGGATGTTTTCGGCGATCTTGTGGCCGATTTTTATCTTGGGGGCAAGGCTATCAATCTTAAGATTATGGCTTTGGTTGAAGTTGAAATATCTACTGTGCTAGGTGATTTCATTATTAAAGATTTACCTGCGGAAGGCAATGTTCCTTTGAAGCGTTAGGAGCCTATTAATTTCAGCGCGACAGCACTGAAGCTGACGGGATTGCAGCGATCTCCACGGGCGATGATTTTCGGAAACTCAACCTCAAGGTTGGCGATTTACAAATCACCAACACTGGCCGGACATCGATTAATCTCCAAGCGAGCATCAATTTCACCAATCCAACTGAATATACGGCCCGTATTCCTTACATCAACATCAATATTTTAAATAACGGCTCAGTCATTGGTGACGCTACGGTCCGGGATATAAATATAACACGAGGCAATAATACGAATGTTCTCGTCCAAGCTACCTGGGATCCAGCGGAATTTGGTGGTGAAGATGGGCGTAAAATTGGTCGGGAGTTGATCTCTCAATACGTCTCCGGTTTCAATACCACTCTTACTTTCCAAACCCACGAAAAATCTATTCCATACCAACCAAGACTCGGAAAGGCACTAGGCAAATTCGCGGTCACGATGCCTACACCTCGGTTATCAACCCCTGGAGCAGGAAAGGACAAAGATTCTACCGGCGGAAAGCCACATTTCATCGACGATGCAACTTTCCATCTCTTTTCATCCACAGCACAGTTTACACTGCTGTCACCTCTACAACATAGCACAATATATATTGAGTCTATCGATGCTCAGGCAATTTATAATCATACCGAACCAATTGGTAGGATTATTTATAACTATCCTTTCGCAGTGCCCCCTGGTGCAAGCGAGTCGCCTAAATTACCTGTCGACTGGTCTCTTGATTCCGTAGGTTACGATGCGGTAGAGAGAGCATTAGGCGGCACTTTAAAATTAGATGCAAACGGCACAATTGGCATCCGGCTTGGTCAGTGGACGGAGACCATTTGGTATTTGGGCTCAGGAATCGGTGCCCATGTTAGACTTTGATGAGCGAAATGCTCAAAATTGTATGAATTACTTTATAGATTGGGAACGGCACAAGCGACTACGACCATTAGGTGGGTTTTGTTTGGCGTTTGGAAACATTGTTGTTTGTTTTAATTGATGTAAATGATACACAGAATTGCATGCAGAAATAAATCTCATCCTCCATTATTTTAGATAATTTGTGACGCCAACTCCATATCCATTAAACCACATTTCATCGTCTCTATCCTGGGGGTAGAGTGCTTGCATCAACAATTTCCTCCGCGTCCTTCACCAAGTTATCTTGTTCGTTGGGGCCGTATAGTGGAGATCGAGGAAGAGCCATAAGACCTGTTCGTGCAGACTCGAGGATTCCGAATGGAGCAATTAGCTTCATGAATGAATCGATTCTGCTTGGTTTGGCTGATCTACATGCCGTTTTGTTAGCATATTTCTATGGGCGAAACAAATAGTTTAGTGACTTACACCTCGACAATACAGCTGTGTGTGCTGATATCTAAAACCTTGCCTCCAAATT
The DNA here is from genome assembly GCA_025389075.1 of Sclerotinia minor. Classification (NCBI taxonomy): domain Eukaryota; kingdom Fungi; phylum Ascomycota; class Leotiomycetes; order Helotiales; family Sclerotiniaceae; genus Sclerotinia; species Sclerotinia minor. The sequence continues at coordinate 1,348,868 of QRFH01000008.1, forward strand.
GATGTGTGAAATATGTGATTGACTTCAAATGCTCATGCTTGTGTCTTAAAGCTTGACTTTGGGCCAATTTGGTGGGATGGAAATCATCACTATCCTTCAATTCTGCCAATCTCTTCGTAGCCCATTCATCTTGTCCTTCCAAAGCTTCAGGATCACTAGCAGTAATTTCTCTGTGATGCGCCAATAATTCCTCAAAGTATTCTGGACCGAGAAGATTGATTTTCGCAAGAAGTAGTTCCCTTTGTACGAGGGGAGATGTGGTATAATCGAGGACAGCCCAGACTGGAACCAAATCTTCCAATTGACGACGAGCTTGCTCAACAACACCGTCTTGACCGGACAACACAATTGTCATGCGGGACAAATCTTCGACCTCAGTGGAGCAGACGACTAAGGAATCGATGTTGAAGCCACGAGCTGCGAGAATTCCAGAAACGCGAGAGAGCACACCGGGTTCGTTTTGTACGAGACAGTTGAGGACGTGACGCTTTGCAGGGGTGACAGAGGGAGCGGGAGTTTCGTAAAGAATGTTGGAGACAGCTGCTTGAGCAGACCACGCTGGAGGCGCATCGGATGTAGGAAGGGGTGAAATGCGACGATGGAGGGCCTTATATTCTAGAGCTGAAGTAGAAGAGGATTGGTATCTTTGAAGTTGTCGAGGGACGATAGAGGTGCTGCGTTTAGGAATTGCAGCTCTCACTCCAGAGAGCGAGAGAATTGCTTTGCGTGAAGACATATTGGATAATCAACACTATCCAATGCTTCTACAAAAAATATAAATGCTTCTTTTTCCTATCTCAAGAAAAATGAGAAGGTGGTTTTGACTCAGAAGAAACGACGGTCTAAATTCAAGCAAGCACCGATACCGCACAAAAATATAAATTGTTCCCATACGGCATTTGCCGATCTTTGTACGTTGACCCCAGATATTTAGCGTCTTGGACTTCACTGTCAGTGCACACAATCCTTGTCACTGAACAACCAGCACAAAAACTCGAAATAAAGTTCAGCCTCACAAATTTACTAAAAGTATCAAGTAATGTTACCTTGAATTTAATCGTAACAATAAATTGGATCTATCAACATTAGCAATCCAAAGCACGTTGCCATATCTCATCAATACGTCAAATATTTACTTCAACCTATAGGCAACACTATCTAATTATAAATATGGATGATACTGAGCGTCGCACAGCGAAAAGGTCGCGCTTCGATCAAAAGGAGCCTGAGCCGAAGAGGACCTCCAGATTTGACAGACGCTCACGATCACCACCTGCGAGGAAGGTAGAGTCAAGGCGAAGCAGATCTCCCCTTGGACGACGCGCTTCTCGTAGCCCAGCTCCTGAATCCGCAAAGAAAAATGGTGCAGATCCAGCTGCCGCTGCAGGTAAATATTTATCTTATAAATACCTTTGTTAGATGATGTATCGATGCTAATTCGATGTTTTATAGCTGCCGCTGCCGCCAAAATCAATGCACAAATCCAAGCCAAGAAAGGAATTCAACATGTCGATGTGCCACCTATCCGCGCAACTGAAAGTCCAGTCGGAAAGTCTGCATCTCCAGGAACCCCAGGACCCGGAGCAGGTAACAGTGCAAGCAATATAAATGGTGAGATGTACATCGCAGATGGCGATTATATCAAAGATATCGAAGTCAACGATTTGCGAAACCGTTATACACTGACTAAAGGTTCTACTCAAAAGATGGTAATTACTCCTTGTGTTATACTCCACTGATACATCAGGCTTTCTTCATAGGTCTAGCCATGAATCATCTCTCTATATTCACCCCCCACTTTTCAAAGTAATATCATTATTGTGTGTGGAGACTTTCAAGCTTACCTGAGCGCGAATAGCATCATACACATATACCCTTTTGGCATCTGCTGACCTCCGCTGCGTGACATCTAGATTAAGGAAGAAACCGGCGCTGGTATGCTATACCTACAACTCATTATTTTTGGAGATTTTTAATGTTGACTTTTAAAGATGTCACTACACGAGGAAATTATTATCCGGATAAAAGCATGGCTACGGCTGCTGTAAGTCATTCCTTCGACTACAATACTTGAGAAATTGTCTGATAAAAGATGTTTAGAATCCCCCACTTTATCTCCACGTTACGAGCCAAACTAAGCGAGGCCTCGAGCAAGCAGTTCAGAAGATCGAAGAACTAATGAAGCAGGAACTTCCTAACTTGGTTGATGAACGTCGATTCCGTAGACGTGAGCCTGAACAAGTTGAAAGAGACGAGTTTGGAAGAGTGAGTTTTCTCTTCTACACGAAATTAATTCAAATTGCTAACAAAATAAACAGCGCAAATGGCCGGAGGAGAAGATTGCCATTGATTTTGAACCTATTCCAGGCTTTAACCTTCGTGCTCAAGTTGTTGGTCATGGCGGAGCTTACGTAAAGCATATTCAACAGGAAACTAGATGTCGTGTTCAGATCAAGGGACGTGGTTCTGGTTTCATGGAGCATGGCACCGGTCGCGAGAGTGATGAGGATATGTATCTCCACGTTGCGTAAGTTTATATTGTTCATCTAGCTGGAGCTTTCCACTAATACTCTTCTAGTGGCCCTGATCCAAATGAGGTACAAAAGGCCAAGGAGCTTTGTGAGGACCTTCTCAAGAATGTCAGAGAGCAATACGAAGAGTTCAAGGCTCGGCCACCTCAACAACGTGGTTATGGCCAAGGCACCGGTTACTCGGGAGAGCGGGGCTATGGTGACCGGGCTCCAGACAAGTCCAACTCGTATGGCGGCGGGTACAATAACTATAACAAATCACCAGCTCCCAACACTCCTAATGCAGGCAGCCCTTCAACTCCTGCAGACTATGGCTCTGCACATGCCGCTCAATACTATGCTACAGGTGCTGATCCTTATGCTCAATATGGTGGGTATGAGGCATACGTTCAATACTATCAGCAGTACATGGCTGCCATGGCTCAATATCAACAGCAGCAACAGGGTGCTCCTGGTTCAGGTCCTCCACCACCTCCAAGCGAAGCACCCCCTCCACCACCTGGTGGCTCGGTATGTATAAAGATTTCTCTGCCCACATTTTCTTGGTCCAGTTTTAAAAGCTTGGTTTTCGAGACCGCCCTGTTACTTACTGAAAAGAAATGGGTAGTCAAAATCAAAATTTGAGAGAAACTAACCTTTGAACTTTAGGCTCCTCCTCCACCATCAGGTCCACCACCAGGAAGTAATAACAGTTACAGCGCCGTCCCACCTCCACCCGGGATGTGAACGCCCCTCAAGGCCCGCTATCGCCATGAAATTTTGCAATTGCTTCAAGGGTGCTCATGGCGGAAATTATGGATACTTTCTCTCGTACTGACAAGGTTTAGAGTACATTTGGCACAGGGCATTGTACAACGCCCCGTAAACACACCTCAATCACATAGGTAGAATTGTGCATAAAAATAGGAAGGAATGGTCAATCAATCAACTCAATTTTACTGAATATCTCGTTCTCGTCCTCAACTTCGTTTAACGCGTCTGCTTCGGTGTCCTTGAATGTTAATCTTGATCCATATGATATGCACAATTCCTCTCCTTTTTTGATATCCCTCAGTGCAGTGTAAGTAACAAGGAGATTTTTGACGTCCCTTTTCCAACCAACATTTTGGTGTAATGTGGAATGATTAAACATGCTACCTAACCCAAGAATAACAGCCTGGGTCGTCGTCGGCGGCTTTGGGGCTCCATTTGGGTCCTCGCATGGGCTTTGAGTCTTGGGTGTATAAGGCCAATTACTAGAATCCCTCCTCATCAGCAAAATCTGCCTCTAAAATTTTACATAATCATATATACCGTATAAACCCAGCAATAGAAAATAGAAAATGGAAAAAGTTTAAACTTTCTAAGTGCTTGAAGGTTTTACCTTGCGTCCCAGCCAGTGAATTAGATTGTCATGTCTATGATGATGCAATCCAAATATCTAGATCATGTATTTAGTTCTACGAGGATGAGATGTAAAAATAGAACTCTTTCACTACGTAGAATGCTGGGACGCACTTTTCCAATCCTTATTGAGGAGTTTATACGGTGTATAGTGGATGGTATATAGTATAGTATAGAACTTACTACAAGTGGCAAAAAAGAAAAAAAAAAAAGCAAGAAAGGAAAAGGGGAAGGAAAAGGAGGAAAGAGGGCAAAACTTACTACGTATAGTGATATAATTCTGTTTTTTTAATGTGTGTTTCGTTCTCGATGGGGTCGAGAACGAGGACGGGACATACTTCGAGGATGGTGTGTGCGGGTATGGGGTTGGAGGCGAAGATTCCGCGGCCTGGGGGTGGTTGCGGGGAGGGTAAGTGAGGGAGCTGTGGTTTGGGGGTGGAAGTGGGAATTTGTTTGTTGGGGGGGGGAGGGACTTGGGTGTTGAATGGATGGGTTGATGGGTGGGAGGGGGGAGCTTTGTGAGTTTGGTGGGTGTTTGAAGATGGGTGGTAGGTATTGGTGATTTGTTATGGTTCGGATAGATATGGATATGGATACGCTTATGCATATGGATACTGACTTACCTTTAGGTGTATCGAGGATTAGAGTTAAGTTGCCTGATCGGGACAGAGGGATTCCTTGGGTAGTTTGTTGGGGTGTTTCCTCGGGAGGTGAAGTGACATCGCTCATTTTGATTGGGTGTTGAAGATATGTTGAGATTGGTGTTTACGCGATTTGTGAAATAGATACTATAAATGTGATAGGATTGAGGTTTGTGCTCTGTGATTTCGACTGGTAATGTTATGAAAAAAAAAGTGTGATGACGAGTGTTGGATCTGAAAATATGGAAGGGAAGTTTTGCCGCGGCGGAATGATAAGCAAAGGAACTTAACGATAAGAATGCGGTGGGAACGGGCAGAAATTAATGGGATGTTAGTTGTGACGTTCAGCCTTGTTTGATACTAGACATTGCATGATTAGAGCTCCGAATAAGGATTGTGAATGAAGATTTATCGAGACAGCAATTATAAGTTTCAGTTGAACAACTGAGTTGAGATTGATATCTGCGATATATAAGATAGAGGTCGAGACAAATACACCTCAGATATGGCGCATCAAAGAGTCACATCTACCCTGGATGGGGTCAAGGAACCCCATTCTGTTAGTTTGAAGGTTTTGAGGTATGTTGTGTTTGTTTTTCTTAAGGAATTGAATTCTGTTTGAATGAAATGCTAGCCTCAAATACTAATGGTCGCCCACAGACTTTCGCGTCCATCCCTCTCAATCCAACATCCACTTCCGACACCTTCCCCTTCACCACCTCCAAGTCTCGGTCTTCCAGCGCCCTCAGCCTCTCTCGCATACCCGTCTCCCACTCCTTCGAACTTCATTCTCTCACCTCTTCTTATGCTTCCTCCAGCTTTTGGGTCTGCATATGTGGGGGAGAGTTTTAGTTGTACTCTTTGCGCCAACAACGAACTTCCTTCTCTTTCTCAACTCGATCAAACTCACACCTCTCCGGATATAGCAGCCTCACTCAATACCACCAAAATAATATCAAATATAACTCTCAGCGCTGAAATGAAAATACCCTCTACGCCAAGCCCCATCTCGCTTCCCCTGTCTGGACCTTCCCCATCTCCTCCAACGTCTACATCTGGAGAAGAAAGTCCAGAAACACCTATTTCCCAAACATCTCTTCAAAAGGTTCTTCATTTCGACCTCAAAGAAGAAGGAGCTCACGTTCTGGCCGTCACAGTCACCTATACCGAATCTTCTTCGTCTCCCCCTCGCACACGCACATTCCGCAAGCTGTACCAATTTATCTGCAAAGGGTGTCTCGTTGTCCGTACCAAAACCGGTGCATTGCCATCCCTGAGATCTACATCTTCAAATCGTTCATCGACATCCATCCCACCAACCTCTCCGTCCAAAGAGACGAAACGCAAAAGAAGCTACGCGCTAGAAGCTCAATTAGAAAATATTACAGAAGATAACCCTATCACTTTGACTTTGGTTCATTTAACTACCACGAAAGGATTTAATGCAACGAGTTTAAATTGGGAGATTGTAGTTTCTGATTCGGAGAAGGGAAATAGGGGAGGGGAGGCAGAATTAGAGAGACCTGTATTAGCACCGGGGGATATTCGTCAGGTTTGCTTTTTGGTTGAAGAAAAGGATCCTGAGGAAGAAAACGAGGCAATGCAAGGAGATAATGAGAAAGAAAGTGATATTGTTGATGGAAGGCTGATATTTGGGGTGCTAAGTATAGGTTGGAGAGGTGCCATGGGAAATAAGGGATTTTTGAGTACCGGAAATCTGGGGATAAGAGTTTCGTGAGGGGGTTGGTTAATTTATTTGCTATATCATTGATATAGGTTGACAACTATTTGTAAATATAACTCATGGCGTCGAAAGATACTTAACAGAATCAAAAGCCCGATGAGTTGCACGATGATCTCGATCGTGATTTGAAATAGCTATGAAATTCGATGATATTGTATAAATGTCACGGTGGTGATCTTAAGCGAACAAGCAATGAACCAACAAAGGAGGTTTTGTCTTATATGATGTCATATCAATACAATTCAAGCGAGTCCCCATATATTCTCAATCTCTTAAATTGTTGCTTGATAAATCGTTTAGAATATCTATATTATGTCGCATTATTAGTAGATTGCTCTGCTAGAAATGTGTTGATTGCATCATTGGATGGGTTGGATGGGAGGTTTGTTTATTTGATTTCGGCGAGAATAATTCTTGTAGTGATAGTATCTGATATATATAGTTCCAAAATGAAGTAACTTATAATTAGATAGCCATAATCTTATAATATGAATACTTTGGTTGAGACGAGGGGAATTTTTGGGAAGTTTCTTCTCATAGATATTGCACAATTTACTTATTAAGATGTTATTGGCATGATACCTTACTTTATAAAATAAAGCCGAACTTCATATTAATGTAAGATTACCCCTCAAGCCACACAATTAATCTTCTCCCCTCTCAAAAATCCCTCGAAAATCTCCGCAACAGCCTTAACACATTTTTCCTGACTCTCCCTCCCAAACCACGCCACATGCGGACTAACAATTAAATTCCTAACCCTCTTTTCTCCCTCTCTCCTAATCAATGCACTCTTCCCTTTCTCCACCGGCTCCTTCTTAAAAACATCCGTAGCGGCTCCCAAAATGTCCCCTTTATCCAACGCATCTGCAAGATCGGCTTCATTTACTACCCCTCCGCGTGCAACGTTGATGAGGATCGCGTCATGTCGCATGAGCGAGAATTCAGAAGCCGAAATTAGGTTCTGTGTTGTGGGAGATAGGGGACAGGAGAGAATTACCGTGGTGCATTGGCTGAGGATTTCAGCAAAGGGTGTTCGGCCTGCACGGGTTTCCCCTTTGGATGTGAGTTTGCGTTCTGAGATTAGGACTTTCATTCCGAGGGCTTTGCAGAGGACTGATATTGCGGTTCCTGGGTTTGTGTTAGTTTGATTTCTTGTTCTAATTAACTCCACTACGGTAGACGGGAGACTTTTAATGTAATAGCTGAGCGTCAGCATCTTGAGAGACAAAGAAAGTCCCTGACATTTAACTCTGAATCTCATGTCCAAAAGCAAAGAATAAAAATCCTACCAATCTTCCCACCTCCCACAATCCCCGCAACTTCATTCTTACACCCCCTCGCTCCACCCCCATAAAACGTATTCATATCCAAAATCCCCGTTCCCTTCCTCTCCCACTCCTCCCCTCTCATAGTCCACTCATGCATACCAACTATATCCCTCTTCACCGCAAAATAAAGCGCAATAGCATGTTCAGCCACGGTTTCCGTATTCGTATCCGGCATATTGGAGACTTGGATGCCGTTTTCAGAGCAATAGGATAGATCGACATGGTTTGTTCCGACGGAGGTGATGATTATGAGTTTTAGTTGGCCTGGGGGGAGGGTGGAGAGGGTTTCTCGCGTGAGGGGACAGAGAGAGGTGAGGAGGATGGTGGCGGGTTTGATGTGTGAGGAGATTTGGGGGAGGGGCGTGTACGGGTGCGGGATATAGGTGTGCGGGGCTGGGAAGAAGGTTGTGGGGAGGGGGTGGTAGTTTGAGTCTAGGTAGACGATGGTTTCCCCGGCTGGGGGTGGAGCGGACATTTTGACGGGGTTGAAGGTATAAGAGCGGGAAATTGTGAAGAGGGAGGGGAGGGCGGAAAATGTTGAATCGAGGGGTTTTTTAATTATGTGGGGTGGAAATGCGGGGCGTCAATATGAGTGGGAAGATTTTACATCGAATCTACAATTGCACGCACTCACACATAACGGAGTAAGTCGTGCTGAGAGGTTGGGAGTACCTAGTGAGTATAATATCGGTGTGGATTTTGAAGTGCAGAATTTGGTGCGAGGAAAATGATTCGACAAAAATTTATAGAATTTAGATTTTTTTTAGACAAACGGGAAATTTGTAAGTCTAAGCTGTATCACCATTTCAACTCCTTTCATATCTATACCTTTATTTATTTATTGGAAAGTGCTCGGGCTAGTCTTTAAAGAGGACCGGGCCCAAGCATTTATATTCTTATTATCAAAAGTCAATCTTTTGAAAAATATATATTAATTCAAGTTTTCTATATATTTATTTATCTATTGAATTTATAAAAGGGTTTGAAATAGTTGATTTTTGGTGTAAAAGTATTCCACGCTAAGCCCGCGACCTTCTTTAAAGACTAGCCCGAGTAGTTCCCTTCTTGAAACCGGCTCTCGAATACTGGCGTGGCAAACTTACATCAACACCCAATTCAACAGCCACTTTAATAACCCACTCGGGCTCTCTCAAGAACTGTCTAGCCACCAAAACCACATCCGCCGTAGCTATCTTCCCCTGTTCATCCTTAACCTCAACTGTGTCCTCCTTTTCCTGCACATGTGATTTTGCGGCTTGAGCTTCGGTAATCATTCCGACACAACCAATCTTCAAATTTTTGATACCTTTCCCGAACAATGCTGCACGAATTTGTCCTGCGATGGAAACTTGATAATCGTTGTGCTCTCGTATCCTTTGGGCGGCAGAGTTGCCTCCTGAGCTGACATCGAGTAAATCAACTCCAAGTGCTGGAAGCAGCTTTGCTAATTTGATAGTGTCTGGAATATCCCAAGTCTCAACACCATCGTCCAACCATTCGGTGGCACTAATTCTGAGCAACAAAGGCATGCCAGCTGGAATGACACTCCTCACAGCTTTAATGACCTCAGTCAAGAGTCTGGTGCGGTTCTCCCAGCTCCCTCCATAATGATCCGTTCTCTTGTTCGAAACCGGACTCAAAGAAGAGTGAAGTAGATATCCATGGGCGGAATGAATTTCAATGACGTCAAATCCTGCCTCCACAGCTCTCTTAGCCGAGTCTCGGAATCCATCAATCACATATTGAATATCCTCAAGTGTCATTTCATTGGGCTTGGCATACCCTTCAACATCCCACTTTATAGCACTTACACCCTTAACATTCTTCGGCCATCCTCCAGAGCTTTCTTCCGCAACAGCACTTTTTCCTCTAGGTGCCAACCATGGTGCCACCGTACTAGCTTTTCGTCCGGCATGCGCCAATTGAATTCCCATGAGCTGTCCTTGACTATGCGCGTAATCTACCACACGCTTAAATCCAGGTATCTGAGAATCTTCCCAAAGTCCAGTGCAACCTGGAGTGATTCGACCTTCAGGACGGACAGCGGTGGCTTCGACAATAGTTAAGGAAACTCCGCGTAAAGCAAAGGCACCGTAGTGGACAAGATGGAAATCAGTCAGGTGTCCATTATTTGCACTGTACATACACATAGGAGCTACCCAAATGCGATTTTGGAACGTGACATCGCGGATGGTGAGCGGAGTGAAAATGGTGGGAGGGTTTATAGAAAGGGCGGTTCCTGCCGGGGGGTCTTGGACGGGGGTTTTGAATGAAGACATTTTGAAACTTGGGTTGTGTAGGAGATGTAGTGAAGTGTATAATCTGAAAACGATAGAGAAACTATGGTGGAAGAAGTCCGGGACTTCTTATGCTCTTGAAGCGGGCGGTTAATTACCGGTTTGGGAGAACTTGTATTTGTAATCCTTTGGTGGGGCAAGTGACGTTGAATGCATTGCGGGACAAATTGAGAAAACTAGGACTTAAACAAAAGCAATTTACTAACTAGGATGGCATCGCAGAACGAGATGCCACCTATGCGGTTATACGGCATGATTTGACAGATGGTCTCCAGTTGGTGAGGAAGTGGAGTTCTAAAACTATTCAAAAGCGAAGGAAGAAAACCCTGAATCCTCGACCCCACGCCAAATCAGAAAGTAAGTTCTTGCAAAAATCCAATTATACAAATGAAACTTTAACTTTTCATAATCTTATAATCTAATGTAATATTTGAAATGTAATTCTATCAGTAATAAAGAAGTAGAAAAAAAAACAATTATTGAAAAAATTAAAAGAATCTAAATTAGTATAAAAATTTGAAATTTTTATTATAATTAATTTATCATTTATAAAACCATTATTCATTTATTTATTTCATTTAAAGAAAATTTTAATAAATAAGATTCCTAAAGAATAATAAATTGTAACGATGCTGTACTGGAGGCAGCGGCTGCCTGAGGTTTCGTCGGTTGGTAGTTATGGGTAAGGCTTTATCACTGGTATTCACTTGGAAGTGAAGTCGTTACTAGATCAAGTAGAATGTAGGTAAACTAATTGATAACTAAGTTGAGCACGAAGCTCTTAAACTATGAAACTATTCTAACTATATACTAATCCGTAGAGGGAGCCTTTAGGAGCTCTGAAGGCTCCCAGGGCTCCATCACGTGATCCAACTATTTGCCTCAGGACACTAATCCTGGGACGATTCGTCTCCTGGGACAATATAGCTCCTAGGATAATTATTATCCTGGGGCACATTTTATCCTAGGACACTTGTCCTAGGATTCCTTATCGATAAGGACCCCCGTACTTGTTTTTATTGTATACTATTGGTCGTGGTTTGTGACATAAATATTCTTAATAAAAGACTTTGAAGATAAAAAAAACATTTAAATATTTAATATAATATAAATACTATAAATGATTAATAAATTAAAAGTTTAATTCTTTCTTAAAATATAAAATTAATTAATAAAAGATCAATAAACTTAAAGAGATTATATATATTAATTAAAGATATATACTTCAATCTCAAATATAAATTACTCAATATATAATTAAAGTGATTAATTTTTATAGTTTCTTAAATTCTGAAATTTGACTTAGCAATTGGAACTTAAATAATCATTTGGAAAATCTCAGATTTTTGGAATTTCACTTTTCTAGTTAAGAGGTAGACATTCTTAAATCTTGCTGTTCTGAGTAGCTGCCTTGGACTGTACCCTTTTCAAGACACTCATCGATATCTTTTCTATGCTCTTCATCGTTAAAAATCCTCTTCCAGCTACGTTCATACTACCTCATAAATGTACTGCAGAAAAGTAGCAACTGCCGGTTGAGTCTTTGCTCACAGGAAAACTAAGCTTGAGCATTAATAATCCAAAACGAATATTCAAAACCAACAACTTCAAGATTTCCCTTTCCGATCTTGAGTAGTTCAAAACCGATATGTAAGCATCGAACAAACTAATGCATGATGCGAAACACCTCCATATGACGAACCCAACAAAACTGTCGTCCACAGTGGATAACGGAAAGAGTGATCCGTTGCAACCAATTCTAGAACAATGGGACCCCATGTTTGATATCGAAACTCAGACATGGAGAATTCTCCTAGAGTCATTCGAACAGATTCTTACGGCAACGGACTTCTATTATTAGTATCAAAGCCAGCAGTTGTGATCCCAAACGTAAGAAATATAAAAATTCGCACTAAGCATTTGGAAACTTCAATCGATCGTTATTCCCAAAGATCCTGTGTACCGCACAGACTTCGGAAATTGTAGGTGTCGTCGATACAAGCGTTCGTGTAGTCGGAGTTAACGACGAGTGCTTAGTAAAGCCTGAGAGTGATGTACGCTAGGCAAAGCAAAGAACAGCCCATAAGTGAGCCGCTGTGGAGATCTGCAGTCTATCCCTCATCATCAGCAAATCAGTGATTGAGACTATGGGAGATCGTCGCGCAGCAAATTTGGCCCCTAAAATCGACATATCCCATTTGTCATCAAGATATGTGGAACCTCTAGAAGCGAAGAATAGTATGGGTAAAGGGGAGCAAGCCTTTCTGCTGCAACTGAAGCCATGATGATTTGTTATAGAGGATGTTTAGAATTAAGAATAAAATTTAAGTAGATGCGAATTTAGAACATTTTGGGGGACGGTGACACAGCTGGAGATTTTGTCTTTGATTAGACGACAAGACGTGACATATTCTTTCTCGGAAATTTATTTCACCGATATACACCCGAGGCAACATTATCTAATAAGAGGGAAATTCTGAATATAAAAATTCTTAATAAAAAACTTTAAATAAATAGAATATTGATAAGCATTAAATTTTTATTTTAATTTCAATATAAATAAATAAATTTTTAAAAAAATAACTAAAAATCATATAACGTAACTTATGGTGAACCGGGTCATATGGGGAACCGGGTCAGGTACCTTTACACCGAAATTTTGGTGTAAAGGTACTTATAGCGATTTCTTATAACTCTACAAATATTAAAGATAAACTTTAAAGCTTTAATAATTTAGTTCAATATCCAATAAAAATATAGTATTATGTTAAAGTGAATGGTTCCTGCGTAGCACGTGCACAGGGCACTAGTCCTATTAGGACTAGATTGAGAAGCTCTCTATAGGAGAGCTTCGCACTTCCGTAGAACTTAGAAGAGTGATTAACATACTAGACCAATATTACCTCAGTTCTGCCCTATCAGCTTCCCACTATTCCCTGTGTAAGGTCATTCCTTTTAACATATTAGAGTTATAAAACAATCATAAAGAATTTTGTTCTTGAATTAATACGATTTTAAAAATTCCCATAGTAATTTTTGTTAGGCAAAAAATGAAAAATTTAAAGAAACTTTAATATCTTTATTATATATTTGTATATTTATATAACACTTACTGGTGTGCAAACACTGACGCCTAGCTAACCAAATGGCGGCCCCCCTCACTCCCCACCCTCTAGCTACAGAATGGGAATGTATAAAGATAGGCCTTGCGAGCCCTTCCACACGCACTTACAAAATAACAGTCACACACACTCGCCACAACTGAGTGGACAGGGCGTTCACGCAAAGGGACGAACAGTCCCCTTCTCAGATGCTAAATTGTTAATTAAGGAGGTCAACAGCTGTCTGTAGTTAATCCCCTTAGCTTAGCACGTCTAAATACCCCTCGGGAGGTCAGAGTAGACGTTAATCACAATAATAATAATAATAATAATATATAACACTTTATCATAATCAATATTTATATTGATTATATTATACTTTAAAATATCGATTGACTGATTGATTGATTGTGTTTATCGTCATAGGCCGTAGGCCCACGCGCCTTGGCGCGTGATAACCTTAGCCATCTATTCCAGATTTGGACAAATGACGCTCAGAGGAGTATGCCTCTGAGTAGTGTACTAGCTAGCTAGGGAGGGTATTTATATACAATTTAAAGGGGTTAGGGCAGGGTTTACATGATTGCCTTCGCAGGGGGGGGTTTGGGCCGGTAGGCCTTTTGGGGTTGTAACTGTGGTCATCCTCGTCCACTAGATCACTACCTCTTGATCTCTCTCCCTGTCTCCTCGTACTTGTTTTTGGTTTAAAGAAGATTTATCGCGTCGAAACGCTGCTACAAAGAAAAGTAAATGCCAATCAAAACATTGTACTCGAAAACCCTTCATTCCTGCTCCCCTTCCCGATACCACCAATCCAATTGCTCCTTATATACCAGAACGTACTGTAATCGCCCACCGTCAGGATTGCCTCGTCCTCATTCTGATCATCCTGCCAATAGAAAGCTTATGAAGGAGCACCAATCCTCATATGGCGTAACTATAGCATGCACAGGTAGTGGCTTGTACGGGTGTCCCAGTTCCGTAAGTAGCATACCTCCGCTGAATGAGAGCAGAGTAAGTTTCGTCATCAGCTCAGGTCCTTCAACAGTACTCCTCCGGTGTTACCGTGTGGAAGGTATATAAATTGTTGTCGTTTCGGTCGTGTCGATCATGGGAGGTATACGATATATAACATATACGCGTCAAAGATGTCGAGCTGTACTCTATGTCCCAGAGGAGTCTCACTCTTAAGAAGTGAGATGATTTCGTAGCGTATTGTCGTAGATGATGGTGTTGTCCTCTGTTTCGTAATAAAGGTAGTGTTGTAGAGAGCGCACCGATAATGCGACTGTCAAAAAACCGCAAACGGGTAAAAACGTCGTGATCGGCGCCTCTTCCTCTTCCAATTACCACGACTCCATCAAATGACTCAAACTTAGCTCTGCAGACTCTCATAAGAGAGCTGAAGGTTCGTAGGATGCACCGCGTACAGGTGTTGAGTCTTCGCATCCCATACTTTAAAATATTGTTACGATGGTGTTACGAGGTTTGCCGTCTAGATCACGTGGAAGTGCTCTAGGCTCTCGAGGTGGTTTATAACTAGGCGTCAAGCAGGGACTTAAAGTAATGACAATAGTGTGATGCAATTCGTAACTAATAGTATGGTATACTAAATGATTGATCTTGAGCACGAAGCTCTATACAAAGGAAATCCATCTTGATTATATAGACCTTCATGCGGTATGGCTCTGGTGGCTCTAATTAGATCTTCTAGAGCCGCTGGCTCTAGAGGCTCTAGCTAGATTGATTAGAGCCGGTCACGTGGCTAGTCATGTGACCCGGGACTTATGTTACCCGTCGTAACAGATGGTAACAAACTGACTAATTAGAAGAGCTTGGGCCTTGTGCAAAAGCGATCAGATTTCATTAAATTAGTATGTGATTTAGGCCACCTTATGATCGTAGGCGCACGCGCAAGCAGAAAGCACGTGATCAAGGATTCCCACCGAGCTGAGGAATCCCACTATGGTGGGATTTATTCCCACCTCGATGGGACGATAGGGAGCGATGGGATAGGGAGTACGAAGATCTATATAGCTAGGAAGGATTCCCTTATTGTAGAGCTTCGTGCTCAAGATCAATCATTTAGTATACCATACTATTAGTTACGAATTGCATCATATTATTGTCATTACTTTAAGTCCCTGCTTGACGCCTAGTTATAAACCACCTCGAGAGCCTAGAGCACTTCCACGTGATCTAGACGGCAACCCTCGTAACACTGGAAAACTTTATAAAAAGTTCTTTTGTATACAGATTTCAGATTCTTTATAATCCGAAATCAATTGAGTAGATAATCTATAAAAAAGAAGGTTTATTTTAATTTTAGAAGAATAGTGAAAAGTTTGATTTTAAAGAATTTTGGCGTTTTCAAAAGAGAATATTTGGCGGAGGGGAGGAATAATTAATATTTATTTATTACCTACTTTACTTTACTTATCTACTTACCCATCTTATTATCACGAAACGATGACGTTTTCGTTTCTTGTATTTTTCTGAATGTTGTATGTAATCTTATATCGATTGGATTTGGCTAATGTAGTTGCAGTTGCTGTTTGGGGGCATGGATTGATTTCTTGGTGAAAATATAAAAGCTACGATAAGATTACTTTTTTGAAATGTTTGTTGTGTTCTCTATTGTGCTCTGTGTTTAATTATTTGCTGTATTATGTTAAGATATACCTTGCAAACTTGACGTTGGAGAGTTGGAGAGGATCATGATTTATTTAGTCTGACTCGACGACTGCCTTTTTGATAAATTTTGATTGGTTGGATTTGGATTTTAGGATTTAGTGTTATTTCTGTTAGCGTAAGATTAGATTAATGGATTTAGATCTTTAGAATTTATGAGCTTGAGAGGAAACTGGGATTAGGATTTTGTTGTTATTTTTTGTAGTGAGATGATATTTATAGCATGTAAAAGTATAAAAATATTAAAAGGGAATTGAATAGAAATAAAAGAAGAAAGGAAGGAAAGAGAGAAAAAGAAGAAAAAGAAAAAGAAAGAAGAGGCGGGATTTGAAGTAATGGAGGTGATGAGAGGGGAGAGAGTGATAAAATAGAAGATTGTAGAACAGAGAGAGAGCGGGAAGGAGGGAAAGAAAAAAAAAGAAAAAAAGAGATGAAATTATTAGAGTAGATATTATTTTTTCATTGAGTGCGAGATCTTGTGTGAAAGTGGTTATTTTTTTTAGAAATATTATATCTAAAGTGAACTTTTTTTATCATTTATTTTTGGGTTTAGATATATTATTATATAATTAATTATATTTGTTAAAATCACACAAAGAAAGAATTAATTAAACTATATTGTAAGACTATATACACAGACAGACGGGCACACTACTCCCTCTAGGAAAAGACTTGCTAAAATACTAGACTAGAAGCAAGAAAAACAAAAGTCATTAAATAACTCAAGTCGAATAATACGTCTCATGTATTGGGGTAATTTTTTTCGACGTCATTCTTCCTAAAGTCGAGTATGTTGGAGTAGGAGAAGCAGAGAATATGGTGCTTTCTGCGTCTAATTCTGTTGGTACGGGCGATAATTGGTTTTGTTGAGAGTGTGGTGATATTGGGCTGAAATGTTTCTGGTTCTGAGGAGGTGAGTTTGGGTGGTGCCAAGTACTGGTATATGGTGGTACACCCTCGTCGTGTGGACTATATATCGGATTACCATCGGCATGGATATTTGAATAGTTCCTTGCACTAGAAGTAGTCCCCGCCAGCTCGACCGCGTCAGGTGTATGGGAAGACAGTACTTGGTATGTTGATTTACTTCGTTGCTGTGCAATGTGAGGATTCTGGGGATCGTAAATGCGATCGGGTCGTTGTGGATGCATCTTGGATGTATTTCCGGCAGCATATGTAGGCAAAATCCGTACAGAAACCTCAGGTACGTGGGCACGGTTCTTACGAATGCGAAGAATGCAAAAGCATGCAATTAAGATGCCAACGACACCTACGACTCCCACAATTATCCCAACGAGAGCGGCCGAAGCCAACTTCATTCCAGAATGCTTAGATGTTGATGATCCCGTTGCAGTTGTAATAGCCCTAGTAGGCGTACGATTTACTGCGGAGGCTTTTTGTCGGAAATATACATTCAAATCATTGTTTTGAAACCCAGCAGAAGGCGATTGCATGGTCGCACCACCTGTAGGACTAATTAACCGTCAGCATTATATTTCAAATTGTTGGCTTTGAATACGTACGATCCGCCAACAACAGATAATATGGCTGAAGGTACGGCATATGATGTAAGATTTGGTTGGTATGTGTTCCACGGAAGCCCTGCGACTGGTTCATTGAGATTGAGGTTATGCGTACCCCAGGAATTTGGACTATCGCATGTAGACTGGTCAAGTGGGAACGATCCACCTACAATAAGCATCTGAGCTCCATCGACAACATTGCAGCTCAACATGTTGTGTGGTCTCGCATCACTCGGCGTATTTTCCCACCACTTAATCCATGTAAATGACGGAAGGCTGAGTATATAGACATCATCGAATCCTGAGGCATTGGCTCCGAAGCCTGCACCACCGTAGAGATAACTAAAATGTCAGAAAATTTTATGGGTGATCTGATGGCATGATCCTTACATGTTGTAAGATGACTGGTCAGGTGCCCAGGTAGCACCTGCACAAAATCTCCTCCTATCTCCAGGAATATCTCCAGTCGCAGTCTGTGTATACCATTGAGAACTTTGGATGTCATAGACATAAATTTGGTTCATCGGTGATGCTACTACGGTCTGGTTATTGTATGGTGTTTGGATACCGCCAAAGTAGACAAGAATGCCGGTGCGACTCGCCGGCAGATAAAGCATAACACCCTCAGCTCTTCCGAATCTGTCTGGTCCTGTATTGTTTGTCCATGTTCCTGCCTGGTAATCATACTTGATCAGACCGCTCGTTGCGATAGGAGGCCCACTCCATCCAGGAATCGAAGCATTGCTCTGCCATCCACCAAGCATATAGCCCTGCCCAAGATCAGATATACCCACTCCCATACCATAGGAAACGCTTGTAACACCGTTGTTAGGCGGTCCAAAATCTTCCCATTGATTATATAGTATGTCATATGAGTACAGACTGGGTGAACTTGGCGAAGTACCGAAATAATCGCCACCGAATAGATAAAACCGTTTATTGATCTCATCGCCCCAAAGTACACCTCCACTTACATTTGGTATCGAAGCGTTTTTTGAAAGATTTGCCTGTAACTGAGGCATTCCTATAGCTGCAGGACTCGTGTTGAGGTCGTTATACAAAAGCCATGAGTCTGTCGTGGCGTCAGTAGAACATTCAACGAGCCTCTATCCTTTTTCTCATGACAACGTACTAGAGTAGTTCGAAGGGTTTTGTGATAACGGATTCCAATCAACCATGCCGCCGTCAATGAACAACTGTCGATCGATAACTGCTGTCTGATGTCCCCATCTTCTGCAAAAATCGTTCAGAGCATCCTTTTGTTGCCACGATGGTTGTACCCAGCATAGCAAGATAACCAGTATCGTATACACCGAGCCAGTCAAGTTTCCGTTCCAAGAAGATACTGAACTAAAACATCGTCGTCGCCCGGAAAACTGTGATGAACTCGCCATGTCTAAATGCTTAAAGATGTAAAACCATTGACACTCTAGAGGGTGAGAGACTAGGAAGGACGTGTGGTAACAAGTAGATGACCACAGCTGGTCTAAAGATTAGAGAGAAGGATTCACAAGATGAAGATGACTGAAAGCAATCTCGCACAACAAGGCACTACGAAGGATTGATTCCGTCCTATATGTGTAGTAAATGAGACTGATAGATTTTTCTTGCATGTTCTAGCGATTGGCACTTAACCATCCCGTGAAGCTGGGAGATACACAAGCCTCCATGACAAGCTTAGGATACCTTGTCTTGGTCATGTTGAGATTACTTCTAGCCCTCAAACACAGATTCAATCCCTTGACGAGGTAACATTGAAAATCTACAATAATTGCTGTGTAAGACTTTCGTGTCCAGCAGAAGTACCAATTAAAAGAAGAATCTTACTTTGAGGTAAGGCGCAGCTAAATGATGACATGACTGCAGGGGCCCACCGCATGCATCAGCTTGTATTGTAACACCAAAGTACTTTCAGTATTTTAATTTTGGCGCTGCGAACAATGAACTTTACATTGTAAGTCGCACAGTTACATGGTGGTTTGTTGGTATTCGACTTCGAATCCGTAGAGCATTGATCATAATGCAATATACAAAATATGCACCAAAAGCATAACATTCATTGTGCGAGTACGTAGAAAATTCGATAATAATTCCACTTGTACAAGTTCAAACCCTGAAACATCGTGGGATCACGCCACTTCCTTCGTCTCCTATTTACTCATTACCATGCGTGAGATAAGGATACCGGAAGATTTTGACCAGAAACCAGAAAAAGAGAAGGATGAAAAGATTTATAAAGAAGATTGTGGGGTCGAAGCTTGTAGGAAGAAATCGAAGATGGAGATGAACTGATTCCTAAAATCCATAATAAAAGATCGATTTCCCACTGTGATGAACCAGACTTGCGACAGCTTCGGTTTCCAATGCAGGTGACAGATTAGTCGAACGAGCTGGTCGGAGGATCGAAAAAAGGACCAACGATACCAGATGTCGATTCTCATCGTAACAGTTGGAAGCATTTGGTCTGGAATGGGGACTTGAATGAGTTTGATTTTACTGTGATAAAGAAACATGTTGGCAAGGCAAGAATATAAAAAAAGGAAAGTACTCCGTTCCGTACTACTCCATAGGTATTTTCAACTGCAGTGCCATGTGACTTAGCCGGTGGTGCAAAATTTCATTTGACAGTCTAAAAATAGGAGATGAACTCTTAAAATATCTTCACGTGATGTCTCATTCGCCAAGCTTCCAACGCTTTTCTTGCAATGAGGGTTCAATATAACAACAGATTATAGCCACCAACATGATACCAACAACGTCCCGCACGTAAATACCATGGATATTTTGTTTCTTGTCGGATCATTATTGCATAGTGAATTGCTTTGCATCGTGTCCTTGAACCCTCGAATACTGCAATCGTTGGAAACATGATGTTTGTTTGATCGTCCTGCCAAGTCACTCCGAGTTCGAAAGAGCACTGTAGGATTGATATAGCCTCAGAGTCAGAAGTCTTCGACCATATATATTACCCTCTACATCTGCCACCCATTGTTTTGCACATAAAAACACTGATTAGGCAGCAAGCTTACGTCCACTTATAGAAACATACATCCTCCAAGCCCGCAAGCGCCGCTGCGCGTAGATCCTTCGACTCCCACAACGAAGGTCTGAGGATGGGCTGACACTATTCTTGGCACTTCCTCATAAAATCACCATGCCTCCCTGGAAATTAGAGTTGTACTCTGGTGATTCAATCTTTTTCGCTCTTATCGTACTGGCCGTTTTAACAAAAACATTAACTGTTTTGATTACGTTGCTCCACACCCTTGTTTATCGATTTCTCCACAATCCTTATACCCTTAACCGTCAAACTGGTTCTGCTAAATTTCTAGAATGTTTGCTTTCAACGACACTCCACAAGTCCTGAATCTCTCTTCCGAGTGGCTCTGCTGGTGCATGCTTTGGGCTGGTATCAAAGTCTATTCGTTTTTTTCGCGGAAGAAAATACATCATGTCCAAGGAGATAATATTGAAGAAGAATCAACAAGCCTTGCATTCTTTATTATCACATCTAGTGTCTGTGCATCAATCGTAGAGGTCAATTGGATACTGGTTTGTCATTCATTAATATTTTCTAGTTGTTACTCAGAGTCTAATAATTCTCACAGCCATTTCTTACTCCAGCACTCTACTTTGTCTCAGGAAATAACTATGTCGATAATCATGTTCTACCTAGCAGTTCCAAGTCCGAGAGATCAAAGTATCCAGAGAACTACGGCTACCATATGATTTTCTACATCCTTGTCGCCGTCTCAACCAGTGTTCTATTTCTTCCCCCATCATCAAGCCCTGCCACTATTGGTCTTTGTCTCATTTTTTTAATCTGTCAGACGGCTATCTATTGGCGTTTGAGCCTTTCCCAGACTGCGGATACTGAATTCCAGTCCCCATGTCAATTCTTTCTAAATCTTGAAGGAACATGCTGCTGGGTAGTTTGCTTCCTCACTATTATCCTCCTGGCTTCACAACAAGAACCTCCTGAGATCCTTAGTGTCTCGATATACAGTATTTTTAAAGCTTTGCTATGGGTTGCTGTAATATTCCTTGTGAGTTTACATTATCTTTGATAAATCACGGATCTTGTCCTAATAATCGTCGTCACTAACACTAAATAGTGCAAGGAAGGTCACGCCTGCAGCTTGACTCTCATGTGCACCTTTGGACTGTGTACCTTATACATACACGTCATTACCTCCCTAGCTCTCGCCATGCTATCATGTCTCTGTGCGCTTCTAATCCTAGCACAAATCATGTCCACCTTGCCTCGCAAATGTTCTACACGTCTCGCCATAGCTCTCTTCGCTGCTTTCCCCGTAGTTACACTTATATTTCGTTTCGGGACTCGGGAGACAACTGAGGCATTTTCAGATTTAATGCATGGACCATTTTTACAGGCTAGCTGCGCGACTAACCAAGACATTGTGAGGAATACTATCGATATCGCCCAAGCAGTGATGGATGAGCCGTCTCGACTCGTAGCAGAATTTGGCCCTAGAAAAGATCCAAAGTCATGGCTAGATGCTATTTTGGTGTTTTCGAAGAGCTGCACAGATTCAAATCCTGTGACCGTCGAGTTACGATAGCATTTGTACACTAATTTCATTTCTTTATTTACATGTACCATATATTCTGTACAAACACAAATCATCATCATAGATGATAGATAGCTTTACTGCTACGCTTGGAGCACTTTTTGTAGGGAGGTTAAATATCACAGGATATTTAAATCAGGGTTTCTCACGGTACGCTTGGTTCGCACAATAAAAAGGATTTCGACCATTCAATTTATTCAAAAGTTTAAACCATGTTAAATATCCAGATGTAAATGAACATTGTATTGTATTCGAACATCTATAGCTTTTCACATATCAAGGAAATTTTGATCATCAAAACATTTTTTATCGAGCCCTGCAACTCCAGATGCAAATACATTTCCATTCCATTCCATTCCATTCCACATGTCAAAACTTCTTTCATCTTGTATCCTCGGTATCTTTTCCCGCTCCCTAACCGGAAATATATTCCCTGCACCCACGCATCTCTCTCCCACCTTCTTTCTAAGATTACAACTTTTTTTTTCCTTCCGTCACAAAAGAAGCCCCCAATCCTCTAATGCAGGTACGGTATGTATTTAACATTTGTACCTGCCTGAATCCTTCTCGCTTAGGTTAGTTAGGTTATTCCCAAATCCCACGGCTTGGTTGGTTGGTTTGAAAATTAGCTAGCTTACCTTGCTAAGATCCTATCACACTCCATACTACTTACCTATATA
Organism: Sclerotinia minor; assembly: GCA_025389075.1. Classification (NCBI taxonomy): domain Eukaryota; kingdom Fungi; phylum Ascomycota; class Leotiomycetes; order Helotiales; family Sclerotiniaceae; genus Sclerotinia; species Sclerotinia minor. The sequence goes on from QRFH01000008.1 coordinate 1,371,382, forward strand.
ATTTTACGGGATGAGGATGCATATTACGAGATTAGATAGATACATAGATGCATAGATGCATAACTAACAGTTACCTACCAAGTAGGCAGAATAGATAGATAGATAGAAAGATATTAATCTTACATGATCAGTATATTCGTAAGATGATAATAGATAGATAGATACTCTATCTGATTTCTCCAACTTTTTACTCTAAAACTCTAATTAAATGAAGAATGCAATGGAGTACTATTGATTGATTTACCTCCAAGAATTCATTCCTTCAGAAGCGAAGGCTGGAGTATATATGTTACTGTATCTTTAACCTCGAACTGCAATTGGGGATTTTTTGTCGTGGTTAAGTAGAATAGTAGGTATCACAGCACGGTTTCGCACCAGTAGTGCGATGCGATGCAAGCTCGAATTTGTATGTTGTAATCTTGATTGAGATTATACAATAGAGCGGACGGGAGGTTTAATTATTGAATTTTTTCCAGGAGTCGATATTTTAGATTTTAATCGATCCCGCAAGGAGTAAGTCGGGGTGTTATTGTCATTCCTTTTGATAATTTTATATCTTACCCTATCGTGTGGTATTAACAAAAGGAAGTATAAAACCCTCTATACTGGATACCCAACCTTACACTAAATACATGATTAGATTTTGGATATTTATCTGATTAATGATATATCGATGTATCACGAGATGCGATTTTGTCGCTGCAATAACCCGTGGGATCTATGGAAGTTTAATCGTACAAGCGCCTCGGCTCATACTGATTGTGCTACGCTTGTCGAAGTTCAATCGATGTTGTGGTAGGAGTTATTTTGCATACAAGGAGGCTCTTAACCTCTGTTTATGCTGTTCTATGTGTATTACTGCATGAACTTGGAGGGAAAAAGGGCGGGGGTATGGAGTTTGTGGCGTGGTGAGGGTGAGTGATGTATTAGGTACCGTGTTTGAATTACGCTGCATATTTGCAGGGAATCATGAAGAAAAGGTATACTGGAAGAAAAGATACGTCTCGAGAACCTGGTGCAATACTTGCTTAGTCTCATGCGAGCCATTACGTTCCTTGATATTTATTTCCGCTTCCGTCTATTCTGGGATTTTGGATGGATGACTACTCGATCTAGAGTACAAGCTCCAAGTGAGAATTCACGCATGCGCACTCTTAATATTACTAAGGGAGGATGGATCTAGTAACGAAAGTATATATATTTATTCTTACCACCTCCACCTCCATACTTTACTGATATTCCTCCTTTTAAAGGCCCATTAACAAAAGGCACTCAATGGCGCTTCATCACTCTTCTTTTCTTCAATCCTCTCTTTTGATTGACTGGGGCGGGTCCAAACTCCGGTTGTTCTCCTAGCGTCCCTAATATATCTCCCACATAATTAGTAGCCTTAACACCACCAGCAAATGTACTATTCCAACCTCCCAAAATACCCTCAACGACCTTGATACCAGCTAAATAGATATTCTTGATAGAGGGACCATAACCCTGATTTTGCAAGAAAAGATTATCCAATATGCTTTGGCCAGCATGAGGACGATCGAAATCCGATGCGGTACGCATGATGATGATGCGGGAGAAATCCACCAGCTTGTTAGTTGCGGCTCGAAGAAGTGCTTCAAGTGTGGCATTGTCTTCTTGTTGCGTGGTGCAGTAAATACCACTACCGTTAGTCCAAATTGATGTGGTGTTTTCGAAAGCATCGGCGAGTAGTTCTCCAGTGAAGTATACATCTGAAGTTGCGGTGTCGCATGCCACAACTGAAGGCGCTTGACCACCGACAGCAAAAGCCTCAGTGACGGCGTAAAGAGCTCGATAGCTCATTGCGTCGGCGGTATCATTAAGGATGGCGGTCTTGGCAAACGACATGGCAATTTGTCGCAATGCTTCGTTGACTTCAAATACTTCAGTGCCGTAAATTTCAACTACGTTATCCGTTGGTGATGTCGCTCCTTGAGGCCAATAACCAGTGGTCCAGTTAGAGGGTATCTCTCGGGCATCCATTTCATACTGTAGGGCTACAGACACAGCGTACCGAGCGAAGGTTACAGACTTGAAGAGTGTCAGTGAAAGGTTTGCAAGAACATGCCTCTGATACTTACACCAATGGTAGCCACCTTGGGAGACACTCCTGCAATACCCGCAATCAGGAAGTAAGTTTTGCTCAAATTGAATAGTGGTGAATAAGCTATCGAGTTAATTGTCACAGCAGCATTAATTTCTAAACTAGTTAGCCAGGCTAAAACAAACTATCTGCACTCAAAAAGAAGGAAAACAAGCTTCTTACCTCCCTCTCCAGTTATGACCTGGCAAATTTCTCCATCTACTGTACAATGCACCTGCGGGAAAAGCGGCGAAATCCCAGGAACGGTGATATTTCGAGCCAGAATATCGAATTCTGGAATTCCATACCATGCTTCTCCTTCATCTGAAAACTACATTTTAATGTCAACGACATTGGACAACGAATTGAGGTTTAGTAAATTGATGAGCTTCCATACCATATCTACGATGAAAACTTTCGGGGTTATGAGTTCGGAGTTTGAGCCATTTGTAGATTTTACATGAGGATGCGAAGAGATTTCTGGAGTTTGTGAATTCGAAGCTGCGGTGAGGGAACTTAGAGATAGTGCTGTGAGGAGAATGGGGAGATGCATTTTGAATTCGAATTTTTCATGCAAGGACGGGTAGGATGAAAGATTGAGACCAAGAGATGGATAGATAGGATGGATAAGAAGAGGACTTCCTTGGACTTGATGAAATATATAGGAATAGCAAGTATTTACTCTGTAGAATTCTTGACGCCTTTCTTTTAGTTTAAGATGTCATTATTAAGTGGGTATGGGTATAGGTATTAGCTTTTTTGTATCTGCGTTTAGTGGGGTTTGTGTGTGCTTATCTGTAGATTTAACAGGGGTTTTGTTCGTTTAGATAGGTATGATGAGATATTTGGGTGACTAAGATTAACCTTAATGGGTTGAGTTGGGGATAACGGGTAGAAGATGATGTAATGAAAATTTGTCCAGTATTTTTTAATTTTATTGATCAGAGAAAGTTTATGGATTGAGTAGATGATTAGCTTAAAAATAGCCTTATATATCTAAAACTTTTAAAGATTTATTAAAATATAAAAAGAAATTCAGTTAATTTTATAATAATTTTATAATAAATATTATAAATTTTATTATAATAAAAAGCTTTTTAGAATTTTTAAAATTAAAACTTCATTTAATAAAAACTTCAAAATAAAAATAACTTATATAATTTATATAATCAAAGTATTTGATTTTTAATTTAATATATTAATATACACTTAATATCAAATAATACTTTAATATAGGTGTATTAAGCATTTTTAAGCGAGAATATAGCCTTGAGTACTTGTTCATGCGACAACTCCAAGAGCTACTTGGTTTGCGGGTTGAGATCAGAGAGTAAATAAGGCAAAGAGAGAAAAAGTAACTAGATTTGTTATTGCGGGGATGGTAGGAGCAAGGATAAGTGTCTAATTTGTCTAGTAGAGTGGTAAATGTATAGTTTTGACCTTCATGCTCAGTCATGTAGGGTATTTTAATATCAACTACTTCGTAACTTATTTTGCTTTGATAATAATCTACAGCTTCTTACTGTACTTTGATAAGTAGCATGAATGAATCATGGGGCTGCGTAAACCATGTTTTATCTTTTCTTTAACGGTAAGATGGCCGTGAAAATTGCGCTTGGGGGTGCGGATCATTGATCTGGTACATCTGCAGTTGGTGGATCCCGTTAATGTTAACGTTCTGTAAGAATTCAATATATTGCTTTGAGATTTAGCATTTTATCTGATAAAGGGGTAGTCGCCAAAACGGTGCTTCCTGTTTCTTCTAATGGTGCAAATATTGGTTTTAATTCATAGGATTTTGATATCTAATTACATGGTGGTTTTTGACCGTAGCCTAATCAATCATATCTAGTCGATTATTTGTATATCTTTTGCTTTATGGTGGGATAAACGTTCTCTGGACTCGTAGTCATGGGCGTTGATCTCGAATTGTGAAATTTGAAGTTTGAGATCGAATAGGGCTTTTGTCAATATCGAATTTATGAAAAGTGGCTAGATCATCAGAACACTTTTCACATCGTGTCGGTATATAAATTTCCGTGTCATCTATGAGGCCATCTGTTGTTGCTCCAACCGAAGTGATACCTGCCACATCATGCTTTCCCTCGGGATCATGCCGTACCGCGTGCTTTTGCGCAGTCTCAGAGAAAGCAAGTAGCTTTGCGCATCCAAACAGATATGCTTCCAACAATGACAAGCGAGCGATATTCAGTTGCTTGATAATCATGTTTGGACCATTATCTCCCTCTCCTCCATTCGGAGCTTTCATGATCGAGCTCCCTTTCCTCAGAATTTCTTCTAGTGTTGCAAATTCATGTGGTATATCTAGCTCCAAAACGCAGTCCAGTATGGGATCAGGCTAAATTTCTAACTCGGCAAAGGTTTCTTCAAATGTTTTTTCCCTCTCGGTTGTTGTGAGCTTCGAAAATGAATGAGATAGTATGTCAACTTCATCAGTCGTATCATTGGTCTTCTTCTGGCTTCCCTTGTCATTTTTTTCTGGACGAAGGCTACTCTGTACACTTCTGACAGGGCTGGATGTAATGATTTCGGGTATTTTATTCTGAATTGTAGCTTCCCTTTGACTAGATTCCTCATGCTGTTTCTTCTGGTTATCTTCAGCCGGATCTTGGGAGACATCGAAAGGTCCGGCTTTGCTCTGTTCGCGCTTTACACCAAATGAGCTTGTCATTTCGGATTATAGCATCATGAAAGCATGTTCTGAATTTTTGTTGTCTTGAGACATTTTATGTCTTTCAATCTTCATACCATATTCGGCTTTGTGTGTGAAAAAATCAATGTATTTCCAAGACTTCTCCCTCCCTCCACAATAAGTGTACGGCATCTGAGTCAGCTTCAGTCAGCCTCTTAAAATTGAGAATGGTTACGCAGCATGCCGTGCGTAATGTAGATAGATGTATCTATGTACTTATGTAGAGGTATAAACTGTTGTATATCCTGAAGCATAGAAGCTAGAAGGTAAATGCTGAAGAACTTTTTCCACCTACAACTTGTCACTTAGGGACATAGTAAGATTAAGCTTTACATAGCACAACAATCAAACAGTTTCGAGGGATCCGGTTTATCAGCCTATTTTAGGCAGCTTTTTCCACTCACAATTTATCTGATTCTCAGCTGGGGCAAAATGAGCCCGTTTCCTGACTACATGTGTCTTCTTTTCGTTCTTAACCGTATCAAACTTGGTGCCGTCCTCGTATCGAAGCGTGCAGTGGTCACGGTCTTCTTACCTGAGACGCTGCGACCAAACCATCAGTTTCAGAGCAAGCCTTTGATTCTCTACAGGCTCTATTTAGCATTATATCTCGTGGTTTATTATAGAAGCGTGATGATTGATGTCCTTGAAAGTCTAGAGTATTGGCCATTGTCACTCTGATCCTTCAAACCCTTACCTGGAGCCCTGAAATTGTGAGGTTGTTATTAGATTCTTTACCTTTAATTTCATCTAGCTATAAAATCGGTTTTCCATTATTGATTCTGAATGCTCGCACAATTAACTAGTTTAATGGGCGGGGGAGTCCGCTATTGGAAGTGTGTAATCTCTCACTGATAGATGACCACTATTGTGTAGTTTTTCAACGCTATTTTTGATTAATCTATTCTTGAATTCATATCGACGGCTAAGATAGGAGAGAGCTCCAGGTGTTTGTTCAGGCTATTTGAGATATCTATCTCAGTCATCCCATATTAAAAAATATAAGTATGATTTTCCAACGAATTCAACACTTCTTTCGCGTATATTAGTGCCTCTTCCAAAGATCATTACAAACTCAAACATTTTCTCCATTCATCATAGCTCTCCAGTACTTTATCACTTTTACTATGTCAAATATATTCTCAGGCTCAGGCAAAATTCCGGATTCTACATGAAAGTGATGAGGGATGCCAAAGTGCCTCTTGACACTTTCGATGAAGTTCCTACAATCGTCGCATTTCTTTCCATTGATGACTATTCTAAGCTTGTCTCAGTATTTGATTTTCCAAAGGGCAATATATACTGTAATTCTGTGTGGACTTCATATTTTTTGAAATAAATATATTCTTATAAAAATACGAAGCTATCAGTTTCTTTCCTGTATGGCATGTATGGTATCTTGCCTGGAAATCCCATCCTTTCTCATCCCGCAAACTTCTCCTTCTTATAAATAATCAGCATCCAAATACTATTCAAAATAACATCATCTTTCATATAATCAAGGGATATCAATATTCCAACCATAACTACAGTGCATCCATTAGAACCATTCATACCCACCAAAACATGCTTAATCGTCGAATATCAACAATATACAAAAGTTAAAACGAGAAAATCTCACTCCCTGACTTAATATTTAAATACTCCCAATTAACTTATTCTTATTTTCTATCTTGATACAGACAAAAATACAGATACAGAATAATTTTAATTCCCATCACTATATCTATTGTATAAACTGATATAATCAATAATTCAATATTATAATCTATAAGATTTTGATAATATCAAAAACAATCAATATAACTACTCAAAATATAAAAATTCAAATTCATTTATATTATATTTTATAAAAACTTAAAATATGTCTTTTCAAATAAATATATAAAATAAAAACAAAAACAAATTTTTTAATATTATTACTTTCAATAAATAAATGATTCAAATGAATATTTGATAAAATTTATTAAATTTCTAAATATTAATTAATGTTAATAAACTAAAACTATTAAAAGATTTTAATTTTAGTATTAATATTATTATAATTATCATTTATATAACTTAATTTATTTTTTATTTTAATTTTTAATCTTTAAGAAAACAATATATTAAAAGAATTTAAAAAAAAAGATTTATTTATACATTCGTATATTCATATACTTATATTAGACATCATTCTCAGTAGCAACACAAATAATAACACAAAAAAGTAATCAAATTTCATTTAGGGTATAATCGTCCGTACAGGTTCACCATCCTTTCATCCATCCATCCATCCTTCCTTCCATCCATTCTTTCCTCATATTTTATTCATCCCCACCTCCATTTCCCCACGCATCCATTCATTTCATCCCAAGCTCATAATGCTAATTATTTCCCCAAGTGCCAAGTGCCAAATACCAAACTCCAACCATCCAAACGCCTTCTCCCACAAATTTCATTCATAACCATTATTTCCAAAGTAAAAACATCCATACATACATCGATGAAGTTGAGCAAGAACCCATAAAGGATTCATTATCCCAAAGTACATCGATGAAGTCATTGATATCATCAAGTCCCGATGTATGCATGTATGTAACCTTACGTATACATCCAAACAACTCATCTCGACCAATACAACCAGAAATCTAAACGGCGACTTCCATAGCAGGATCATGATGACTGTTATTCTTGCTGCTTCGGGAGACATGTAGAGCAGCCATAATAGTAGTAGCCAAGAACAACAACCTAAACACACACCATCAATCAGTCCCATTCATTCATCTCCAAAAATTCCTCAGAAAAAAAAACGAAAAGAAAAACGAAAAAAACATAATACATACCACAAAAACGCAGCAAAAACATCCCCCGCAATACTCGCCTGACAAACACTCCACTGACTATGTCCACAACCGACATTATTCAGCATAACCGCCAGAGCAATGAAGCCCGCGAACCAAAAAATCATAGTCACAGCCTCAGCGAAGAGGATGCCGAATTTGTGAGCCGCTGAGGGGAAATGGGTGGGGGAGATGATGAGGTAGATGAGGGCGAGGAGGGTCCAGACGGCGGCGAAGACGAGGAAGTTGACGGAGTCGGGACTCCACCAGTAGGACCAGTCGTCTGCGGCTGTGGTGGGGAGGGGGGTTAGTGAGGTGTTTTGTATTTTTTGGGGGGGGGAGTGGGGGTTTGGATTTTGTGAAGGTTTATAGAGGGGGGGAAGGGATGGGATGCTGGAAGGGATGTAAGATGTAAGATGAGATTAACATACCATAAGCCATTAAACCAAGAACAATAATTGCAAAGACCGCCTGCACAATGCGGAGAGGAAGGGTATATGCGAAAGCCATATTGAATTTTGTGTATGGATTCTCTTCAAGGTGTGGTTTCAGTTATCAGTGTTGCGAAAGAGGAATTAGGATAATGTATGTAGATCGAGAATGGATCCAAAATAAATAAATGTTTGAGAAAAAGATGGGGTATATATATGTGCGTGTATATATGATTCAACTTATTCAAGCTTTTTGTTTTGTTTAAAAAAAGACTAGATAAAGTTTTCGAAAGAGGCTGGTTTATAGTGGGTCGTATAGATTTGTTGTTGTTGTTGTTATGTTTCAGACTTTCAGTAGGTAAAAAATGATTCGATGTTCTTTCTTGGTGCTTGCTTGAATTTTGTATCTCAAATCTCGAGTCTTGAGTCTGGCGTCTTTGACCGAGTATATATACATAAACCATGGAAAGAGGATCATTCATCATCATACAGTCCTTTCATTTTCCCAGATATGCTTCATCATGTTCCGTAAGTAAATGGTTGGCGGTGACAAGGGACAAATTTCAAGATTTTTAAAGAAAAATGTTCTGTTTGGAATAATGCTGAAGCTTGGCAAATGATGACGTAGCAATTAGAATCATCGATTTTGCATAGAGTGCAGTCACTTACTGTGAGGGTTTTAGCTTGGTAACAGGGATTGGGTCCAGGTGAACATGGATTCAATGGTGACTTTAATTTATGGAGCCAATGAGCTGTCAATCATCTAAGCCACACGCGCACACCACCATGTTTCCATTTTTATATGCAAACTCCTTGGACCAATCATTCATCTTGGCAGGGCAAAGTCCCCAACATCTTGTACGACCCTTTCTCTCATAATAGTAAATGTTTCCCCAGGCATTGATTGACCTTTGTAGGGATACCGCAAAGCGCGCAAAGCTCGAAACATTGGACCATGCTCTAAACCTTTTAAATGCTTGATTTTTGGTGCAACCGCCATACATCACCATGATCGACCCACTTTAGGGTATCAAATTAGTAACATCTCATCGCGGTTAAATAATAGCCGCTCTCCCAATATACCATTCTCCTCCTCGATTAATAAGTCGTCGTGGGCTGAGTCTTCCGCAAATAGCAAATCATCATAGAGTAGTTCTTCATCCTCAAGCTGCCAACGACGACCAAAGAACGTTTCTTCCGTTTCGAATTCTATTTCCGATCTTTCCCTTTCCTCATCACTCAACAGCAACTCATCCCCGTCGTCAAGTATATCATCAAAAACACCCCCTGACCTTTGCTCGGAATCACTGAGTATACAATCGAATGCCGATTTTTCACTGTGATCTTCATCAATAATCCACTGAAAGTCTTCATGACCCTTCTTCAAGTCTTCTATATCAGCGTCAGTTCCGATTGAGTTCAGAAGGTCATTATATCCATCGTCCTCATCAATTATAGGAGCATTATCTGAAGTCATACGTTTATTGATAGTCTGACGAGCAGCCGACGGATCATATAATGTTCGTTGCATCATTGACCATAGTCGAGCTTGAACCACGGCGGCTAGTCTTTTCTCGGATTCTAATTCACAGTCGATCTCGCCATCAGTTGTATCACTGGCAAACTCAGAGATTGGAATGTTTGCAATCTCTGCGAGCTTTTGCTTAAGGCTTAGGGTTTGTGCATTGTGTGTTAAGGAGGTCAACATCTGAATGATCCTAGGAGCGTAGCGAGAATTATGCGCCATTGACTATGTCTGTTAGTGACCGACTTTGTTTACTGGGGGGTGCAAATACTACCTTTTTGAAGCCCGGAGAAAACATGACTGGGCTTAGGGTTGCCAAAGAAGTTGCTGGAATATTCGAAATATTGTCTATCTTCACCCCATTTGTTGTCCTACGTCTCATTTCAGTGCCAGCAATCATTGCACGTATCGCTGCCCCAACAAGTTTGCATGATACTGTGGAATCGAGGACGTATGCATTACTTTCTTGACTGTAAGCCAAGGCACGGCGTTTCCGGGTGGGTTTCTCAACACTTAATGATGAGTCCTTATCATTTCCTGATAGAAGCATGACTTCATCCACCCCTGTGTCTTTTGATGGCACAGAATTATTCCCTTGGTTTTTCAAGGGCCTTATTGCTACCTTTGGTAAGTTTTTGATAGGGTAATCTATCCTCTCACCGTATTTTTTCAAGGAGATGGTACGTTTAGAAGTCGATGGTTTGTAGGAGAATGGAAGTGAGCTTATGTAGGTGCTCAATTGGGACAACGCAGGTATAGCATGTAATTTCAAACTTGAACACAAACTTTCAGAACACTCTTCCAAAATTTCTGATATCTTCTGTCTAGGGAGTTTGATAACTGATGATGTGGTGGTCGGCACGGTTGATTGAGTGATTTGTGATTGCTTAATGGAATCAAAACTCTTCAAGAGCGATGATACCCTCTTGCTGGGGCCGAGCTTGATGACAAATGATTTGATTGGCGCACCAGAATGAGTAATTTTGAATCGTACATGAGAATTTTTATCAATCCCAGGATCCAGAGCAGAAGAATTTACTTTCTTTGAGATTCGCTTTACTACAGACGGCGATCGGAATGCTAGGCACAGCTTTAATCGTTCCATCTGAGCGCAAGGTAGTGCTTCTGGTGCCTTAACATCGGTAGTTGTATATGACCAAGGTCGCGAGTTAACAACTGACAAAGTTGAGGGCTCATTATGATTGAGCTGAATTGAGAGACTTTCCTTTTGTAATGACGCATTTTGCAAGTGAAGTATCGTGGATAATCCAAGCTGTTCCCATATCTACAATGGTAAGTATGTAATTCACTCCTGAGTATCGATCTCACAAACCTTTGACTCTGCAACAAATTTGCCCAATGACTCAACGATATTATTATCATTTGACTCAACCACTTCTCTTCCATCGATAGTAATGCTGAGATCAATCCGGCATGAATTTCCACTGGAAACCCATATTTCACCTGAAGTTAATGCTTTCAGACACTCATCTACTGACAAGGACTCGAGCTTCCCAGACGGTAATCTAATGGCAACTTCATATTCTGCATGTAGAGACAGTTTGTCCAAGGCAGATGAGAAAGCGATGGGACCAAAACGTATTGTCCTCAAAGACATGGTGGAAGTGGGGAAGCTGGTGAAGTGAAGAAAGATAAAAGTAGAAGAGAGAAATGAAGAATTGTAAAAGCACAAGTTGAATGCGAGTATGAACAGAAAGACAGAGAAATAGACAAATATAGAAATGAATGATGGATGAAGAATGAGCCGATGAAAGATGTTAGTGTTCATTAATAGTAGTGACTGTATAGCACAAAAGGTGTATCAAATTGCATCCATTAGGGAGGATGTACTGCCTTCGTCCATAAATCTCTCATAGAATTTGATAATGAGATGAAAACAATAATGAATGAATGTATTGGTATAATATCACTGTCGCCGGTAGATAATAATGATTGCATGGGATGATGAGTGAGGTGCGTTGCGTTGCCCTTTTATTGATTGGAAAGAAACGGAATACAGACTTACAGTTATCAATGATGACTCGCACGTGAAAGGCGTCTGTCTAGTCTACCTCGCTAAGGTTTAGCGCATGCAAGTCGGAAAGATTTTGCCGGTACCCTAGACTAAAATAGTCAGTGACGGTATTATCCCACAAATAATTTACAAGACCTTGAAGCTCCATCCATGATCCCACATCCCACATCTTACCTCTCTCCCCAAGCACAAGAAACATTCGACCAAGTTTCTCGACAGTGACCAATCCTAGTTCTTGAAGACGATTCATTCAACTCCAAGGTTTTGCCGGTCTTGCAAAAATCCATACGCGCCCCCCCTCCCCCAAGGAAACTACCTTCACCATGGCTTTGAGCAATTTCGGATCAATTGTCCTACAAATCCTCATCTTCATCACGACTCTCGTGAATTTCACTTTCACTCTCACTACGCTAGGACCTTTTCTCCTCCTGGTCCTGTACGCGGTATCAAAAATCTTCTCAACCGCCCCAGAGGAAGACATATTCAAGAGATGTCATCTACGCTACCTCTACCACGATTGATAAACGATGCAGCTCACACAGATTCCCGTGAATCGCAGATATCATATTCTAAAGACGATTTATCTGCGAATGACAGTATATATAGGCAACGATGGCAGAGATCCGATATAGAAAATGGGTATGCGGATGCCAATGGACGTGGGAATATATATACCAACAACAATTCAGACAATGGCTGTTCCGTCGGATCAGAAGCTCTGGTTGTGAAGGATGATCATGGAGTAGGCGAAGTAGACCAGCAGCCAGATACCAGGGAGAAAGCAGCTGCCAAAGTTACGGTTCGGGATCGCATTGGTTGTCTGACATGGACTTGGTTTACTTTGACAATGGCAACTGGAGGAATTGCCAATGTCCTCCATTCCAGTATATCATCTCGTTCTAATTGCTCTGGGAATCAATTCTGACATCCTATAGTACCATATCGCTCGAACTGGTTGCGAATTCTGGGAGAAGTTGTATTCCTCCTGAATCTTGCATTTTTTATAATGATTTGTGTATTAATGTCTCTCCGTTTCAAATGGAAACCTGGAAGTTTCTCTCAATCTTTCCTTAGTCCCTCTGAATCTTTGTATATTCCTGCTTGTGTAAGTCCATTCCAATCATTTTCGTTGTACAATAATCTAACGTATTATCAGATGATATCGTATGTAACATCCTTATCAACGAAACAATTGCTACTAAATTTTAATAGTGTAGGAACAATACTTGTAACGATGTGTCAATATGGCATTCCAAAGACTGGAGTGTGGTTCCAAACTACCATGCATGTGTGCTTTTGGGTATACTGCACTTTGAGCGTAGTGGCAAGCTCTGGTCTTTATTTATTACTTTGGTCCACACAGTAAGTGTAACCTCTACCATGCGGAACATCGGCTTATATTTTTACTAGAGAATTCCCCATTGCTAATATGACCCCTCTCTGGACTTTCCCTGCCTATCCGTTGCTCTTGACTGGTCCAATTGCGGCAAATCTTATTTCTACTTTGCCAGATGCATCTGCAGCTGCACGTATGAATTCTCCTGCAATTGCTTTCGGAGCAATTTGCTTTCAAGGAATTGGATTTCTCCTTAGTCTGATGATTTACAGTGCTTTCCTGTATCGATTGATGACTAAAAAGCTTCCGCAAGAGACCACACGGCCGGGAATGGTAAATTATACTCCGCACGGCATATTTTTTCAGTCGCTTACTACTATTAGTTCGTCTCAGTAGGACCAAGTGGGTTCACAGTAACAGCAATTGTTGGACTGGCGAGTTCTGTCAGAACAAAAATTTTACCAGACGGGTATATGGGCAATACTGATGGCCCGTTTATTCTATACTTGATGGGAAATTTCACGGGACTTTTCATCTGGGGTCTATGCCTTTGGTTTTGCTTGATTTCAATGGGTGCTCATTGGCAAGTCTTGCAGCCTAATCACCCTGAGCATCATATAAGTGCTGATATGACATGGTACGGGCTTTCCTCCATCAATTTGAAAAATAATTACTAACGCATGTAGGAATTCGTTTGTATTTCCAAATACCGCGCTAGCTACAGCTACTATACAAATAGGAACAGCATTTGAGACAAATGTCATTCATATCATCGGGACCGTCATTTCTGTCATACTGGTTGTTGTTTGGCTGGGAGTTCTTTCTATGATAATCAGAGCCTTGTTCTTGAAACGACTTCTTATGCCTGATCAACTTGACGGAGCTGCTTCTCAAAGGAAGAAATGGACGACGAAAGTTAAGAAAGCCAAGAGAAGAAATTCAAGCCGTATCGCGAGATAATTTGACAAAGGTAGGCGGTGGTGGATGGGGTATGTACATTTTGTACATAAGTTTCTGATTCTAACACTTTGTCATAGATTTTAGATATTTATTTGCTCAGATATCAGGATGAGATTAACCTCTTGTAAATTCAAGATAGTTAGTTATAGTACCAATAGATTCGATTCAATATCCAAGACTTGGATTTCCAGAAGCTGATTATCCATTATCACTCGAACAATTTAATCCGAGAACTTTACGGGACCCATACAAAGGTGTTGTGCCTACTTACTTGCGCTGTATCATTATGGAGCATTCTTATCTAAGGACTTTAAGATTAAAAAGAACATATTGTCTTCTGTAAGTTCATCTGCTATCTTACGGTTGAACACTAATGGAGAAATCCAACTGCATCAAAAATGCACTAGTATCTCACTACTTGAAGATTTTCGATAATCCACCAATCAGTTAATTATTTCATCTTTCCTTCGACCTTTTCTTCTTCATTCATTCAATCTTTCTCCTCCCGTTCCTTCCCCATCTTCTCTTCTCTTCTTTCAGTCTCCCCCTTTGCACTTTCCCTTTTCGCACCTTCCTCCTTCGCCCTCTCCTCCCCCTCCTTCATCAACCCCATCCTTATAAATCCAGCTACAAACTCACTCTTAGCTATAGATCCGACTTGCAAATCCACCACATTCAACACTCAACCCATTTGAAAGTCTGAAAAGTTCGCTAGCTGATCTGCTGGAGTTATTAGTAAGTCGTCGGCGAATTTATGTGGCTGTACTGTTACTGCGAATGTAGCGAAGAACTGATTCTTACTTGGTGTACTGGCTGACTTTAATTAGGCTTGGGTGTTCGTCTGGAGAACTGAGCGAGGCATTTGAGTACTGGTCGTCTTTGGTGATTGGATGGTGAGATAGTTAGGTGAGGCTGGGAGAATTGCTGGAAGATTTGTCCTTATATGGTTTTTTGTCGGTACTTCTTGTTGTTGTTGTTGTTGTTGTGTTTTATTATTTAATTGTCTAACGGTCGAATATTTCAATAGTTCAACAGTTCAATAGTTCAATAGTTTAACAGTCCAACAGTCCAACAGTCCAACAGTACAACTCCTATCCGTACGTACCAAACTACTCGCAACGATGAAGTACGACGACATAGTATTTATTTTCAAAGGGAGATCTTTCTCATGGTGGATTCCATTAATAGTCACTGCAAATGTCCTTACCGGCATCTCTGCTTGGGTGATCTTCCATGGACCGCCTCCCGATTCGATTCCACTTGATTTCCTCTGGATATCACCAGGCCCCATCGTTTTCTTCTATAGCTTTACCATGCTCATCATACTTGGAGGTCGAAGTTCGAAACGTCCAAATAAGCGTCCCTACAACGTCGCAATGAGGGATTTGGTTAATCGAATTCAGTGCGCCACGATCATGACCGTACTATCGTGCTGGGCTGTAGTGTCTATCTTCAAGGCACTACTTAGAGACTTGAAACCATTAAGCGAAGAAGGCTCTGAAGAAGGATGGACCGGAGTAATATTACTCGGTTTTCTCACCCTGCTTTTCTGTGCTTTTGTTTTGGCTACAACTTGGCTGCCAATTAGCGCTGACAAATTGGGAGATTTATACGACCCTGTAGCGACCGATGGAGAAAGTATGAAAGCTAGCAATCACAAGGAGTCTAAAGAGGATTGAGGTAGCATTTCAGTGGTGGATTTTACTGTATGGGATGAGCGAACTAGCAAGCTGTGGCATTTTACGGTCTCTAGCGGTCAGAGTTGTGATAATCAGACAACGAGAAAACTTTTCTTGGAATTGGTTCTATACATTAATATCGTCTGATGTTCAAATCTCTTCAGGCACTGAGTCAATTTCAGATATTAAACTCACTTTCAGGGTTGAATATATTTGAGACTTCTCGCCTATTCCGATATTCAGAATCAACAAGATTCCACGGTTTCAGGGATTGAAGATTCAAGAAACTGGAATACAGCTCGGGCTTAGAGGCTGGCCGGGTGCTAGAAACCGGGAGGTTCTTGCAAGTAGTATTTAGATATGGCATTGAAGGCAGTTCTTAGCATCAATTCAAGGAGAGCATGAGGACTCAAACTGCAAGTAATTAGAAAGTTAGTTCTTAGTTTCAAGATAAGCCAAGCTTGTCAGAAGATAATTTTGAAACATCGTTTCCGAAAATATCTGTCCTTTCTCTTGAATCTCAAGCATGATAATTTAAGCTACAATCATTAAGTGTAGTACCGTACCCTTATACGAGACTATTTAATCAGCAGCATCCGCTCCAGAGTGCTGAAGGGACATCATCGGTGAGACTATGACTAGCTGAGCAATGTCAGCTACCTAGCTTAGCATCTTCAATTTCTCCCACTCTTAATTCTCCAATAAAGGTAGTCTTTCCTACTGCAAAGATCTCTGCATTATCCACTTAATCTTCAAGATTCCACAAGGTCGTTTTCTGTAATTGTCTTTCATTGGTGGACTGATAGACTGACTTGTGGATACAGCATAATGAGGCTGAGTAGGCAATGTCTGGCCCCATATATTTTAACTTGATCCATAGTAAGATACCAACTGTTGGTACCTTCTCAAAAAGGATAGGTATCAATGATTTATTAATTCTTTCCCCCCCTTCATCCCATCTATTGTCTCTTCAACATCACCATCTCATACACATATTTCATGAGCTCCTTTCATTACGCGTCAATTTTCAACTCGTCAATATCAGTACAGTTTATTTTAAGAAACGACGACATGAGCCTCTCAGATTTTATATCAGATTCCTTTTTCTTCTATCCGACACTCCCTTCATTCACCACTTTAGTATTAGCGGTACGATGGATCCTTTATGCGGGACCTCCCCCAGACACAGTAAAACAAGATCTCATCTGGCTCTTACCATTTGTAGCATCTCTCATCTACAACACTATCGCTTTGATATTCCTTAGTGTCTACTACACTGAACAATACATCAACAGCCATCCCGAGATCAAACATCTCCTCAGACTTTCGGTACACAAAGTAGCTTGTATATTGAACTTGGCATTGGTGCTGGGTTATCCCGTATGGAGTGGTATCAAAGTAGGGACGGCGGGTCTGGAACCTTTGAGCAGGCCTTTGGGAGTTTATTCATGGTATGTCTTTATGATGTGTACTTTGGGTGTCCTTTTTGTGTATTTTGGTATTATGGCTTTGGTTTTGTGGGGGACTGGGGTGTTTAGAGATCTGAAGAGGTGTAAGAAAGGTGGCGCTATTTATCTGGAGACTACCCAGACATTTGAAAAAGGGCTGGCTAGGAGAAGAGCAGGGATATGTCATTATCGAGGCCTTGATGGCACGGTGGGAGAAGCCAGGTAGGGGGTTGTTGGAAAGTTGACGGGGCAAAGTAGCATTGGATCTTGTGGAGTGGTATTTGTTGTAGAGGGGTATGGCTTGTGAAGAGCGGTGGAGTGTGAACTACATCCTTAGGGTGTAGTTCATATCATTGACGACGTACTGAGGTCTATGATGAACTCCAATATTCATGGCATGAAAGTGGAATTGGGAGGGACACTGATCAATCCGAAACAGTAAGTAGCATAAAGAAAAGCTGTCTCCATCCCAGAAATACGGTACCCAAAACTTTGAAGCGTTTGATGTTGTGTGTCTAAATAACTTTGTATTATTGGTGCCAGCCTGAATTGATCCCCTAAATTATTTTATTCCAGGATATAATAACATGTAGATAGCGTACATGCACCGATAACCAAATGGTACTTGCAATTACTCAACGTAAATCTCGTTCTACCTTTGACAGTATTGAATCTCTTACGAGCACATTCTGTTGTCTTCGACCACTCCCTCCCAAAGCCCGGAACCTATCACGATGAAACATTTCTGCGCGCTGAGAAGGAAGCGGGACTTATCGAAACATATAAAACTTGTTAACAGCACGTAAAATCACTAAACGGAAGTAAAATCCGGGTATGGTGTTGCCTGCTGAGCTGATAGTGCTATTGGCTCCAGCACTCACTTGTTTGCAGGACTCCTTTTGTTCCTGGTATCTTGAGTATGAATCAAGAGAATGGCTTATTGTTTAGATTCAACTAAGACGTTGATAATTAGCTATCGTGCACATCGATGCGATATCGCGGATGTTTGATTCCAGCCACTGTCCTGGTGATTTTGACTTGAAGAAGGATCTTTCCTTCTACGAAACTTTTCGCGGGGTAACCTTAAGGTTATTGTATACGAGAGTGTATGTGGCTTAGAAACTTTTCCAGTAGAACTGCTATAGTCTAAGCCTTGCACTAGCCCAGATCCACTCACTTCTCCTTCCCCGGGTCGTAGAGATTTATTGGCGTGGTGGATCGGACGGCTGGCCTTGTCACATGATACGACGCTTTCCTTGCTTTTGTTCCTAGACCCACTGTCGCCCTTATTTGTTGTTGCTAGGTCTGAAGGTTGCAATGCTACCCTTCATCGCCCGGAAACGCTCACCGAATATAACAGGGCGACAAAAACGCCCTGTTTTATATGAGAGCTAAGCAAGCCACAATATTAAGCGACCTTTGAAGCAGCGACGATAAGTCATAGGTCATGCATAAGCATAGCAACTTCCCGCATCGAGGAAAAGAGGCCCAGCACACATTTTTGCTACAGATCCCTCAACCATCATATTCATTTCTCTCGCCGCTTCAAAAATCATGTCGGAGCCAATGTTCGAAGAAACGTTCGATTGAATGGATGAATACGTCTGTTTTGATCCATCGCCTGATTCAGGCTTGATGGAATCTGACAGGTAAGTTTTTTTTATTAGTATTTGCTAACAAAAAGGGTGGTTTCAAAAGTGCACATCAAATGCAAGCAGACAAGGCCGAGAACGAAATTCATGCTAGCCCAAGCGAAAAATGTCGCACGAGCGAGACCAGCAGTCGTCGCCCTTTCAAATGTCGACTTGATAATTGCAATGAAATTTTCGTCTCTTTTTCAGAGAAAAGCTCACGAAAGGGCTCATAACGGCACAGGACACAATCGTATTCAGCATCAGTATGGACATTGCCGCGAATGCCAAGAGAGCTTTTTCACGAGTTACGGCTTGTATTCTCATATCGCGGAGAGTCAACACAGGGCGTATGCCTGCAGTTGTGGGTCCTTATTCTCGAGAAACGACGTCCTTTCTCGACATATCAAGAATTTTGGGACCGGTCTCCTCCAGTACCCATGTACTTTCTGTAAACGCCATCGTGGTGTCGAGGGCTTTCGTCGCAAAGATCATCTGTTACAACACTTGAGACAATATCATCACCACGAAACCGACGCCTCGACTACGGAATCGACATCGAGTCTCCATGAATTTTATTTTATTTGCACGCATTCAGAATGCCCGCAATATCGTAGTGTTGAATTCGAAAATCTTCCCCTTTCACCGGAAAACTTCCAGGCACCGTTTCGCAGTCAATCAGAGTTCACAAAGCACATGCGCGAAGAGCACAATGAGTGTACCTTCCCTTGCAAAATTAATGGATGTTCACGTGGTGGAAGACGGGGTTATTTCAGAGAGGCAGACCTTGTTAAGCATCATGAAAAAGGGCACCCTGAAGATGAGCCTTACATACGATCAGAAAGGAAATATTCTCCTAATTGTACTGAGCCTGGATGCTATGCACTTGTTGGTCGGCGTACTGGGGAAAAAAGACATGTCTATTATGGACATCTGTCTTAGATGGATATAAGACAGATATACCAGCAACAAAGAAACCTTCTCGAGGAGCATGAGAAGCTCTTCCTCTTCAAGCTGGACATACCATGGAAATAGCTTTGATGCTTAGGATCATAGGTAAACCCAACTTCACAGCATTTAACACGTAATGACAAGATAATCATTATCAGTGTTATCTACCAACTTATGATACACTTTTCAAACATGATCTATATCATGAACGTGTTTTCATTATGCTTGAACTGTCAACACAATCATGTTATTATTAACTTATTCTTTTTGTAATCTTGTGGCTAGTCTTATCTCTGGCGCTTCTTTTCATGCTTTTGTTTCGTTGCTTTTAACTTGATATTTCTCTTTTGATGAAGGAATGTAGAGGTATTGAATTCATTGTGCTTGGGATTTATCTTCTCTTTTTTATTTCCTTATAGTCAGTCTCAAGTACTGGCGCCTCTATTCATGGTTTTCTCTTCATTGCTTTTCATCTCTCTCTATTGATGATTGATATGGAAGAATCGGATTTCATTTTTTCAGAATTTATCTTCTATTGTATTTCCTTGCAGTCAGTCTCAACTACTGGCACCTCTGTTCATGGTTCTGGTGGTTCTCCAATCATTGTTTTTACTTTTAAATCGATACTCTCATTTTGATGGATCGATGCGGAGGAATTAGACATCACTATTCTAAGATTTATTCTTTTTTTTCTTCTCTTTTCCTCATTTCTTACTTAAGACTCACATACCTGTAAATTAAAAAAAAAGTTCATCATTCTTAATCCTGCACATATTACTCGTGATTTAATACTCCCGTTCTAGCATGACATGATGACCTCCAATACAACACCCAAAAATCAACCAGCCCCCAATCTTTCCTCTATAATCTATTCCATTCCCTCAAATTAACACAATAAAATAAGCTGCACAAAAGACATACATGTATCAACCGACCAATGAGCTCAGCACAAGAATATAGCACGAGGGCTTCCGAGCCTCCTACATGGGTATCAAATATCTGTGTGTAGAAGCTAAAGGATGTAACTGTGAATTTCAATGCATGGGATTTTTGGGTTTGCCAGTTGAGGGTAAGATTCTTACCTAAATAGGTTCTTGTACGGAGTACTTGAATCAAAATCACATGGTCTCTCATCATCAGATTTAATCAAGCAAGCATACATATACACACACACAATGATCCCAAAAAAATATATCCATTCATAGCTCATCTATTATTGGCTAAACTTGCCATTACCATGCATTCTCTCCCCACGTCCATTACTTCGTTCTAACACCCCCAGGGAAACTTCTCGCACTAAGCAAAACTCCTTTTACACCCCTAATCTCCCTTTTAACCTTTGCAAACTCATCTTCGCCCTCCTTATCATTTCCATTTCTATCCCGTCCATCCGAATAAGGTCCAGAGCGATAGTTATATGCAGTTGGGAAAACCAATCCTTGTAGATATTCCTTCAACATCGTCATTCTGGTCTCTAGCTCTTCGTTTGCGGATGATTCGTACGTCGAGTCTTGTATTAGTGATGACAATGTGCCCTGTAGGGTTGTCAGACGGGATGCCTGGATTCCGGTTGGTGTGGTTGCGGTATTCGCGTGGGAGATTAGGGACGGTGAACTAGGTGTTTGTATAGGTGATGAGGGAAGAGATGTTTGAACCCCAATGTCGCGGTGGAAGAGCTCAGTGGGATCACTGGTTACGGAGCTAGAATCAGAATCTAGATAATCGGATTGAAAGGATCTACGGTAGTGGTAGGTAGGAGGGATTTCGGAGACGGAATTTTCGAGTTTGTGGATTAATTTTTGAAGGTTGTTGAGAGTGGCGGAAGATAAGGATCGTCGAGATTCAGTGAGGGTATTGAGCATAGGTCGTATCAAAAAGGTATTTGTGCCATAAAGGAGGAAGCTGAAAGAGCCGAAGAGATAGAGAGTAGTGAGAAGGCGATGTTTGGTAATTAAAGGGCTGGAAGGAGATGGTTGAACTAAGAATTCAGGATATGTTATTATAGGAGGTTGATCGCGAGGTGCTGGTGAATAGCTTGTTTGGGTAGTTGGAGGCAGAGAGCGTGGCTGCGGCTGCGGCTGCGGCTGCCGTTGAGGTTGTGGGCTGGCTTCCGTTGTTTTAACAAGAGATGTATTTGTGGCTTCATCATCCCGCGAGATGCCCAGTAGCTCCTTTATATCATCTCTTTCGAGACCTTTGCTTTCTAGAAAAGCAATCTTCTTGTCCGTAGACGCATTCTTCACTTCATCTTCCTCTAAGAACTTCCTTGCCTGCTCGAGTATTACCGTCCGACTTGGTGATTCAACAACTGCTTCTCGTGGCTCGTCGGACTGTTTCTCATCGCCTTGAAGTTGCCATGCAGGCGCACTTGGCTTTTCAGCCTCCTTGTCAGAATCGCTCATCCTGCTCTGTGTGGTTCGTTGAAGAAGCTTCTTGAATAACAAGTGAGAGCTCTAAATTTCCGGCAAGAAAGATAGAATTGTCGGTGTCAGTATTAACATGTGCCTCGGCACTGAAGGCTGCTGACATAATCTCAAGGTGGACTTTTTGATTGGCTATGAATTAGTCGTTTTTGGATGGATGTATCAGCATTCACGACAATTAAACTTCGATACTGTCGCAAATATCTCTTTCACACTTCACAACTTCTGATATTGGACATTGGACATTTACTCCTTTTACCACTCTGTTCTATTACCATCTATCGATCCTGAACATCTTATGAACGACACTCACCAATTGGTTCGACCACTCAACTCTACATCACACACGTTATCACACTGCTAGACCTAGGGATAAACATCAATATACTTTAAGAAGTGGGTATCAACGAGTATCAAAATGTCAGGAAAAGCCGAGCGACCCAGTAAGCGTATACGTAAACTCAGTACTGATTCTGAGGGAGATGGAGAAATCGATTGGACAGATCACCGTGTAAAAGCTGGTAGGGCTGATGCAGCCACCAACAATAACGAGTAAGTCTTTGAACATCTTCCAGATATTGCAATTCCCATTATTCTCGCTGTCGCATTAATCCTCCGTTTGTTCTTGGTAACATGTTACTTTGCGCAAATCTCCGTAATTAAGCGTTACCTTTGATCGTCCACTCTATTTCCACTTTTCGATTTAACCCTCGTGTTGCTTTACGATAATCATATCTTGCGGTCGTCGTACAAACAAGGGACGAGAGACGAGGCACCAGAGAATGAATCTTATTAGCTACGTGGTTGGTCAGTCTGAAAAGACAGGATTGGGCGAATTGGGTAAGAACAGCGCGTTTATGTATGCAAAGCGCCTTTTCACCGGTCATTCTCCGCAATTCTGTCTTATCAAGGCAGTGACCAGGCCCTTGCCAACTGATTCACCATCAACTGTGCCTAAATCACTCCACATCCTTTGCCGTATTATCAATAGCCTCAAAAAGAAACAATCGTGGATCAAGGAATCCATCAAGATCAACCAACCTTCACCCCCCTTTAATTTGTTCACCTCGTATTTTGATTCCTATTTGGAGGCAAGATGTCTACACGTCGCAGTCAGCGTTCGGCAGCTGCCAAAGCAAGAGACGTAATTGTTGTTTCTGAACAGATATCTTCTAGGTCATCACGATCGCGTCGCACCAATCCAGAGCCCGCCTCGACGGCCACAGTATCACGTGGACCAGCACCACCAGAATCAAAAAGCCCAGAGTCAATGCGTTTGACGGTTAAGACATCATCAAGTAAATTGAGAGAAGCGACAAGATCAAGCCCTATCACTGGCCCACCTGTTATGGTTAATAGCAGAGATCAATTTGTTGGTGGCGAGATCCTCGAAGGCAAGAGAAACAGGAAGGTTAGGAAGAGTTACGTTTTAGAATCAGAGAGTGAAGATGATGATGAAGAAATTGAAGATGCTGAAGGCGAAGATGATCCCGATGCGGAGGGTGAAGATGACGACCTAGATGCTGATGGAGACGTCGATATGGATGTGCAACCGACTCCCCCGACCATCCAAATTTCTAAATCGGCGGCTGGAAAAACTAAAATCACTGTGAAGGAGCCACCTAAAGTACCCACTGCCACTGTTGAGCAACAGGAAATGGGTCTCAGTGATGATGACGATGAACTTAGTGAACTTGATAGTGACATAGGAGAAGAAATCGAGGAGGAAGAATTAATGCAAAGTGCAAATGAGGAAGATGCAGAGGGAGAAGATGAGGAGATTGAAGTCGCGGCGGAAGAAGATGAGTTACTTGATAGTGATGATGAAAATCCCGCAAATGAGAGTAGAGGTTCTACTCCCGATCTCAACAAATTGACCAGGAGACAAAGAGCAAGATTTGATGATGCTGCTAGTGGATATCTTATGGCTCTCCCCGATGGTAATTTGTTTCATGGTTCCTAATGATCACGCGCTAATGCCCAGTCAAGAGGTCCAAGTGAAGAAACATCTCACAGCTGAAGAGCATGCTATGAGACGTGCCGAAATGGCACGAAGAAGGAAGAATCTTAGCGAAAAGCGTAATGAAGAAGAGAAGGTAACCGCATCCCGAGAGTTATCCAGTTACCCACCTGGTATCCTTTTTCACAGCTAGTTCACCTTGCTTATACAAATTTAGATGGAAACAATCAACAAGCTTCTTAAGAAGCAAGCACCCAAGACCAACGCTCGCCGCAAAGATCTCAATGGCCCCGTTGTTGACGCGACTCCGGAAGGAGAACCCCAGAAGCCGAACCCGCTTTTCGTTCGATGGGTTAGCAATAAGGACGGAAATCGAATTGGTGTACCAGAAGAGTGGATGGAAGGTCGTAGCGGCGCTTTGTTCCAAGGTGGAATTAAGTCTGGCGGGAATGATATGGGTGGGAAACTGATCCAGGAAGTCTCTTGAGTAAGTCGGACTTGATCATGAGCATTAGTGTTGTAGGCAATACAATCACAGGGTTTTCTAGATAGTTGATTTTAATTCATTTACATTTCTTTTCATTGGGAGCTAGTGCTTTTTCGCTCTATCATAATGCTGAAACATGACGATTTGATCTGAAAAATAAGATGCTCTATGAGAAGTTATCCCCCGCGTTGACCTTGTTCTTCCCCTCGCCATCCGCCGATCCTCACAGTATTGGGAAGCCTTCCGAACCTTCGGCTCAATATCATCATCCCTATCATTCTCCTTCGCATGATACACCACAATCAAACGATCCTTCCAGCCTCTCTCACGCGTCATGAATATAAGCCTATCCATAGCAACATCATGACCGCAAAGACTATCATACGAATCATCATCGACCATCTGACCAATCTCCCATCTCACCACAATACTTTTCACTCTATGTATGCCTCAATGAAAAATCTTCCCAATTGCTTGCGGGGTTTCTAATCGCATCTAGAAGATCTGAATATGAGTATGGGGCTTTAATTAGAAGGACGCCCATACTTAGGAGTCGGGTATTGTAAGTCGAGGTTGCGATTTAATATGCCGTTAGGACTAGATGGTGGGCATTGGGGAGCTTAGAGTTAGGTTCGTTTTGGGTGCATTGATATGGGATGCGCGATTGCGTGTTACGTTGTGTTACGGGTTGGGGTGTTTCCGGGATTGTTGTCTTTATTGTTTCACTATGATCATGGATGGCGGGGAGCTGCCTTTTTGGTTAAGGGGAAAGGTAAAAGGGAAATGAAAACAGGGTTTATATGTATGATCCCGATGGCACAGTCAGGGGATAGAGGCGCTGTATCCCTGAGCATACAGGGCTTATTATATCAAGCCTTGTATCGTATATGCTTTGAGGCGTTTTCTTTTCTAATGATACTTTTATTATTTTAGGCCCTATTATATGTATAGTGTCAAGTAAAACGAGATGCCTGTTTCCGTATCCAAGTAGGACTTTTGTGTAATATTCCCAATTTTTTATGACATGACTTCGGAAATACTAGCCGCCATTTCTGCTCATATAATGGACCAACTGGGTGTGGTTGTTAGAACAGTGACCACGATGCTAAACTCGTCAAGTCCCTAATTGAGAACTGGTAACTTTCTCATTCTGCCATACTGAGCTGAAAGTCAACGAATGCTGTACCATCATCTTTTCACTCGACTCATAGCGAAAGACAGCTTAGTGCATACCCAGGCTTCTTACTTTTGTTCTAACTATCCTATTCGCTCACTACTCTCAACGACTTCAGCACCGTCTGCCCATCTCTTGCAACATCTGTGATTATCTTACCATTTGGGATATTCCATTTACATAGATATGTTTGATAGTGTACATGTGAAGTACTAAATCGGATATATGCGGGTGACTTGTGTGACAGCGGAGGAGACATTGGGTATGTTTCCTAAGAATGGAAATTCACTTACTAAATTAAGGAGCAAACCCGTGTTCCATGCAAGCTTGAAATATATTGCAAGAACAATGCTTGGAAGTGACAAGTTATTGATATATTTCTGCGAATGTTAAAGAATAAATCACAAATTAATACTCGATGATCAGGAATGAAACTTGATTCTCCTTTCAAAACTGCTGAATTGCTGAGGAATAAACCCGTTCAAGTTAATATGTACTAACAATTCCGCTATGTGAAGCCCTGCAAGCTTTCTATCCAGACCAGGAAACCCTCTTTGACTGAAATTCTACTGAGGATAACATTTATTTCTTTGGTACATGAAATAGGTCAAGACAGTAATGAAAAATAATGAGATCAAAGTCGTCTCAAACAATGGAGATTGTACCTTTCATGCCATATAAGTTGCGTGCTCCGGCAATATTCTCTGCTTATAAAAAAGCGGGAAAATTCTCATCAAACCACTTTCCATCCATTCTCCTATGACCTTTAAGGGAGAAACCTACTGACTACTTCTCCCGGTCTTTGAGTAGAAATAGGTACGCATCAGCTGGCATCTTTGCTTGAACTAGCATCCTGTGAAGTCTCCACCATCTCCTCATCACGATCCTCACGCTTCTCCCTCCACCAAATAGTCCAATTCTGATTCGACCACTCCTCCTTTCGCATTAGTCGAATCGCCGCTCTCCAATTCTTAGTATTTCTAATCAAATGAATCGTCGAATTATCACGGTTTCCCTTTCCAAACGGAAGTGTATGTAACTGCGCTCCATTATCCCACGTAACGATAAGTTTTATCGGTTCGAAATTCTCCGGCATACCTGCACTAATTGCATCTTCCTCTGCGCGATCAATAAATGCAAGAAGACGATCTTCCCCTGTTGCATCTGTAAATTCAATGATCGTTGTGATTGTTTCGTGGGAATCTGTTCGGAAGTGAAGGAGTGGGCGGATGAGAGGTCCTGTGATAAGGGTAGCGGCAATCGTTTGTTTCTTTTGCCAGGGCAGTGGATCGCTTTTTTCCTGTATCAGGTGGTAGAGCCTATTTCTGGATATAAGTGGAGGCCATTTATCAAAAGGAGAAACACAAAAGCGGCATGTGGAATGATTTTTGATTTGGGGTCCCAGTTCAGATCCTCGGTACGTTGCCATAGTGTAATCATAATGAGGAAACTTGGTAGAATTAGCTCTAATATTCTTTTTGGCGTTAGTCGATTCCTTTCCCGTGGTGAGCACCAATCTAGGGACAGATGGCTTGGAAATGATTAGCTGGTTAGTGTCGAATGAGTCAGTTTGTGGGACAAAGGAGGAATGTGTATTGGTGTATTTGTCATCGGAGCCGTCTTTGCTGTCCTGATTCATTGAATCGGTTTTTCTGTTGGGCGCAAATACCGCTTTCCTTGAGTCATGAGGAGGTGGAAGAATACGTCGGGGTGCTTTAAAATAGAACATGGGCAGCGAGGAAGTGTCTTTTTCTTCATCAGTTTCTTCCTCGCTATCACCGGAATCCTCCCAGTCATCGGAATCCTTCTTATCACCTGAATCCTTCCTATCACCTGAATCCTTCCTATCACCTGAATCCTTCCTATCACCAGAGCCCTCTTTATCACCAGAACCCTCTTTATCACCAGAACCCTTCCTATTACCAGAATCCTTCTTATCACCAGAATCCTCCCTATCGCCAGAACGCTCTTTATCACCGGAACGCTCGCTATCACCAGGACCCCTGCCGTCATCAGAATCTCCACCATCATTTTGATCTTTGCTAACACTCGTAATATATTTGGAGTACTTATCGTATGGAATGCGGAGTTTGATCTTTTTAGCAACAATTGGTGGAGAAGAAGGGGGAGACGAAAAAGCAGTTGGCGCTTTACTATCCTTATTTTTATTAGAGCCGTTTCTATCACCTTGCAAACCAGGTGGTGGAAACGCTTGCGGGAGTGGGGGAAGCATTGCATCAATTGTTCGATATGCTGGTCGAGGTGAGGGTGGAGGAATCGGAGTACCTTGTCGAGGTGGAGGAATCGGAGTAACTTGTCGAGGTGGAGAAGAAGGGGGAGACGAAAAAGCAGTTGACTCTTTGCTATCCTTATCTGTATTAGAGTCGTTTACATCACCTGGCAGATCAGGTGGTGAAAACTCTTGCAGTAGTAGGGGACGCATAGCATCAACTGTTCGATGTGCTGGTCGAGGTGAGGGTGGAAGTGAATGCACAGAATTAGCTGATTGAGGTGCAGGTAGAGGAATCGGAGTACCTTGTCGAAGTGGAGGAGTCACGCTTGTTCTGAAAAATATAATAGGTTGGTTTCTAGTCAATTGAGGAGTAACCCGAGCAGGAACCCTTTCCGGAATCGTTGGACAAAGGACATAATTCTGACTGAAAGGGCCTCCTCTGAATGGGAATTCGAGGGCTTCGTTTTTGTAGAATTCTTTGATGTGTTCAAGTGGTGACGCGAATCTCACTTGTTTGTTTGAGAGAGAATCAAAAAGGTAATCCTCGTCAACTTCATCTTCCATCATTGAAACTTGTGGAGAGGATAATACGGACTTGATTAATTTCTGTGGAAGTGATTCGGGAGAAGATTCGGGAGTGGATTCAAGAGACGGGTCTATATTCATCGGTGATTGGGATCTTTCCAATTTCTTTAACGAATATTCTGGTTCCTCGTCATCGTCAGAATCAATGGGTGATTCCGGGAATCCCAAGTGCTTGATAGTAGGATCTGACTTCTCGTCAGAATCCATGAGTGACTTGCGGCTTTTCACTTTCTTTGAAAGAGATTCTGGTTCATCATCATAACCGATCTCGCACTTTTCCATATACGATGATTTCCGTTTGAGTAAAGACATTGTTTCTAAAACCAGGACTAAAATTTGAGGTTGTCAAAATGTACTTTAAGTACAATTTTGGGGAAGAATCGTGGCAAAAAGTGCAGGTTACTTAAAATATCTTCTCATTAAGGTATTAATATCGGGTACTCAATATATAATAAAAGTGAGAATAACGCTGTTATTTTGATTGAATGTTGTTAAGATTGAAAAAGAGCTGGAAACAAAGAAGAGTTAGAACATAGATGAGAATAGACACGATATTAGTAGCTGCGTTAGTAGTGATTAGTATTGGTGAAGTAAGAGCGATCGCTTAAATAGGAAAGAAGAAAGGGGTTCGTCTATTTTGCTGGATTGGAAGTAATATGTCTTTGAGAGGGAAAGCCATGGCTAGAAAATGCCTAGTCACACACGGACTGGAAGGTATGTTCCCAATGTTATCATACCCATCGTTACTTCCAATATATTCGAGAATAATTACCATTATTGGGATATGGGCTGAAAATGGCAGGCAAACACGTGACAGATATGTGCCCGTATCGCCGGCCTTGTACTCAATAGGTGAATAATATCATTAATTATCAAAATCACTATGAGTATATGATTCATCGTGAAATAACATCCACCAGGCTACCTCCACCAAATATCAACTAACTCTGAAACAGGGAGTATGACAAGACAGACGTTTTGCATTGGATCTCGGTGATGAGCTACTTTCACGTCAAATGTATAATAGTTCTTGAAAATCAAACAAGGTATCAATATCTTATACAACCGACTTCTTATGCGAAAATATCTTTGTTTATATCAGTACAGAAAACACGAATAAAACCCCCTGTATAGAACCCTCTTCGGGAACTCAGAATGACCTGTATAGCTGTACTCTACAAAGGCAACGTGAAATTTCGACATTGGGCTTTGTAGACCCTTATAGATGATCAAATTTTGACTATAGCATCTTTTGTGAAGTAATAAGAAATGGAATGGAATGGAATTTTTATGGGAGAAGGAACTGCTTTATATTCTGTACAAAGCTGCCGCTTGTCAGCATATGCCAAATTCGACAAAGAAAAACGAATTTAAAAGAAATCATTGACTGGCATGCTAGCACTATGAATTTGCAGCATTAAGCTTGAATTCATGGTGAATATGTTAAAATGAGGCAATAATTTCTATGACAAAATGAGTTAGATCTGAGGGGTTCTAATAAAATCCACCCCTTTCAATGGTATGATAAATTACAATGAAAATTTCATTATAATGACATCTTGTTCCCTTTTAATGGGGTTTAATATTCTCAAGCTGAGGAATATATAAGAGTATGCTGTACCCCATCCAAGAATCTGATGAATAGATTGTGTCCTTCACACTATTCGCAAATTTGACGATCTTAGAAAGTTTTGATTCGAAGCCAGAAGCTTATTAGGTAGTACTCAATACTATTTTATTTCATTCCTGTCAATAGGTGAGTCGTCCATAGATTATTCTTGGACTTTCTAACTTTCCAGAGACTCAAGGCCAGTACTCAAACGAGCTCCCAGGAAATCTTAAATCTATTTAATATGAGTGAACCAAAAGATAGTCCTTTTATTTCCGAAACGAAGGTTCAGCAAATCGACTTTGGTGAGCCTGATTCTGCTCCTGGATCACCAAATCCACCCATTACCGGGAATTCCAATAGTCCATCAAAATTTCTTATGGGCTTAGGAAAGATCCGGGATGGAATTGACTTAATTGCTGAAGAAATGGCACCCAAGGAAAGCCAGATACCAACTACGCCTAACCTTACAGAATGGAAAAGCGATGCCTTGAATCAGCACAGAGCTAGCAGTGAAAAGGAAATTCCTCGATCTGCTGGTATTTTCAAGCCCTCAGATCCTGTTCCTAGCTTTGAAAGACCTCGACGTGGACCGGATGATCAGCCGCACCAGCAACAGTCGAAACAAAATGAGAGCCTTCTTCATCAAGCAAAGCTCTTGGTTGAGAGGTTCGAGCAACTAGCCGCCTCAAACGAACGTAACAGTGATGTCATTACTAAGCTTACGGAGAAATTCGGCGATCTAAAAACAGACTCAGCATCTTTTGATGGACTTCAGGAATTTCTTGACCAAAACTTCCGCGCTCTTCACGGCCGTGCTCGTGAATTAGTCGATGAAAAGCCTGCTTTTGCTGTTCTCATCCATCTATATCATAGCTCCAAATCTGACAATAACACAAGTGTATGGCGTATGTACACTATGATATTTTAATGATCATCCTGAACTTGTACCAATTACTAATTACCCGATAAATAGAAGGGATAACCATCAAGGCCCAAGATCGACCATTCAAGGTCCGCGTCTTGATGCAGAACATTCAAACTGCTATCTCGAACCTTCATCCCGACAAACCCACCAAAGTTATCGAGCTTACGGAAGTTTTTTTCGTCTGGGATGATAATGTGAAGGAGAATCACCAGGACTTTAGTACTTTTGAAAATAACCGTATTTTGGGTCGAGGAGAGGACGGTGGGTCTATTCAGGAGGACGAATTTGTCAACAATAGTCTGGAAGCGATGATGGCAAGAGGCCGGGGTTATATCCATGTCAAGTATCGTCTTGACGAGGTTGAGCAAGCGAAGTGGGGTGGGCGTGAGAGCGAGTAGAATATGGATGGAGGTTTGTGCTTGAAGTGGAGAGTGATGATTATCATCGGACTTTTGCAATGACAAATGCGCTGCAGCTGAAGTAAGATCAGTGGTTGTCGATTCGGTAGCCTCTTCAAATAGGCTGTGGAAAAGAAAAAGGGTTTGCGCCGTCTTTGTCGTGATGGGTCAATGATCACCTGAGAACAACGATTCACTACCTACTATGTTCAAGACAGCCTCATTTTGCGAAAGTCTTGCCTCACATGAATCCTTAACATGTGCGGAGAGACTGCCGCCCTTTAAGAGCGCAGCTCAATGTGAATTACTAGTAAAAATAAGCATCAGTCACGAAGAATTCGCGCAAAAATGCAAAAATTCTCCCATGGAAGAATACCCTGTAGAATTAACCGGATAAAATTACACATCAGTATAACATCTCAAGTCTCCGGAATTTGACCTGTTGGTTCGGCGAGGCCTCGTTGACATTTTCCGGCCGAAAAGCCAGACTAAATGCTGATGGATCAATTTTCTATACTTCCGAATGTGAAGGACGACATCAAATATTCTTCCTATGTTTGAGGCATACGTCGCAAACTGGGAAACTACGAGTGTTGCAGAGATGCCTTCCCTTGTCAGAAAACATCACGTTCAAACTTCCTTATGACATTTTCAACACCAGCTTCTTTATTTCTCTTCTTTCGATGCAAAAAAATCATCACTCGTTTTGGAATCAAATTTTTGAAGCACCAAATCCACATCAAAACAAATAAAAACAAAAAAAATGAATCTTTCAGTATTCAAACTTTTGGCCCTCTTCTTTGGCGCGACCTGGGCTACTATACCTACACTACCAACTGTCTTATCCGCACTTCCGCAGTCAACAATTCAACCAGCTCTTACTGCGGCACAAGCAACTCAGAGAGCGATTTCTCCCGTTTCTGATGTTGGTGGTGAGGTCTTTAGCAGATTTGTTCAGATATGGCTCGAGAATATGGTAAGATATCATGCTGGGTGTCCCGCACACTTGGATTTTCACAAATACCTTTTACTATAGACTAGACTGATATGTTTGGTACAGGATTATAAGGAAGCTACCAATGATCCCAATTTCCAATGGCTTGCTGCTCAAGGCATAAAACTCACCAACTATTGGGGAGTGACACATCCATCTCAACCCAATTATTGTGCAGTTGTCGGGGGTGACACGTTCGGCATGGATGCAGATGAATTTGTTCAAATTCCTGCCAATATATCCACTGTAGTAGATTTACTCGACACCAAAGGTATTTCTTGGGCAGAATACCAAGAAGATATACCATATGCTGGCTTTCAAGGCTGGAACTTCTCGGCCGCGGATCCATTCCAACAGGACTATGTACGCAAGCATAACCCATTGGTGATGTTCGATTCGGTCACCAGCAACGCTACCAGACTTAGTTTGATCAAGAGCTTCAAGTTGTTTGAAGAAGATCTGGCGAACAAGACTCTACCACAATGGTCTTTTATCACACCGAATATGACAAATAATGGCCATGATACCAACGACACCGTTGCTGGAAATTGGTCTCGCATGTTCCTTGAAGCTTTGCTCACCAATGATTATTTCATGAATGATACACTAGTCGTGCTCACCTGGGATGAGAACAGTGAAGACGACGAGGAGAATAAAATGTTTGCTATCCTTCTTGGTGGTGCCATTCCACCTGCTTTCAAGAACACGACCGACAATACTTTTTACAACCACTACAGTATGCTTTCAACCATAGAGCTTAACTGGGGACTCCCTTCACTTGGTCGTTGGGATTGTGGTGCAAATGTCCTTGGGCTTGTTGCAAGTAAAGCAGGATACGACAACTATGCAGTAAATACCACTGAGCTACTTTTCAACTCATCCTATCCAGGTCCTCTATCATCCGAGAGATTCGATCCCGTTTGGCCATTGCCCGACACGAAAGCAAATTGCGGTTCAGGTCAGGGTGTCTTGAAAAAGATCGTTGATGGATGGGGCAAATCTGATGGCACATATAATGTTCGTATTGGTTTACAGGTCTTGCTTTATTCCATAGCAAGATCCACCCATCGATTCCACACTCCATCCACTGCTCCCCTTCTCCAAACACATCTTCAACTTCCCATTCCCAACCAACATTTTTGTGCGGTAATGACTTGCTAACTCTCTAATTTGCAAAAGTATACCGACTCATATCCATATGATAATGTTAGTGGGGATAACACAGGAGGTAAAGCCAGTCCGGCAAGTACATCAATTTTACCACCAGCCACAACTATTATACCTTCTTCACCCCTCCCTTCGAAAAAATCAGAGGCTATGGACTTGAAGTATGGTGGAGGCAGCTCAGTAGCATTGATAATGGGATTTGTTTTTGTCCTGTTGATGGGTTGAGAATCTTGGGCGTCCGACAGGCGAGCAATTGCATTGATATGAGGAATTTTTGGAAGTTCTATGAGTCGCAGGTTTTCTTAGTATCAAAGCCCAATTATGCCTGCCTATCAGGAATTCGCCCCTTGTTGGAAGCCATAGTTTTTAGTTTTCTCCAATACATTGTCTAGTTCAACTGGCGGATAGTTTCTGTTCCATCCTTACTTTCGACGCCCAGGCGTCCGCGGCGTTACTTGGCGAACTGTGAAAGTCCATTTGATTGTTAAATCTGAATTGGAAGATTGAAAGGTGCTGTTGGGTATAGACAGGTACACAGAGCTTGTGCTTCGTGAAACAGCCCACTTGGCCCTCTGTGGTCTGACGCCAATGCCCATTCATCTCGACCCTCGTTGTGCAACGTCTTCTATCCCCTCTATAAGACCTGCATCTTGGCATGCTAGGTGCGTTCACACCCCGTGTTCTACAGAATGTCGGACCAGATAGCAGACGAACCAAAAACCTTGAGAGTGCTGCTGTGTTTCAGCTGTACAACATAGCCCATTCCTGCATTTGATATTGTACTGCTGTGCCTTCTTGTTGATAGGTATGGGTGGCCATATAAGTTCATCACTGAGGAAAAGTTCCACACTGATCACGATGATCAATCCATCTCAGTCAAATCATTGTTACTACATTACCCGTGAAACATGATACCACCCACGCAACATGATTGTGATCACACACAGCGTGGGATTTTATAGAACCAGCGAACGGGTTCTCGTCTGCACTGCCACACGCAACCTGCAGAAGACCTAAAGTGTTCATAAATTGATAATGGTGAGGTGGGGCTTACCGTCAAATTGTCCAACCAATCAGAAATTGATAATTACCTGCATGCTTGGTTTCATCATGATAAGTGGATAAGAATTTTTAAAAAAGAACCCTAGAGTTACACCGGGACTTACCTATTTGGGAAAGCCACAGGAACCAAATAAAAAGTTAAAAATGACGAGCCTCAGCTGTTTTACCTTTTTTAGTTACCTGATTATTTATGGCTGTCATATGTATGTAAGGTTATTTATATTCATATCCTCAAGGCCACGAATCATATTCCAAGGTTATTCCTTTGATTTTATATTTAACCTTATTAACTTGTCTTCATTTGTACAAAGCGTGGAATACAGAATACAGAAGACAGAATAGAGAAGTCGTACACCTTGGAAGCACCATAATCACCATAATCGCCATTATTATCTTCTCCACTATATTCATTCATCACGCTCAGCCTGTACCCTGACCGCAACATGTTACCAATTATATTATATCACTTACGATAATAAGATCTTGCAATAATACTACGTAACTTGATGTTGGAGACCCAGAACATTCAACATAGCTTCCTCCCAGGCAGCTTCTAATCCCTCCTCTCAATCACGACTGGATCAACTTCATCGACTCAATCACGATAAGATAAACTCTTTGAGTAGTCTGGACAGGGGAGGGAGTTTATACAGTGATAAGCGTCAACATCGACCTAAAGATAGCGAAGAAATCGAACTTGTTGAATATCCTAGCGCGCAAGACGGCCAAGCTCCCAATTCGCATTTAACTGAGCGTGAAAGGAAAAGAGCGGAAAAGAGAAGAAGACTTGAGGAGGCTGATGAAATGAAGTTCTCCCATAGTATTCAGTTCAATGCTGTTCCAGATTGGAGTAGTCATTACATTGCTTACAGCAATTTGAAGAAGTTGTATGTATTGTCGCGAATTGTGTCGAGAAATGATACTGATGAAGTTTTTTCTTTAACCCGCAGGATATACCAGCTTGAGAAAAATGTTCATCGTCCTTCTACTGGCGCCGAAGATGCCGAAAACTCTCCTCTTATAAGAGCGGTCGAAGATCCAAATGCTATCTTTCGCAGAGCGCTGGATGCGGAATTGGAAAAGATATCTTCTTTCTACGAATTGAAGGAGCGTGAGATTTTTGGCGAGGTATCAGAACTATTAAAGGAGGAAGAGGCATTTGAAGCGGAAATTTTGGAAAATAATCAAGCAGATGGAATGAATGGAGCAGATGGCAATGGTCATCCAAGAACCTCCAGCAGCGATCGTCCGCGACAAGGGAGCATTTTCAAGCCTTTTGTTCCAAAGGGAAGGCGGCGTTCAAGCACAATGAGTCGATCAATAGATGAAGGCGCGGAAGATAGTGATGATGATGATGACGATGAGAATACCGCGCTGCGCAAAACGTCCAGGCCAACAACTCAACGAAGCAAAAGCTCTCCTTATGATGCGAATACTGGAAGACATGGAGTTATTGAGGATATGCGTGCGTCGGCAGAGTTAATCAAGCACGGACGGAGGAATAGCCATAACTATGAGGATTTCGCTGAGCAGGCCTTCAATGCATTATATTCGTCGGGAATCACGTTGAAAAAGCGCGCCGTCGGTTTATATGTGTCACTTTGTGAACTGAAATCCTTCGTTCAGCTTAATCAGACGGGCTTCAAAAAAGTGTGCAAGAAATATGACAAGATCTTGGATAGAAATCTAAAGTCTAAGTACCTCCAGGATGTGGTAGCTCCCGCATATCCTTTTCGCCCGGAAACACTTAAACACATTGAGGAGAACATATCACGAGTTGAGCGCATGTATTCCAATGTGGTAACTCAAGGGGATGTCGATATGGCGAAAAAGGAATTGCGATCACATCTTCGAGAACATGTTGTTTGGGAAAGAAATACAGTCTGGAGGGAAATGATTGGTATTGAGAGGAAAGCTCAGGCTGCGAATATGGGTATCCGAAGAACTTTACTTGGTGCGGATAATGATCCATCCAAACTCCGGTTACAAGGAGATGATGCCGATATTCCTGACATGAAGGAACTCTCAACACCAGTTGGAAGAGTGAAATGTCCAAGATGGCTCTTCAGTTCGACGATGTTCACATTGGTTGGAATTATTACCGTCTTTATTCTACTACTGCTTATTCCAATCATGAAGAAGCCGGAGCAGCAAAATTGTTTAGCAATGCTGATATTTGTCAGTTTGTTATGGGCTACTGAGGTAACAAAATCCGTGAAAGTCTAGAACGTCCTCTTTTATTAACTCCTGTCTAGGTCATACCTCTCTTCGTTACATCTCTCATGATTCCTTTCCTCTGTGTACTTCTTAAAGTGGTCCGCTCTGATGATAAACCTCATCATCGATTGGAAGCTCCAGCCGCTGCGAAGTATATCTTTTCCGCAATGTGGACTCCAGTCATCATGTTACTACTTGGTGGATTTACAGTAGCAGCAGCATTATCAAAATATGACATTGCTAAGAGAATTGCCACTTTCGTTCTAAGCAAAGCGGGAACGAGGCCAAGAACCGTACTTATCACCAACATGTTCGTGGCAGCTTTTGCAAGTATGTGGATTAGTAATGTTGCAGCGCCTGTTTTGTGCTTCTCAATCATCCAGGTAAGCTTATCCTCGTGCCACCGAGGTCTGTCACTAATAATATTAGCCCATGCTCCGCAACCTTCCTTCTGAATCTCAAATGTCGAAAGCAGTCATTCTTGGCATTGCACTTTCGTCTAATATTGGTGGAATGCTCTCTCCCATTGCATCTCCTCAAAATATTGTCGCCCTTCAGATTATGTCTCCACAACCAGATTGGGGAACTTGGTTCTTCATCGTCTTGCCAGTTGGTATAATCTCCATCGTCCTTATCTGGATTCTTTTACTTCTCACCTTCAAACCTGGCCGTGGAACCACAATTGTTCCCATTCGTCCAGTCAAAGATGCATTCTCGGGTGTTCAATGGTTCATTACCCTTGTCACTTTAGGTACCATCGTTCTTTGGTGTGTAAGTCATCAACTCCAATGGATCTTTGGTGATATGGGTGTGGTCGCAATCATTCCAATTATTTTATTCTTCGGAACTGGTATCCTAACTAAGGAGGATTTTAACAATTTCTTATGGACGATTATAATTCTCGCTGCTGGAGGACTTTCACTTGGTAAAGCTGTTAATTCATCGGGATTGTTACATACTATTGCTGGTGAAATTACTGCGAGCGTTGAAGGTTTCAGTCTCTATAGCGTACTCGTCGTATTTTCTTGCCTTGTCTTGGTTGTTGCAACTTTCATTAGTCATACTGTCGCAGCTCTCATCATTCTCCCATTAGTTCATAGTGTAGGAGCAGGCATGGAAGAACCACATCCTAATCTTTTGGTTATGGGTGCTACATTAATGTGCAGTGCTGCTATGGGATTACCTACCAGTGGATTCCCCAATATGAGTATGTATATCCTTTTCTTTCATTCACATTTCAAACAAATGCTAATAAATGATAGCGGCAATTATGATGGAAGATTCACAAACAGGATTAAGATACTTACAAGTGAAACATTTCATCACTCGTGGCGTACCAGCAAGTATCCTTACTTGGCTAGTGGTTATTTCGGTTGGATATGGTTTGATGAGGGTGGTTGGGATGTAATACATTATGTCGATTTTTATCATTAGATTGTGATGGGATAGGGATACGAAAGGAGGGACAGGGAAATGGAAAGGGAAAGGGATTAAAATAAATAGGCATGCAGCATTGGCAGCGATAAAGTTAGACATTTTTCATATGATTTTGTGTAAGTAGGTAAGATGGATAGGATAGTTTATCAAATCACATATTTGAATGGATTAATTTACATTCTTTTGCAGCACTGATCTACATTCTACATTCTCATCGTCGACGTCTCATTCCTCAACAATATCATGAAAGTTTTCGCAAGGAATGCAGTAATCGAAGTTTCGCGTTTTGTGTCTAGGTGTGTCAGTGAGTCGTGTAAGTGTGTTTATAGGGAGGTATCCCCCCTTGAATGCTTTTTTTCTTTCCTTTTTTTTTACCTTTTTTCTTGCTCTGTTGAGAAACTTGGTTTGGATTTCGTTTTCATTAAAAAAAGGGCTCTTACACCACCAACCACCAACCACACTCCTTCACCAAAAACAAAAAATCATGCACTTCCCCCTCCCCCCTCCCCTCTCTCCTCCCTCTCCTCCCTCTCCTCCCTCTCCTCCCTCTCCTCCCTCTCCTCTCTCTCCTCCCTCTCCTCCCTCTCCTCCTCCCCCTCACCCAAGCCATCGCTCTTCCCGGCCCCGTCGCAGAGGAAAACTCCCCCCTCCAAACCCGCACCAACGCACACCTCAAACTAACCCCGCATAAAATCCGCCATACGATCCCGCGTCAAGCACCCGTGGAAGCAGATATTGAACCGCCGAGAGATGATGGATTGGTGCCGTTTGCAGGGGTGGACCGATCGTGGGGAAATTTGTTAAGCCGACTTTTACGCCGGGGCCGATGGATTTTGTACTGCCTTTTGCTAATAGTGTTGTGAGTTTTTTTTTTTTGGGGGGGGGTGGGGGGGGGGAGGTGATGGAGTATTTTGGACTTTGTGTTGGTGAAGGTGTTTTTTTCTTTTAGAGGGTAAAGAGGATGAGGATGAGGCTGAGAAGAGGTTTTTTGGGTTTTGGTTTGATTTTGATTTTGATTATTTTTTGCTAACGTTTTTGGTTTTTTCTGTGAAGGAATTGAAAAAGCGGAAGGGAGGTCATACAGCTTTGAACGTGTGTATTTTTT
Organism: Sclerotinia minor; assembly: GCA_025389075.1. NCBI lineage: Eukaryota > Fungi > Ascomycota > Leotiomycetes > Helotiales > Sclerotiniaceae > Sclerotinia > Sclerotinia minor. The sequence goes on from QRFH01000008.1 coordinate 1,410,796, forward strand.
TTATTTTTTGTTAATTATCTTTGCTTTTTGTTTTTATTTTCTTATCTTGTCTCTCCCATCTCATTTATTTTACATTCCTCCATCTGTTTCCCTCCCCTTCAGACACATACACAAAAACACAAACTAACCCTCTCCTTTCAACCCTCTCTAGGCATTCTGTCCCTACCCCGGCACAGCCTACTGCTGTAACTCCAACCCTGGAACAGGAGGAACACTTTGTCAATGGAATGGCGATGGTCATTTATCGGGTTATGAGTTGATTACCGGTGGTGAAAGTGTTTGTTGTAGTGAGCTGGGCTGTAAGGGGATGGAGGGGTTGAAGGAACCTATTACTACTGTTTAGGTTGGTGGTAGAGAGAGGGAAGGGGGGGGGAAGGTTTGGGAATGGTGGGAGAGGAATGGGGAAGATTAGGTGGTGGGTGAGGGGTTACGGGCGGTGAAGAATCAATTTGAATTAGGGGAAGGGAGAACTGCAAGGATATGGAGAGGAAAAGCAACGGAAACAGAAATCAATAAATGGTAGAGGTATGAAATGAATGATGAAGGGGCGTAAGAATGTCACAAAAGAGAACAGAAGCGAGATATCTAGACTTTATGATATCGATATGTTGGAGTTTCGGCAATTTTTCTTTCTTACACAACAATATTTTAAATTAGTTTGGGTTTTCAAATTGAGATTTTAAATTATATTGTTGCTTGCTATTGTTTTATTTTTTGCTTTATTTTTGAAAATGTTTTGTGGTTTGGCTATGAATGGGTATTAGATGGATGGGTGGATGGATAGATGATTTTTTGTTCAGATATAATTACACTTTAAAAATAATTGAGATATATTTGCTGTTTTGACATTTGTTGATCTAATATCTTGTTGATTTCTCAACTGGATATTGCTTTTCCTTTCTAGGTGGTTAGGGCTTTGTGTTGGTACGAGAAGGACACGGAAGACGTAGCACCCACGGATTGCGTAGGTCCTGTATGTCTAATTGTATTCTGTCTAAAGAGCTAGCTACATATTGAAAGTAGTAAGTCTTATATAGACTTACTGAAAGAGCTAGTCTCTTTCGCATTCGCTTAGGGCTTTATTACAGTAGCTATACTACAGTGGTAATTGAATTGAAGTCATTCACTTCGTTCACACACTTTGATTACGAATATGGATAAGATAATAAGGCTATAATTATATAATATAATATATTGAGACTTTAGCAGTAGGAGATCACATTTTGTCTTGGCTAATTTCTGAGTGTCATCTTAAGGTCACTTGATTTCGGGATGAATGGATTAAAGTGTTGGGAGCATCAATGGTTGATACTGGAAGATAGGTCGTTGAAGTAATGAGAACTAAGAAATACACAGCATCACCTTCACCTTGCATAGCAACAGCAACAGGCTCCGATTAAACTCTATCTTAATCTCACTGTCACTCTATTTACTATCCCTATTTTCAAAGTTGCCTCAGCATTAACCATCACCTAGTCTTACCTGCAGAAGTGAAATGCCAGTAATTATGTGTGACGCTTACTAGAGAGTAGATGAATAGGTTGAAAGTGCATCTTGCATGGTTTGTCATCACTTGAATATTTGATTAATGTCAATGTATGTCTTTTGCTATATACCTAACTACCAATACAAGATAATAAGCCGATATTTATGAAACCGTGGCTAAGTGAGATCTTACATTACTGGCACTCAACCCAAAGTCAAGATGGAAGCATTGACTAGGATTCCATTGTTCAAATTGATTATGAAACTTAAAGAGGACTTTATTGCATTAGTCTCGTAGATACATCAGTATGCGGATTGGCTTCTGAAAGGTTACTATCATATGATCAATGCCAGTCAACCATGTTCCAGCTCGACCAAACCCATGATTATCAACAACTGGCCGCCGTTAAAGCCTTTCGCATATTCTGGATGTAGTGGTTTTATTGATATCATTTCAAAAGAGGTTGATCCTTCACACTGGTTATCGCACGAGTGAAGCTAACACAGCTCCACTTTACAGAGAATATCCGGTAGTCTGGTAGTCAATGATGAAGATCATTTCTTCCTGATGCCAATCGTAACGTTTTTGAGCCTTAGATCTTCATAGAAAAGGCAATGGAGATTCCATGTGACAACCAATCATCTTTTATTTGAGCACATCCGAAATATTCTTCTGTGTCAAAGGCCGCCAGGAGTGAGTGTTTTTTGGCTGAGTCTCGTCTGACCGGTGTCCGGCTTGCTGGAGAATTGAGTAGCAGATTCAGCGCAGATCATCCAATATTCCGGACTGGAAGCCTAGATTTCAGCTTTGAATAATCGGAATTCTTTGAAAATTTGAATATAATTCAGTGTTTCCAAGAGTTTAGAATATTTCTACTACATTTTATTGTTTAATTTATTTGAACATTTCACTATGTACAGAAATTCAAAAGCTTCTCATTGTTGGATTACAGTCCAGAATATTGGACATCCTGCTTCAAGGTAGGCTAAGACATAAGCTCTATAAACTTATATTCAAGGAAGTCACCAAACTTCATCATCGATGCTCGGTCGTCGCTGTTGGAGCTTTCGGTGTGATGAGAAAGTAGCAATTGTCATATCGGGTATGATAGATGACTACAAGGACCACTAATATGCAGTCTGAAATCTGCCTATGGAGCTCCTTGATAGATCTTGCTCGCCCGCTAAATACCAATGTGAAGTTCGACGCATCTGCATGACTGGAGTATTCTTCGTAGCCTATCTCTTCTCTTCAATATACAGGTTTTCTTTTTGATCAAAGCCACAGACCTCTCTTCAGTAACTTCACTTCTACCCTTTGCAGTCGGATACCGGCTCCATCTTTCGAATTCGAAATGTCATCATATGACCAGAGTATCCCTATCACTGTTGGTAGTGATGACACGTATATTTTTCTCCCCTCTGGATAGTGGCACATTCTCTCCATCCGTAAACATGAGCTTGATCGCCACCTAATTTTGTAAATTTCTACTACTTTCACTGCTTTTCCTCTTGATTCATACTCAAAAACTATTTTAAGATGAAACTTACAAGTCCTCGTTTCCTCTCGTTTTCTAGTAAAAGGGAGAAATTCAGAGGTAGCGAGAATAATTTCCGAGAGATATAGAATAGAATACAGGAAAGAGCTGACTATGATAATCCTTATTGCAATTCTTGTCATAAACAACGCCAAGTAGATATCTTTCAAAACATTAGCTGGTCTGGAAGTGGGTTATTGTAGTTTTATATGATTTAGCGAGATCTTTAGGGAATAGGGGTATTAAAAATACCCCTCACGTGGTTGCTCCCAACAATTGATTTGACAATTCCGGGAACCAACTTCTCATTTACAACACCAAGCTCCCACTCGGAGACAAAGCCGAACCCTACACTCTATCAATAAAAACATAACTGAGCAACCCAAATCTGGCGAATAATATACTATACTTGTTGTAGACAAGTATATTTCTACCAATCATCTGCATTAAAGCTCGCGCCTACAATACAGTTAGCACCTGTAGACCCCCCACCCCCCAAAAAAACCCAAGATCCAGATCAGGAAGAATTTCAAACTTATTTACATAATTCAGCCAAATAACAACATCATAGACGCCATCAACAAAAGAGGCTCCCAACCAGCTCCCCGCAATTTTCCAAAATCTCATCAATTAATCAATTAACCAACTTTCCAATCTCACTCCCGATAATTTCACCTGCATTCTGCAAGCCCTTGAGACTGTATTCCCCTTTTTACCCATGATTTTATTCATCATGGCAGCGGCGATGTATGTCTGTTGTCATTTCAGATATGAGTTTAAACTTTCGGTTAATCAAGTTCTTAGATGAACTCAAGTCGAAGATAGCCCGCAACACTTAGAAAGTTACGATGCTCGTTTGTTTTTTTTGTACATAATATATTTCTAGAAGATTTCTTCTTTGGATGATCATTTTCACAGATGACTACTCAACGCCTAGACCTTTTATCTGGAAGCTCTTGTTTTACAATAGGAACTATATAGCTATTCAGCTATTCTATGTTCTAACCTGGCAGATTCAACTGTCGAATGGACGCTTTCTTACTTTAAACAATGTCTAATATAAAAAAAACGATCCGAGTGCGCCTTGGATATTGTGTGCTATGCAAAGAGCAATAAATAAAAAAGTGGTATAACATATTGTAAATATTGTAAACTTTATTTGTTTTATGAGTTAATCATAAAGGATATCTTCTATATACTCTATAGCTTTTACCAGCTAGCAATATATCTATTTATAAACGCCGCTTTGTTGAAAATACAACCCTAACACGTTGAATGTGTTTTTAGCCCCCTCATATAACTAACTTGTTGAAACGCTAATCGAAATGCAAAACTAAATATATAAAACTGAATTATTTTTTAAAAGAGGCCGTCGATTTCTCCGGTCTCAATATCAACATCGACGTTAAGGTATCCAGGTGCGGTTGGAAGTCCAGGAATAGTTTGGATATCTGCTGCAAGTGCATAGCTATAATGATGTTAGGAAAAGTAACGAAAGTATCATGCAGGGAAACTTACAGGTAACCAGCTCCAGCAGCTAATCTTACATCCCTAATTGGAACCGTGAATCCAGTTGGTGCACCCTTAAGTTCTGGGTCATGGGACAAAGAGTACTGGGTCTTCGCAATACAGATTGGCAAGTTTCCGAAACCTTGCTTGGTGTATGTATCAACCTTCTTTTGAGCGATCTCGCTGAACTCAACCTTATCAGCTCCATACATATCTTTACCAATAGCTTCAATGCGAGTTTGAACATCTCCGTCAAGACCGTAGAGAAGTTTGAAGTTCTTCTCTTTCTCGCTCGCAGCGATGACACCCTTAGCGAGATCAATAGCTCCCTTACCACCTTCAGCCCAGTGATTAGCTGGAATGGCATCTTCGGCACCAGCAGCGATAGCCTCTTCTCGAATAACTTCAATCTCTGCGTCGGTGTCAGTCTCAAACTTGTTGATTGCAACAACGACCGGTACACCATAGGATTTGGCATTGGAGATGTGTTTCTTGAGGTTGACACAACCCTTGCGAAGAATCTCAACATTCTCCTCTCTGTAGATTTGATGAAGAGCGGCACCTGGAGCGATTGGTGGGCCACCACCGTGAACTTTGAGCGCCCGGACAGTTGCAACAACCACGACAACGTCTGGAACAAGTCCAGACGATCTGCACTTAATATTGAAGAAACGCTCTCCTCCCATGGTAAAATCGAAACCTGCTTCAGTGATGACAAAACCAGCCTTCTCGCTGTGGTTCTCATCAGGCTCAGTACCAGCGAGTTTCAAAGCAAGTTTATCTGCAAGGACCGAGCTAGCACCAATACTGATGTTCGCAAATGGTCCAGCATGGACGAAGACGGGTGTCCCCTCCAAGGTTTGCATCAAGTTGGGCTTGATTGCATCTTTCATCAATGCTGTCAAGGCACCACCTGCACCGAGATCATCACAAGTGACAGGATCGCCATTCCTGGATGATCCAATAACCATGCGGCCAAGTCTTTCTCTCATGTCGTTTAAGTCGTTACTGAGTGCAAGGATGGCCATACACTCACTAGCGACGGAGATATCGAATCCAGTTTCCCTAGTTTGGCCCTTCTCGGTACCAGCAGTACCAACGGTGATACCTCTCAAATGACGATCATTTACATCAAGGACACGTCTCCATGTGATTGTCGAGGGATCAATATCTAATCTTGCAAATCGATGGATCTCATCTTCGGTGAGGTCATCAGGGTTGGTCTTGGTGATACCGAGCTTCTTCAGTCTACGGAACATGATTGGCTGAAATTCACGCTTGCCCTTCTTTGCCGGAACAAGGCGCTTATAAAGCGGGCCGTCCTTTTGTGTGTTCTCGTGAAACATTCTGGTCTCGATTGCAGCTGCTAATAAGTTGTTTGCAGCCGTGATTGCATGGATATCACCAGTCAAATGAAGGTTGAATTCATCCATAGGAATGACCTGACTGTATCCACCACCAGCAGCGCCTCCCTTAATACCAAAGGTTGGCCCTTGACTTGGCTGACGGACATTAGCAAATGCTATACGATTGAGATGACCAGCAATAGCTTGAGTGAGACCCATAGTAGTTGTAGATTTACCCTCGCCAAGAGGTGTTGGTGTTATACCAGTCACAACGACATAACGACCATTGCGTCGGTGTTCAAGGCGCTTGAGTAAGCTCAAGTCCACTTTACCTTTGTATGCTCCGTAAGGCTCAAGTTCGTTATTGGCGATGCCAATTTCTTGTGCTACACGTGTAATTTGTTTTGGGCGTTGAGCTCTTGAGATAGCGATATCCGATGGTACCGGGGTTTGAAGCTTCAAAGGTAGAGGCTTGATAGCTCTAGCTTTCTGCTGATCAAAGTAAGCTTTTGCAGATTCGACAACATTTTGCAGAAGCATTGCGATGGTCATTGGCCCCACTCCACCGGGTACTGGTGTGATCTGAGAGGCAACTTCCACAGCAGATTCGAAATCAACATCCCCAACAAGTCTCTGACCAGATTTCTTGGTTTCGTCAGGAATAAAATTAGTGCCGACATCAATGACCACAGCACCCGGCTTTAACCACTCTCCTTTGACAAAGTTGGCTTTGCCAATGGCTGCAACAACGACATCTGCATTCTTGATGAATTGCTCAAGGTTTTGGGTCCTTGAATGGCATACTGTCACAGTAGCATCGGCATTTTTGAGCAGGTAACTGGCAGGGCTTCCCACAATATCGCTGCGTCCAAGAACGACCGCATTCTTGCCCTTCAGATCCACACCGCTCTCCTCGAGCAGGACCATGACACCTTTCGGCGTGCATGGTATGAAAAGAGGATGTCCTCCACGCTTCGCAAGTTCTCCAATGTTTGATGCTCCAAAACCGTCTACATCCTTCTCGTCAGACACAGCAGAAGTTACACTGTATTCGGACATATGCTTGGGGACCGGCAATTGAACAAGAATACCATGAACGGACGGATCATTGTTCAATCGCTCGATTTCGTCAAGGACCTCTACTTCGGTTGCGGTCTCAGGGAATGGGATAAGTTCACACTCAATCGCTGCCTAGATGTCCATGAAATAAGTTTAAGCTCGAAAGAAATTATGGAGAATCGCTAACCTCTTGTGCCGCCTTCAACTTCATACGAACATAGGTTGCTGTACGATCATTAGTGAGCCATTTCGACGTGTCTCAATCAGAAATACATACTCGAGTCGGAGCGATCGCCCACTGCAAAGGATCATATTAGCATAAACTTCTTATAACTTTCTCGTTGAGAGTTACCTTGAATAATCTTCAATGAAGGCTTGAACCTTGGATTTGTCTTTTGGGCATCGTCGATTTCGGCATGAATCTTTTCACGAATTTTCTTCGCGATGGCAGTGCCATCAATCTTTGTAGCTGTCATTGCTGCTGGAGTACTCGAAAATTGCCTAGTAGTACTGTTGCGCGGAATGGAGGAAGATATAAGAGAGACCCTCGTGGGGGATGAAAAAGTCGCGTGAGATGATTGACCCCGCAGTTGAAGGATTTGTTGAGCAACTCTCGCAAATGAACCCGAAGGAGATAAGGAACTCAACAAGGCTCGATGCTGAGTAGGAAGAGAAGTTCTTGATCTTAAAATTGAGGAAGAATTGGAAAGAGTGAGACAATTCAAAGAAGGTAACATGTGCAAATTGTAACCATTGAACCGGGCACCGAATGCTGCTTTGGCTCTTTTACCGATCAACATTTCTGTACGTACTGCGCCCCGAATCGGAATAGGATGGTGTTTTCGCAAAGCTCACCAGCAAGAATGGTTGCTAAACCCTTTTAAGAGGAGATTCGACTGTCGAATTCCTTTCAATCTCATGTCAGAATATCTGATAATCGGATGTCAATTGGCCAATGAAATCCTTAAAGTTTTAGATCAGTTATGAAGTTTATCTGAGTTTGGAAACTCTAAACTCTTATCTATTATGGATTTTACTATTAGAAGGGTTCATTAATTATTTTCATAGATTATTTTCTGAAATATGATAATAAAAACAAAATAAATGAATAATTAATTAGTAAATTAATTGAAATATAAAAATTCATTTATAAGAATATGTATTTAAATAAAAAATTCAAATTATTAAAATATAAAAAATTCAAATTAAAACTTCAAGTTTAATTAAATAAACAATCCAATATATATATATTTGTTATTTATTAATATTTTAATATATATATAATATTGTTTTATTTTATTTATTTAAATAAGTTATTAATAAATTAATTATATTAACTATATTAAATTATTTGTTTAAATATTAAATCTTTAATAATAGATATTATTATTTATTATTATCATTATAAATATCTAGATAAGTTTTATCATTATTATCTATTGTAGTTACAAATGAGAAGATGGAAAGTGGAAAGGAAAGTGGATCAATCAGATTGGACGCGTGACCCAATGAAATCGCACAAAGCTACCAAAAAACCCGCATCTGTCCGCATCTTCTCCCATTCCTAGCCTTAAGAACTTCAAAACCTTCTCTCGCTTATGATTGGTCTTTGATAGCACACATTTGAAGAGTCAAATCGTAGAGGATAATCGAACTTTTTGAGGGGCACGAAACTTATTTTGATCCAACCCTATCTAAAAAACAACCCCCCAACTTCCATCATATCGCGATTCTAGTACCTATCAATACTGAATCTGAATCGCAAATATGAGGCCGATTCTCTTACAAGGACATGTCAGTATAAATAATATCCCCTTGACCTTGATACATTATCTCAATCTGCTAACAATCACATAGGAGCGTGCTCTGACACAAATTAGGTATACAACACTCTTTGAAAGAATGCCATAAACTGGATATTGATGATGGGATAGATATAATAAAGATGGCGATATCATCTTTTCGACTGCGAAGGATCAACACATTTGCGCTTGGTACGCACACAATGGAGAGAGATTAGGCACCTACCATGGTCATCAGGGAGCTATATGGACAGTCGATGTAGACCCAACGACTACAATCATCGCAAGTGGTGCAGCAGATAACACAGTTAGATTATGGGATGTCAAGACAGGAAAATGTTTGAAGACCTGGGATTTCAACACTGCCGTTAAGAGAGTCGAATTCAACGAGGATGCTACACAGTTATTGGCCGTCACCGAACAACGTATGGGATTCTTGGGAACGATCGTAGTGTTGGATATCAACTTGGATGTTAATGGACCACAATCGGACGACCGAGCTTTGACTATCACTTGTGCAGAGAGCAAGGCGACTGTTGCGGGATGGAGTTACATGTCGAAATATATTATCGCAGGCCACGAAGACGGAAGCGTTTCTCAATATGATTCTAAGGTAAGGTTCTATGCAAGATTTATCTATCCTAGATGCTGATGGATTATGTAGACCGGAGAGCTACTTTTCAACACTCAAGTCCACGAACCAGATTTGCAAGTCACAGATCTTCAATGGTCGCCCGATAGAACCTACTTCATTACTGCCTCAAAAGACAAGACCGCCAAGGTAAATTACATGCATCCTTTTATACTTGCAATATACTAATTTGTTTAGCTTGTCAATGCCCGAGACCTCGAGGTCATGAAGACCTACGTAACCGACACACCACTCAACAGTGCGTCCATTACACCAAAAAAGGATTTCGTCATTCTCGGAGGTGGACAAGCTGCCATGGACGTTACAACAACCTCGGCCCGTCAAGGTAAATTCGAAGCTAGATTTTACCACAAGATCTTTGAAGAGGAGATTGGTAGAGTCCGTGGTCATTTCGGTCCTCTAAACACCGTTGCCGTGGATCCAAATGGCAAGGGATATGCAAGTGGTGGTGAGGATGGTTATGTTAGAGTGCATCAATTCGATAAGGGATACTTCGACTTCACGTATGAGGTTGAGAGACAGGTCAGACAACAATAAATGAATTTATTCGGCTTGTAGGAAATGTGCATTTGCGGGCGTTTGTGGATCAAATCAAAAGACTTGTAGAATCTGGACGGAGGTGGAAAGGCTGATGGATGAATCTCTTTCTTGAAGAAGAAATAGAGAAAGCAAGTATATTGCAATAGCTTGTACAAGTCTCCATAAGATGATCAGGTAGATATAATTCAGTGAATAATATGAGTATATCATCAGGAGTTTCAAGACGACACGGATGTACTTATGATGCCTGAGTACCTACATCACAATTTCACAGAACCAGGTAACTAATTCAAAGCATATGAATATCTATCTGAATTCAAGCAAGATTATTCATTAATATTTGACCCCACGGCTAGTGATAATACGTTAATACCTTATATCTAAGGCTTTTAAGTGGGATACTTACTCACCGCCTCAGAATCTTTTAGCCCGATTAGGCATCACGCTATGGCCACAAGAGAATTCTCATGAATGTAGTTTTCGGCAAAATCCAAAAAATTTATTAGACAATCATAATTCAACCTCAAATTCAAAAATCCCATTTGCAAAACATCCATCTAAACCCTCGACACAATCCTCCCAGTATAACAACACTTCAAATTCGAACACGATGGCTGAGATTACAGCCCGCAAGCGCAAAGGTAAACATTATGTTTCAATGCCGTAAATCAATTATTCTAATCATTTAATTATAGCTTCAACTGCAGCTGCCGTACCCGCGGATGAGGTCGCAAAAGTAAAAAAGGCTAAGAAGTCTCCAAAAACCACCGAAGTCACCAAACCCAAGAAAGCCGCAAAAGTTGTTGAGAAGAAGATTGTCGAAAAGAAAGTTGCCGAAGAACCAGTCGAGGAGTCTGAGGAGGAAGAGGAAGAGGATGATCAGACTGAAGCTCTTTTGAAGGGTTTTGAGTCGGATAACGAGGAGGAGGAGAATGCCAAAGAAGGTGGACTTGAACCCGGTCAAGGAGTTCCAGACGCTCTCGAGAAACTCAGTAAGAAGCAAAAGAAAGCCATCAAGAAGGCTGCCGAAGAAGCTGCCAATGATCTTCCAGGTGTTGTCTACATTGGTCGCATTCCTCACGGTTTCTACGAAGCCGAGATGAAGGCATACTTTTCCCAATTCGGAGATATTCTTAAAATTCGTCTGTCAAGAAATAGAAGAACCGGAGCGAGCAAACATTATGCATGGATTCAATTCGCGAGCAGGGGTGTCGCAGAGATTGTAGCCAAGACTATGGATAACTACTTGTTGTTCAACCATATTTTGAAGGTTAAATTGGTACCCGATGAGCAACTCCCCGAGGACTTGTTTAAGGGTGCCAACCGACGCTTCAAGAAAGTTCCATGGAACAAGATTGAAGGTCGCAGATTGGAGCAAGGTGTCGGAGAAGAGCAATGGGAGAAGAGAATAAGCAAGGCCGAGAAAAAACGCGAGATCGCTGCCGCAAAGTCTAAGAAAATCGGTTATGAGTTCGAGGCACCAAAGATTAAGTCAGCAAAGGGTGTTTCAAAAAAGCCAGTTCCAGAGATCGAAAGTGGCGAGGACGAACTTGCTGGAAATGGTGATGTAGTCATGGCTATCGAGGCTGCCCCTGCAGTGGAGGAGCCAGTTAAGGCTAAGAAAGAGAAGAAGGTCAAGAAGTCTAAGGTCGTTGATGAGACTCCCGCTGTCACAATCACTACAGAGGAAACCACCATCACCACGGAAGTTGCTCCAGTCGAGAAACCAAAGAAGGCAAAGAAGGAAGCAAAGAAAGCCAAGAAGTCCAAGGCTTAAACTTAGATCTTCCCTATTTTTGCTCTCGCTTCCCTCCGCTGCTCTACTTCCTCTGTAAATTGCCTGCTTACACTTTGATGATATTCCCCGGAGTTATGGTCACATAAAAGAATCTTCGTATATTTCAAAGGGCAATGTTTTGAGAAATGTTGCTTCGTCTAACTCAGTTGTATGGTATGTACAACATGGATGATAGTTAGTACATTTAATATAGAATGTTATAACATATGAATCACTTGGTGTCTTTGCGCGTTTTCGGAATTGTGATCTGTTTTATGTCTGATGTGAACCGGTATGTGGTTTTGGTAAAATCCTCTCTTGTAGACTTATCGAGAGGTTTAGAAATAGGTGTAAATGTCTACCTAGGTATCCTGAGGTCTTTCACTCCGTAGATAAAAACATTTTGTCTGATTTCGAGCTATTATTGTTCCCCGGAGGATTTAAAAGATGTGGAAGATTCAATCCTTTGAAAATATTTAAATATAATTCAAACCCTTCGACTATCCAAACATGAATATTCCAAAACTCAAAAAAGAATTCTGTCTAGAATCCTTCAGAGAGACAGCTATTTAGCCAGCTATAAAAATCATCCGGGCTGAAATCAATTATGTATGCAAAAGGAATAGTGGCTTAAAAGAAAGCAAATCTTCCGGGGGGGGGGAATGAATAGTAAGGATAAATTATAGGGCCTTTCATATTCTACACTATAATCATCTAGTAGGTATCTAAAGAACTATCTAGAAATCCATCCTACCAATCACACCGAGTGACCCCTCCTTCATTGCTAATCATTTTCTTCGACGCCTGAAAAAGACTAATAAGCATAACTGCGCCTCCAAACGCTACACAGGCGCCTGCCATCCACGTTCTCCACGTTCTGGTCGTGAGTTTAATATAACATAATGGTGGTAAGATATATGCCAAAGCACAGGCACTCGTTGCGCCGATTAATTCAAAGACGGCACCGAGATCACATGTTGCTAGACTTAGCATCATGGCGCTAACGACGAGTGAGGAGGTAAATATGAGATGGAGATGCATGTTGAAGGGTTCTCCGGGGAACCAGTAGTTGAGCATTACTTCGCGGCAGACGAAGGCTTCGAGGGGGAGGGTGGTGAGCATGTTGAGGCCGAAGCAGAGACGGGCGAGGTTGACGAGGGGGTTTGTGGAGGGAAAATTGTTGAGGACGTTGCCGAGGGTTTTGGAACCAAAGGTTAGGAAACCTGAGAGCGCCATGAGAAGACAGGCGAGCATGGAGATGAAGGTACTATAGTGCGTTACGGTGGAGAAACGGTCGATGGTGGGCGTTTGGAGCGAGCCGTAGATTAGGAGGGAGTTGTGGTGGCAGACGAAGGCTGTGCGGAGAGAATGGGTTAGTTCGCTTGGTAGAGATTGAAATGGGGTTGAGACTAACCGAAGGAGATTACACCAATGGCTTGAAATATGCCATCATTTATGGTGAGGAGGGGTGTGGTGAATCCTCCTCGGTCTTCTTTGGGTACCATGAACCCTTGTGTTACTACGGTGAATAAAATGATCATCATACTGATCAACGCTAAAGTGCTCGCTTTCGCCAGCTATTTGGAGTCAGCGTAACACGTAGAGCGTGTGTTCAGAAAACATACCTTGGCGATATCCCGATATAAACTCAAAGGATAGCTTACACCCAACACAAAAACTACGATAACAGCCCTTCTACTCGCCAATGACCCCAGCACCGGTACATCTGTCAATCCCGGGAAAACTGCACTCAAAACGTGCGGTATCGTATCCCCTACAATGATACAAAAAGCTATCATTCCCCCAAACGCAAAAGCCCATTGCGCAACACTAATAGCAATCAAACCCGTCTTCCCAAAACAAAACTCCACCGTTCCCTGAAAACTATCCCGGCCACTTAATTTCGAATTGATGACAATAAGTCGAATAGTCCAATCCACCGTTATTGTAAGAACAATTAAAAGAATAACTCCAGTCAAGAGACCCGCTTGACGAAATGCGTAAGGTTGCCCAATGATACCCGCTCCAATTATACTGTTCGCCATATTCATAAATGCATTCCGCAGATTGGATTTCGGACGCGATCGCTCACGTTCAGCCCATGTATGTACATCTTCGTCGTCGGTCCAGGGACTAGATGCGACGGTTACGGAGGGCGCTTCAATGCCTGTGAGGAGTGGTGTAAAAGAACCGGTTCGAGATGAGGGATGCACATGTATTTCCTCATCATATCCTAGCGATCCATTCCCATTATGTGTATCCGACTCCCCATTTTCCGAAGCTGATAAATCGAATCGTACACGGTTAGGCGTCCGAGGTGTATGTTCCTGATTCTGTCCTTGTTCTCCTGCTCCAGAATGAACTATGATATCCTCATCTTCACTTCCTGCTTCTTCTGCAAGAAGTCCAATGTCTTCTTCGGGATTGTGACTTGCAGTTTCACCATTTCTGCGATTGCTGTGCGATTTGGCTTTTGCCATTTTGACTATCGTGGTAGCATTGTTGTGTAATGTTTGGAGCTTTCAATGGTCTGGCTTGAATGGTTTCGTAACTTGAAGGTGCGGATTATGCGGCCGCAATGATCGCATGCAGTTTTAGCGTGTTTCTAAGAATAGATCTTTTTTTAATATGGTGAACTTCTCTAAATCGGTTTACAAGCGCATAAGGTTAGAGGTGTTTTCAAGCTTTCTAGAAAGACTATTTGGCAATTGTTAATCTCTACTTTATGGTTTATGGAGAGCTTTCCTTTAGATCAATCTCCATCAGACTCGGACATCACCTACTGTCATGCGAAAAGTATTTTGGAGAGGAAATCACACTATCAAATCAACCTTTCAATTCTGTCGGTCCTATGCAAGATGGGGCTCTTTGAGCCAATACTCAACGGAACCTCGAAAAGGGTTTCTTGGTAGAATCCATAGCTTACTGTCTAGAGTCACAGTACGTCGCCAAGATGAACGTTATATCTCAGAATATATGACGCAGGGCAAAAGTGACCCTTTTCATGAGAGGTATGAAATTAAGATTCTATTTCAACAACTTTTATTGCTATCTCAAATTATGCATTATTCGAGCTAGGCTCTTCTTATTGAAATGTTAATTTATTGTTTATGTAACTATTTTTTTTTTTTTGCTGAGCATGCTTATGTATCTTTGTTGCGGCGCAGGAGCTGCGGTCAGGCAGTTTTTAGCCCAGTTCCCTGACGTCGAAGATAGTTCTGTCACTTTAATTAATCTTGAAGTGAGTGATAGCAATAATGATTCGAATATTGACTTCTTGCTGTGGGTGAGTCTACATCGACGTTAGATACAAATATATCAGATCTGCAATGTTCCTTCGTATGAGGCACAGGTGGTATACATTGGGACATTGCTAAGAAGCAAACGGCCGTAAAAATTTCTCGAAATCTGCCTTTGTGTGGAAGAAACCGTTTAAATAATTCGTCAACTGTTGTCATTTTGATACGACATCGGAAGCAGAGAAGAGAGTCGACGTATTCACATTGTTCGCTGCAGGTTAAATCACGTAGACAACGAGGATCTACAACCTCTTTTCAGTTCATGTAACTCCGTCCGATGGCGATGCGATGTTCCGACGGAAAGTCCCAGTATTTTCTAGGATGGCGCACAAAATACATGGAAGGCAAGTGCCATTGGAAATGTGAAAAGACGGGCGCTAGAGTGATAAGTTCCGGCGAAAACGCCTTGAGCGGCGTAGGCACACGTAGAATTGTCGTCGTTACATCGTGCCTATGTCAGACAAACATTTTGCAGACGAGGAAGTTTTCCTTGGGGAAAAAAAAGTCAATCAACTTGAATCGAATCAAAGCAAATCTATTTAAAGGTACGCTTGTTCCACGGTTGAATACTTCTGGTTGCGTGCCATTGCTATTCCCTCCAATCTTCCCAGCCACATTTCTAACATATACCTCCCAATCCTTTGCACAGTTCTTTCCCGCTTCTGGTTAGTCCACCAGTTTCCCTTAGCTTGAACACTGGATCAAGCGTCAATTCTAAGGCTAAACCTCCATCACGTTTATAGACCATGAATACTGACAGAACAACGAATAGATCAACTGCAAAGACCCTTCCTGAAGCATCAAGCATACTTCGCACAATCATGCATAATATTGAGTCTCTTGCTACCGAAATTGGAGGAATGGGTGTTGATACTGCCCCCGCAGTCAGTCTCACTGACACTCCCGAGGCTATCATCAAGCTTATCGACTTGCTGGCTCGTAGTGATCTCCCTACTTCCCCGCCCTCTGTTTATATTGATCTAGAGGGTGTCCAAATTGGCCGCAATGGTTCAATATCTATCCTTCAAGTTTATTTCCTCCCAACCAAGGAGTCATTTCTCGTGGATGTTCACACTCTTCGCGAGCGAACATTTTCCATCCCAAACAAATCTGGCGTCACATTAAAGTCTATCCTGGAATCCCAGCTCATCCCCAAGGTTTTCTTCGATGTCCGAAATGACTCTGATGCCTTATACAGCCACTTTGGCATCAAGCTTGGAGGTGTTATCGACCTCCAACTCTTAGAGCTCGCCACTCGTTCTTATGGCCGAGAGTTTCTCCGCGGGCTTGGAAAATGCATGGAAAAGGATCTCGTGCAAACTCCGGAAGAACTCGAGGTTCGAGGCTCCATAAAACAACGTGGAATAGAAATCTTCTCACCGGAAAAGGGGGGTAGATACGAAGTCTTCAATGATCGGCCCCTTGACCCAGCGATCGTGGATTATTGTGTTCAGGATGTGCAACTCCTGCCCGGGCTCTGGGAAGTCTATAATGCAAAACTTAGTAAGCTACATAAAAGATGGGCTACCAAGATTAAGCAAGAAACAAAGGCTAGGATTTTGTTGTCCCAGAGCACAGAGTATATTGGGGAAGGTCAGCATAAGGCAAGAGCGCCAATGTGGTAGAGCATTTTTGATATTTTGATAAACGCCTTATGTGCATACTACATCTCAATACTCGTTGGATAAATTCAGTCTGCTCTTCTTTCATCACCATCGACATTATGGTTTATTTTCATGGCCAAGACCAATATAAGTGTCACATGGGATTATTATCACTTGTTTAAGTTTTTTTTTAGATTTTCACACAGCACGAGTGAGTTCAGTTGATGGAGTTGAGATTTATTTCCGTAAAGTTATCATATGGAAATGACAAGGGAATTTGAATTTGTTGGATCTTCGTTATCACTCAAGTATTGTGACTGTTTCGTGTTTCTATATACACTTACTGAGTGCCGAATTTTGTGACTATTCTTTGGTGCTGTTTGATTTTCTTCATGTTCCTCTGAATTCGCAATCGCAATCGAAGTTCCTGAAATGGAAAGGGTTTGCCAGGCCAGTCGCATGTTCGATTTCGTCCCTTCCTTGTCCCTTCCTCGCCCTCCTTTCTCAAATGATAAGGATATTTTAAGTAGTAATCATCCACATTCCAGATCTTCTCTCGTAACTCATTCAGCAACAGCAGAAGAAAGTACAATTTCTGGATTACCACCAAATTTTGGGTTCATTAAATTAGTTTTCATCCCATCTCGCCCATGAGGCCTGGGTGAAGATGGGTTCCTCTGCTTGCTGCACAAGTCGTCAACCACCTTCCCCCGATGCAGTATCACCACGTCCTATTAGATCACCGTCAATTACGCCAGCCAATACTCTGAGGAAGTCTCCACGTAAGACGTTAAGTCTGAGAACAGCGGATGCACAAACACAAGGCCCTACATGGAGCTCGGCCACAAAAACAAAAGATGAACCAGAAATAAGGGCCATCTTTGAAGGACAATGTTTTCCTGAGAAGGATATAGAGGAAGAAATAAGGGCGGTTGACGAAGGAGATAGTGATGGAGATGACGAAGACGAAAGGCAGCAGGAGGTTAAGCCAATGCTCAGTTCAAAAACACTCAAATCCGTTAAAAGTCGTCTAAAAAAGACATTTTCTCGCGAACCTGGAATTACAAAAAGTGATAAAAGAAGAAGTATAGGGACAAGTGAGGAAGAGGTGGAAAGAAGAAAAGAACTAAGAAGATTAAGACAGAAGAGGATTGAGGAGGAATTGAGCTATGAAGATGGATATGATGAAGATGCTCAATCTATGAGTACAGTTGATTGTCCTCCTAATCGTGCTGTGGATAAGGGTAAGAAGAGACAGTCTATTTTGCCAGAGGACAGTGGGAACTTTCCCGTTTTCAGGAAGTAAGTAACGTCTCAGCAGGTTTGTCAGCTATGGTTCTAATTGACTGATAGACAAAGTTCCTCCTTCGGGTCAGAAGGAATGGGCAATGGCAGCAAGATCTCTCTATCTACAGGTAATATTGACAACACGAGTAATGCGTCACTATCAGTTCCCAAGCTTGAAAACACCAGCAAGGTATCGCTTTTAACTCCAGCCGATCGTGAGAAACCCCGGACTCATGTAGGTACCGCTGAGCCAAATAATAACTTACTCAAACCGAGCATTACTCCACCACGAAGACACAGCTCACCCGGTCCTTGTCCTACACCTAGTGAAATAGATTTTCTTCAGCCTGGGAAATATCGCCCTAGAAAAACAGACAGCGATGTTTGTCCTATATCTTCGGTGCCAGTATCAGATGCTCAAAGGTTGTCAGGCTTTGGTGTACCTGATGCGAATCTGGCTTCGAACTGGCGTTTATCATATACTTCACATAAAAGCAATCGCGGAGCACATCTTCGGCGGCTAAGTCAACAGTTTGAGGCTCCAATTCAATCTGCCGCAGATGTTGCTAATGTTGGTACTCAAACATTGCCACGTTGGCTCAAAAATAATGGGCTGCGATCATCTTCTCAGGCTGTTAGCATGTCAGAAGGTACTACTGTTCATCAACAGCCATCATTTATGGGGACTCCGCGCTCAGATACTGGATTTGGAGGTGTTGACGGCAGCGACGGTTTTACGAATATTCATCTGCAGGATATGGATATCTCTAAACGTCTCCTGCAAAGCTCCTGTTCGTCCCCACAACTTGCAGGCTGGGAGAAACATCACCGTGAAGCTTCAGGCATTAGCACTGCTACACAAAGCCGTGCTAGATATATGCGGAATCCATCGGAGACGATATCCATGCCTTCCTGTCCATCATTTGCTCTGAGTGAGCTGGCCCCTCCCAACTGGGTGAAAATACCAAATGATGGGACATCTTCATTCTATCCTTCCGTGGCAAATAGCATTCAACCTTCACCAGAATGTTCGCGATTCGAATTATCTCCTTTGATATCGGCAAATAGAAGTATTGTTGCAATAGCAGAGCCCCAAGGTATGGGATTCGCATTATGTTTCTATAAGAAATTTCACTAATATTTGAAGCAATTGATGAGGTCATCACACCTCTTCATTCGTCAATAATGCCAGCAGCAATGGGCGCCGATACACCAACTACAATCAATGTGTCTCTTACTAGCCTTCATGCCCCTTTGACCAGATACTCCGCACGACAAATTGATGAGAGCTCACTTTTTGCATCCGAAACAACTAGTTTTCGAGAACGAGAACTAGAATTGAGCCATATTCAAGCACGATTTGCTTCATCAGACTTACGTCGACCTCCAAGTACTCCAATATCAAGCAAGTTCCGTGAAGAATTTAATATATCTCTTACCCCTCAACCTAAATCTCCATTTCAAAAGCTTGTTAGGGCTTGCTCGTTGAAAAAGAGTCGTGATGATTTGGAAGATGGTCTATTACTAGCTCCTCCACCACATAGATTAGGATTCGGATATCGATTTTCATCAACTCCCACAACTCCAGCGAGAAAGAGCTCTACACACGCCTCTATGTCCACGAAGGACGTAACAGAGACAGGACAAACTCCTACCATTAATGATTCCATTGATACTCCTGTAAAAGGCAGATTTGCTGCATTCCGCAGGATCAAGCGTCTTGCGAGTATTAGTGGCTATGACGGTTCGGCAGATGATCGTCGAAGAAGTAGAGCTGATTCTGGCAGTCGAAAACCATCAGCTTTAGATGCTAGGCTAGGTCTAGGTTCTGAGATGACCGCCATTGAGGCACAACGGAAAATTTCTATACCTGCCATACCACACATTTCATTGCCAGCACCTGAGTCACCCAGTGTCAACAAATTGAATGCTCGCAAACCTGGCCCTCTGGGTCGTATGGCCACATCTATGCATATTAATTCCCCAGAAACTCATTTACCAGGACCTATGGCTCGCATTGCCACCTCGATGCATGTTAATCCCCCGGAAATCCATTTACCGGGACCTATGGCTCGTATTGCTACTTCGATGCATGTTAACCCTCCAGAAATCCATTTACCGGGACCTATGGCTCGCATTGCCACTTCGATGCATGTTGACTTGCCTACGCCTCATATGCCTCATATGCCTGATGTCGCTGCATCACTTCTTCATACTCCGCATATTGATCTACCGACCCCTCACATACCCCATATTCCCCATATCAATGTGGGTCATCATGATCAGGATTCTACTGTAAAAGAGAAGAAAGGTCCCAAGGCAGCACCTGAAATTGCTGCGCCAAAGCCAGAGGGTCAAAAGCCTGGCGATAATCTGCAAGGAGGAGCACCACAATGGAGAGGCCCTCGAGCTAGAAACCGATCCCCAAGTAGAGAGGATAACCGGAGGAGAATGGATACTAGTCAAGATGATTCTGCTGCCGTCTGGATGAGAGCAGTCAAAAGTGCTGTAAATGATAGATCGAAAGCGCGTAAGGATAATCAGGATGGAGATGACATATTTGGAGATTGGGAGGCACAATTGGCTGGAGTAGCATCGAAATCTAAATATGAAAGTCGAAAGTTTGGCTCTAGAGGCAAGCCAAAAATCCATCATATTGAACAATTTCCAGAAGCTTGGTGTAAATTCCCAAGCCATGAGAGAAATGCTAGAGGTCATGAAAGTGCGGGCGTGGAGGCACTAGTTGAAGCGAAGGATTTCGCTGCACCAAAAGTAGGAAAGGAGGTTGCGGGAACAACAGAACATTCTCATGGTGCAAGGAGGAGGAGAAGGCTGGGTATGAATGCTGGCAATAGTAGTGACCCCAATTCAATCCACGCCTTATCAGATGAGGAATTGGATGCAATTGAAGCTGCAGAACCATGGATCAAGCGATTGAGTCAGAAGATCAAAATTGCTTGGATGGATTTTATGATTGCAGAGGGGCAAAAGAAACATGCGTTTCACACTGGGAGTCTGGGTAGAAGAAGCTCAATGACTATGGATGGAAAAGTACCATTCCCAGAACTGGAATTGTTACCAATGAGAGCACCACCTCCGCCAAGTGAAGTGGTGGATAATGAAGCAGATGATTTGGAAGAAGAGAAAAAGAGAGTCGAGGCAATCAAGAAGGCGCAGATTAAACCGCATTACGAGGCAGCGGATTTGACTCAGAGTAAAGCGGGCGTGAGTGATTTGTTGGATATTTTTAGTACAGGGCCTGAGGAACCGGCTGAGCCTAAGATGCCGGTTAAGAAAAAAGGTCCGAAGGCAAGGAAGGTTAAGGATCCTTATGCTTTGGATGAAGAGGAGGATTTGGATGGTGGCGGGGGTAATTCTGAGGGTAAAGGTGCTGAAGGTGAGGATGGAATGCCTAAGAAGAAAGAGAAAAAGGTTAAAGATCCATATGCGCTCGATGATGATGACGATGAGGATATGCCACCTGTTCCCAAGAAAAAGGGAAAAACAAAGGATCCTCACGCTATTGACGATGATATGGATGGCTCATCTGATTTTGGTTCTGGGGACGAGCTAGGCAAAATCGATCAAATCGTCATGAAAGAAGTTCTAAGTGACGATGATACGATTGATCATACGCGATTTGAGGACTCGCTGATTAGTTTTCGTGATCCAGAATTCTATCAAGATTGTTTGGTCATGCCAAAGGAACCAAGTCCCGTACATGTTAAAGAATGCTCTGTACTGTCTAGTCATGGAATCATTGAAGAAGAAGAAGAAGAAAACCCATCCGGTAATGGTGCCGGTATTAGAGTACAGGTTCAGGAAATTAGTGAGGAGGTTATTAAGCAGATCGAGAAATTTAGAACGTGGAATGGTAAAGATTGGGAAAGGGAAATGGGTGGTTTCCTCATGAGAAGAGATACGAGTGTCGGAAGAGATAGTACGAGGAGTGCAAAGTCTGGTTGGAGTATGGGGAGTCGGGGGTCGAGACATACGGTTAAGAGTGTAGGGGTAGAGGTTAAGAGGTTAGAGGATTTAGAGAGAGAAAGAGAGGCTTTGAGGAGGGGGGGAGGTCATTTGACGGGAGGTGTACCAAGGAGGGTTAGAGGAGATAGGGTAGGGGATAAGGAGAGTGGGCATGCGAGGAGTGTTAGTTTGGGAGATGGGCTTGAGGGTTTTGGTGGATTGGCTAATGGAGGTGAGGTGAGAGGAAGAAGGTTGACGTTTGGTAGTGGGAGGTAGGTGACTTTTCGATGGGTATGGATAAGGGAAGTGAGTGCAAAAGAAGTCTTAAGATGGACCTAGGTCTTGCAAATTGAGATGAGAGTGATGTTTGGGCGCATATAGTCCTGAAAACCGAAACCGATCATCATTTTAGGAACTTTTTCAGTAAGGAGTAACGGTATACCCAAATGTGCGGTGGAGGTTGTATTGATGTATTCACTTTTCAAACTGGTTTTATACATATAAGAAGAAGTATTGGGCCTAGAGGGGGCAAATTAGAATTGGTATAGCTAGCTTTTAGGTACAAAGTTGGGCAAGTTCGCTCGCCCTTTTGGAAGATTTAGAGATGGTGTTGTCCGTATTTCGTTATTAGTACAGTTAGTCAAGAGATATGCATCCATGGGAGACTAGATAGAGATACGTACATGAATGATATATTATGTTATATTCATATTATGTGCTGAAGATTATTAGCTTCAAAAGTGTATATAGAATAGTGGGTGAGAGAGTAGAAGGTTAGTGCATTTTATGTATCCGTTTGCGTGGTGAAGAGGAAGATAACATCGCCGCTTTTGCTCTGTACGCGAACCTCAAAAGCGGCGAAGACGTTTCGCTCTCAATCTGATGTAAGATTATGCTGGAGTCTATTCCTTATTAAGAAGGTGTCACCTGGCGCTGATGGCCATCTTCTTTTAGGCGAATTTCATATTCATTGACTAAGATAGCCCTGCCGATTCCCCACGATGACACCGGGACCGTCCATCATAACAATTCATGACATTCAAGTTCAATTTCGCTATGTACAAGCTTCCTAAGCTATGTCTCAGTCTCTCTATTCATCGTTTTTGCTAGGGCCTAACAGCACTCGTTTGCTTCGACTAATGCCACATGAAGATGAGAACGCGGAGATTGCATGCAGACTCTTCGTATATCCTCTACATGATTCACTTAGAGGTGGTACTCATATGTACGAAGCGTTGTCCTATGTCTGGGGAGGCACAGATAATCCTCGTTCCATTTCCGTAAACGGAGAGAATTTGATTGTCAGGGAAAATCTTCACGCCGCGCTATCCCGCCTTCGGGATCCTGTTTTAGAACGCATCATATGGATAGATGCCGTTTCTATCAACCAAGAAGACCCAAAAGAGCGAAGTAATCAGGTTCAGCTTATGGCGAAAATTTACAGTAAAGCATGTCGTGTGGTTATCTGGCTTGGAGAAGCGGCGGACGATAGTGATGAAGCTCTTCAGGAGATAGTCATTGCTACAGAGAAATCTGACCTATCAAATTTCTCAGGCGAGAAAGTTACAAATTCCTTAGAGAAATCAGAATCTGAATCTACTTCAGACAAAGGAAGAAACCAGAGGGCAATTCTTGCACTACTTCGACGTCCATGATTTCAGCGCATTTGGGTAAGAGAATATCGCTCAATAATGCACAGAAATGTCACTAAAAGTTGATCCAGGTACTACAAGAAGCTGCCGCAGCTCGAAATATCTTAATAAGCTGTGGTTCCGTGGAAATTGACGGATATGCGTTCTGCCTAGGTTTAGCGTCATTGGAGATATCCTACAAGAATGATCCAGGTCTACAAAGCCTAGTACTTTCTGTGACTTACCTCATGAGGGAATCAATCTTCCGACCTAAATGTGCAACGAGTAGCTCAAATGCTTACTCCCTCAACATCCGCCCACTAGTCGAACTAATAGGATTGTACTATGCCCATGAAGCGACTGATGACCTTGACAGAGTGTATGCGTTACTCGCCATGAGCTCTGATAATCCTGTATCAAGAGGTTTATTACCTGACTACACAATTTCATGGGCACAACTATTTGTGCAGCTTGTAAAGTTCCTTCTCTGCGAGACAATATCTGTGGATATTTGCCAGACTAGGAGGATGGCAGTGATCAAAAGCACAGGCCGTGTTCTTGGCACGGTTCACTCGGCAAGGCGTACTACCTGGAAGCACACGCAAATTCTGGAGATCGACTTAGTCGCGAGATCCAACTTTCGTGGAGCAACTGAGAAAAGGAAGTGGGAACTCCCAACGGCACGGAAGAACATAAAAGCTGGCGACATAGTGTGTTTTCTACAAGATGTCTCAGAGCCAGTGGTAATCAGACCATGTAATGATCACTTTGATGTCATTATGATTATTGCAAATATGAGAGGGAGCTCATGGCGTAATTATTTTTCCCGGGTTAGATTATGGTCTCCAGGATTTTTCAAAACCTTCCCGACAGACTTCTTACTTGTTTGAGATTTGGAGGATCCTCGGGAGATCAGATACTCAGCACTCAAAAATCCTCTATCAGTTTTATCTTCTAACTGGGAACTCGGGGTGCATACAGGCACAAAGGAACACTTAGAATTGGCTAGGTATTCGGATGTGGGTAAGTATTCGGAGGTGGAGAAGGATTACGAGGCGGAGAAGGATCCAGAGATAAGGGGATATTCAGAAATGATAACTGTAAAACTGAGCGAAATCAACAGATTGCAAAACGTAGCTCAGGTCTTACAGCACTCGAAATTGTATGCAAACGCAGAAAAATGGCTTTTGCGAGTAGTACCGGCAAGAAGACACCTACAAGGAGGATCGCATCCACAAACACTGAGCAGTATAGCTGACCTACAGTCAGCGCGTGAAAAGCAAAGAGTTGGAAATGCTGAGGTCAGATTGGAGACAAATACATGGTCTGGAGGATCATCCCCTTTAGATTCCCTAGAGGGAGGCGCTTGGAGGTCTGGTCTAGCGGGTGCTTGACTCTCGAGGCATCAGTTATATGATTTTTATTTTTCCGTTAGGAAAGTTTAATCAGTCAATTTTTAAATCATATATTTTGAACTTGTTTTTTATTAGTTTTTATATATAGATTAGTTTTATTTACTTTTAGTAAGTCTAGTACCCTACTTTCGGACCACCTTTTAATATAGACTATTCTTTATAACGTGGTTTATCATCGAGTGGGCCATATCATCGAGTGGGCCACTTTTCCCTCAATTCACACCTTCAACTTCTACACGCGATTTATCAATCAATTATTATGGAATCAACTAATCAAGAAGCCCGAGTCTTTCTTGCTATCGAAGCTATTCATAAAGATAAAAAACTAAGCATCTGAAAAGCTTCTAAGCTCTATAATATCCCTCGTACGACTCTTCAACACAGAATGGATGGTTTACCACCTCGTACAGAAACTCGAGCGAATCGTCATAATATTACAGAATTGGAAGAGGAAGTGATTGTTCAATATATTCTTGATATGGATTCGAGAGGTTTTCCACCTAAACTTAAGAATGTGGAAGATATGGCGAATTATATTCTTGAATCGAGGGGTACGAAGCGTGTTGGGAAGCTCTGGGCGCATCGATTCGTAAAGCGTCGAATCGAATTAAAGACGCGTTTTAGTCGTGTTTATGACTTTCAAAGAGCTCTCTGCGAAGATCCTAAGCTTATTGAAGAGTGGTTTCGATTGGTTGCGAATATGCGAGCGAGATACGGCATTTTGGACGGCGATTTCTACAATTTCGATGAAACAGGCTTTATGATAGGCATTATAAGTGCAGCAATGGTTGTTACTAGTGCCGAAAGACATGGCAGAAGTAAATCAGTACAGCCAGGCAATCGAGAGTGGGCTACAGCAATTATATGTGGCAATGGAGAGGGTGAAACTATTCCCCCATTTCTAGTGGTTCAAGGACAGGTTCATCTCTCCAATTGGTACACCGAAACCAATCTTCCTGCGGAATGGGCTATTAAACCTACATCTAATGGATGGACAAACAATGAGACAGGGTTGGAATGGTTAAAGCACTTCGACAAGCATACAATTCATCGAAGAAAGGGCAAATATCGAATGCTAGTGCTGGATGGACACGAAAGTCATGAATCAATAGCTTTTCAGTCATATTGTAAAGCAAATGATATTATATGTTTACGTTTACCACCGCATTCAAGTCATTTAACTCAGCCACTTGATGTGGGCTGTTTCAGTAATCTGAAACGTTCATATGGTGGTCAAATTGATGGGTTTATCAAGGCACATATCAATCATATTTCGAAGGTTGAATTCTTTATGGCTTTTAAAGCTGCATACGAAGAATCAATCACCTCTCAGAATATGAAATCAGGGTTTCGAGGAACAGGTTTAATACCATTTAATCCTGAAGCTGTACTTTCGAAATTAGATATTCGGATTCGCACACCTACCCCCCCTCTTTTCAACCTAGATCAATGGATCTCTCAAACCCCTCGCAACCCAACTGAAGCTCTTTCTCAATCAACTTTAGTGAAATCTCGAATAACCCGTCATCAATCAAGCTCCCCTACACCTATATTCGAGACTGTACTAGCTCTAGCTAAGGGTACAGAGAGATTAGCTCATGAAAATACACTTTTGACTGCAGAGATTCGTACACTTCGGAAGGCAAATGAAGCATTAAGCAAGCGTCAACGCGTGAAAAAAACCCAATTACGTCAAGGAGGAGTACTCACCGGACAAGAGGCTCTTGATATATTATCTCAGCAAGAGGTTGATATTCAGATTCAACGCGACGAGCGTCAAAAAGGGGGGAATTCTAATGGGGAAGCATCTTCTAATAGATGTTGTAGTAAGTGTGGAAAACCGGGTCATAATTCAAGAACTTGTCAAAACAATGTAATAGATCCTAGATTATTAGATTCTTAATAGTTTTAATCAGTTGATTTAATGATTGTTGAATAATATAGGTTTGAAGGTGTGAATTGAGGGAAAAGTGGCCCACTCGATGATAAACCACGTTATCAAAAATAACGATTTTCACCTATTAATATTTCAACAACCAATGAATTAAATCCATTGAAATTTGAATCATATATTTCTTGTATAGTTATAATTCAATTCTGAAAATTTCAGACTTTTCGCGATTTTATTGGTTGAAATTTGAATGATTGAAATTATGATTTTTCATTTGTATAGGATTTTGTTACGAGGGTTGCCGTCTAGATCACGTGGAAGTGCTCTAGGCTCTCGAGGTGGTTTATAACTAGGCGTCAAGCAGGGACTTTAAGTAATGACAATAAAGGTATGCAATTCGTAACTAATAGTAGAGTATACTAAACGATTGATCTTGAGCACGAAGCTCTACAGTAAGGGAATCCTTCCTAGCTATATATAGATCTTCGTACTCCCTATCCCATCGTTCTCACTGAATTAAATCGGTGGGATCGGTGGGAATCATATAATAACAGAGCCTGTGCTCTTCAGATCCTCACATGACCTTAATCCCATACTAATTTGCTAGAATCGTATCTCGTAAGCACACGATCGGTTACTGTAAGATCCGTGATCGTAACAATATAGACCCTCATACTTATAGACATTCAGGAACCCGAAAGGTCCTGGACCTAAGGATAAGTTGGATTGATTGATTGATTGATTGTGTTTATCGTCATAGGCCGTAGGCCCACGCGCCTTGGCGCGTGATAACCTTAGCCATCTATTCCAGATTTGGACAAATGACGCTCAGAGGAGTATGCCTCTGAGTAGTGTACTAGCTAGCTAGGGAGGGTATTTATATACAATTTAAAGGGGCTAGGGCAGGGTTTACATGATTGCCTTCGCGACAGATTTGGGGCCGGTTGGCTTAGTGGTTAATATTGTGGTCCTCCTCGTCCACTAGATCACTGGCTCTTGATCACTCTCCCTTCCCCTCATACGTTTTTGTTGAATTATCTTGTGTGTTTACTGTTTTTTTTTTCTTTTTTTAAAGGAAGGGGAGGAAAGAAGAGAAAAGAGAAGAGAAGAGTAGAGATGTAAAGAAAAGGAAGGAGAAGAGAAGGAGAGAGAATAAGCCCTTTGAGTACCTGTTTGACAAAGGAGATACAGGAAGTAGAGGAAAAACGAAGGAAAGGCTTTTTTTTTTTTTTTAAGCTGCAGATAAATGCTGTGGGCAGATATCTGTATAGAATTTGGTGGATTCAAGCCATTCGGCTAGTGCGAGACCACCTGTGGGGATGCCTAGAAGCCAGGGGATGGCTTCAGATGGTGGGCTTTTCGTGAGTGTTTTTTAAGCTTTGCCTTTCTTGCAGAAGAAGAAGTGTAACGGGGTTTTCCTTTTACCGCATAAGCAGAGAGTGTGGGCTGTAGTGTGGTTGAAGCGTTCGTGATATGCCGCAAAGTCTCCATGCTGTGATCTGGCTGCAAGAATGTAGTGAAGTGTAGCTCTTTTTAAAGAGAGGGTAATCTTATTGGAAGTGTGCTTATATTGCAGATCTTTGTAATACTGAGGGCTGACTGTGTTCCACAATTGGTCATCCGCTTTATTGGCCTTTGATCTGATTAGTCTTTTGAGGGAGGCTAACGTGCAGGCCGGGTTGGGGGGTGGGGGGAGTTTTGCCCCTTCCTTGGCTGCTTTGTCGGCCATTTCGTTGCCTGGAATGTTGAGATGCCCTGGGACCCAGCGTATGCGTATTTTACCAGGGGAGATATGTGGGAGCCTCGGTCTAGCGGCCCAGGCCTGTGTGAGCTTCAGGAAATCTTCGAAGACCGCCTGAGACGAGCCATTGAAGTGGGAGCCTAATCTTAGGGCTACTTCGTAGTTATCCAAGAAGATCCATAGGTCTGTAGCAAGTTTGATTGATGGTAGCGTTAGGGCCTTTGCTGCCCCCGTTACTGCAGCCATAGCTTCCGCGTCGAATACCTCTGCATTTGTGCCAAGTGAGAAGGAGTAATGGGCCACTTGGATATCAAATTGTGTGATTACAAAGCCACCTCCGGTGGCGCCGTCCTTGCTTTCGCTTTTTGAACCATCCGAGAAGATCTGTATATCACTCCTTGGGATCTTAGTATGGAAGGCCTTGAAGTCGTCAGCCGCTTGGGCCTTTGTTCTGCCCATCGGGCCAGCTACACGTATCTCGGCTTCTGCTCTCGATTCCTTGTGTTCCCATGAAGGGAAAGCTAATGGATTTATATGTTCGGCTTTTGGTAATGCTGTGATGAACCTTGAAAGTCTTGTATCTGCAGTTCGGTTCTGGTCTTTGGCTTTGATCATGCTCTTCGCTCTAATTCTGAGGGGGTGGTAAGGGTCTAGTCAGAAGGTTCGCGCAGCATATGTTTGTGAGGCTAAGTTTAGCTCGATTTCGGAGGGCCTGAGTTTGGCTTCCTCGTATAGCACCGCTGTGTTCGTGGTTTTGTATACCGGGAGAATTGCTTTTGCACAAGTGAGGATCACTTTGTTGAGTAGATTTATATGGCTGTCCACTACATTTGAAATTGACTCGTTCGAGGCATTCTTCTTTAATCTGGTTCGGCCTGGCCACCATGTTTCCGAAGCAAAGTAGCATTTCTTTAGTACACAGGCTACGGCCACTCTTCTGGTGGAGCAGGAGGGTATCCCTCGGCATGTATTATTGAAGGATCTTAGTGCATTAGCTCCTTTGAGGGCTTTTGCTGTGAGAATCTGTATGTGTAGCTTGAAGTTTAGTCTTCTGTCGAAATAGACTCCAAGCCATCTGAGCGGACCAGGTTTCACCTCGATGTTCAGGGAGCCAGTGTGTACTGAGAGAACTTCAGCTAGTGTGCGATGTCCCTTGTAGAAATGTATTAGCTCAGAAGGATAAGTTGGATCTTTACCTTTCGTGCAAATTATGTAGGGGTCCATCACGTGTTTAAAGCACGTGGTATACCACCACATCCGTGCACCTACAAGCGAGCCCCACAAATCCCCATCTTAAAACAGCATGAGCAAGTAGAATATAATTCAAAACATCTTACCCGGATATCAAAATCGGGCTTGTGGTTTAGTGGTATAATGTTCCCTTAGCATTAGCTTGTTTGGGAGAGGTCCGGCGTTCGATTCGCCGCTAGTCCAAAAACTGAAATTTTCAGTCACTATATCTTTGTTGTTTTTTCATATAATAATTTTATTTTTTATTTTTCAAATATATTTTTTTTAAATTTTGAAGAATAAAAAAATAATATAAATAAATATAAATTTAATATTTTAAAATTAAGGTTATTTTTAATTTAAAAAATAATACTTGTGATTTATTATAAATTTATTATTTTAATAAAAATATATATAATTTATAAAAGTAAGATTTATTACTGTTACGTAGTAACAATCAACCTGTCCATATGAGCTCAGACCCCTGTTACGAGGGTTGCCGTCTAGATCACGTGGAAGTGCTCTAGGCTCTCGAGGTGGTTTATAACTAGGCGTCAAGCAGGGACTTTAAGTAATGACAATAAAGGTATGCAATTCGTAACTAATAGTAGGGTATACTAAATGATTGATCTTGAGCACGAAGCTCTATACAAAGGAAATCCATCTTGATTATATAGACCTTCGTGGCATGCGTCCCAGTGCTCCCAGTTGTCCCAGTGCCACTGGGACTGCTGAGCCCACTGGGATCCTTATATCACATGATGCTCGGTATGTGATGTCCGACGTAACAACCCCGTGGAAAAGCAAACCGATTCGCATACAAAATTGTATGGTAATCGGTTCGTAGAGTCTTCCCACCTTCAGCAAGCACAGACATATGTTCTGATTGAAATCACGTGATGGATCTAAGGGATCTAGATAATTAAACTCTAGATCCAGTAGATCCAAGGGATCCAAAAGAATACAGTAGAATATGAAGTTTTATATAAGGAATAGGTTTTCAATTGTAGAGCTTCGTGCTCAAGATCAATCATTTAGTATACCCTACTATTAGTTACGAATTGCATACCTTTATTGTCATTACTTAAAGTCCCTGCTTGACGCCTAGTTATAAACCACCTCGAGAGCCTAGAGCACTTCCACGTGATCTAGACGGCAACCCTCGTAACAATTACAAAGTTGTTTTTTATTATAGATCTTATAATCCATTTCTAGCTCAGGTATCTATATTCTATATAGTCATCGCTCTTTTCTTTTTAGAATATCATTATCTTATCTGAAGTCTATCCTCTACCTGACAGTTTTATTATTTAGATTTAGTTCTTGAGTTGTGTAGCTTTAGTTTGTTATCATTAACTTCAGATTATAAACTCATGCAGACAATTACTTCAAACAATTAATCAGTGCTAAAGCTGAGATCTATATTCTTAACTCCTTTTAATCTTAACTTAATCAGATAATTAACGCCCAAAATAAAAAGCAGATCTATTTACTGCTTGTATTCTACAAAACTATTTACAAATCGTATGTCAAACATAACTTAATTTAATCCATTCAAAACATCCTCATTAATACCACCAGCAACCCCCTTATCTTGTATCTCCATCTTCTCCTTTGCAGCATCACCACCAACTACTGTATATTTCGCAGGGACGATGTTCTTGAGAGGAGGTAAAAGACTTCTGGAGGTTTGACGAGCTTGTTGTGCCATTAATGCATCAATGACTGTGAGAGCTGCCATAGCTTCGACAATAGGTACTGCTCTGGGAACAACGCATGGATCATGACGACCCTTTGCTTCCAAGATACCAGCACCACTACCATCGTAAGTAGCGGTTTCTTGGGGTTGACCAATGGTGGCAGCAGGTTTAAATGCTACACGGAAGTAAATTGGAGCACCATTGGTGATTCCTCCTTGAATACCAGCAGAGTTATTTGTCTTGGTTGTTAATCTAGGACGTGGGATTCCATTCTTTGATGCTCCGGTTTCGAGAGGTGGAACTTCAGTAGCAAGGATGAATGCATCGTTATGTTTGGATCCTGGTACTTCACAACCACCAAAGCCGGATCCGATTTCGAAACCCTTGGAGGCAGGAATGCTAAGCATTGCATGGGCGAGCATTGCTTCCATTTTATCGAAACAAGGTTCGCCAAGACCGGATGGAACATTACGAATAACGCAAGTGACAGTTCCTCCAATGCTATCTTGTTTATCTCTATATTCTGCGATGACTTCGGCCATTTTCTCAGATGCTTTGGTATCAGGGCAACGGACCGGAACAAATTCATCAACACGCTCTCGCGTTATGTCTTGAATGAGTGAGAGAAAAGCGGGGTTTGTGGAAGGACTTGGATGTTCGGCGGTAGGTGGGAACATATGGGTACTGCCAACGGAAGAGACGAATGCGACAATTTCGATTCCATGTGCGAGTTTGAGGTACTTTTCAGCAATTGCACTTGCTGCCACTCTACCAATTGTTTCTCTCGCGCTACTCCTTCCACCACCACTGCTTGCCTTGACACCATACTTCTCGAGGTATGTCCAATCTGCGTGAGAGGGTCGAGGGTAGAGATCCATTGTTTTGTTTCCATAATCATGTGGTCGCTGATCTTGGTTACGAACGATCATGCCGATTGGTGTACCAAGAGTAATACCAAACTCCGTGCCAGATTGAATCTCGACTTTATCCTTTTCATCGCGGGGAGTGGTGAGGGCAGATTGACCTGGACGACGACGAGTCATTTGAGGTTGAATGTCTGCTTCTGTGAGCTCCATTCCTGGTGGAACTCCATCGACTATACATCCTACAGAGCGACAATGCGACTCTCCGTAGCTGTGACGGGGAGAGAAGTTAGTATTTTGTGATGATTTTGAGATGGAGGGGTAACTTTGTCATAGAACTTGGGTAATGACGGATCGATTAACTGAATTGAATGTGTACGTACGTAGTAACTTTGAAATATTGACCAAATGTAGACATCTTGAAGAGAAGGAGATGTTCAAAGATATGAAATATGAAAATGAATATGGGAGATTCAAAGAAAAGAAAATATCAACAGCTTTTTACTCAATATATGTAACTTTTTTTTCCCCAAAAAGTCGAATTGAATGAATGACTCTTTCCGAGCTCGGACCCGATTGATTCGTCGGACGAGGTGGGATGATTACGTGAGAATGAAGCGGACGGTCCTTCCTTGCCCTTGCAGTTGGCCGAAGATGACCCTGTATTGCAGAAGCAGAGACTAAAATAAACACACACCGTAAAACTATTTTAAGTATATCCGGATCTTGTGCGAGAACGATCAATTCAACATCCGAAGTATATTTTGATGCGCATATGAGGATATTTTCAAATGTATCCAAAAACAATGGCACCTTCGAGGGGCCTAAGGCTAATGCGCCAATTTATACAACACAATGCCACATCACAAGGTTTCTTTGTCCGCAGAAATGTTTCCACTTCCAGCAGCGTATCCATATCGAAATTCGTCCAAGAGGCTACCAATCCAATCAACAAATCTCAAATATACATATCACGAACGAATGACCCATTTACCAACTTGTCCATTGAACATTATCTTCTGCAGAATACTCCCGCAGATTCTACCGTCTTATTCCTCTACACCAACGAACGCTGCATAGTCATTGGACGAAATCAAAACCCTTGGAGGGAAGTAAATCTCAACCAAGTCAAGAAGTCAACAATTGGAGATATATCATTGGTTCGACGACGTTCGGGTGGAGGAACTGTCTTTCACGACACAGGAAATGTCAATTACTGTGTCATATGTCCTACTTCGCAATTTCATCGCGATAAGCATGCCGAAATGGTAGTGAGAGCTTTGCATAACCTTGGTGTTGAACGCGCTATGGTTAATCCTCGACATGATATAATATTGAGGCCACGCGGATCGGGTGACGGAGGATTCAGATCATTCAAAGTATCCGGTTCGGCATATAAGCTAACGAAGGAGAGAGCTCTACACCATGGGACCTGCTTATTAGCATCTCCGAATATTGCACACATTTTCAAATATCTGAGGTCTCCTGCGTTGAGATTCATCACGGCTCGTGGTGTGGAAAGTGTTAGCTCTTCGGTGTCAAATACTAATGTCAAAAATAAGGCATTTGAGCATGCAGTGGTAGAGGAGTTTGGCAAGATGTATGGTCATCATGAACCCATTATTTTGGGCGAGGATGTCAA
Organism: Sclerotinia minor; assembly: GCA_025389075.1. Classification (NCBI taxonomy): domain Eukaryota; kingdom Fungi; phylum Ascomycota; class Leotiomycetes; order Helotiales; family Sclerotiniaceae; genus Sclerotinia; species Sclerotinia minor. The sequence continues at coordinate 1,444,773 of QRFH01000008.1, forward strand.
AGCCGTCCCTGAGATCGCTAAGGGTATTGAAGAGCTTACTGTGAGCAATTGGTGTTTTTTTTTTTTTTTTTTTGGAAGACTGAAGCTAACTGTTTGGAAAATAATTAGTCCTCAGATTGGATATTCTTACAAACTCCTCAATTCATATTCTCATCAGATCAACCCAATAAAGATCCAGATAAGAGACATCCTCTCCCGAAGGATTTGCCACCAAATGTGAGTTAACCGGGGTTACTGAAACATGCTCGACGTTACTGATGTGGAGATACAGTTCAAGGCAAACTTTACGGCACGAGATGGAGCTATCGTCGAGGCAGATGTTCAATATATGGACAAGGGTGAGATGGTTCAGATCGGGGATAAATTGGTGAACAGAAAGATACATGAAATCGAGTGGAATCAGTTCCCTGAAACTATTTCTGAAGGAGCCCTAAAGTTCTTCGATAGATTATTCTCTCACACGTTGGAGGATTGGAGAAAGGAACGGGGAAGAAAAATTTGACATCTCCCAGTACAATGCTGTCTTTCGATTGATGTTCCCACTTTTGATTTTTTTACACTTCAACATTGGACAATTGATCCATGGACAACGTTTCTTTTGCATGTTCATATCCTAAATACCCAATGACAAGTGTCTCTTTCATCATTACCCGCATTGATACTTCAACAATGATTTGAAACAACAAATAACTCACAACTTGAGGTATATCAAAGCGTGAGCTAATTGATTCGCGGGTAATTTCATCAACGTTTCTTATATCGGAAAAACCCCGTAATACTGCAAGGTATACTGGAAGGGGGTTAATGACCAGTTACATTATAAATTTCGCAAACAAACTATCGGAAAAACTTTGTAGTGCATACAGGTCCGCAAGGTGCTCCGAAAGCTTAAAAAGCTCAATATAGCGCTGTTTTCATCCCAGTTACAAAATCGAAGTTTCGTCAGCGAAACAGAATGAGTCTATTATTCCCAAGCATGAATTGTTACAATCAACGGGCTTGGGGACTTATTACAGATCATCACAGCCAATGGAATTCTTCATCTGATCTCAAAACAAGCCGTCTATTCATAGTTGCTTGGCATCCGAAACGTGGATTGGATTCACATAGGTAGAATAATTGATTTCATATAATGTACTAAGTATCATGAGTATCAAGTCTTAATATAAGTATCGAATGTCCCTTGTGAATATTTTCTCTTACTCAACCATTCATATTATCTTCTTTACCATCTTCATATTTTCTCAATTTCTCGGCAGGTCCGCTCAATTATACATTTCATTTCATTTTAGACCGGTTCTATTTATCTTTTAGCAATCATGCAATATTCAACCATTTTCGTCACCTTACTTCTATCTACTGCCGTTGCAGCCAAGGGTAGCAATGGTACCATGACTGAGGAACAAACTTGCAAAGAAATGCTTGGTTTGAACTCGTTTGTTAAATTCGCCAACGACCCAGCTAAAGTTGCGGCCATCACTGGAAGTATGTTACTCTTCCTCACTCTAATTCAACAAGTCTTTAAGCCCGTACACTCCCGAAATACTAACTAACCACCTGAAAGATGACACAACCAAAGTTGCGGACCTCCAAGCTAAAGCCTCTGCTGCTTCCGTCAAACTCACACAGCTTCAATCCAACACAACTCTCATGGCCAACTGTGCCGTCATCGACGCAGCAATCATGACCAACTCCTCCTGCACGCAAGAATTCATCCTCCAAAAATTCGTCGATTTCGCCGCCAACCAGACACTAGTCTCAGCCACCGTCAACAACGACATGACCAAAGTAGCACAAATTGAACTCAAGGCTTCAGACGCAGCAGCCAAACTTCAAATGCTACAATCAAATGCTACATTGCAAGCAGCTTGTCCTGCGGTCTTCATGGCTGATGAATGTAAAATGATGGTTGCGCTTCAGAAATTCGCAAATCTGGGTATGGACGATGAGAAGTTGAGTAAGATTGCTATGGGGAATGCAACAAAGGAGGCGGATATTAAGGCGGCGGCTAAGACGGCTGAGTGGCAGGTTATGATGATGAAGGCTAATTCGACGTTGATGGCTGAGTGTATGAGTATGGGGATTGAGGTTACGGGTGGTAAGTCTTTTTGTTCTGTTCTTGTTTTCTGTTTGGTGGGTTATGGATCGGGATGGATAGGATGGAAATTTATGGGATTGGGGGGGGGGGTTATGGGATGATGTTCAATGAGTTGAGATGAGATGAGAGAAAAGACTAATAAGTAAAACCAAATAGATGCAACAACAACAACAGCAAAATCAACTACAACCTCCGACCAGACTGCAAATTCGAAGTCTGCGGCTAGTATAAATGGTATGAGTATTTCCGCGCTCTTTATGGGTGTTTTGGCTTTGGGTATGGCTATGTTGTAGGGGTATAGTCTAGGATTATGGATGGCTTGCTTAGGATGCAGCTGGGTGTTGTGATTGGGTTTTTTTGTGTTTTTATGGATGTATATAGGAAGGGGTCAAGAATGGGATGATGGGAATTATGTTTGAGATGATGGGATGGGATGGAACTGGATGGAATTGGATGAAATGATATTTACGTTCGTTATATCGCTTTTAGTAAGAATTATAAGATTTTATATTTTTCTATATTTGATTTATAATGATAAATATAGTGTTGATATATTTTTTGATTTCTTTATAATTTTTGATAAAAAATATTTTTATTTTTAAGTTTTTTATTAACAATTGTTACGACGGCGTAACATATTTGATTTGATTTGATTTGATGTATTTATCGTCATAGGCCGTAGGCCGCACGTGCTTGCACGTGCAAACCTTAGCCATCTATTCCAGAGTTGGACAGAATGACGCCCAGAGGGGGCCTCTGGGTGGAGTACTAGCTAGCTAGGATATTTGTAATTTACAGGTACTAAGGCATGGTTTACATGATTGCCGTCGTGAAGAATTTAAAGCTGTCAGGCTTGGAGAGGTCTCTGTGGTCAACTCCGTCCACTAGATCACTAACTCTTGATCTCTCTCCCTATCTCCTCTTTCGTTTTTTTTTTTTTCTTACTTGATCCCTTTCTGGGGGGGTTTTTTCTTTTCTGTCCGAATAACCTAACCTTCCTTGATAGCCTAAACGCCTTGTCCGTACCTGCTAAAAAACCGATAAAAAAGAGGAAGTTTTTTTATTTTTTTATTTTTTTTAAATTGAAGCTGTATGCCGTGGGCAGATTTCCTGGTAGAACCTGGTGGATTCTAGCCATTCGGCGAGTTTGATTGCGCCAGGGGTGCTTAGAAGCCATGGGATGGCTTCAGATGGGGGCTTTTATCAGCGTCGAATACGCTTTCCCTTTTTGCAAAAGAATAAGTGTAATGGGGTCTTCCTTTTCCCGCATGAACAGAGGAGAAGTGCTGAGGTGTGATTGAAGCGTTCGTGGTATTTTGCGAAGTCTCCATGTTGGGATCTGATTACAAGGATGTAGCTCAGGGTTGCTCTTTTGAGGGAGAGTAGTGTTGTGTTATCTGTATGTGTGTACAGTAGGTCCTTGTAGTATTGAGGGCTTATGGTGTTCCATAGTTGAGTGTCAGCTTTGCAAGCGTTGACTTTGGCTAGTCTCTTGAGTGATGCTAGAGTGCAGATCGGGTTAGAGGGGGGGGGAAGAGCTGCTCCTTCTTTTGCAGCTTTATCTGCCGCTTCATTCCCAAGGATATTGAGGTGTCCTGGGACCCAGCGGATGCGAATTTCGCCGGGGGGTAAGTGTGGGAGTCGAGGTCTTTGCGCCCAGGCTCGAGAGATATCTAAGAATTCATCAAAGACCGATTGAGATGAACCATTAAAGTGAGAGCCTAGTCGTAGAGTCACTTCGTAGTTATCCAAAAATATCCAGAGATCTTTGGCAAATCTGGCCGAGGGTTGAGCTAAGGCCGCTGCCGCTCCTCTAGTTGCTGCTGTGGCTTCAGCGTCGAATACTTCGGCATTGAGGCCTAATGAGAACGAGTGACGGGCCACCTCTATATCGTATTGAGTGACAATGTAGCCGCCTCCTGTAGCGCCATCTTTGCCTTCGCTCTTTGAGCCGTCTGAGAAGACCTGAAGGTCATTCCTTGGGATCGAAGCGTAGAAGGTCTCGAAGTCTTTGGCTGCTTGGGCTTTTGATCTTCCCAAGGGGCCGACGACGCGTAGTTCGGCTTCGGCTCTGGTTTCTCTTTGTTCCCATGAAGGGTGAGCTAAAGGGTTTACTTGTTCCGATGGGGGTAAAGCAACTATGATCCTTGCGAATCTCGAACTTGGGAGTCGTCTATTACCGGACTTCACTAAGTCAGCCCTTATCCGAAGGGGATGATATGGGTCTAGTCTGGCGGTGCGGACAGCGAAGAGCTGTGTTGTTTGGTTCAGTTCGATCTCTGCGGGTCTGAGTTTGGATTCCTCGTGTAGTACTGCTATATTGGTGGTTTTGTAAACCGGTAAAGTGGCTCTTGCGCAGGTCAAAACGACTTTGTTTAGGAGGCCTAGATGCCCATCTATTCGATTCGAAATTTTGAGGTTAGAGATGCTACTCTTGGGCCTGAACCGGCCTGGCCACCAAGTTTCCGATGCAAAATAGCATTTTTTCAGTGCGCAGGCTATGGCAGCTCGTCTGGTGAAACAAGGGGGGATTCCGCGGCAAGTGTTGTTGAATGAGCGTAGTGCATTGGCTACCTTTAGGGCCTTTGCGGAGAGGATTTTGACATGTGGTTTAAAGCTCAGTTTCCTATCGAAATAGACCCCTAACCATCGAAGGGGGCCAGGTTTCGTTTCAATTCTTAGGCCGACTGTTTGTACAGCCGGGGCGTCTGTCAGTGTGCGATGGCCCTTGTAGAAATGGATCAGTTCGGACTTCTTGGGATCGAAGGTGATGCCTTCTGATTTCCCCCCAGTCGAGGGCCTCTTGCATATTGGCTTGTAGTACTTCGCAATTCTCTTGTAGGCTGTCCGAGGAGGCCAGCAAAGCGATGTCGTCTGCATATCCGAACCTCTTCATGGGGTTTCCCATCCAGAAGATAGGGGCAATGTAGAGCATGAACAGAATCGGTGAAATTGGGGAACCTTGGGGTAGGCCGCAATTCAAGGCTGTCTTTGGGCCCGTTTCGCCGTCCAATCGGATTTTAATATAACGGTTAGTGGCGAAGGATTGGATCCATTTGACCAGGTTGTTTGGCCATCCTTGTTCGCGGAGTCTGTTTATAAGTCGGCCTGGCAATACTGCATCAAAGGCCCCTTTTACATCCATAGTAAGCAGCGTTGTTTTTTGGCCTGCTTTCAAAGCTGATTCGATATCATGCGTTACGCAAGTTGTAAGATCGACCGAGGAGCGTAGTGGTAGAGCACCGAATTGTTGGCTTGCGAGTGTCTTGTAGTGTATAGCTAGCCATGACATTTTCTTAGCGACGAGTCTTTCGAGGCCTTTGCCCAGAACTGAAAGCAAAGCGATAGGGCGGTAAGATCTTGGGTTGGTGTAATCGGCTTTGTTGGGCTTCGGGATAATCGCCGTGGTGGCGAGACGAAAGCATTCGGGGTGGTGTCCCAATTCGAGGCACTTCCTGAAGAGTAGGAGGACGAAGTCTTTGATTATTGGCCAAGCAACTTGTAGGATCTTGGTTGGGATCTCGTCTGCGCCAGGTGCTGTGTTGCCAGCTTTTAGGATAGCCTGTTCTAGGTCACTCATAACGATTCTTGGGAAGGGGATGTGTTGACCAGGGATTGCTGGGACATCGAATGGGATGTCATCAACTTCTGCCGCGTTCGTCAATAGGTTCTTGACGAGGACTTTTCTTTTCTCTTCAATATTGTTCGCGATTTCGTGGTTGATTGGGTCTTTCAGGGGGGGGGTCCGATATACTCCTGTGGTTTGATGCCATTTAGCCATTCTAAAGACATCGTTGATCTTCTCTACTTTATCAACTTTTGCGATGTAAAAGGATTGTTTTGCTTTGCGGATTGTTTTTCGGAGGGAGCGTTTGGAATCGGTTGTATTCTCTGTTCTGTGGATTCGGCAGGCTTGAATACAGTCTTCATTCCACCAGGGCTGTTGTAAAGGGCCGTTCGAGGATCTTTTTGCAGAGCCTGTATATGCCTCTTTAAGTACTTGTGTAATGCTCAAAGCAAATTTGTCTAAATCAGAAGGGGTGGCAAAATCTGTTGGAGAGTCGATATTGGTTAGATTTACTGAAAGTAGTTCTCCGAAGAGCTTCTCGTCCAGAGTCTTTAGCATCATTTTCGGTGTGGGTTTTAAGCTGCGGCAGTTCCAGTATAGTAGGGTTTTCAGAGTTTTGTGGTCTGAAGTGCAATCCAGGTGGTCCGCTATAGTGGTGAGTGCTGTAAATGGACCTGAGATGAAGGCTAGGTCGAGTACATTACCTCTCGAATGAGTCGGAATGCCTATGGGAGAGATGAGTCTGAGATTGTGTGTGTTGGTCCATTCGATGAATGGTTCTGCTAATGGGGAGGTGGGTATGTGTAGGGGGTCCCAATATGAATGATGGAGATTGAGGTCTCCAATTAGAAGGGTAGGGTTAGGTGAGAAGTCTTGTAATTCCAATAATGTTTTGATCGCTTGGTTTTCGTCTAGACATTTGGGGGGGGCGTTGTATATGTTAATGATTGTAAAGGATGAGTTGTTTGACGAGAGTAATTGTAGGAAGATCAGATCTCGGGAGATTGTGGGTCTGAGTTGGTTGATTCGGAAGCCGACGTCTTTTTTGATGTATGTAAGGACGCGGGGATGGTTTCCCAATCGTCGAGGGGGGTAAAGATTTCGTAGGAAGGGTGGGATTTAGTGATTTTTCTTGATGTGTCAGAGAATATGTATGGTTCTTGGATCAAGATAATGTCGGTTTGGTCTGAGTTTGCTAGAGCAAGAGCAAGTTCGTGTGAAGTTGCTCCTCTGCCTACATTTGATTGTGTAATAGATAAAGGTTTAGTTTGATTCATTAAATGGGATAACGAATGGGTCTTCGATGCTTAGGAATCGGTTAGCGGGGCGGGTGCTGGGGGGCAGCAGAGTGGATGGATCCGAAAAAGTCGGGTAGGGGTTTTTGGGCAAGGTTGGGTAGGAGGGGGTGAGGAAGTTATGGAGGGGTTCGGGGAATCCTCCATTTGGGCGTCTGGGGTTTGGGACTTGGTGCAACCGGCCTTTGCACAGGTTAAGGCACGGCCTTCTGTGTAGATTTTCCGGATCGATTGACGTTCTGATTTGGATTTCATCTTATTAGCGACGGGGCGAAGGGGGCATTTGGGGTCATCTGCTGGATGTGGTCCACAGCAGTGTAGACATTTGGCAGGGCAGGAGTGTGCAGTGCCGCATTTGGTAATGTGATTGTTTTCGGTATGTTTGGTTGAGCCGCATAATCGACAGGTTTGGGGTCTGGAACAGGATCTGGAGTTGTGCCATTGGAAACAACGGTTGCATTGGATCGTTTTCGTCTTTTGGATCAGTAATGTGGCCGGAATGTTGGCTCCGAGGATTTTTAGTGATTTTTTCAATGCGATTGCATCTGCTTTGAAGCAGACTATCCAGGTGGAATAATACAGGTCAGCTGCCATGCTTGTTTGTGTTTGTACAGCATGAGTTAGTTCTTGGCCGGAGTATTCTTTTATAGCTTCGTAGATAATTTCTTTTGTGACTGGGATGGAATCCATTTCAAAGGAATCGTTAAATACCGTAACGTTCCGGGGGACATATTTGAGTCGGTAGGTTGCCCATTTTTCTTGGGTCTCGATTTGCAGCTACCTATGGCAGTGGCAATAATAGCCTCCTTAGTTTTTAGAGCCGCAAGATTGGTAGGGGAGTTGGTGCAGAGGGCGAAGCCTGTTTTGACTTCCTGTACTTCTTTCAATAAAGAGGCGGCGGGGCCAAGGACTTTCTTTAGTGCTGTGAGAATGGCGAAGGTTCCTGCTTTTCGGGCTGGATGAGAATGGTCAATTCTTACAAACAAACGGTTGTCTGTTGGAGGGGCTAGTGGTTTCGTGCCAGTGGGGCCGGTTGAGGTTTTTTTTGGGGGGGGTGGGGTTGGGTGTGTCTGGGGTATTTTGGGCTTTCTGTGCGTAAGAAGGCTTGGGGGTCGGTTCTCCTGTCAGAGAGTTTGTGCGGGAGGAAGCGAGAGGGGTGGCAGTGGGAGTGACAAAGGGTGTGGTAATGGTGGTATTGGGGCGGGGGGGTTAGTGCCCAGCAATGAGTGCATCGAAGTGTCTTTCCGTAGTTGCCTTGAAATCGAGGCAAAGAGCGGTGAGGAGTTTTCGAGATCTCGCGGAGGAAGAGAGGACCTCGTTGGAGCTCAAATAACTGTCCAAGAGGGTGGTAATCGGGCCAAAGATGGTTTGGGCCTCATTGGCTTTGGTGGTAAGGGCATTTGCTCTGTCCGAAAGGGATTGGGAGAGCTTCGGGGGGCTAGGATTAGCCATTTTGGGTGATGTGAGACTCAAATTGAACCAGTGACGGCGTAACATAACCCGCATCAGGTAACCAATTAGTTAGCAGGATCATGTGACAAGTGTCACCTGATCCGAAAGCCGACCGACTTCGTGAGAATCGATCGGCTCTGAGAATCGACCGGCCCCTTCAAGAGTCGATCGACTTTCAGAACACGAAGGTCTATATAATCAAGATGGATTTCCTTTGTATAGAGCTTCGTGCCCAAGATCAATCGTTTAGTATACTCTACTATTAGTTACGAATTGCATACCTTTATTGTTTATTTATTTATTTATTTATTTATTTATTTATTTTGTTTAAGCGCTGGGCTGGTCACGTGTTATAGCACGTGCCACTAAACCTCCCGAAGGGTATCCAGCGTGCCTGCGCAGCTATATACGGATTATATACATAGTTACCAGACAGTTCCAACGCATTACTGCGGCAGCCGGGCAGGGGAATGCTGTTATGAGCATTTTTAGACTTATATAGGGTAGCTAAAGGCTATGGCTTCGTCGATGGGTGTTGTATGGTACGGAAAAAGGAAAAGGGAGGGGGGAGGATTAAGGTAGACTAGATAAGAAAGGGGTAGTAAAACGAAAGAATTAAGAATGTGCGAAGAAACGGGTTCTTGCGCACCATTTAGCAAAGACTTTTGCGCCCTCAGTAGTGCTTAGCGCCCACCAGGCAGGATTTGGGCAGCGTATTGGGGCAAAGAGCTCGAAAGGTGGTGATATTGCCTCACAGATGGCAAAATGGTCTAGGGAGCTATCTTGATTACAGTGTTGGCAGTAAAGAGACGCGTTCTCGTGATTGAATCTCTCATGGTAGGCTCTGAAGTCACCATGCCCCGAGCGGGCGGCTAGTAGGTACCCTAAGGTAGGGCGGGGGAGTGTAAGTTCCATTGGCATTTTTGATGTAGGGAAGGGTAGGTTGAGACGTTCGTATTGAGTTGGGCACTTCTCGCTCCAGTACTCGGCTGCAGCTCGCTCGTATCTTAGTTTTGACAAGCGCTTGGCACGTGCTACAGAAGCCTTGCTGCGTGTAGTAGGCAGCAGGCATGCGGCTTTGGCTAGTTGATCTGCTAGTTCGTTCCCAGCGATACCGACATGTGCTGGGCACCAGCGTATACCTACTGCTCCACAAGCGGCATTCCGGGCTCGCCCTCTTGTCAGCCAGGCCTGCCTGCAGGCTTGAAACTCTAGAATCTCGCTGGCACTAGTGCTTGTAGGAATACCCGTATGAAGGCGTAGTGCTGCTTCTTGATTATCGAGGCAGATTGTAATACTCGTAGCAAATCGTGCCATGCAAGATCGCAGGGCAGCCTGCAGGCCTGCGAGAGCACCTATAACCTCAGCATCATATACTTCTGCAGTCTTGCCAAGGGGGACCTGGCCTTGTTCAATCAGTTGGCTGCCGCGGTTACCTTTATTGTTATTACTTAAATGTTACGAGGTTTGCCGTCTAGATCACGTGGAAGTGCTCTAGGCTCTCGAGGTAGGTTTATAACTAGGCGTCAAGCAGGGACTTAAAGTAATGACAATAGTGTGATGCAATTCGTAACTAATAGTATGGTATACTAAATGATTGATCTTGAGCACGAAGCTCTACATTGTAATGAAATCCATTCCTTTATATAGACCTTCGTTTCCTGGATCCCTTAGGAGCTGTACACTCCAGGAGCTCTTAGCTCTCTAAGGCTCCTTCACGTGACATATCAGTGTGCCATGATCATGTGATGTCTGTCGTAACATTAAAGTCCCTGCTTGACGCCTAGTTATAAACCACCTCGAGAGCCTAGAGCACTTCCACGTGATCTAGACGGCAAACCTCGTAACAACAATTTATGTTTTTTTTATATTATAAATATACTTTTTGATACTTTTGATTTTTAATTTATTATTTATATTATAATTAAATTTTAAAGATTTTAATGTTACGAGGTTTGCCGTCTAGGTCACGTGGAAGTGCTCTAGGCTCTCGAGGTGGTTTATAACTAGGCGTCAAGCAGGGACTTAAAGTAATGACAATAATATGATGCAATTCGTAACTAATAGTATGGTATACTAAATGATTGATCTTGAGCACGAAGCTCTACACAAAGGAAACCATCCTGCTTATATAGACCTTCGTCCTTTACTGGATCTCTTGGATCCTGAGAGTTTGTGGACCTTCGATTCGTATGGACCTACGATTCGTATCCCTGAATATGCAGGGTCCATCGCGTGATTTGGATCATGTGATGGTAGTTGTGTAGCCCGTCGTAACATTTAAATACATAAATAGTTTTATTAATTAAGATATTAATAATTAAACTTTAATTTTTTCAAGAATATATTTTGTATATAAATTTAAAATACTCAGAATTATAAAAGAAAAAAAATTATAATTATTTCGTATTTTGTATATAATAAAAATAATAATATTTTAATTAACGTTATCAGATTTTTTTTAAATTATTTTTTAGAAAGATTAATATATATTTCACTTTTATTGAAATGAAAAATATTTAAAAGATTTTTTATAATATAACTATTAATTATTTATTCATTGTTTTTATTATCTAATACATCATCTCATATTAATACCAATCTCATTGCCTCTATCTATGCAAAATCTGCCATGCATAAATAAACCTCCGGTGAATATCTATCTCCCAGGATATCAACACATCATACACAATACCACATTTTCCAAAGAGGAGGCCGCGCTGGCGTTCAAAGAATGGTGGCCGCAGTTACCGTCCGAGGATTACACGATCTTCTCGGACGGATCAGAACGATGGGTCGATAGCCAGCCATGTTGGGTACGGCTACGCGATATACCATGGCAGGCAGAGAGTAGCAGCTGGGAAAGGTCAGATCAACGAGACCTCACATGTGTTCGACGCGGAAGCGATCGGAGCGTGGCGTGGGCTCGAGCACCTGCTCAACCTGACCACGGACCAGCCCTCTGGCAAGATATGGCTCTGCATCGATAGCACCTCCGTCATATGGTGCATGAGAGGTAATGCCCCGACCACGTCACAGTGGGCCTTCCGCAAGTGCCACAGAGCGATGGCAAAACACGACATAGAAGCTAAATGGTCACCTGGACACATGGGGATCGAAGGCAACGAAGAGGCAGACCGCCTGGCGAATGATGGAGCAGTGGGCATGATGGATCGAGGCCTAGCTAACACCCCTACGGTAAGTGGGGTGCGCTCATTCTACAGAGAACTCTGTACTCAGGCGGAGGACTGCTGGTGGGGGGAAGCTAGGACTACGCTATCTAGCACCTACTCAGCATGGCATCCTTCATACAGCACAAGAGAGCCCAGGGAATTGTCACTGCCAAGGGGCGTGCTGCATCGACTGTTAGCAATGCGAACGGGGCACGGCGACTTCGCAGACTACCACCGCCGGTTCAAGCACGGGGACAACCAGCTGAGATGCACCTGTGGGCAAGAGAAAGAACCCTTCCACTTTTCAAATGCCCCATCAACAATGAGACACGTGGTCAGTGGCCAACTGCACCACGAAGCGCCATCACCACCACCTGGCAGACGATCATGTATATCCACAAGCTTCTACGTGCTCCAGACACGTTCGCAGAGCTCTTGCGGGTCTCAAAGTTCTATACCCAGGTATGCCCGCTGTACTGACCCTGTGCCACCCCTCAAAATCCCTCTCTTCCCCTCGCTCAAAAGCAGAGCACAACACGCCACAATCCACTTGACTTCTCCAACTGGGCTATCCGACAACTTAGCTCTTCCCCTCTCTACATTTCACTAAAAACACACACTGGTGTGCAAACACTGACGCCTAGCTAACCAAATGGCGCCCCCCCTCACTCCCCCACCCTCTAGCTACAGAATGGGAATGTATAAAGATAGGCCTTGCGAGCCCTTCCACACGCACTTATAAAATAACAGTCACACACACTCGCCACAACTGAGTGGACAGGGCGTTCACGCAAAGGGATGAACGGTCCCCTTCTCAGATGCTAAATTGTTAATTAAGGAGGTCAACAGCTGTCTGTAGTTAATCCCCTTAGCTTAGCACGTCTAAATACCCCTCGGGAGGTCAGAGTAGACGTTAATCACAATAATAATAATAATAATAATAATACACAATACCACCAAACCATTCTTAGCTCACTCCCAAAGCTCATCTTCCTGCTAACAAAATGTATGTACGTATGTATACATCTAAGGGCCAGCCCAAAAACTCAACACTCATCCATGCATCCATTCCCCATCACAAACAAATCTCTAGTGACTTACTCCTCAGTATATTTAGCAATAAAGGCGCACACGCCCAAATACTCCAGCATCTCCTTCCCAAGCAGCTCATCACTATTCCCCAACTCTATCACAAAACCCCGCAGTTCATCCATCGATGCTTGTTTATGGAAATACTCATTAAAAGCTATCCATTTCAAACTATCATCGATTTCTTCAAATTCATTCGCTGCTAAAGGTAAGGTGTTTATTTTTCCACATCGTATAAGCGGATATAAGAATTCTTTTTCGACGATTTCTCGCAGTTGGACGGTGTGGGATGAGGAGAATTTGTCGAGGGTGCGTTTGAGGGTGTTTTCGGTGGCGGACATGACGCGTGCGGTGAATTTGTTGGGTGCGGGTTGGGGAGGTGTGCAGGGAAGAAGTGTTTGAATGGCTTGTTTGAGTTTTGAGGGTACTGTGATTATTGTTAGTTGTGTATTTATGATTTGTATTTATGTGTGTTATTAATGTCGGAAATGCTAATTAGAGGAAGATTGATTTCATACAGGTAGATGATTGAGGTGTCTCTGGGAGTGGAACGCTAGACGCATCTTCGAGTTTGAGGGGGGAGATCTCGGGAAGAGGAACTTCGGTTGCGTTTATTGTGAGATTCTTGATAACTGTATTCGTGTTAGAATCTTGTATACATAATTATCTCTTTGTTATAGATGGGGAAGAAGGAGGATTGGAAAATTCATACCTGAAGAGCGTAGAGGTGTCCCGGAGAGAGAAACGTGATCTGTGATCTTGAGCTTGTCCATAGATGCTATTGGAATAGGTGATTGGGGAAGAGGAACAAGAGCTGCTTCTTTAAGTTTTAATGTGGAGACCGGTGTTACGGGGAGGGGTATTTGTGAGGGCGTATTGAGTTTGACTTTGTCTGCTGCTTAAATTTTGGTGAGATTTTAGTACATGTGAATACAGATATTGCGGAATGATATTCGAAATAAAGTACATACCAGAGCGCAGCTGCGGTGTATTGGAAGAATCCATGGCTAAGAATTTACCACCGTGAGGCTGGTTAAATTGATATGGGTTGTGCTGAGTGGGTTGTGTTGAATTCGAAGTTTTGTATTAAGACTTTAAGAATCTGTGTATCAAGGATCTTCCGAAGTTGTCGGAGATTTTATACTTAGATTTCAAGCAAGCTCGCTTTCAGAATTCATAACAACAATCTTAAAATCTAAAAGCTAATAGACTAAGCGGACCAAACAGATGCCAGAGTTCGTAACCTGGGACTACCGTATACTATTCACTTCTATCTTACTGCATTTACTCGTTTCATATGATGAAAGATATTTGAATAAAGCAAAGTGATGCCAATAGCAATGTAGTAGATGAAATGAGCCTGGAAGCCGATAAATATGGAGATGGCTGGTAGCTTCGAGAATAGATGAACGGGTATCATTTTCGGGGTCTGTAGACATGCAACAAAAGGAAACTTGGATATCCCTTTGCGGATGGCAATGACTGTACTGTAGTATAGAGGAAATTGACTGATATATGAAATCAATAAGTGAATATCATCCTTATGGACACTAGGATCCATGGTTCTAGGCCCAACTGAAGGAATTTGTAGAATTTTCTTGAGGCCAGATGATAGTCTAATCGGTCATCTTTCATCTAGCTGCTGGGATGCACTATACACTTCAATTGTCTTTATATAATCTTTTTAAATAATTTCAAATTAATAAAAATTGTTGAGGTATTAATCATATAAATCATCAGTATTAATACTGGTGCCTTGACAAAAGGGTTATATATAATATAGTTTCTTAAATTAAATTATTCTCAAAAATTATTATTTAAAAATAAAACAAACTTTATAATAAATTTTAAATTTAAAATAATATAAACTCAAAGAATATATATATATATAAAATAAATTAATTTTTATAATATTATATATCTATACAAAAATCCTTAAAATCTCAAAAATAAAATTTTGATTTAATTTCTACAGAAAAATTAAATTATAAATATTTTGTATTTAAAAAAAAATTTAATAATAATTTATTAAATTTTAAAAAATTTATTTTTATATTTTATTATATATATATTTTAATTCTTTTTTATAATATTAAAACTTAATAACAATAATAATAAAAAATAATAATTTTAAAATAAAAATATTATCTTATTTTATTTCATTTTACTTTATTCATCTTATTCATCCTACCCAACCAAGCTCAGCACCAGTACATCTCAAATACCCTCAAATACCCTAAAAAAAAAACCCCCCCAATCACAAATCATACACAACCTCAAGTACCTCCACTCCAGTACAGAGTTATATTTCAATATACTAACAATATAAATTCTACACCAGGTTATATATATATATACACATATACATAACAACCTACTAAACTATCTATCCGAAAATATACAAATTTCTCCTTCCTTCCTCATCCATTCATCCATCCATCTTTAACGATACAACCATACATACACACAGATACACACACACAACAAAAAACTGCGCAGAAAGCCGGCCCCTTCTTCCCCAACCCAATCCATCCCAATCCATGCCATCCCAACATACAATCCCACAAAGGAAACGATCTTCAAGAAGAAAAGAAAAGAAAAAGAAAAACGCCACAACCATGTATCGATCATCCCATCCCATCCCATCCCAAACCATCCAATCCGATCCCATCCAATCCAATCCAATGCCATACATGATCATACCGATCATAAAAGAGAAAGAAAGGAAGAAAGTAAGAAGCTCAAAAAACTCTCGAGAGATGAAAAAAAAAATTCTATTCTACGCCTTCCCAAACCAATCCATACCATTCCATCGTTAACATAACATTTGAATCCCAAGCCAGCCAACCCAACCATTCCATGCCGTTTTGCCATGTTGCGAGTAAAAAAAAACATGAAAAAGAGCAAACGCGTGCAATTTTTCCATCCAAAAAATTCTTTCATCCCTTATCGTGACAAGACATTGATATGATATGAAACAATGACAAAAAAAAATGAAATGATTGCCACCAAAAATGTGAAAACATGGGAATAATTCTTAAATCCATATATGCTAATACAAGTAAAACGCCAAACGTATGCCATATGACATATGTCATGTCATGTCATATTTTTATCTCTTTCTTCAATTTCGTACCTCGTGCTTTGGAATTTCCATATATGTGCGAAAATGTTTGTCCAAGAATGGAAAATATCAAGGTGCCGTTTCAACCGCGGTGTTCTGTATCGGATAGGAAGAAGGCATTATTGGTACCGAAGGCATATCATCATTCAACCTCTTGGGTGGTGAAATGTTCAATACACGATACAGCAAACTCTTCTTCTTTCCATCCGCTCGTTTGCAAGAAAACTGTGGAAGTCCTCCTGTATGTCCACCACGAGTACTCATTGTTCTACCACCGCTTGGAAGCCGTCTCATGGCTGCTCCGAGCTCACTTCGATGATCCCAGGAGGGAGAATTTTCACTACTTTTTCGTTCAAGTTCTTCTTCCCATCCATAAATATCAGTGCTCGTACCACTTGTACAGGAACTGATGCTAACAGCTGAGCTAGAATAAATACTACTGGCGGAAGAACATGCAATGCTCGCATCGGCCGTGAAAGTATCGTCGTGAGATCGATCATCCATGATGGTACCGGCAGATGAATCAGTCGTTGCTAGACTTGTCGTCGATGCATGAGCTGATGAATGTGCTGATATCCAAGTACCATTACCTCCCTCGAAATCAAAATCCACTTCAACTTCCGTATCGCTAACTGTCATTTCTGATGATTTTCTTGGCTCAACTTCTTCAGGCACCTTTGCTGGGATATAAAATGGCAAGCCTGCAACTTGCATCATTTTCGCATGAACATTTTCCTTGTCATTCAAATATGACCCCAGTTTCGCGGCCACGTCATCCCCTCCAACACCTCTACTCATATTCCTACCCTCTTCTGTAGTCCCCCAAGATTTGATAATTTTGTGAGACCTAGAAGGCCCGAATGAAAATCCCTTTTCGTCGTTGTCAACATGTGTTGCCGCCATGGCTGTAACGAGTGAAGGCCGACGTCCAGAAATATCTACTGCTGAACCAGGATGCGCGACCATGGGTGATGATACTCCTTCAGTTGCTTTCAGCGTTTTATCGACGTGAGACTGTGATGTCTCATTTGTGAAGATTAAGGCATCTATGGGATTTTCCATAGGCCCATTCATCGGGTAAGGAATGTTAGAAAAAGCATCAGAAAGTGATGACGAGGCCTCTTCCCGTCATGGTTGACTACCACTCTGATCATCGCTTCCGCTGCCAGGGCGCGAAAGACTTGTCGATCCATGGGAAGATCGACTTTTCTTGAAACCGAGTTTGGCACCCATCTTCTTCCAACTAACACTTCCTTCACGAGAATGACGTGGGCTGGGATCAGGTGAGTCGCTTACAAAACCAGTATCCGAAGTTGGAGGAGTGGTTGGCGGGGTCATGAGCTCCAGGGAAGACGGTGATTCGGTGTCATCCGTAAGACTTTCGGATTCGACAGATGAAGCTCCTGAAGATCCAGAGATAAATGTTGATAAGCGAGCAGAGGTTGCGCGACCTAATGCAGCAGTAAGATGTGAATGTTGAGATGAACGCTGTGATGGAGGATTATGGGAGTGAAAACCCTTATCCCCACTGGGAGGCGGGCTCTCTCTTCTACCGCGTGATAGACCAGGCGACAACA
The DNA here is from genome assembly GCA_025389075.1 of Sclerotinia minor. Taxonomy (NCBI): domain Eukaryota; kingdom Fungi; phylum Ascomycota; class Leotiomycetes; order Helotiales; family Sclerotiniaceae; genus Sclerotinia; species Sclerotinia minor. The sequence goes on from QRFH01000008.1 coordinate 1,462,149, forward strand.
AGGCTCGTTCGTCCAAGGATTCAGTCATAGTAGTATCACTAAATGACTCACTCGAGACCCAAGGACTAGATTCCGAAGCACGTGACGGAGGAACTATTGAGTTCAAGAATGGAACTAGTACAGATTCATCCATCAATTCATATATGATCTTAACAGCTTGATCCAACTCTCTTGGATCCGGCGCATCATATGTATTTGGTAAATCCAATAAACGATCCCTGACATCAGAGGGTAAATTCACTTCTCGTGGTCCATTTGGCGCAATGTATGCATCCAACAACTTTCGCCATAACATTCGTACATATTCGCAATCCTGATCGGTTGGAGATAATGGTGAATATGGATCCCTACCATATGTCGTTTGGTAATGATTCTTATATCGCGTAGCGTCCATTGTAAATTCTAAAGTTTCCAGGCAATGATTTTGTGATAGGTATGCCATGAAAGCGCTTAAAGTCCATGGTGGTGGTGCGGCATTCGATAAGACCTCTTGCAATGTTGGTCGCCTTGGACAATAAGGACCGGGCATTGAATGGTTTAAAGGCTTTGCGCATGATGGCAGGAATTCCCCTGACGACATGAAGCCTTCGTCGTCGGCGTCACAGTCGGAAAGGACGGATGAACAACGCGGTGAGGATTCCCTAGAATACGTTTCGACGTACAATGGTGGAGGTTTTCTTATTTTCGATTTTCTCATTGCGCTTCGAAGATATCTCATCGATAACTATTCGTGATGTGTATACCCCTTTATGCTCCCACTGCTGATGACGGTAGACGAAATTAAGATTCCACTTTATTCTATCTCGTAGAATTGATCGGATGAAGTAGAGAAAAGTAAGTTGCTATCGTGTGCCGCTCATTTGTCAGAAACAAATTAAATCGAAGTACGTCGTGTCAAAAACGGTTGTTTGCTGCAAGGCACAGTAACTCAATTCGATGAACCCCGCGTGGAATTAAAGCTAATCGTAATCTCGTGGGATGCAGGTTTCCGCAGAGTGCCGAATTATGACCAGGTACTTATGCCAAACACGCCAACAAATCAAACAAGTGTGCTGGATCACAAAATGGATAACTGCAGAAGGTGGTGGCAATTGATATTCTGCTGGAAATGGGTCTCCGAAGCTCGGAAATGTTGTGTCTCGAAGTCAGAAACAAGGTCGCAATGGGAGGAGGCTGAATGAAACTGTGATTTTTCCTTATGATTCTTTCGTAATGCGGTGATGGTATGTTAATATAAATGTGACCCCTTCTATAATTCGGATCTGGCTGAGGGCGTTGAAAATCTAGGAATAGATTGGGTGTTTATTCGTCCAAATATATGTTGAAGTTGAGTCGTGGGTTAGAGAGAATGGATGAAGTCTAAACCAAAGCAAAACTTCGAATATTAGAAGAAGTAATTAAACAGCCAAGTAGAATCGAGTAGTAAGTACAGTCGCAGTTTAATAACAATGGGTTGAAAAGTTAATCCGATTTTCGAAAACAAATAAAACAAATCTAGATTCCCCTTTGCAAAATAAACACCTCGGTGATGTCGTATTGTGATAAGTGGAGGCGGTGTTGGATTAGATGGAAGCTTAAAATGAGGGCTTTGACAGGACTGTCAAGTTTGAGGATGCGCAAGATGATAGAGATCAATTGAATAAGTTCTTTCTTGTTTGAGATTCGATATATTTTGAGGGATGTAAAAAGTCGATGTGGTATTATTATTGGTTGAAAAAAGAAAGATCTAAAGGAAAAAGAGATCGTGTTGTTATATTGTATTGTGATTGTTGAAGGTCGGACGACGATGAAATTGATCGATTGCTGACGTTGATGTTGATATTGATGTTCGATGGTTGGAGATTCCCTTGTTCGTATGTGAGATGTATGGTGTGTGGTGTATAGTGTGTGGTGTGTGGATGGATGGATATTTGTGTAGACTATCTATGAAAATGAATGATATCGAATTAAGAACTATGGGGAAAATTCCTCGGACTTTTGTGATCTGCGAATTGGAAATAAAGTAAAATTCCCTTGGTGATGGATGGTGGAAAACAAAAGAGTTACCGATGGGAAACAGGATGATGGATGAACAATTCCTACTATACAAAAAGTAAAAATGGCTGTACAGCCAACAGTCGATAGATAGTAAGGTAAGGTAAGGTAAAGTGTAGGGTTACCGATGGAAGATTCGTAGTCGTAGAACGCGAAAAAGTCAAAGTAGGTGAGAATTATGGATCGTTCCGCTAAGGACTAGCATGATGGGTCCTTACTCCTGGTCCTGGGACTTTCCCTTCTTTTTCTTCTCTTTTTTCCTTTTTCCTTTTTCCTTTTTCCTTTTTCCTTTTTTCTCTCTTCAGGATATCATTACCATGATCCTGGATAGAAGCAAAAGGGTGTGTAGATGGATGGATGGATGGATGGATGCGTACGGGTAGGGGAGTTACGAGTAGTAGGTGTGTAAGGTTGTGTAGGTGTGTAAGGTTGTGTAGGTGTGGTGTACGGAGTAGTGTTATAAAATTGTGGGTATAGCGTTATGGGTAGTGGAGTCAGGTAAAGGATGGATCGGTATGGATCTGTGTAGTGTGCGTGTGTGTGCGTGTGTGTATGTGGGTGTGGTGGATATGTAGATGGATATGTATGGTTATGTATTGGGATAGGATCGGTAAACCCCAAAAAGATCTAGTTTGGTCCCTTTTGCAGATTGAACACGAGGTTGGTATTGGGGCCAAGGAGATGTGATGTATGAATGAATGTAGAAGAGTTATGCTAAGGTCAAGGAATGATTAATTGACCAACGAATTGATGAATCGACTTGTCGATTGATAGATGAATCTTTGAATGAATTCAAATCTCGTACAAGTCAGTCAGTCAGTCAGTCAGTCAGTCAGTCAGTCAGTCAGTCAATCAGTCAATCAGTCAATCAGTCTATCTATCACTCAATCAATCGCTTTCTTTGGATTTCTCTAGGTGGAGTGAAAGAGTAAGAAAGTGTGTAGGTGTAGACTCTAGAGTAGTTATGAACGGGTGTAAGTAATGTACGAGTATATCTTGTCAAGTTTGTTTCGCCCTTTCGCTCTTGTCTTGCACTGTTCCGATGTTTAGTACAAAAGGAGTGATTTTGGGTAAAGGTGGCCAGTGAGGTGATGTGGATTCAAGGTTGACTTGATCGAGTATGTACTGTCTGTAGTCGTGAGTCGGTTGCGATGGTTTGAGGAAAGTGGATAAGTGTGACGGAAGTGGTGGTGCACTTTTGTAGTATTTTTTGTTGATAATCACGGATTGATGTCCGAACGATTTGTTAAGTCATCAGGTAAGAAGGTGTGAAGTTGTGTGCGATAGATAACAACGGGGTCGCTGGTAATTGTTGTTGTTATGTTGAAGGGGTTCAAGTTGAGTCTTCAACCCTTCTCTCCTCACTTGATAATTATAATTAGGTATAATTTGTCTGATCCCTTAGATATCAAGTAACCAACTACCTAGATAATGGGTAGCAACGACAATACAATCTGATACTTTATGATATCGGTATGATGATGATATTATGATCTTTTCTCCCTGCCAGGAGACTGACTGGTAAGGATTAGAAGGGATAAATTGAAAATAAATCAAGCATAAAAAAAGACTTCTGGAACTTCTTAAACCATGGCGTGAGGTTAGTTTTTACTTGGATTATTAATTTATTGCCTGCGAATCTGAGACGGTATTGAAATCCACTAATGATTCTTTAACTCTCTTTAAAAGAGCAAGGGAAAAGCCAAATAAGCTAAGGGGAATAAAATCCAAGACCCACCACGCTAGAAAAGCACTAGAAGAATCGAGAGAGGGCACGTTTACGCCCCATCGAATGAAATGTCATATTTCTTTTGTAATGGAACGGACTTTTCGTCCAATCACGGCTTTTTTATGCTTTCAGAACGGAAAAGAAACTCAAGAAACATATGCCCGGCTTCAATTAGGTTTAGGGTAGAAATCCACCGATGCTTCTTTGTCAGGGATATAGATTAATGCACTAGTAAGGATCTCAACCCTGTCTTTCTGAATCACGATTAAAGCAGCAAGTCCTTATCATTCCTCTTTTTTTCCCTTTTCCCTTTTCCCTTTTTCCTTACTCTTTCCATACCCAAAGTTTGCAACAAAGTTGTTCAGTGGTGAGCAATGGAACATGGTTAATAAGCCAGGATTATGTAGCGGTGATGGAATAAAAACGGAGTTAGTGAGGATTCTTGGCTCATTCTCAGGTCTTGGGGCTTTTCTTGGCAAGCATGGATTTTTTACTCTTTGCCAATGGACGAATTCGTTCCATGATCCATCACTTGGATGTTTGCGGCGTTGTGTGTAGGGTTTTGCGCGCGATTGATATTCGGAGGAAAAGAAAAATAAATGGAGCTGATTCTGATTAAACATCAGGAGAATTAATTATTAAGATTTAAAGATTTTCAATCCAAGATCGTAGATTCGTACTGTAGTCTCATATATGCTCAGGGAATAATGTAGCAGCTGGTAAGAGCCTGGTATGTATGAACCTGTGACGTGATGTGACTGTGTTACTAGGATATACCTTTGAATGTCGGAATTCTTGAAGAGCGTAATGCCATTCTGTTGTGTTGTGTTGTGTTGTGTTGTGTTGTTTTGTTGCTTGTTATGCCATTTTCATTCAAAGAGGGCTATGCTAATAACTATGCTTGGAATTTCAAGATTCCAAGACGGATTGTGCGACAACGACAACGACAACGACAATGACTGACTGATTGACTACCCAAAGAAAGAAAGCGGAAATGAATCACGATATACTGTACATAACAAACTTTTTATCGTGGCGTTCTTTTTATCTTTTCAAAAGCTTCTAACTTTCTAATCTATTCTGCAGAACACGCAATTACTCGTGTCACCATTCTAATGATCCCATCCGGTCCTTCCAACCCAAACCTATTCTCCTCCTTCCTACATGATCACACAAGGCAAGTTCCGTGTATGCCTTAGCAAGTACAGACTGTACACTGTACAGTACTCCATCAAGTACTCCTCCATTCATAAACATCCTTCTCCTAGGACCAATCTACGATAATATCATCTCTCCTCTCTCTCCCCTTCCAATTACGCAACATAAACATAAACACTCACTCTCACATACCTCCAATACCGATAAAAGCCTCACTCACACTCACAATACATAACAGTTCGTACAAAGTACCACGCACCCAACGCCCCAAGCCGCACGCTGACGACTCCCCGTCCATCATTCCCAAACTAGCTAAACTTCTCTAGACCCCCCTTCATCAATTTAAACCTACATCATCATCAATGGTCTAGAAGATCATCACACATCATTCTATCTAATCACATCACAGTCCGATGATCAAGATGAGCCACAAAATAACTCTAGGATTAACCCCTCAGTTTTACTGATTTAAGATTTGGGTTTGTGTACTTTCTTACGAATGGTTCTTCATCTGCCGGAGTGTGGAATTTCCTTATTCGAAGTGCCGATGTTTGATGTAGTATTCAATGTGATGATCTTTTATTGTTTATAACCATGGAGTGTAGTTATTGTATTAGTTGTGTTTGCGACGAATTCTATTTTTTGGCTTTCCAATTGCAGTTTCTTTGGTGATTGTGAAGGTGAAAGATGTTAATCTATTGGGTTTGATTGAGCTCATCATCATTTTGATGCCTTTCTTTCTAGCTTCACTATTAATTGCTTTATATATATAAAAACCTTCTATACAACATGACCATCGCCCCATTAAATCCCATCCAGACCCCTAAATCAAGATATCTAAACATCCATCCATCTATCATCAACCATCCAACTAACCCTCAGAACCCAATTTCTTCCCATACATGCACGTAAGTCGACACCGGCATCTTTCCTTCCTTTCCTGTCCATTCCATTCTTCAAACTACTCCAAACACGGCATCACACCTATAGATATATAGATAGAAAAGTACTGTAATCATAACACAAACCCTAACTAACCTTAACCATGTCATATCCAGAAGGGTCTTCAATTATAGATCAAATATTATCCATTCATCTTCAATTAATCAAGAATAATCAAGATTTGTATTTTATGTTTTTTCTTTTATTATATATATATTGAAATATATTAAGATATCAGTTTATTATAATTCTGTATTTGTTTTGAATATTTTGTTGTTTTTTTATATTATTTATATTTTATATTATATATATAAATATATATTAAATAACCAAATAAATAAATATTTTATTTATAAAATCAATAAATCAATATATAATATTTTTAATTAAAAAAGATAAAAATAAATATTTAAATTTTTTTTGATAATTTTAAAAATCTTTTAAAAAAATAAAAATAAAAATATAATTTTTATTAAAATAAGTTTCTTTTATAAATTCAAATTTATTTAAAAAAAAGATTATATAATATATTATAAAGGTTTAGATTTAAATCATTAAAGAATAAATAAAGATATATATATATATATAAAAGTAAATCTATCGATGATGAATGGGTCATTTGGAATATATACAAGTAAATAGAGCTGAGATGAAAGTAAGCGCTGAGTTTACCTTCTACTCGGTATCGACGCCGTTATGGAGTTTAGTTTAGCGTGTAGAGAGCACCGTACAGAGTACATAGGTACTTTTTCAGCCCCCTAGGTAGGTAGGTAGGTATTATTATCTACAATAGAGTAAAATAGTAAAACCCGGGAGTTAGAAAAATATATCATCTATCTATCTGTACATTCGATTACTCAATTCTTCAATGAATCAATCAGTTAAAATCCTGATCCAAATCCCAAAAACCCAAATAACCGTTAAGGCCAGCCAGCCAGCCTAACCCTCCACCACAAACCGGCCACCCCGAAACCCTACTTCCCTCTTCTCCTCCTCCTCCTCCTCAAACAAAACAATAACAATGTAACCAGACGCCGCCTCGCCACTCATAACACCGAAAAAATCGAAATTTGCAACTCGAGAAGGAAAAAAAAACCCCCCCCAACACAGCGTAAGTAAGCAAGCAAAAAGCAGACAAGAATCAAGTAAATCAAACCCCGATAGAGTAGTACGCTAGAAAGATGGCAGTACGTATGGAATAAATGGAAGAATACCCATAGTGGCTTCTAGAAGATTTCCTTTTGGGGAAGAATTGGAATTTTTGATGTGCGTGTGGATATAGATTCTTCGATGGGTGTGAGTTTGGGTGTAGTGGGTTACATGGGAGGGGAAATGGGAATTAAAGGTTCCGGAGGTATTGTTCTCCGTTTGTGTATGTGTATGTGTATCACCGTATATGTGATGCGGTGAGATTTGATGAGATGGTTGATGGTTTGCGGGATTATCTTTGGGTGGGTGATGGTTTTTTTGATGGTGGTACATATTGTAATTGATTGGTGTTTGTAGTATTTATTTGTAAATGTTTAACTTTATAGATTTATAATCTTTAATCGTGATTATAATTATAGTAAAAAATTATACTCTATAAAATCAAAAAAAATAAAAGGATCTTTTTTCTTCTTTTATTTCTACATCAGTTACAGAGTAGTTTATGGTTTATAATTATAATATTTAATTTATACATTAGTACTTATGATATGATATAGTAGGTATTGGTGTGGTAGTATTACTTAATTAACCACATCACGGTCAATATCCAGAATACAACTCTGCACAAGTACGTACTGCAATGTACACCACACTTCATACATAACCTTACATTCTCCCTCCATTCTATCCCATTCCATTGAATATCCCAATGGACATATACATACATACATACCAGGTAGGTAGGTAGGTAGGTAGGTAGGTAGGTAGGTTCACAGCACCACCTTCGTCATCTTATGCATGTTATACATAGGGTATTAATATTTGATATTTGGTATTTATCCAGATAGATACACATACTTGGAGGGTAGCATTGCAATATAATACAATATACGGAAATAAAATAATTACCAGGGGGCTTGCATCGGGAATTGTGAGGAGTACTACATTCTATACTTGGTATAGATACCTGGGTAGATAACTCACCTACTCCATATTTGTATCTATCTTGATAATTGACCGACTAATTGACGCCCCTTGGATTAATGAGTGGATAGATATGTGGATGAGTATGTGGATTGAGTGAGCCGCGCGCAAACGGAAAGAGAAGGTTGATTGACTGATCGATCGATCAGCTAAAGTTACCTGACTTAGCACCTACCCTTATCAATCAATACCGTGACTTTGAATAATACGAGATACGAGTATCTACGTAGGTATTTGCAATAAGAAATGGTTGTCAAGTCAATGGGGAATTCCACTTCGGACTTTAAACCCGTTCATATCCTGGATTTTTCAATCCAAACCCACATCACTAACCCCACAAAAAGTAAAATCTAGACCTTATTCCCCCCTTACCCCTCTCCTCCTCATCCTAACTGTACTAACACATCTTCATCCTAACCCAACCCGTTACCCATCCCAACCCATCCCAACCCATCCTCAACCATCCATCCCAAGAACCCCACCTCTGAAACATACCGAGACCAGATCCTCTCCTCTCCCTCCTCCGTCTATCCATATCCAAATCCATAACCATATCCCTAACCACAATCATTTCAACCCCAATCCCAACCTCAATCCCAACCGCAATCCCAACCGCAATCCCAATTATTTTTACACACATATTTTCCCCCGAAGTTCCAACTCTACATCTCCCGAGTCCCGACTCCCGACAAACCCAACAATAAATAGCAAACCTAACAATCCTTTTCAGCATACCGAGTAAGGATTCTCCACACTTCTTTCTTACCTAGGTGACTAGGTCCTAGATAGAGTATGTACTCCAAAATTCAAAACTATTAAGGTTCGGTCACAGGACTGGGCCAGGGTATGTAGTACAGAGGTCACAGGTTGAGGGTCATTGCTTGGTTTGGTATTCTGAGTCCAAGTCGGAGCTTAGTAAGTACTTGTACATGTACCTGTATCTGTACCTGTACAGTAGTAAGTCTTATCAGTTTTCCGTCGTCTCCGTGTATGGTGATGGGAAGGTGTGTGTACGGAGTCTATGTTTAACTCGGCGTCGGTGTTTATATATGTATCTAGATAGCTACCTCCGAGTGCGAAAAACCGAGGTTTTTTATCTTATGATTAGAGTTGCGGAGTATTAAGATTGTAGATAGATAGATGTATGAATGGGATTCACGGGGCGGAAATTTCGGCGTCTAGAATATACTCTAGACTCGTTCGTTTCATTGTCAGTATACGGAGTACTTCAAACATATCTATTTCGTTTTTCTAATCTTGTTTACAAGTTACCAATTGTGACTACTACCTAGGTATGTATGTATAGCTAGCCATATGTTAACTTTTAAGCCGCATATACATACCCAGATAGGTATGCTATGTATGGTATAGTAATTTGATACACATGATCAATCTACATATCATATCATATCATATCACATCACCATTGGTGATAAAGTCTGCCGCTCAAGGCATAAATACTAAAATCGTAGGTAGCATGATATTGATATTTATCCCCGAAGTGTTTGAAACTCGGAAGTCCAGGAGCGAGTTTGGATTCTAGATCTGCGAATCTGGGATGGATTTATCCTGGCTAAGTGTAGGAAGTTCGCATTGATTACCTATGGTTAGGTGGGTATGCATACTGCATTTTCTGAGTGAGATATGATGCTAGCTGGTGAGCTAGCTAGATAGGTTATGATCTTTGTGGTTCTTTTGATGGTTTGGGGTATTTAGTAGTGATATTTTAGCATGGATTTTTTAATCGCTGCTCACCCGGGACGGAGTTGTTGCAAAGACTTGACTTTGAGAAAAAAAAATTCGTTTCATCTCCCCAGGGTAAGCTTTACTAGATGTGCAACAAACGAGTGTGGATAACGTGGTTGACTGGTCATGTGTTATTAGAAGGGAAGAAGAAGAGATATTAAATAGGTATTACTCGTATATAGTAAATATATAATACATTACTATGATATACAGTGTCACTATTACTCTACTCCATCTAGCTTAAATAAATGTCTAACCTTACAACTAGATGAATACCCAGCCACCCGCAATTCCCATTCCTATTCCCCATTCCCATATCTCAGATCATTAAACAGAAAGCCCTTCCTATTCATAAGCAACACTCCAAATACGTAATCTAAGCAACCTTATTCCTAGGTAGAATTAGGTATAATTAATAAATATGTACATATCGTGCGATTTTAGATGTTAATGGTCAGATTTTCTTTGATATTTTGAAGGCGAAATCAAAGACCCGGTGACAAGCGTGTTTCTTGGCGGCGGGAAGGAAAAATGTCTGTGGGAAGTTGGAAGTGAACTTATGCGCTGATTTGGGTGCTCGAGCATTTGTGAGGGTTTCTAGATTGAGTTGTTCGTATATCTGGTGATCGTGATGGCTGGCCGTCGTGATTGAAGAATATGTACATGTTAATTGAGTGGGTAGGGTAATTCTTACCCGGACTTGATTTTCATTATATCCATGGGTTTTGTTTGTATGTACGTATGTACTCGGCTTTGCTTAGGTCTAGACTAGATAGATATTCTCTAGATATTATGTACTTGGGTATAAACCTCACCTCATCATCCATCATCCATCGTCAAGATGTTTATTCCGACTCAATTCCCCGAGCCAATATGCCGAAGCAATATCCCGAGTTAATTCTCCGAGTCAACTTCCCTTCTTCCTTTTCTTTCCTCATAGGTCATCATATCTCTCCTAGGTGATTCCATAGTATCCATCAAAACACGATTATTCTTACTAACTTATTCTCACATGCTACGCTATCATTCCCTCATACATCTATCTATCCCTCAACCGATTGGTCAATTCATATCCTCTCATAACACACCTAAAAATTTAATCCGTAGATATAAAACGATAATGGTAAGATCGGGATCCACTATAAGCCTCATCCTGCATCCTTTTGATGGAAACTTGGAAGGAAGATGGAGTGCATGAAGTAGATGTACGTAAAGTGTATGTAAGTACATATGATGCATGTAGTGTATGAAATGCATGAATCCTTCCCGTGAGGGACCTGTAGCTGATTTACATTTACCCTTACATCATAATGTAGAAATTTCATTCATATCAATACTCGAGTAGCTTAGGTAGAATTAATTACCAATGGGATATGAATTTTGCCCTTGCTGCGTTTTGTTCTGGCCATACTGAGAGATTAAAGCTAATTAGTGAAATATTGTACTCTTTAACGTAACCTCAATAACCAAAGATCTCTTCAAAAACTACATGTTTTCCCATTACATTAACCCTACCATATATCCCGTCATTATAATACACATAAATTAAGGAGCCAAACTCAAACGTACTTGATGCACCTCCGTTCCTATCCTACCCTACCTTACCCTATCCCATCTGCACGATCATCGGCACTCGACTCGGGACTCATCATCTACCTGGACCTGAGTTTGACTCGATCGCCAGATCTATCATTCATTCGTTCATTCGTTCATTCGTTCATTCGTTCATTCGTTCATTCGTTCATTCGTTCATTCGTTCATTCGTTCATTCGTTCATTCGTTCATTCGTTCATTCGTTCATTCGTTCATTCGTTCATTCGTTCATTCGTTCATTCGTTCATTCGTTCATTCGTTCGTTCTTTCTTTCTCTCTTTTCTTCTTTCTTCTTTCCGCTTTAATGCTTCCTGGCTCCCTTACTTCCTTACCTGCCGTCTACAGAGCGAGTATAAAGTGGGCTACTAGTAAACTATCCTTAAATCATATCATGATATCAAAACCTCGAAGAGAACTTGGAAAAGACACTAAAAGAAAGATAGAAAGTGGGGTTCAGCGTCTATTATGATGAAAAAGTGGTGTGGTGTGATAGGATGGATGTGATTAAATGATCGGCATGCATGCATCAAATAATTAATGAATGAATACTTGTAACAATGACATATTTAAACGCGCGCGGATGTAAACTTTGGTTGTAATTTTTCTTTTGCCGTGGAAACTTTGGAGATGTTCTTTTTTTTCTTGATTTTTGAATTGTTCTTTGGATTATTCCTTATATTTTATTTTCTTGAGTATAAATGGATGGATGGATGGATGGGCGGATAGGGGAATGGATGGATGGCGTTAATACGTAATTGTAACTAATTAATTAATTGTAATTGTAATTGAATCTTTTGATTTCTCCGTGTGAATAGTCATTAATTCAAATCATTCGATATGATATGATACGATAATGTGGATGGGAATCTTCTCGTAGGTATGTTTAGTGACTCCAGTCGGGAATTTTGATAATACCTCTTGTTCTGGCGTTTTTGTGCTATTCACATTATACATTCTGGTGGCGATATTTTGTTAAACTTTGGTCAGTTGGTTAGGTATGCATATACTGCTTGTAGGGAGGGAATAAAGCAGATGTTAAAGTCTTTTCTTGACTTCTTGAGATGTGTGATAGATACCTATATACCTATGTTCCATGCCAGCTAGGTACGCATAAGTAAAGAGATGGATGGGTTCATCAATGGTAATAGTTTACCCCGAACCAAAACTAGTCAAAAAATTTATCTATCGGTGATATGAGGAAGAGGAAGTCGAGATCAGTTAAAGATGTAGTTATTTTTCATATGGAGTTTGTTAACAGGTGTTAATTATAGCAAGAGTTCGTCATGTACTTTCCACTTAATTTTTGTTAGATTTGGAGTAATTGGGGATATGTATGTGGAGGATGTGAAAGTAGGTGTCGTTGTTTATTGCTTCAATTTTGATGTTCACGTGAGAAAATTCCCTTCGAGTGTTAGGTTAAGGTGGACTGCTGAACTGCTGAACTGCTGAACCTTACTTAAAGCGAGGTCAGAATGAAGGGTGAGGACAAAGGTAATGAAATATGCAATAGATACGTTTCTACCGTTGTCTCTCTCTTTCATCTAGCACTTGGAGCCCAGCGATGAATATTGATCTATCGGAGCAGTAGAGAAGCGAATATTAAGAAACTTCCTTTTCAACATAATACAATCCCACCTCCTCATTTCACCCAAAATTGTAATTAGGCCATGGATACTTTGCTCTTTCCTTTCTTGATCACAGTACTTATCTAAGATGTTTTCCGCAAGTGGGTTGAAAACTTTCAATCAAAAAGCACAATCAATTCCATTCATTACATTATTTTGAGTAATCAGCTCCTTTATATATCCATTAAAATAAAATATCGGATTACCAGACATATCTTCAACTCTCAACCGTAGAGATGCCGCGACAGAAGGTGAAAAAAACCTCAGAGGCAATCATACCCTCACGCCTTGAAGTTGGAAATGATTTATGTAAGTAAGACCTTGGTAGCTATTCCAGCTTCTCCTGGGAGGCAAATTTCCTAATTTATACGTATGATGATCATAGTACCCTCCAGGAATCAGCGCGCTACGGCGACAAGCAGCAGATCAACAAATCCTACAACACCACTAATCGCACGATACACCTTCGAGGGAATAATCAATGAAATTTCTCCAGACCCCGTTCGTGATTCTTACATTAAACAAGGCAATGATCCTTTAACTGGAGTTGCGTTTAGGGACTATTGTGAGAGGGGGCTTTATTTGAAGGGGGATGGCACTGTTGGTGTGCTAAACTTTCACCCTGACAGGTATAGATGTGTGGCTATGGACTTTCGTTTTTAGCCTTGGATTTATTTTGGTGGTGTGAAACCTTTTCAGGGTAAATTGGTCTTTTCTAACAAAGAGTGTGGAGGGGATTGATAGATGTGATGTACAAAGCGGATATGCTAGGTTTTAGCCAGCGAATCTTTTAATCACTGTTTCATACTACTAAATTCTTATGTTTCATGATGTGAGACTAACAGCTGAGTTCAATACTGTCTACCTGAAAATACAAAAATATAACCCCGGTAAGCCGTAACAAGAGCTGATTATATCAAGATAAAAAATCTAAAGCGGAATCCCTTTCATCTCCCATATCAGTACGGCATCAAGGTAGCCGTATATCTTTAGAGTTGAGTCCTTGCAGCTATATCTTGCTTGAAGATCTTTAAGTAGTCACCTGTCTTCCACTTAAACATGAATTCTTACAAAACATACGTCTTGTCTATTTGAAAAGCATCTACTATCACCCACTCTACTCAAAGTAATGAAAAGAAAAGGATCTCTAAACACAGAATAATCCGCCAGCCTCATATTAATCATAAATATCCAAGATGGATTCTCACGCTCATCACAATGAACATGCAGCTGGTACGAAGACCTCTTTTTTATCCAGGAATAAATACTAACATTTGCATAGTCTCTGGACTTACTCCCCCTCCTTGGAACGTATCATCTATACCACCATCCGAATCCCCTTCACAACCTCCATCTCCTTCAAGAAGATCCTCGTCACCAGAACCTCCCAGTCTCCTATCAACCCGAGAGAATGACCAAGAATTTATCACTTACATGGTACAGAACAATAAAATCATCGCCGAAATGCAGGAAAAATTAACCGATATCAAAATCTACAATATGGATTGCATTGGTGTAGCCGAGGGAGAAGATTTAGCCAGACAAGTCTTAATCCTGCAAGCTGTCGATATTTTATCACATGACAAACTTCGCAAAATTGTTTTCGAGCTGCAAAGTGATAGGGCTATTAGGCAGTGGAGAAATACTAAATATGCTGGGGTCAAAGTTGAGTGGAGGAAGGTAATTCCTGAGCTGGTGGTGGGTAATAGGTTTGTTAGGAATTGGTTGACGAAGATGTTGTTGAGGGAGAAGATCGATGGTACTTTTGAGATTAGTGGTGAGGGTGGATTTTAGTCAGCCTGGGGAGCTGGGCCAGAGACCAGTAGGAAATGGGGAGTCGTAGGATCTTTGGCTTAGAGGATACTGATCATGATGCTTTGGGAACTTTTGCGAAATATTAATATAAAGGGGTGCTGAGGGTGTAGTTTTAATTAGATCTAATATACCACTAGCTAATATCAGAAAATCAGAAAATTTGATTACTCCTTTGACCTCAATTTAATGTGATACTCATTGAAAACATACTGAAGATGTTTCGTCTGGAGGTAAATTTTTGGTCAAGATACGGATATGAAGATGATAGGTTTTTTTTAAATAAAAACTGTAGGAACAACACAAGAGTGTGTATCACCAAGATATTCCGTAATGCTGTTTAAATCGCTTAAGCTCCTGAATATCAGATTTGATGTCGATAAGATTATAAAATACTAAATAGCTACTATAAGTCTAGTACCCCTAATCTCCCCAACCTGTATTAGCTACGGTCGAATAAGGCCAGCTACCCTCCATTTATTATTGTTAGAAGCCTACAAAGCTCCTAGCCGTCTTAGATAGTCATAGACTCAGTGTAGACGTTAATTCAATCAATCAATCAGTCTAGTACCCCACTTTTGGACCACCCATTTACATTGAAAAGTATGATCTCCATCTATTGAAAATTTTACCAAGAATTGACACGAAAAAAGTGAGTGAAGATGCCAGAATGAAAGCTCAAATGTGATTAAGCTCACCCTAGCTAGGTACTTACAAATGACTTTCTGTTGTGCTCCTTCTTGAACAGCTTCCTAATTCCTCTCCTCCCTCCAAGTTTAACCAAATCACACAAGAGATTATATCATATATAAGTGCCGAAGGCTCTCTTAATCATCAAATTCTCAAGCATGATGACAATAGCCGATCGACGGAAGTCACCCAAGCGTTTTAGGCAATTGCTATATTCAAAAAGAAATCATGTATGGTTACCATGAAGTGCTCATGTAGTAAGTAATGAATATTTTTGAAAGAAAGCCAGAATTAGATTCTAAATCATATTCATCTGCAATATCTTAAAACAATCTATTTTAAAGTTCCAAGATGATATAGACAGGTCTGGAGAAATACTATTCTATAACGATAATAATTTCACTGGCTCGCTTAGTGAATTAGGGATCAAGGGGTTTTAAAAGCCCTAAGATAATACAGATTTCGTTACCCTAGATATTCAAGCTGTTACATAGAGTATAAACCTTATAGTATTTTTGATTCTTTTATAAAAGTTTCAAAATCTATTTATATATATTATAAAAATTTGTAAGTAAAATCTATATAATATTTCTTACACAAAACTAAATATTAATTAACTTCTGAAGATAAATCAACATGATGAGATTTATCTGCTACTACTGCTTCTGAACAAGATGACTTCCGCAACTTTTGCTAAATCATGACTTCAACAACTTTAGTATGATAAGTTGATGCAATCCGCCCTCGAATCATCCAATGGTATATCATCTAATCCCTTCATACTTCTCATCCCGCCGTGCCGAGCACCGAAAGCTTTCTCGTCCTCAATTCCATCCCTGACCTTTTCAAATAAAGAACAACTAATCACTTTGATACCATTCACCCAACCCATTTTCATCCCACTACCTGCGCATCCCACATAACTCTCGACCGCACAACGACTCATTGCCGAACTCCGACTTCATCTCTCAAAGTAATCTGCGAGAAAGCCACACCTACGTAATTTCTAAACCAATCTCATCGTCAACAAAGAACACTCTCTTTCCCCTGATTCCTCACGTCGCCTGATTACCTCGTCTGACGTCTAGCTTCATACACTTGGAAGACACACAAAGAACTAGTTAGGACTTGCTGCTTTTACATGCGCTTAAAGTGGTCATCAGGAACGCTCGGGAATAAGAGAACAAAGAAGTTTTAGACATTTGCTGCTTTAATGAAAAGGTTAATGGTGCCAGCTCTCGTAAGTAGTCCAATCACAGAGCTAGTGACTAAATGAACAATGGAGGAGCTTGGTAATTCAAGTGCCGAGGTCAAATGCCGAATTTAATTACCGAATTTAATTGTCAAATTTAACTGCCGATTCTGGATGCCGAATTTGAATGCCGAATTGAGTGATTGAAGCCGAGAGGCTAAGGAAGAGTTGATTATTGAGTGAGAAAGAAAGTAAATGCCGAGGCTGGTTTCACAATGAGAGGAAGAGACAAAGGAAGTGAGCATAGAGAGCACATTATGAAGACTATTTGATGTTTCGAAGGCGAAATCGACTCCGTTCAAAGAAGAGCTTAAATCAACGACAAAATGGGGATTGGGTGCATTGGAACAAGCAAGATGAAAGTGGGCGGACGGCAGTGTTGGAGCGCACAATGCACATTTTGAGTTATACGCAGACGGAAAATAGAGTATATTCAGTGGATGACTAGAATTTAAATATTGGGTAACGACGAGTAGGGATGGAGTTTGAAAGGAAGATAGATCTAGAGCTGATAACTAAGTCCAGACTCTGTGAGTGTGGTCCTACCAGCAGGAATTATTGTGTAGTTGCATAACAACAATCAGCAATGGAGAATTGAAAAAACAAGGCGAAAGTTACTTCTCCGCACGTGTGGAATAAATGTAAACAGTATGGCATAGTAAAGGGACATTGAGATAGAAAGAGCAGATCTAAACTTGGTTTCTTTCTGCAACGTCTGGAATGATAGAAAATATAATTAGTCCCACAGTCAAATGAAGATTGAAATAAAGCAAGATCTTACAATCAAAAATAGGAAATAGGAAGAAAGTTCATGCTATAGTGGGAAGCAAATAAACTTACTACCTGGCATAGTCAGATCCCAGTAGTGCTCTCATAGAGAAGTTTTTATGATACACCCATGCCACTGCACATATCTGAGTAGGCAATAAAGATAGATCTTTCTGTAACACAATTATCTTTTTGACTACGCTCTATTAATGTCATCTTGTTCAATAACGCAATTACATAATTACTGTATTTGTGTACAGATAATAATTATTCTCTTAAAACTTATAACAAACACTTTAGATATTTTTATATCCAATTTCTATTTTATAAAGTTAACTTAATCTATTTCGTTTATTTCCAATCAAAGTTTAAGAAAAATAAAATGGTTTATTTCTTATAAATTTATTTAATATGAAACTTATATATATATTTAAAATGATTTTGAAATATGTAATTTTAACTAGTAAAATAAATGAAAATTGATAAGAATTTTAATAAAATTTTTTGAAGAACTGAAATAATTACATTTAGATTTCTTTAATTGTTTGAAAATCTTAGAAATTAATTTATTTATATTGAATATATATATATATTAATGATTTTGATTAATTATATCTATTTTATATTAAAAATGTTGGACTTAAAAAATATAGTAAATTTTTTATTTAAGGTATGTTTTTTTATAAACAACTACTATTAGTACACGGTTACCATATACAAAACTCAAATATTATACATCAAAAGGCCGGGACTTCTTCGAATTCGTCAGGCATCATACCCAAATTGCTAACATACGGCTACTGTCTCAAACCTGTCAACGTAAAAGATGAAGTATTTTAACACGAAGTGATAGAAAAATGACAGTGGTTACAAAATTAGCCAGGCGGTGTGGACGATGATCGGCTAACTGTTGAGATATCTAGACCGACATGAATTCGATCCAGTCCTGATGACCCTGTAAGTTTAGCTAAAGTAGATGTGTATGCGGCCTCCCAAAATTTAGGAAAGGGGTATATGTATTAACGAGCTAAACGAGTTTAGAGAAAAGAAGTGATGACTCTGTCCTCGCACACATGGATACAGGAGAACGAGAAAGTTTTAATTCGAGTTTCAAAGAGTTTCTCCTAATTACTACATCCTTCTTCGATTATGTCTTGACGCCTATTGGCTTGATACAGGAAGTCTAAGCACTCAGTAGATTCAATATTGCACACTTCCAAAGGCCGTCCACTTCAACATTCCCAATTTTCAACACTTACGAACTAATTTGCCATAGAAATCAAGATTCATCGTATAAGCATATAACAACACGGGGGACCCAAAATGTAGATCTTGCATTTAAAAATGGCAAAGTTCGCCTCGGATGTCTCGGATATAATCTCACCTTCGGTCTCCGAAAGGGCTATGAAGATCACAAAGTCAAAAACTAGGGGCTCATGATTAAGCGAAAAATCCGGAAATCCGAGGAGCGACGCTTGCATTGCGCTTATCTAAAAATTAGTCACGAATTCTGTAGTGCCCAATCGCAATGAAATATGCAGCGCTTTTAGAAGTCGTTTTGCTCCCTGGCAGTCATGTGTAAAATTAGACGCTTTTAGTTTCTGGTGATGTAGGATTTGGCACAGCTTTCACTGATGTGAGCAGGTCGCACAGCCCACTAAAGTTTATTTTGCCGGCCTCCGTGGTGTCTGAAATACAAATATATTGATTTTATCGATCAATATCAATCTCAGATTAAAAGGAACGAGGGCCGGTCGGTGACCTTTTAAGATATGCAACAATCACTCGATTGAGCTTTGCTAGCTTATAAAAGAGAGAATTTGTTGCATATCGTAGTAATATCTTGGCTATAATGCTAGAAGAAATATTTAGTTTGAAATGTGGAGGTACTGTAGCGGAAGGACGGAAACACCGATGAGGTCGGTGACCGTTTAAGACGTGCAACATTGCGTTGTTTATGATCACTCCAGTTATTCTGGAATGAGAAAGCAACCGAGTAGAACAATTACATTGACACAGCAACCATGGTGCAACCTTGCAATTCGTTCAGCCTTTTTTGGGTAAGGATACCGATGAGCTCTGTAGTCGAATTAATGGTGGGATAGCTTTTGCACGTCCTTCACTGAAATATAGAAAGATGAATTTTGCACATTCTGACCACTCGGTTCCTGATCAATTCCTAACTGGCACGATCAGGATAAAAACATCCAAGAGTTGCCAGCCATATTCGTGTCGATGTCCACAACTACGTGGGCATGTCTCAACATTTCATAGGTAGCTTCTTCAAATGTTGCACGTCTCAAATTTCCACTGCGGTTCCATCCAAAAATAAAATCATTGATCAGCTAGCCACAGCGACTGGTAGACAGCCTAACTGAAGCCCTGATGGACATTAATTTCTTCGCGAGCATGCTTCAGCGATCAACGGCCTGTAAAAAAGTTAAAAACCATTGGCTCTCCCTTCACCAAAATGTCATAATAACTGCAGCGATCCCTAATAAACCGGCGATCTGAATTGCGAGAAATATGATTTCAAGTTATTCTCGGATCCCGGCAGCAAGATAATAAAAACATTTCTATTTGCTGGGAGCAGGCCGAGAGTTCGGCCAGCGAAAAGGGAGGGCGGCCATACCCAACAAAATAAGACTATTTGAATAGAAGCTGTATTAATACGAAACGGAATATATTGAGAGACCCTAACAATACGTAATAGATACCCATGCAGCCAGTAAGTCTGTAACTCCTATATAAACAATATCATTTTTGATTAAAATAAATATAAACTCTTTATTCCTATAATTACTCAATACAACAAAACATAAATTAGATTACATAAATGTAAATATAAGCCAGTACTCTATTCATATTTTCCTAGTATTTTTGAAAATCCCTAGAAATAAAATAAAATTCCAGAAAAGTAATAAATTCCATTGACCAAATTAGAGTTATCCCCCGCAAATGCACGCCCATTTAAACAGGAGTCATATACTTTCTGACAGCACAAATACATACACAACAAGAGATCGCCGGTGATCTTTTGAGATTTGCGAAATTCGTGCGTAAGTGCTTGTATCTTCTGACAAATCATTACTAAACCTCTGAAGCTCGTCGCAGTTGGATGGTACTGGAAGTATTGCATGGAATTGAAAGAATCTACGGATAGAAAGTGCAGATGGAATCGATATATCTTGCTCAGTTGGAACTGGCATACAGGTCCTCTAAGGAAGTATGAATGCGCAAATAACTGATTTTATAGTCTGTACAGCGTTAAAAAAATGGTTTGAATTATCATTTATTGTATATTAAGATTTCAATTTAATTATTTCTAATCACAGAATAATTTTTGATATTCCTCAGATTTTGATCTTGTAAATTCCTTGGTTTCTCAAAGTTGTGAATTATAATAATTATTATCAAAAGACATCAATTATTTTGATTTTATTAAAAGAAATGAATTTAAAAATTACAATTTTAATTTTTGATAATAACAAGGCCCTTGAAGATAAACAGAAAAGAAAAAAGAAAATTAAAAACTAAATAAATTTATAAAATCAGATTTTGGCTTGATCGCTTAATTCATACTTTTTATAGATATTGAAAAGTTATTTATGCTAAATTGAATTATAAGACTTATAATAATTCGAAATCCAGAAGTAAATATAGTCAAAATCTTAGAAATGATACTTTTGATTCTCTCGCAACAATTCATTGTCGCACAATAGGAAAACAAACAATTGTAAAAACAGTGATTCACTGCATTGATGCTTCCATAAAGGTCGTAGATCATTTGAGAGATATAATAAAAGCCCTTTATCGACTTTACGACTTTACCTTAAATTATTTTTCTTTCTCTTTTCCTATTTTCATAACATTACCGAGCCATAGGTGAAAACCCTGGAACAATCATTACAAGGAAACATAGTTTTCAAATTTCACTCTCTCATCATTCTGAAATCTCTATTTTTTGACTCTAAATCACACCAATTGCATTGTGTTAGGGACCGTCAAAGGTCCCAAAGAAATGCGTGGCACTAGAACTGCGCTATGTAATACAGAGAAAAGACATCTAATGTAAAAGGAAACGTGGCATAACATTATAGAAGAAATTCTTCTTCGAGCTCTCACGTGCTCAGCACCTGATTTTGGGACTAGTATTGCGGATATCTGAAGTTGATTTAGAGTATAAACTAACTCTAACCTAAAGAGCCCTGCTGGAGCCCTGGAATATTTTCATGAATACCTGCCTCCTAAAAGTCTTGGAGTTTTCTCAAGTGAATAGTTGTGCATTCGTTCTCACATTATTCAACTCACAACATAGCACATACGATCTGGTTCTTCAGACGACATACGTCTATCTCGAAGCCCCCCAAAATAAAGACACCGCAAACAAGAGATCTTCATACAGCGGAACGAAATTCTGTCACTTCATTTTCATTGTGAATTCTAGCCTCGGAAGAGACCTACTTGGCCCACTTATAAATTCTATACGTCAACTTCAAAGACAAATAGGAAGCAGATGGCGGAGAGAGTTGTAGGAATAAAATTAGACAAGGCCGCAGGCTCTTTCGGATGTGCAGCCATTTGCTTTTGGAAAAATTCTTCTGGTACTCCGCGTGGTCCTTTGGAAAGTTGTTCTTCATCAATAGCCGCCGAGCCCCACTAGCAAGGGGGAGGGAGCATGAACTTTCCATGCCCAATGAATTTTAAAATGGGACAGAGAAAGAAGGTCGGGGACCTTTTTCAGATATGCAACAAATTTTTGATATTTCATTAACGAAGGAGGGTAACTTGCTTCCGGACTTCAGCGTCTCTTTCTCGGTGACCATAATTCAGACCTAATCATTTTGAGATGAAGCATCCAAGTGGATCTTTAGGACGAGTTTCCCTACACAATGAGGTCGCCGGCCTTTTGAGGCATGCAACAAAATGTATTCTCTTGTTATTAATATTCCCCTTAGTCGTTGGGCTTTTGCTGTAATATCGTCTTCCTGGTCCCCTGCCTCAATCACTACCTTGTCTAGAGGGATGCTACCCTCATAAAGGGACTTAATGCAGGTGAAGAGGCTCAACTCCCTCCTTTCAGGTCGCCGATTCAGAGATGCAACAAAAGTTCTCTCGTTGAGAAGTGGGAGAGTATCATTCGCTTTAGAGTCTTGCGTAGCCCCACTTCGATCTCGATCTCGATCTCATTCTCTTTCATACCGTCCTTCCTTCTACTTTCGTCCGAAGGCTATTGCTGAATGGACATAGCCTGTGGAAACATCATATCGCCGATCAAGAAATGCAACAAAATCTTTCGTTAATTCAGCCTTGTGTCATTTATTCTCCATGCCCAGAAGAATTATGACTCGAGAGGTTGACGGGTGAAGTTTGGGTGGAGCCAAAAGATGAGCTTTCATTTTGTCAAGTGGATACCGGCGACCTTTAAGATAGAAATTTGGAGAGAGGGACTTTCTAGGTCGCCGACCTTTTCGGGTTTGCAACAAAACGTTGTCTTCTCATCCAATGGAGCACTAGTCGTTTTCATCTACTCCGTAGCTCGCCCCCACTTAGTCACTGGCGTTGTTTCGTCTCACTCGACCCCATAAAACTTCTTAGTAATACTATCCTTATCGGCGACATCAATCCTTTACAAGGAACCACCAGGTCGCCGACCTTTTCAGATGTGCAACAAATCCCATTCTTACTTGCTAGCTATCAATGTCAAACTTCTTCACGAGGAGATGTCTTGGGCATCAAAAGATCCGGCTGATCCCCGGACCGTGCTTTTTTCGGAAGTTTATCCGGAGCGAAGGAACAAGTTGAATGGTCGCCGACATGGACAATGTAAATTTCGGCAACATCGAATGAGACTCCACCATTAAAATCTCTTTTCTCGATTGCATTCCTCCTTGAAGAATCCTTTTTTCACCATGCGTTCTTCGATAGTACAAGCAACAAGCAGCCTTCTGGAAGTGACAAATCTCAGCCATTCTACAGTGTAAAACCTATGTGAACGTATCGGCCACCGAAATCAAGCCACACACGCTGCATGAACAACACCAAAATTCATTGACATCGCGCTCTTTCTCAGCTTTTTCATCAAGAACCTGCTGTCATCCTCTCATACTAAACCTCATTGCTTTTTGCAGGCGCTCTTGATGCTGCCACATCATCACGACCTCAATTCCGACCATAAGCGAAAAATTCTCCACGCTAGCCAATGGTTACTATTGATACCAAATTAATGCGACCCCCGAGCCGGCCTCCTTTCCATGATGTGATATCCGAATCTGGTGGAACCATTGGTGTGATTTCCTTCCTTATTTTAACGAGCCTTGTAATATTGAGGTCGGCGGCCTTCGAAGACGTGCAACATTTCTTTTTTATGCGTATTGATTGGAATGCCTGAGTTTGCGTTTATCGAGCCATAAATTGCGATCGGGCTAGGGATGAAGGAGAAGGAATGAGATGAGCATGATCAAGAGACCTTTCCTGCGACCGGGAGTTTATTTATGCTTATCCTTTACTATTTGTGGATATTACTTTCCTTTGCTTGCAAAGCACCAACTGCATCCCCTCAATACATTGGCTGAGGAAATCATCTTGCCAGCGCAAGGTTGGGTCAAAGCCGTCTTAGATATGCAACAATTGTATGCCACCTACTTTCGTTATCTTCTTGCAAGGACAGAGTTTTTCAATAGTCTGTGAGGACCGCTGTCATATGTGGGAGGTCGCATTTGAGGCCGGGTGAAAAAAATATCTCTTTACTCTAGGTTTGATGCCCAATAGCCTCAAATTTTCTACGAGGATTCATCTAACATATCCATTGCTTGGCCTGCAGTACCCCGCTCAATAATATGGACTGACCGTGGGTGACCCCAATGAGATATGCAACAAAACAATGTTCAAATTTCGGGAGTACAGGTGTGGTATGGATCATGCGTATCCAGTTCTTGGGTGTAGATATGATTCTAACGATATGTTCTATGGCCTGTAATATATTTCTATTAGTTCTTCTTATAAAGAAACAAATTTTCCAGTATCGCGCTGAGTCGTAAGAGGATGTGTACTAAGTAGCGAGAACCTGAAGAGCTGTGTGGAAGTTTCAAGGAGGGAAATTTTAGAATTAGCTGTCTACTCCCAACACGTCGTTCTTTGAAGTAGGGGGAAGAATGGACAGCTATGGTCCTAGGCTACACAGCATAGTATCTCCACCCTTAGCAGCTCCATGGCTCCGGATTTCTAGAGAAGTGATTTAATATCAATCTCGATCATTAGTGGGCAAAATACTTGCTTTATGTTTCTAAACCTCACATATGTCATAAGAAGCGCTTTGTACAGCATTAAGATTTTTCCTAGTTAGAATCATATCACCATACAAAATATAACATAACAGAATAAAATCGACACCTTCTAGATACTGTTTCTATAAGCTGTGTATCTAGGATACATTTGAGCGAGATATCAACACTAACTCTCAATCTTATATTAATATCTAGCACTAGGCCCGCAGCAGCTATACACCGAACCTCATACCAACTAGAAAGGCAAAAACTACATCAAAAACACAAACAAAACAAAAACAAAGTGCATCGCTTGCAAAAATATGAAACCGACACACCACCATCACGCATACCTTTCCAAAAGTTTTTTCTCACGTTGAGAATCACCCCCCGATTCCCTCTTGCACCAATCTCTTTTCATCTGTCCCGTCCAATTCCACAACGGTCTACCCTTTGACCTTCTCTTCTCCTCTTCTTCCATGATATCATCCACGTAGTCATCTATCAGATCTTTCTTTCCTCGGGCAAGGCGAGTTGCTTCTCTGGTGACCCATTCCAGATATGCTTGGTCATGTTTGGGTTTTACGTCAGTTCTGCTGCTGCCAGTACGTCTACTGCTGGAGCTGGGGGTTGATTTTCCACTATCGTCTCTATCCTTATTATGTCCCGAAGTACTTCCCCGACTCGTTGCCTCGTAGTAATTGTCTCTTTCCCTACTACGTCCCGAAGTGCTTCTCATTTCGATCGTGGCTGTGCGCTCAGTTCTGCGATGCTCCAGTTTGGCAGCTGATCTTCTCATCTTTGCTATAGTGGGCGGAAATTAAAAATTCTGATTTTAAAAAGAGTCTTTAAATAAAGTAGACGATAGTATAAGACGATAAGGTTGATAGGAGATGCTGAAATGGCAAGTGATGGTACTGATAATATTAGTAGTTTCTAGAGGAGACAAAGAGCATTATATAGGAGATCTAACACTATAATAAGACTGCGAGGAGAAGGTCGAAGGAATTTCTATTTCATGTGCGCCAGCAATATAGTGGTTGATCTGAGGTCATTGTACGTACTTTTGTGAAGTGGAACCTGTCGAAGTACATGCTCTAGCGCCGCCAATGAGTACGAGGGGCCGATAGAAATTTTGAAACATGCACAGAGACAGGAGTTGTTTCTGAAACTGATGGTAAATGTTTAGATCGGAGTATATTAGTGCTCTTTCTACCAATTTGAAGGCTATGGAAATACTTCGGGATCTCATCGAGAACAATCATGCCTTTTATGTCTTTCAAAGCCTTTACAAATTTAGAGACTAGAAAAGGATGAACTTAAGAAGAGTATAATGTAAGGAGGAATAGAGAGACTGTACTGGGTATGTCAGATAATGTCATAATGTTGGGGACTCGAGTCATGTGACACAATCACGTGAACATGAATGTTTTATGATTGCCGACGGGTAGAGGCTGGCGCTGATCAGAAACTATTAGAACTTCTTCCCAATCTAAAATTAAACCAAACTGGAAGCCCGACCGATCTAAATCATGCCAATCACGCCATAAGATTCTGCACAGATTCAATAGGATTAAACGCCGGCATCCGAAAACGCGCAATCAAGCCACTCTCAAAAGCCTCCAACTAGGAAAGGGCAAGGCTCTTAATAGTTAGAAGCAACTACGCAAGTGCTTTTTCAATAAATGGCATGATATACGACAGAACGCTAACAAAAGGAATAGTAATAAAAGCTTGCATGATCCGGGGCTGCGGAGACGATGGATATGAAGTTGAAAGGTAATAAGGGATCAAAACGAATTATTGCCGCTTAAGTTCTCTCTCAAGGGGATTGGACATAAAGTATCGTCCAGCGCTATCTTTCAAGTTGTAGAGATTTGCGAGTGGGAGGTGTTGATTGCCGAAGAACGGCTAGCTAGCAAGCAAGACGCTCCCCGCACGTGGGTGCTTGTTCATGTTCAAGAACAGTTTTGCCATCATTGAGACAAGTGTTACCTTTTCTTAGATGGTAGTTGAGGCAATATGAGAGTGCTAACAGCATAGAACAAGGTGCAAGGGACAATCGTATTGTCACGTGGCATACAGATATTTCGTATCATCGTGTGTTCACGGATGTATCAGGATGTCCTTCAATGGCTGAGGGTAACACAAATTCATAGCTTCAAGGCTGTATAAAGAGCTTCTACTACTGGGATAACGAGGCTTCATGGCTAAGGACTTCCTTGAAATCCACCTTATCTCAAATGACAAAACCAAATGTTGAAACAAATAAAGTCGTCGAACTACCAACATAAAATGATTTGGAATGACAGGTACTATAATTGATTCTGTAGATACGTAGCAGTTTTTGCAGATTATTATAACACGTAACGAATAGCATCTTAAACAAAGTCAAGTCCTAGCCAGGATGAGACGAGAAGTGCTGGAAGACTTGTTGTCGTTGTCGCATATCACTGTCCGCGTGTATATATATAAGGTTATATTGAAAAGGAAATGAAATGAAATAAAACATACAATGACGATCAAAACATCTCTCCAATGAAAATGCCATGAACCTTGCCAATATGCGACGAAACGTTAGGATAAGCATTCTTCTTCTTCAATTAATAATTGTTAGAGTTGCCGAAAGTTTCCTCGCAACTTCCCCAGATATGCCAAGCAAATCAGCACAGTCAATTGATGATTTATGATTTTATTAGTGCTAGTGCATATTAGTCATCAAAAACAAGTTCTTCAATCTTTATCAAATATTCTTGTTTATCCCCTCTAAATCCGGCATCTTTTGACCACAATAATCAATAATATATAAGATCATTTTGTTATACCTATAACTTTATTATTAAATAATGCGATGTCTCAAGATACATCTGCCGGCATGGTAAATCATCCAGTTAATACATCCGACGCAGCAAAATACGACTCTCGCCATGATAACCTTACATCTGAGCGAGAAGTCACTACGGATACTAAACAAGGCATAGAAGTCACTGCGGCTAAGATGAATTTGGAATCATCGTCAGCCCAGCTATTGAATAATTTATCTGTTTCATCATCAAATGAACAAGAGCTCAAAGCGCCTGATAATCCCCCGCAATCAGACACTACCTTCCACAAAAGTTCCGATGCTGATAATGAGCCGAAATCGATTATGGATACGGCAACAGCAGATGAAGATAGACGGAAAGTAAATGCGGAAAATACCAGTTCAGGTAGGACGAACCGTTTAAATCTTTACCCTTTACATCATGTGAATACTTCTTGGAAGGTAAATTCTAATCATGCTTGCTTCCTAAATAGTCGCACCACCAATGGCTATCGTACGACCACTTGAAAATAAAAACCCTGCGACGGAAGACCAGCCTCCTACAAATACTACACCTACAAATACTGCTACTACTACAGAAACTACAATATCTCCTAATACTCCACAACATTGTCAGCCATCAATAACCTCTATCTTTACAAACCGGCATACCTTGAGTGACAACTCCACTATTGCGAATCCCGCCACCATCCCGAATAAAGAAATGAATGTCGTCAAAAGCAGGACGACGCGCCGGAAGATGGCTCGGGTCAAGGCACATCCAAATGCCTTGACAATTTACGAGGCTGAGCTGACAAGTAAGGACAGGGCGACGCAAAAAGAAGCTGTTCGGCAATACCTGGAGAAGAACGTGAAGGATGACTGGAATTGGGTCTGGCCAGCAGAAGAAAGTGACCCTATCGATATAATGGAAGCATTGGTCAGGAACGCTTCTCTAGACGAGGCCCAAAATACTAGTATGGATAGCACTACATATAAGGAGGAGTGGCGAGAAAGAGATATCTGGGAAAGCGATCCTAGTGAGAGCGAGAGCGAGGATCCGATTTCCCCCAAGGGTCCTATCAACATCAATTCTCCAGATAAGGAAAGCCCTTTTCGATTTGAAAACCCTGATAGTGTAGGTCAATTGGTTAAACAAAGACGAGCTGCTCGAAGACGCCGACATAAAAAGAAGCTTGCTGCGGAAATGGAATGGAATACTGGCGTACATTGTTACGTAGAAAGACGTGATGCATGGACTTGTGCTCGACGCGTCCCCCCACCAGAACCTCGTGGCATCGGAAATACACCCGTCTACACAAACGGGAACCCCCATCAAGCTGTAGACGACTTCTCGGATTCAGAAGGATGGGACACGGAGGTCCCGATTGCTAAATCTCTTCTACCACCGGACAATGCAATGAGAGCAAGCATTAACCCCCAAGCTTATAGCACCATATACGACAAAGTTATTATACAGTCATTGACACCCAGTTGTCCTATCAATCTATCAGATGTCATAAAAAGCTGTGTACACGGATGGAAGCGGGATGGCGAATGGCCCCCTTCTTCATCTGTCCCTGAACCTAGCCTCGCGGGCAAGAAAAAGCAGAGAAGGTTGAGCATGTTGAGTATCCTCGGCTTGAATCCACCCGAGACTAAAGCACCTATTCCAGTGGCCGAGAAAAGTCCACAGACGCCAAACTCGATCAAAAAGGGACTACAAAAGTTTTGGAAACGCGGGGACAAAGCTAGAGCGTCGCCTGAAGGCGGGGCAGGGGCTTAGAATTCTTGAATGGAGGAGCCGATGCATATACCAAACGAAATTTGTTGCAAGGAATAGCATGACATAGCATAGCATGGCGTTTTTATGAGCGCGCCCGGAACGCCGTTCGGGATGATATTACGAGGGCATGTTGAATACGTGAATCCATTAGATTCACTCACTGTTGGATCAGATTGTCGGGTTTACATGGCGATTATGAGATAATCTCAGGACTATTAATACGATGTATCTATATTTTATCAAGATCTAATTCGGGAGCTTAAATCTTTTAATTCCTACATACATCATAACAATCCGTCATCCAACTCCAACTCAAGCGGACGCTTTTCACCAAGCAAGACCTGCGATGACTTCACTCCTAAAAAAGATCTAACACCTCCTACCCTTACTCGATCCAATCCCACTATTACAGTCACCGTCGCCTTCACCGCTATTCCCATCCTCATCCTCATCCCAATTCGCACTATCAACCCTCTGCGCATTCGTATGCGGAAACGCATAGTCCCAAATCACATCACGCAATTCAGGTGGTAGTGGATAGAAATACGGAAAGGTTGGAGGGGTTGGTAGTGAGTACATGTCTTCTTTCCATTCTACTATTAACCTTCTATTGGAGACGAGGTATATGTATGACATGGTGGGTTAGATTGCTGGGTTTGAGGGGTGTGAGGAGTGAAGGTTGAAATTATGGTACAAGAGCTGGTGGTGCGGTTGGGTGGGTGAGTTAAGGGCTGTTTGCTGGTTGTGGATGTGGATGTGGTTGGAGGGTTGACTTAGGTTTGAATTTTGTAAGGTATGTTGAGGTGAGGTGAGACGAGGGGTTCTGTGCTAGTTTTTGTGAGGCGAGGGTTGGGTGGTGTGAGGTGAGGTAAGATTGAAGGCACAGCAAGTGCTTTATATATTAAGATGATGGGTGCTAGGTGGATGGATGGACGATACTAGAAGGATATATACGGGATTTCATGGAACTCAAGATCAGTTTCACATTTTCAAAGTCGAAGATGCATGAAGCTGGAAGTTGGAAGTTCAAAGGCCAAGAAAGAAAAGTGTTGATCAACACAGAAATTGAAAATGGAACTGGGATTCGGGAATGTCTTTGCGAGTTTTGTTTGCTTGCTAAAATTGCGTTTCGAATGTATTTTTCATTTTGAGGCTCTCGGCGATCGGCGGAGATTAAAAAGAAAAGGAGCACTTTCTAGAAGATTTTTGTTCGCTTAATGAGGGGGCTGCGGGGTTTAGTCGAGTTGATGCTAGTGATTGTATTGTCTAGGTTCATCGACGATTTTCATGCCTAATACACAATGCACGTTTCCAATGTGAGGAAAACAAAAAGATGAAAGAAAATTCCTCCGAAAATTCCTCACATCGAGTTTTGCATTCGCATATATGTACCTGATTATATTAAAGTTTTTCCATGTATTATAAGATTAATTATATATAACAGCTAACTACGAAATGATCCGTTTTCCCATAGATTCTTAGTTGACCCGTGGTTATCTAATGATATATCAAGAATAATCATACAGTAATACTATTGATATCACCGTGCTATAGATACAGAACAGATACAGCTATGTGCTAAAACAGCTCGTAGCTAGAGAAAGAGACATGGTTACCATGAGCGTCCGATTCTGTGTCAAAATACTCGGAGGGGCGAAAGACTTTAGACTTTGGCACTCGTCTTGAATAAGCTGCGGATCTGCGAGCGAAAGGGAAATTTTTGGATTTCCTATGTATGCTTGTGTCGGTTGCGCGCATGTATTGGTTCTTGGATAAACTAGACTCCGTTTAGCTGAAAGCGAGGTGAACGTATATGAGAAGATCCTGTCGACTGGCAGGAGCATGTCCATATACATAATTAGGAGGGGTTTTTTTTCTGTATTTAAAACAGTTCCCCACTTCCCCTTCTTTTGCATTCCTTTTCATTCCTTTCTCATAAATTTGTCCCGAAGATAGTCTTCATGTTATATTTCGCAAGCAGCAATAAGTTTATTCATTGTTCTAAATTGCCTACTGGCAATCACAATCTCATACCTGTATTTGCGCACCTCTCCCTTGGAATCAACCTCAAGCAAAGCATGGCTTTACTCGCCAACTGAAGGTATTCGCCAATCACCATCATGCATGGAAATTGTCAGGTTTTGTGAGGATTGTGACACCTCCTTATCTGATGGCTGCAGGGCAGAAACAAGTTTGCTTTTCTTCCGTAGCTGGAGGGCGGCCACGATTTCAATGGAGCGCTCTGTGATTAATTGAGTTTCGAATAGCTATATCTTAGGGTCCATCCATGCCGAAAGTAAGTGGTGTGACATTTCGATGCCGTTTTCAACTCGGTGTTGGAAGGTCTCGATAAATAACAGTATCATGGGTACTCGATGTGTTTAGTTCGATTTAGAATAATGAAAGTAATAGTCTAGAATATAACAAATCCTGGTCCTAGACGTGGAAATGTTTATATTGCACCTGCCTTCAGTTGTAGCGTCTAATTCTCGTGGGCACAGTGACCTCCCTATATCTAGTTCCCTAACGTCGAGCATTTACTTCAATCACTACTTAGTAAATCCAAAGGTAAGCAATGAAGCAATTCAGCTCATAACCTTAAATGTGAGGAGACATCAACATTATCAATATGGAATCGGAAATGCCGATGGTTACACAACTTCGCAAAGAATCCAACACTGTTGATAACGCTCCGTAGCCGTGGCAAAGAAAGGTCATCAAGCTTGAAAATATCTAAACGATCAAAATTTTCACAATGACTGAATTGACTGAGCACAGTATAGGTCCCGCTGAGCCTATGACCACTGCTCCAATTAAAGTAAATGAGCTGAGACTCGAACTTAAGAAATCTCTGTTTAGAAATTAATTTTGAGAAATTCTATAACGTTACTAACTTAATTAAAAATACAAAATAAAATAAAGTAAATAAAGTAAATAAAGTAAATAAAGTAAATAAAGTAAATAAAGTAAATAAAGTAAATAAAGTAAATAAAGTAAATAAAGTAAATAAAGTAAATAAAGTAAATAAAGTAAATAAAGTAAATAAAGTAAATAAAGTAAATAAAGTAAATAAAGTAAATAAAGTAAATAAAGTAAATAAAGTAAATAAAGTAAATAAAGTAAATAAATGTTACGATGGTAACAGCTGACTTGTTTTCGTAAGCTTGGTGTTACGAGGTTTGCCGTCTAGATCACGTGGAAGTGCTCTAGGCTCTCGAGGTAGGTTTATAACTAGGCGTCAAGCAGGGACTTAAAGTAATGACAATAATATGATGCAATTCGTAACTAATAGTATGGTATACTAAATGATTGATCTTGAGCACGAAGCTCTACAAAGGGAATCCATCCTCCTTATATAGACCTTCATGCTTAGAGGCGCGAAGGGAGCGAGAGGATCGAGCTTCGATCTCTTCACTCTCTTCGCTCCTTAGCATCACGTGTATGGTGATCCCGTGACCTAATTGTTACCGGTCGTAACACTTGGGCTATGTGCAAATCAGTTTCGATTCGCTCAATTTACTATGGGATTTCGGTTACCCTAAGAACTCATACGCACGCACCATCAGTGCATATAAACAAATATGCTAGATCACTAGTGATTTAAGGTGATCCAAGGAATATGAAGTTCTATATAATTAGAAGGGATTTCCTTATTGTAGAGCTTCGTGCTCAAGATCAATCGTTTAGTATACTCTACTATTAGTTACGAATTGCATACCTTTATTGTCATTACTTAAAGTCCCTGCTTGACGCCTAGTTATAAACCACCTCGAGAGCACTTCCACGTGATCTAGACGGCAACCCTCGTAACATTGGTGAAGTCTGAAGTGACAGCTTACCCCTGCCAATATTTCTTGGCGCTCGCGTCCAACGCGATATGCTCCATACAGCAGTAGCAAATTTACAGATTCCACCACCATAACCACCACCTCCGCTTACTTTCCGCCATTTCAAAGTTCGAAAGTTAATACCTTAATCAATATCTAGCACCGTGGAACCACATTGGAATTGGTCTGCAGGATTCTTTCTCCGTCCAGCCGCCATCCCTTTCAATCAATATGGCGGACTCACTGCACAATGCTCCTATAGTGCTAGATAATGGTTCCGGTACAATTCGAGCTGGGTTTGCCGGTGAAGATCTACCAAAATGTTATTTTCCTTCGTTTGTTGGAAGACCGAAACATTTGCGAGTATTGGCAGGTGCGTTGGAAGGAGATGTGTTCATTGGACAACGAGCGCAAGAATTAAGAGGGCTGTTAAAGATTAAATACCCACTGGAACATGGCATAGTTACGGATTGGGATGATATGGAGAGGATATGGGAATACGTTTATGGAGAAGGCCTTAAGACCTTGAGTGAAGAAGTGAGTTCTTGGGTCCAAATCTAAGGTGGAGGTGTTTGCTATTTCTTCTTATCTGGCAAGTCTAGTAATATCGCAGATGACTGATATTATTTATGCAGCATCCTGTTTTATTAACAGAACCACCTCTCAATCCTCGAAGTAATCGAGATACAGCCGCACAAATTTTATTCGAAACCTTCAACGTCCCCGCTCTATACACATCAATTCAAGCCGTTCTTTCGCTATACGCATCAGGACGAACGACTGGAATAGTACTTGATGCCGGCGATGGAGTTTCACATGCAGTTCCAGTATACGAAGGCTTCGCCATGCCGAGTTCAATACGAAGGATAGATGTGGCTGGTCGAGATGTTACAGAGTATATGCAAACTTTATTACGGAAGGCTGGATACGTCTTCCATACCAGCGCAGAGAAAGAGGTAGTGAGGATGATCAAGGAGAAAGTAAGCTACGTGGCAGGAGACCCGAAAAAAGAAGAAAAGGACTGGTCGGGTGCCAAGTTAGGGGATGGAAAACTTGTGGAATACGCATTACCGGATGGCAATAAGATCAAGGTAAGGAACAAAGTATTGATTCACAGTAGCAACGCTGACGATGTCACAGATTGGAGCAGAACGATTCAGAGCACCCGAAATTTTATTCGACCCTGAAATTATTGGGTTGGAGTACCCAGGTATCCACCAAATTGTGGTGGACGCAATTAATCGTACAGATTTGGACCTCAGAAAGTCCCTATTCGGCAATATTGTTTTATCTGGTGGAAGTACTTTAACGAAGGGTTTCGGAGACAGATTATTACATGAAGTGCAAAGATTGGCAGTGAAGGATATGAGAATCAAGATCTTTGCTCCACCAGAGAGAAAATACTCAACTTGGATTGGTGGTAGTATCTTGGCTGGCCTGAGTACATTTAGAAAGGTATGCTCTAAATCCTAAATTTCCTTGGAGAAGATTGCTAACTCATGTTGCAGATGTGGGTGAGCATTGACGACTGGCACGAGAATCCCGATATCATTCATACGAAATTTACATAATCAACTCCTGAGTCTAACGATTTTTGGCAACCTACGTCTCCACCGTCCAGCCACCCATTGTCTGTATCAAAATAATACTGGAGCCAAATTACCCACCTCGTGAGTACAAGACTCCACGAAGCATCCCCTTCTCTCACATATCAAACTTTAGCACGGTTTAATCTGCATACAACCTACCCTGCATTTGACGGCGCAGGCTATTTGGTTGGCAGGTCAGGGGCTTAGAATGCTTTTCATGCCCTTTGCATGTGTTTCTGAATGTACAGCTATGCTATGAGAAAAGAATAACTAAATTCAAGATACTCATTTCTGAGCTGACATGTTTCGTTTCGCGTTATCTGTTATGTCCTCTGTGATAGTGTGATCATTTGACGACGTACTTAGCGCCAATTGTTGTTTAGGGGTATCTAGACACTCAAAGTACTCGACCTGGCTGTAAGCCTTAGTTTTCTATACTAGTTGCGACTTTATATCATACATATCAGAAAACCTGATTCTCATTGAGATTTTCTGTTTCCACCTCAACTTCCTTGACTGCTTCCTCAACAGTCCTTTTTGCTGTCTGTCTCATAAAAGCAGCACACAACATGCCAGTTGCTACACTAACATTCAAACTATCGAGTTCACCTCGCATAGCTGCACCCTTGATTGAAATATGCACATCAGCAAGATCGCTCAAGTTTTTGCGCAAGCCTTCGCCTTCGCCTCCAAGCATTAATATACAAGGGTCCTCTTGTAATGGATCTTGGAGTTTGTGGGACCAGACAAATTCTCGGGAAGTTGCGGGCCACATGCGTCTTGAATTTGGTTGTCGAGGGGCAGGCGGTGCGACAGCTGCGTAGATTTTCCAGCCAGAGGCTTGGGAGTCCCTGACGAAGCCTCCGGGTTTGTTGACGGAGAAGATCTCGATGGTTTCGGCGGCGCCAGCGGAGGCTTTGAAGACGACGGGGGTGAAGGAGGCGCTGTTGCGGACGGATATTGCGACAGCTGTTACGCCCATGAAGAGTGCTGTGCGCAGGATGGCGCCCAGATTTTGCGGGTCTTCTATGCTATCTAGGAGGAGAACAAGGGGTTTGCGATCGGAGGAATCTTTGGGAACATTGATTGTAGTGTCGTTGCCGTTGACCATGAGTTCCTCGCGGGATTGGTGGTCAGGAGTGAGTTGGATGGCGAAGTTGTCGCCTTGGTCGGTTA
This sequence comes from Sclerotinia minor, assembly GCA_025389075.1. Taxonomy (NCBI): domain Eukaryota; kingdom Fungi; phylum Ascomycota; class Leotiomycetes; order Helotiales; family Sclerotiniaceae; genus Sclerotinia; species Sclerotinia minor. Next base: position 1,498,077 of record QRFH01000008.1, read on the forward strand.
CCGAGCCGAGACTTATGACGGGTAGACGGGGAAGTGGTGATGCTTCGAGAATATATCCGTTGTGTGGACGGCCTTGGCTCATCTTGTCGAGCGTTCGTAGCCAGTCATGGCCTCTTACTATGACTACCTCAACTCCTTTCCTCTGAGCTAATTTTGCTAGATCACGATCTCGGTCTCCACTGTGACGGTCTTCGCCTTTGTGAATATAGAGCTTGTAGAGCTTTCTGCTCTTTCTTCGCGTTGTGTTCAGGGCAGCTTCGACAACTGACGTGCCGTACAGGAATTCTGAGGCTGGCGTGGTGTACGGTATGGAAATTGGGATGTTTTTAGCAAAGGACGAACTGGGCTTGGACACCGAAAATTCTGAAGGGTGAGATTCCGAGCTAGGTTCTGACTGAGGTGATGAGCGAGGAGATTCTGACGATGATCTAGATCTCATTGATTTGACCGCTAGTCGTTCTTCGCGTGTAGGATATTTCGAAGGATACGTAAATCCTTTTTTCCAATCTCTGGGACCTTCGTATCCTTTTTCGGATATCTCTCTTTTCTCTCCGAAGTTTGGGTAAGATTTTTGCTTGTCACGGGATGACCCGAATGACTTGTTAAAAGAATCCTTCTCATCGGCATGGCGTTTCTCTGGAAATTCGTGAGATCTACCGGTGTATCTCTTTTGGTAGCCAGCTGTCTCCTCTCCAGATCCATAAGAACCATAGGATTTCTTTTCGTAACCAGGCTTGCTGCTTTGAGGCTCCTTGTACGTGTCAAAAGATTCTTCCCGATAGGAACCCTTGGCTCTTAGCGGCTTGGAATTTTCAGACTTTCCCTCCGAGTGGTTTCCTCTATACTGACGGTCTCCAAAGCCCGAGGAAGCCCTATATTTTGGTTTTGATTCATCATCGCGGCCATTCCCCTTGAATCGTGTATGCATAGACTTGTTCTTGCTCCCTAGCTCATCCACAGAGCCACTCTTCCTCCAGTGTGGATCTGATCTAGGGATCTGAAATCCCCGGACCGCATCATCATCCTCCCGAATAGCGCGACCTTTTTCCTTTCCTCTGAACCCAACTCCTTTAGACTTCCGAAGCCCACGGTTTATTCCAGAATTGATAGAAGCATATCTTACAGAGCAAGAAGATAAATAAAGAGGTTGAAGAATGAAACTTACTCTTTTCGAAGCTTTTGCTCCATTTAAAAATATTGTACTCATTGCATTGATAGTGCCATTATGAGAATTTCACACATTAGTATTGATAGAAAAATAAAAATTGAGATTTTGGTAGTCGGAATATAGTTTCGCCGAAGTCGACCTCGGGCAATTAATCCGTGGTGTTCATGGACGTGTTGATCGTATTCACCAATTTGATTGCATCGCGAATTTATGATTCACCAATTTCAGTAATTGTTTTAGATCGTAGGCATCTTTGATTTTCCTTTCTTTTTCTACGCAAATTTCTTTTTTTCTGTGAATTAGCCGTGTTTCTTTTACTTTCTGCAACATCACCAAACTTTGTCGTCCCTAGAATCATGCCGCGTCAACACTTGGTTAGAGGTACCAAAATTTACAAGGATTGTTGAAATACAGGTGCAAGTAACCTTTGATCAGACAATATTCTGTTCACTTCTTCTAGTAATAAGTATGGAGCCTAGCGGTGTGGAGTTTATATGCTAATATCTTAATTCAGGTACTTGTAAAGTCAAAACTAAGAGTGCGACGATCCATTTTAAACAAACAAACGAGTCCTCCGGTCCCACGGTCATACCAGCAATATGGCTCAGCTCGGCCATGCTGCTGATAGCAATGAGTCGGGAAGCGAACCAGGCGAGTCATTAAATGCTCAAAACCTCCATACGCTAGTCAGAGAGCTTAGTGGAAATGCGGAGTCTGTCTCGGCGCATCAAGATGGAGTAGCAAACGCTAGTACAGGTGAAAACGGAGATGGGGAGGTAAACCCAAATGAGGAAGCAGATCAGGATGCAGATCAGGATGCAGATCAGGGCGCAGATGAGGATGGAAATGATCAAGTTGAGGAAGCTGAAGACGAATCTGAAGAGGAAGATACAGATGCAGATAACACAATCGTCGTCATGGTCCCAGGGCCGAAGAACCCTGAAGAATATGTGCCATACCAGGAGGATGACACGGTAAATGCGGTATTGGAAGAATTAACTGGCTCTGATGGCGAAACTTTGTACAAAGTTGAGTACAGGGACGAGCGAGAAGAGAATGTAAGTGGGACTTTTCTCTAATGCATCCTGTTGTACTTGAAGCAGCTTTCAAAGTATTCAGCATGCGCAATTCTTGCCCTCAAAATTGACTGTCTATCCATGGAGCGCCCCACCGTCCTTTGAACGAAGGCTTAAATTCATGCGCCCCGATATTTGCCACCCTTCTTGCTACTCAGCTTCCTTTCTACTCCTACAGAAGCCTTCTTTATTGTTGCGTTTAATTACGATTTTGGTACGGAGCTCAGCGGGTTTGGGAGAATTCACTCACACTATTACGGGTAATATCCCAACAAAAACTCCAAGGTAGCCCTTGCTGTTAAGAGTCCGCTACCATAACTAAACTATCTTCTTTGACCTTCGATTTATTATCAAGATCAAACTATTTTCAGATAGCAATCTTGGTTCTATCAGACAAGTTTTCACCCATCCTCATATTTTAATTGAGCCAAATCTCAATCCTCCCCATCTAGTAGCCATGGAGCACCAGTTCCTCCCCTTGTGGGCGGCAGTAAACTGGGCGTACGTATAGTATATTGACGAATGCTTTGTTCTGTTACTTTACTAAATTCTTATCATCTCTATACGTTTTGGCATCATGAATTACTACTTTCAAAAGTGAAGTTCTAACTTAAGCAAACCATAGGTCACGTTCAATAGGCTATTGCATCTTTCAAATGGTAATAACGCCTTGGATATATTCAACAACAGAGATTTATCGGACTCAATTGTGGTTGAGGACCCATCAAATTCTAGACGGAGCGTGTCTTCCAGGGCTGGTAAACGCCCTCGCCGGCCGCTAACTGACAACAACTTTGTTGATATTAGCAATATTCAACTAAGCTCTGACGATGACCATTCCGCGAAAAACGGAAAGAAGAGGCGACGTCTTGTAAACAATATGTCAACTGTTGATATTGAAAAATCACGCCGAAGCACGCGGTTTGATAGTCGGCAGCCGTCGCGGCCCATCTTCGATGACGATGACGATGACGATGATGACGATGATGACGATGATGACGATGAGGATGGCAATGAACCCCAATCGGGAACTGTTCGTTCAGATGGCGATGGACCTCGGAGATCAGGACGTGCAACAACAAGATCCACTGCTCCAAGGAAAGCAAATACGCTCACTAGCTACATGGAAGAAGATGAAGACGAGCTTGCTGGTGATTTGCAAGTCGATTCAGAAGGTAGCGATATAGCTTATGCTAAACCAAAGAGACAACGGGCAAGCAACTCTCGTGCTGCTGCTTCAAAGCTTAACAAACGTGGAAGGACACAAGCTCGAGGCAATCAGTCCGATGATAGCTCTGAGTGGTCACGAGAGCGTCCGTCTCGCATATCTGGACGTGGAAACAAAACCGGTAAAAACATGAGGGAAAGAGACGTTGATGAAGAGATTTATGCCGATGAAGTAGCCGGAAAGAGCACGCCTAAAGTCATCAGCATACGAGAGATATACCAACCGGTATCCGCGAATTCACCCTTCGGTTTAATTCATGACCAAGACTGTGATGTCTGCGGTGGAACAGGCAAGAATTCTAACAAAGGAAGAAGTGATCTTATTTACTGTCAAGGATGCTCTTCCTCCATACATAAACTCTGCCTAGGATATCGAGCAGGTCGCGAGCATATAGTTACTAAGGTTGACAACGGACATTTCGTTATGCAGTGTCGACGCTGTATCGGTCTAGCCGTCAAGAAGGATCCTCTTGCCCCAAGGCTTGGTGCTTGTAGCAGCTGTAATGAACCCGGACCATCCTGTGCTGCATTCTCCGTAAAGAAAACCGCGAAGCAGGAAGAGAAGCTGAGAGAAGAAAACAGCGGTGATGACCCAATTACTAATGTTCGCAGTAACTTTATCAACAATCCAGACAATGTCTTATTTAGATGCCGAGGATGCCAGCGTGGGTTTCATTTTGAACATCTACCACCACGTTCTAGGAAATCAACCGCTACACACAATGCCGATGATCTACGCTCTCAAAGAATCCAAGAATATACTAAGAATTGGCAGTGCAAGCAATGCTCAGAGAGTACAACAAAACTGCAAACGTTAGTTGCATGGAGACCATCAGACCGCAAGTCTTACAAGGAAGATGACGACTTTGACAGTTTTCGTGAAGATGAAAAGGAGTATCTCGTCAAATGGGATAAAAGGTCGTATTTTCAATGCTCTTGGATGCCTGGCGCATGGATTTGGGGTGTAGCAGCAGCAACTATGCGAAAAGCTTTCATTCGTCGAGACGAGGGTGCCAACATGTCTCCGAAATGGACCAAAGAAGAGGCAATCTCTGAGGAATACCTACGAATGGAGATTATTTTCGACGTCGAGTATGATGAATCTTTCCAACCAAAGTCAGAAGAATACGACAAGGCTCATATCAACGATGTTGTTCAGGTTTTGGTCAAGTTTAGAGGATTAACATATGATGAATCCGTTTGGGAGGAACCTCCATCCCCAAGTGAAACTGATCGCTGGAGTGACTTTGTCTCGGCTTACAATGAATACGTTATGGGCAGATACTTCAAGCAATCACCTGCAAGTACTGTAAAAGAGCGCATTGACACATTTCGTTCTCTGAACTTCGAGAAGAAGGTTGTTTTAAAGAAACAACCTGCTTCATTGATTGGTGGTGAGATGATGAAGCACCAAATGGAAGGTCTGAATTGGCTACTGTTTAACTTTCATCGACAAAAGAATGTTATCCTAGCTGATGAGATGGGACTTGGCAAGACAATTCAGGTCATCGCCTTGATTGCAACACTTGTGAAGGACAAACCAAAGGTAATTGCAGAACAAATACTCGAGGAACTATACTAACAGCCCGCCAGTGCTCCCCATTTCTCATTGTTACACCAAACTCCACTTGTCCAAATTGGCGCCGCGAGATAAAAAAGTGGGCACCTGATCTTCGTGTCGTTGCATACTATGGTGCTAAATCTGCTCGAAATATGGCCATGAAGTATGAAATGTATCCAGATGGCTGCTCTGACCTCCGCGCTGATATTGTGGTAACATCTTATGAAGCACCAGTCGATGACTCCAGTAGGGCCTTCTTCAGGAAAGTTAAATGGGTCGGCATGATTGTTGATGAGGGTCAACGACTGAAGAATGATGGCAATCTTCTCTATGGCGCCTTGACAGCTTTGAAAATACCATTTCAAGTTCTTCTTTCGGGTACCCCATTGCAAAACAACAAGAGAGAGCTCTTTAACCTTCTTCAGTTCTTAGACGACTCTATCGATGCCGCAGAGTTGGACGAAAAGTATGCCGAGTTAACAAAAGAGAACTTGCCAGAGCTTCATGAGCTCATCCGTCCTTTTTTCCTGAGGCGCACCAAGCTTCAAGTGCTAAAGTTCTTGCCCCCCATGTCACAAACTATCATACCGGTGTCCATGAGTGTCGTACAGAAACAACTGTACAAGTCAATTTTGGCAAAGAACCCCGAGTTGATCAAATCAATCATTGGTAAAACGAACAGGGCTCTCCGCCCTACGGAACGAGGGAATTTGAACAACATTTTGATGCAACTTCGTAAATGCCTTTGTCATCCCTTCCTGTATAGCTCGGCCATCGAGGAGACTTCACTGAGTCATGAAGCTCTCCATCGAAATCTAATCGATGCTTCATCCAAGTTCCAATTACTAGAAATCATGCTTCCAAAGTTGCAAGCTCGAGGACATAGAGTCCTTATATTCAGTCAATTTTTGAAGCAACTCGACCTTGTCGAAGACTTCTTGAATGGTCTTGAGCTTCCTTTTCAGCGTTTAGATGGTACCGTTAGCACACTTGAAAAACAAAAGAGGATCGATGCATTCAATGCACCCAACTCAAAACTGTTTGCATTTCTTCTCTCCACCAGAGCTGGTGGTGTCGGCATCAATTTGGCAACGGCAGATACCGTCATAATCATGGATCCTGATTTCAACCCACATCAAGATATTCAAGCTCTCTCTCGTGCTCATCGCATTGGTCAAAAGAAAAAGGTACTTGTATTTCAGTTGGTGACTAAGGGAAGTGCGGAAGAGCAGATTGTTCAAGTTGGACGTAAGAAGATGGCTCTTGATCAAGCTCTGATTGAAAGTATAGATGTAAAGGATGATGCGGGAGACAATCTCGAGGCAATTCTTAGACATGGGGCAGAAGCTGTTCTTCTTGATGACAATAGTAAAGATGTTTACTACGATCCGGCATCAGTTGATGAGCTTCTCGATCGTTCTCAAGTTGAAAATACTACTAATGATGACAACACCGCAGAATCTCAATTCTCACATGCTCGTGTATGGATTAAAGACAAGGGAGACCTGTCGGAGGATTTTGGTGAGACTGAGGCTGAACCAGCTGCGCCAAAAGCCCTGTTATGGGATGCTATCTTGAAACAACGTGCGAACGATGCTGCTCTTGAGGCTGCTAAGAATATGCAAACATTTGGTCGTGGAAAGCGCGCTCGACAGGTTAGTTTTATTACAATTCATCCTACCACGTAATGGTCCTTTACTAATTATTTAGACGGTTGACTATGAAAAGTCGCAACCTGAGCTAATGGAACTGGATGGTCCTGGTGGCTCGCCTCGAAAAGATGGTCGATGGACTAGAGGATCTCACAGCGATGATGAATTTCCTGGTCATGGTGCAAAGGAATCTGAGGCTGAAGAGTCGGACGCATATGAAGACGTCGATCCCCGAGAGTTGGAGACAGGTCAGCCAAGAGTGAAAGGTACGAAATCAAAAAACCGTCTTTACACGTCTATCTTCCAATAATTCAAAACGCAAAACGGACATTCTAGGCGGCAACAAGTCACATCTCGGATGGCTCGCTCCTACTTTACCACTCCCTAGAAAAATTGGTAAGCAGCAGCAAGGTTCCAAGTATCAATCAGATAGCTCTGTGATAAAAAGGCCAGACAGCTCTGTGATAAAAAGGCCAGACAGCTCTGTGATAAAAAGGCCAGACAGCTCTGTGATAAAAAGGCCAGACAGCTCTGTGATAAAAAGGCCAGACAGCTCTGTGATAAAAAGGCCAGACAGCTCTGTGATAAGACCAACAATACCTGGCAAGAAGTATTTGCTCGTACAATAGCATTGTGAAGATACAGGCGTAGTAATGGCGTTATGTCGTCATTGAATTGGAACAGTATTCGTCAAACCATTCTTTGTAATCTTCTACTTCTGCTCGTATTCATTTGCAATTAGTAACAAGTTCGTTTTTCGATCCGCTAACAATAAGCAGTTGAAAACTATAGCGAAGATCGCGAAGGACCCGTCGCAATGCAGAGAATCAACAGAGACTATGAAAAATGGCATCAAGTGAGCATTAACAACGACCGCGTATTTCCAAGTACTAGGCACATACAAGACTGGCTTGATCTAGGCCACGAACTCCTCGAAAGGTGTTCTTGGCATGTTCAAGGACTAGAACAATCGAAGCAAATGCAAGCAGATGTTGAGAGGCAGTACAGGTATTTGCAAGAACGTATACGAAGTGTTCTTGATGAACCACAATGGTGGTATAATCAAGAAGAGCAAAAAGTTCAGGAATTTTGGCAGGCAGTCACGCCGCAGTTTGTACAAGATAGACTTCAACTGCACCAAGACACTGCACAATGGCTTCAAGCGAGAGATCAATTGGTCCGACCATTAGGTAACCATGAAGCAGACTATTCAGTGCAGTTACATAATTACCGACGACAGTCTGAAGAGTGGCTTGATTGGGGGCACAAACTGATCGATGCTCATCATCGACTTAAACAATTCTGCGAACGAGAGGTAGAAAAACGAGAAGATCCGGAGTCACGATATAGGATGCTTTGTAACGAGATACAGGATTTAGTACGGGCTTGTGATAGTGAACGGAAGATACGGGATGAGTTGATTCGACATGGGGGCAATCCGCGGGGAAATGGCCAAGAGCGAAAAATTCAAGAACATTATTTGACCCAGGGAATGACTAGGCCCCAAGAACCACGCCCAGGTACAAACCACCGCTTCATACTTAGCAATGCAGTTAAAAGTCCTAGTAGCAGGAATCCTCTGCTTAGTGGAGAGGAGGTTGTCTGGGAGGAAAAATTAGAAAATTCTGCAATCCAGCAACAAGAGCAGGAAACCAACGGCGGGAAGAAGAAGCGAGGACCTTACAAAAAACGCAAAGGGAAAGTAAGCGACAGCTCCTTCACAGACCACCTCATGGAAGCAGGAGGTTCCCTGATCAAAGAACTCGAAGGGTATCTTGAATGGCTGGCAAACCACCCGCTGGTCCTCCCGGTCAACCAGAACAATGAACACTACTACGGACAGCTTGTAGAGTACGAGCAGCAATTAGAAAATCGGGTCCAAAAATCAAAGCAATTTGAAGATGCTTTTGATGAACAATTCCGGGTACAGAGACCACGTGACGCAGAGCGAGCCAGGCATGATTTGGCTTACAAGAAACGCAAAATAGCGGAGCGAAAATCAGGTGAGAAATATATCCCCATCGAGGACCATGCACCACGCATAAAAGATCTCGATCGACAGTTGCGAGATAACACGGAACGTCAGCAACAAGCCAGGTCCTATGCCACCCAACTAAGGTATGTCGCGGAACATGCTGGATTAGGGCGCAGTCATCGAGAGGCAGGATATCCACAATTGGCACCACAATATGCGCAACCCCTCCCTCAGGGAGCCCCTTCCAAGGTTCTAAATGAACATCTTCACAAGATGGCTCCACCGCTCAGCGATCCACGATACGCGCCACCCTTCCCTGGAGAAACTTTTAAAATGTCTATGCCACTTGGTATTCCATCCGGGCAACATGCAAAAGATCCCATTCAAATTGATTCAGATTCCAATATACCAAATAGATCAAGTCCCGTCATCCGACCTGTTCCCGTCATCCGATCTGTTCCAGCCATAGAAATACCGGTAAAGCGCAAACGGGGTCGTCCCCGTGGATCCACATCATCCTTAAATTCCTCCATGACACCCGTACCAATTCTTGCTGGACCCATGCCATCTCGACTGGCTTCCTCTCCATCGCTGGCACCAGTCTCTACAGGTTTCCAGCGACCTAGCGTGCAATTTTGTCCAAGCTGCAATTTTGCTTTGTCAAATTTGGTGCCTTCATGTCCTTCCTGCGCCCCTACCGCCAAGATCCGTCTAATGCTGGATAATCTGAAAGGGATCAAAGATTATTCTGAGCAAGTGGGGCTTGCACACAAAGTTTTGAAGGAAGCATTGGCGTCAAGATCTGCTCCTCAAGCGTTCCCTCGGAAATAGAAACAGGAGGGTTTTACAGTAACGCCTTTTTTTGGTCATCAAATTCAATGGTTTCTCCATGTCTGTCTGCTTGATATAACGCGGCACTTTGTGAGCCTTGATAAACCTCTTTCCATCAAATATTATCGTGCTTACTGGGTTATTTTTCAAGCTTCCGCAACACTTCACGGTACTTTACTTTCACGCTTCATGCAATAATTTGCTACATTTCTGCATTACGGGAATCATAGCGCAGCCCTCAGTCTATCACACACTCCTTTTCATTTCTTCCCTTTTGAGACTTCAAAGATTCTGGAGATAAACTGAGCAATCAGGTGGCGTTTTATTTCGTGCTAGATAAATTGTGGGCGGTTGCGGGACGAACCTTGCAGGTTCAAAGTTGGATATTCATATGCCTTTATGGAAATATATTTATCTGGGAGGAGAGCAATGAAGTTTGATGAGCGATATAACTTGAGCATCAAGAAGAAGGATTGGAAAATCAAGAAGTTCAGATGTAGAAATATTCAATCATAAATTAGATGGTTAAAAACAATATAATTATTGAAATGAAAATACATAAGAATAATACTGATGAGACTTATAATTTATATATATATTAAAAGTTTTAACAACTGTTTATGATATAAATTTAATACTCTGATCTGAGATTATTTGTTTTTAACTAATTATTTTTCTTATTACTCGTAGAATATCAAAAATTAAAGTTTATACTGATTTTTTTAAAACTTTAAATAATTAACTTATAAATAGATTATTTATATAATTAATAATAAATTTTGAAATTTTGAAATTTAATATAATTTTAATCTAATTAGATGAATTGAGATATTGAAAATTAAATCTTTGATTTTTCAATTTATTTATTTATTGATTATCTATTTATTCAAGTTAATTAAACTTTATTATCTTTATTATAAGGTTAATTATTGAGTTGAGTAAGGTTACTAAGTAAGTTAAACTTTAGTATACTAATAGATATCTGTATCTGTATCTTCTTCACCTATCTATCCTCTAAGATCCACAGAAAATAACTAAATCACCACATAATTACTCAAACATATAAACCCACAAACTACATCAAAGAAATCAATCCCACGCCAATCTCACCATCAGCACCTAAGCTAAATAAATCACCTAATCTACCATAAACCAAACTAACTCACTCCTCACCCATCTTCACATCATCCTCAGCATTTTCCACATCCGCATCCACATCCGCATCCTTATTCCCACTCTCAGCCACCGACTCCATCTCCCCAGCTCGTACATTCATCTTCTTCTTCCTCTCCTGCCCATAGCTCCCCCCACCGCCATAATTACCAAATACCCCCTAATTTTCTCCATACGTGGAATTATATCCTATATATCCACTTGCGGAACTTATATCGCTTAGACCTAGATATTCCGATGGGGAGTTGTGACTTTTCGTATCTGTATCTGTATTTGCACCTGTATTTGAAATAACACTCATATCCATAGCTTCATCTGAAGCATATTCCAAAAGAAGCGAGGAAGCATGTGCGGAATATGGTGGTGGGTTATCTGTATCTATCTCCGTCTCTATATCCGCATTCGAATTCGAAATGTCAAAAGATATATTCCTATTCCTATAATTATTATGATTATGACCAGCCCAAAAACTCGTATGCATATGCATCTCACTAGGATTATGCATAGGAGAGTAAGTAGAGCGACCTGCAAATTTCGCAACGGAAGTTTGCATCTCATGATCAGAGTGAGCGAGCGCCTGAGCTCGAGTTTTGGGCTTGAGTTTGGGAGATTCGAGATTCATTTGGTTTGTGTATGTGGAGTTGGGTGGATGCCGTTTAGATGGTGCGCTGGTCTTGTGCATGTTTGAATTCATGTATTTAGTGTGTGTGCCTGTGGTGGGTGGATGGAAGTTGAAGCGTGAGTTAGGGGTTGTGGGATGCATTTTGTAGGTATCAGTGGCTTCGAGCTTGTTGGAATTGTGGCTTTTGAATAGTCTTTCGTTGCCTGGGATGTTGATGGCTGTTGCTTGGATTGTACTATTGGGCTTTGCAACTGTAGGGTCTGAGAAAGGGCGGGAAGATGTTGTGGACCAGGGAACTGTCTTAGCGGGCTCACGCTTCACTCTGAGTTGATGTTAGGTTTTGGATTTCATAGCTATGGAGAATGGGGGAGCATACTTTGGATCTAGCTTCCAGTCATCATCACTTATCTCATCCTCGCTACGAGGATCAGATAGATCGTTACCAAAATGATTAACAATCTTTCTTTTCCCTCCAGGTTGTCTTTTCTTGATCTGTTTCTCTATCTCAAATATCGGTTGTGTCTCATTCTTAGTCTTCTCCTTCCACTCTCGAATCTTTGGTTCTCGTTCCTTGTGACTGTTATCAACATCAACATCAGCATCAAACCCATCAGCTTCAATTTTCATCCTAACACATAGCATCAGTAACTTTCAAAACTTAAATAATCACTTTTACTGGTGAAACTAGAATCAATATAAATGTAAACATACCTGTCTTCACCAGCACTAATATTGGCATCCAAGCTATCAGTTCCCTCACGAGCCTTGTCACGATTATCATTTTGCCATTTTCCCCATCGTCTCCTGGAACCATTGGGATCACGCTCAAATTCATAGATAAGACGTGTGCGGTAGGAACCATGACGGAAGATGCGACCGTCATCGAGTAATTGACCTGGTTTGAGGAAACAGGTTTTGTTGACTGTTCTGTGGGAGAAGTACCGTTAGTTTTGTAATTATCCGATGCAACGCAAGGAAAAGATGGAACAAAAATACATCAAGTTTGTATAAGCTTGGAATAAACAGAGATGAAGAAGTAAAACTTGAAAGTACAAATGTATGTAAGATCTCAATCGTGACAATAAAAACAGCACACAGAAAAATGCCCAAGATCGCAATGTATAAAAACAACAAAAATATAAAAATATACAAACTTCAACTTATAGCCACCAGACTCCATTTTCACACAAGGAAATCTATCTTTCTGCTTAATAGTATGTTGAATATAATCAAAACAGATAGTTTCGACCATGATACGGCAACCGCAGCCCGTGTAATCGATTTGAGTTTTTCTGCACATTTTCGCGGTGCTCTGTTGAGATAGGTAGATATTTATGTGTAGATGGTTTTCTTGAGTTCCTCAAGAGGATCGGATTCAGATAGTAGATTGTGCTGTGATGATGAATTTTCAAAGTTGGTGCTTGAGACGAGGAGGACGGGAATCCGAAGGTAAAAGCAGAGTTTATTGCCAGAACTTGGTGTTTAGGTTATCAATATAACCATAGAAATAGATAAGAAAAGTCTCTGTGATGGTTTGAAGATACTACCAAACAAAGATTAATCAATATCGGAATATTTCAAGATAATTCCAGACAAATCTGGAAGAAAAGTTGTGGTTGAAGAATCGGAAAGTGAGCGTACAATTTACGTCTTGTTGCAGAAGAGATTACAGAGGAACTTTCCGGAATCAGATAATCTATGCTGTAGAAATTAATAATAATTACTCCCGGCGTTAAATGAGCTATAGCAAATATTCCTATATCGGATGATAGGAGGGATATCACTATGTTGATAGTGAATAGAGTGTTTGTGGTGTCTAGATTTGGACAGCGCGCTCATGGTGATGATCGTTTGACTTCAATGATGGATTAGTAAAACAGATTTTATTGTTGTATGGTCTTAGTTAAGGCTTCTATGTTCTAGAAGTCGCTTGGAAACATAGAATATTCAAGAGATATGTATCGAGACTGCAGTTCTATCAATATAGATAGATTCAACAGCAGGTAATTAGTCGATTCGACGAGCATATTTACAGCGAGCACATTCGCGTACCGCCGGTACTCCTATTACAAATCAAGAACATATTCCAATCTTCGAATGCATAGTAAAAGGAAGCATTTGTGTTAATACCATAATAGCTAGCTGTTCTATGCAATGATGTGATACCCAGGCAAAGCAACTTTTATACCGAATACCTGTTTTCTAATCAATATGAAGCTCAAACCACTTCCTCAATCAGATGTCAAATCGATAGCTGCTTCCCAAGTGTTTCCAGTTGTCAGATCGAGAGCTAACTCTGCATCATTTCCTTCCATGACTGTATCCTGCTGCTGAGCTGCTGGAGGTATATCTGCAATGAAGGATTGAACTTGTGGTTGGGACTCATAGTTATCTAAAGCTATAAAGTTAGATAAGGTGTTTTTCATGGTGGCTTTTGTTCCAAGGCTGATAGGAACTAGTTGGGATGGGGAGGAGCATAATATGTACCTATGTTTTGTGATCTACCGTCACCTTCTACCTTCATATTCATTTTCCTGTCCCATCTATAATCTGTAAACTCCTCACCATCACTAGAATTGCTCTTCGTCAGGCCTCTGGCTTCACTTGTTTCGGCAGCAAGTTCTGCTCCACTTTGGTGCTCTTCACCATCACCCGTATTACTCATCGATTCATTTTGATATTCAAGTCCTATAGCCTCTCGCTTCGCAAGCATTACATGTTGGGATGGGCTTTGTAATTTTTAGTGAACACAAAAACATGACGAGAGGAATACCATGTTTCCTACTTCATTGTTACACCAGGTCGACGCTGACGTCCCGATTTTGCTTCATTCTGCTTCTGACTATGCATGTCACCTTGGCTAGTTGTCATCGACATGTCTATGTCTGTTGAGTATATCATAAGCTGTTATGTTTCTTCTTTCATTAGGGGTCGAACATACCAGAATCAACATCCGCAAAATCGTCATTATCGCTCGTTTTCTCCGGCGCAGAGGCCGTTGTGCCAATCATAATACCTGCTGTAGTTGCTTGCTTCTTGTGATATCGGCACTATTGATGTATGCAAAAAATTTTCTGTGGCGGAATTGCCTTTTAGTTTCGTTTGGCATTTTGGGAAACTTTTTTCCATAAGTGGCATGGAAGGGGAATGGGATCTTGACAGAGTTCGGATCAGGAACATCACTGCTTCCATTTGATTCTCTCAAGGCTTTTAAACTAGCATCACATATCAGCATGGTTATTATTCAAAAAACCAGTAAGATATGTACTTTGCCAGATATGCTTTCTTTTTCCGAGAACTTCTCCGCTCACCAGACACCTCATGATTTACTGTCGGCGGACCGCCGATATTCCCGGATCTCAGGGGTTTCTGTTTGTGCTGATCTTCATGGTTCTCGATTTGAATCTTGGCAGCCTGAGATATCTCGACACCCATGCTTGGAATTAGACCATCGTGGTAGAGATCTCTCGTTCGCTTATTAAGTGCCTCCTGACTCTCGATTTCGAGCTTATCTTCGCCAAAATTCCTCTTCTTAGCATCCATATCAAGAGAGAGACCAGAGTAATGATCCTATCTCTCTGTTTTTTGATTCGATTCATTGTCAGTTTCGTCAAGAGACGCTGCAGTGTCTCCTGTTGCCTGGTACTTGAATGAATTGACGACTGTTTCCTGTTGACTATTTGCGATATCCGCATGATTTGAGAGGTTACTGCCTTCACCAGCTTGCACTTGCCCTCTGATTGTTTCGCCATGACTGAATGTCTGCTGCCGTTGCCCTCTCTATTCTTCACGAATTTTTTGGTCTTCCTGAGGCTTTGATTTGCGCTCCAGTGCCCTGACCTTCTGATCGAAGCTTTTTTTTTTTTAGGAACACAAACGGAGTGCAATAGGAGCGGATAAATCTCCTCACTTTCGAGCCAGCTGTGCTCTTACCCTTTTTTTGGTGTTCCTACTAAGATATGTGAGCTTCCATGTTCATCCAAATCAGTATAAATATCCGTACCGCTGTGTCCCTGACATTTCTACGTCATCCTCAGTATCATTTAATTCACCATTGTCTGCAGCAAACAAGCTAATCTGGCTCGTAACCTTTTCCAAGCGGTGATCTGCTAATTCTAGTACCGCAAACCAGCTCTCTCGAGCTAGATTTTGTTCCTCACTTGTGAATTTCTGTAAATATCTCTCTAAATTGTCTCGATCACCAAGTACAGCTACCATCAACTCGCTCTTGAGTTTCGATTTGAGGAACCTGGATAATTTAGAAGGACGTGACTGTTCCGATGTATATGAAGACTCGTCGTGGCCTAGAAGTGATGCCTCTGCGTCGGACTCGCTATCGCAATCATCCTTGTTGTCGTCTTCATGTTTATCCGCGTGATTGACTCTTCTGCTACCTGATTGAGAGCTGCTTGCAGCTTCTCCACTAGCAGTCTCGCTTTTGCCATAAAGTTTAAGATACTTTTCATCAACCTTGTCTTTCTCCCTCATCCATATTACTCTAACAATATCTTGGTGTGAAACCGTGAAATCTTGTAGAAAAGCATCAAGCTGACCTGGATCGTTTAGAATATCTCGCTTGTATCTGTTGCCTTGTATCCTTGACTGTTCTTCGATCTCTTGAAGCTTCCTCATAGCAGTTCTTTGGGCTCCTTCTTGTAAATGAATTGACACTTGTGGAAGGATGTCAGGTATGGCCTAAGCTTGTAGAACACTAACGTAAGTCATGGCGTAATGCGTCTAATTGCGGGGAACCACTCTATTAAAATCTCAATTACTCAACAATCAACTATAATACAATCTCCAATATCACTTTCAGATTCATCTTCAACTTCTTCTCCAATATCCTCTTCAGTCTCAGTCTCATATTCAATTACTTTCCCTTTCCCTTTTCCTTTTTTCATTGTCTGTACTTTGGTAGCTTTTTCGGCTTCCACTACTGCATCACATAATTCTTGCGTAGAAATATGAAAATGACCCTTCAAAACTAGTCTCTTTCCTTTCTTACGTATCGTACGTTTCTTCATAATAGCTCGTAAATTATTCGCATCGTGTTGGTGAACAATACTTTGAGCTCGAAGTTGCTCACTCCCAATCGTCAATTTTCGAATGTATTGACGAACCGGGGTTGAAAGAGTCGTATCATTTTCAATTGTTGAATTTAAAAGGTTATTTGCTGTTTGTAAGATTGCTACATCCGGGGGTGAGCTATTGACGAAGACTTGATTAAAAATATCAAATTGGGTTGGTTCTTTGGATATTTCGACTTCGGGGGTAAACTCTCGACCCAGTGTACGGAATACTCTCTGTGGATTAAATGGATGTAACCCAGCTCCCCGCCATGCCGATTCGATATTTTGATGATGGCATACATCGGCTCGAGCTTTAATATATGCCTCCATCCATTCAATCTTTTGTATTCTTACAAGTTAAGCTTGATTCAAATCAGAAAGTGCTGCGGTGAGCCGTTTTTCAATGGACCGAAAACCGCAACATCAAGTGGCTGAAGCAAATGCGAGGTATGAGGAAGAAGTATAAGAAGTACAATTCGATTTTGAAGGCAGTGAGCTATAAAGCTTCCACTAATATGAGAATCGTGGCCATCGCAGATGAGAAGCCGATATTTGCCACCTGCTTTTGCACGAGTTGCAGGTTCGAAAACGCGTTTTAGCCATTCTAATCCATGAAGATTGCTTGTCCAGCCCTTTTTATTTGCTGAAAAGAACCAGCTACCAAGAACTTCCTTCGGAATCCAATTTTGAAGGACATTTTTACCTTTAAAAATCCCGAGTGGTGGAAGAATGGATCCATCCGCACAAATACACTCTACCATTGAAATCCACTCTTGACGGCCTGGATGTGCTTGATGTTTTGTACGAAGTGTAGAATCGATAATAATTCGAGTTGATTCCATTGTCCCAATTGAATGTCCAGACTCATCCATATTATATTCGTCTTTCTTCTCAATTCCATAATCCTGAATCGCTTTTTGATACGCGTCAAACCAAGTACTACTACATGTTTCCCTGGTTGCACCATCCATTCTTACAGATTCAATTCGACGGCCAATAACAACTGTAAGATGAGGGTGTCGTTTGATAAATCGTGGAACCCATTCATGACCAAGAAGGTGTTGTGGTGGGAGTTCAAGGGAGTCAAATGAGGGGCAATCCAAATTATAAGTCCGTTTTGAACGTAACTCCTCAGCCAATTCTTTTAACAACTGATGGCCTGGTGAATAGCCGCTAATTGTCAATTGCTTTATCCACTTAAGAAGTACATTCTCTTGTACAGCAGAAAGTTTCTGTTGCGATTGACGTGCTTCAGAACGCGATGAACCCCCTTTGACGCGTCGCGTCACAGTATCTTTAGAAAGCCCCAGTTCTTTTGCAGCTTCATATGAAGACTTATACTTTCCATTTTGAACTCCTAATACTGCTTCAGCAAGTCGAGATTCCATTTCCTGCGCTTTTAAACTTTTTCGACGGACCATTATTGAATTGTTGCTTTTTTGATGGGGTGGTCCCCCACAATTAGACGCATTACGCCATGACTTACGTTACGTGTTATTACTCCCTGCTCGAACTGGATCTTCGATTGTTCGGAAATCTCTTGGGACTTTCTGAATGCTCTTCTTTCAGCTCGGAGCTTAGTCTTACTTAGATTCCAACGAGGATCGGATTTAGGGTCTGAAAGCCTTGCCTGGTGTCTTGAAATGTGGCTTAGCTGACGAGGTGTCAAGAAGTCCTCGTGTCCAGGATGTGAGAATTTTTGCATAACTGCCATTTCATTCTCTTCGGCGAGCTGTTTCATTGAAGGATCATTGTTGAATTTCAAGTTGCTATTATCAGACTCTAGTAGAGCATTGTTATACTCCTGATGAACCACAAATTCAGGCACTCCATTCAATCGCGTAGAAAGTGGTGCACTAGTAGATGGTGCATTATATTGTTCGGCAGATATATGTATATTGACATCTTGCGTACTATCTTGAGCAGATTGGGCGGATTTCTGTGCCTGATCGTTGAATTTCTTTTCCCACCTGGCAACTCGTTGTTCGTATGTATTCTGCAGAAATTTCTTTTTCTTCTCTTCTCGTTCCCTCTTGCGTTTGTCTTGCGAGCTTTCAATTGTATGGGCAGGATTCAAAAAAATTTCGCGTGCAGCAGGTAATCGTGTTCCCATGTTCGCAGCTTTCGTCACGTTATCCATACTGTGCGCATCACTAGTTGTGCTTCTAGTGTCATTAGAAATAAGATTCTTTGGACCTTGCAAGTAGTTGTCTGATTGTGTTTTGAGCCCGTTCCTTTTGTTCTTCTGTTTCTCTTTTAGATTTCGTGCCAACTCCCAATCAGACATAGCCCTCGGTTTGAGTGGGATAGGTAGTGGCGTTAGGAGATTCCCAGTTGATGGCGCACTAAGTCCACTAGTCTCATTTTTTCCTTCTTCTCTCCGCAAATGTGCTGCTTCCGAAACAGACATCTTTCCCGAGCCAACTGAGGCAACTGGGGATGTGCCAACAGCTGAAGCTGATGGCAATTCAGCACTATGTTGAGCTTCATGACCTGTCTGTACTGTAAAGTGTCTTGCATGTCGTGGTTGATCGATGATTGGAATTGAAGCTTTTCTCTGATATCGTGTCTGGCCAACGCTTGGTGGCGAAGGAGACATACCAACGCTTGGTGGCGAAGAAAACACACATTGATCATTTGCTGCGGCTTCTCTCCGATCCTTCAGTTGTCTCCACTTGGCTACGGCATCACTAATATTGCCAGTGTAGTGATTTGCCGTGTTAACCTCTCCAGTCGGTTTATGATCAACCGAAAACATTTCGTTCTTCACCAGTTGGGCATCCTTGTAATTCTGACTCCCCCCAGTAGATATACGCCCTTCCTCCATCGCCGTGTTTTGACCACGGGTGTCTTTTCCCTGTTCGGCCAACGTGACCCAATCTTTGTCTCTCCAATCTACCATATTGCTGTCTCCATCCCACTCACTATCGTTCCACTCTTGTGTACTGGGGACGTAATTAGCTGGCAAAAAGCGGTCCCCGCGTCTGCGTAGCATATCAACGTTGGTGCAATTGGTCCACTGTCGGTCGCGAAGTTCAAACCGTGCAGCTGAGCCTGGCAGTAAAGTGCAATTAACCTCTCCGAAAAAGTTGCCACCCCACATTTTTTGGCAGACAGTTTCGAAATATTGAGTTGGATGACTTTTGCAACTGCATCTTGAGTGTCCGATGTGGATATGCTCTGTTTTCAAGTTGGGACATTTCAACGCTGTTCCGATACGATCTCCGGGAGAACTAAATTCGTTGCTAGTGTGTGATCCGACGGGGCATACCAATACATGCCTGTATTGTGCCCAACAATTCTCGTACGTCGTGAGCCTGAACATACACATTGTGGCCGTGATTTGGTCCAGTAGGGCTCGCTGTGTTTGTTTTGTCTGTGGAAAGTAAGCTCTCTTGAGGAGACGCCTATTCCATGTTTATTTGAGCCTTACGATGTTATGGCGCTGAGTGAATATAAGAATAAACCTCGAAATCAAGTGAATTGAAATGATAAATGGTTGTATGCGGAGTGAATGAAAAGTGAAGTTTAATCAAGTGAAGTCGGGAGGTTATCACCTGACTATTCGGTGACATACTTCCAAATCTTGCGAAAATCACATTAGATTTTAGCTATGTAACTTTAAAAGCTTTATAAAAGTTAATTCACGTCGTTATCATGAAAATACGTTATTCACTAACATTCAAAAGTCAAATATCCGCATCTGCAAATACTCAACACAGATTTTCCCAGCAAACTTGCAAAGTTAGCATTACCATATGTAGCAGCGAACCTCTTGTCCACAAGAGTACCCATGTCTTACTTATCATCCTAGACACGCAATCCTATCCAGGCACCGATCGTTAGCAAATGCATCATAACGATGAAGGTAAACATTATTTTATTGCTACTTACTTTCAGTGACTGAAACTGCCATTATTTTGGGGGACATCAAAGGAATCTAGCTGCTCACCAAGAGCGTTCATTTGCTCCATTGTGCCTGCCGAATATCATCATGGCCGAATGTTAACACTAGCTTCACACGCTCATACAGTTGACCATAGGCTCTCCACCACATTCTTTCATACACTGTCCCAATCGTTGCTACCCCAATCCAGCCGACACCACTCACCTTACTCCTACGCCACCACTCACTGCAATCCAGAGCCGCATATCGTCATGCTTGATACACCTAATTCCGCATTTATTGCTACCCAAGCCACCCTTAATTTACTGACTTACAACAGAGCTGCTCTAAGGAATCAAGTATGATATTCTATAAATGAATCCTAGACCCGAACATAATACTGCATTAGGATGTACCCAGGTCTGGGCTAGGATATAGCATCACTAAGGGGAAGCGAGTAAGCCAGCAGACTCCGAACATGGCATGGACTATAGCCTCGAGTTAGACGAACCGTGAGCTCGGCATACTCTAGACCGATATCAATAGCATCGTCACAGACTTGCAAAGGATGGTAGGGTTAATACTACAGGGTAGTTGAGCATCAAGTCACACCTCTTTCACAAAGCAGAGCATATGTAGATCAAAATACAAGCATGGAAAGAACGCAGGAATCATTACCACCTATTTACCAATCCATCAACCATTATAGATAAAAAAAAGGAAGGAACGCCTCAAGTATATTGGTGCAATCAGACCTCAAAAAAACATCTCTTGATAGACTACGCCTATTGCTATTACACCTTACAAAAATGCGAAAGTCCATTCACTCCCTATCCTCCTTGCCCTCCATACCCTGCACAACCTTTCCTTGCAAGCTAGAAGCAACGATGGGGAAGAAGAGTAGACGTAACGCACGCAGTAAGCACCCTTATGAATCAGATCCATTCTTGACCGCACGCATAAAAAGAAGATGAGGAAACAACAAAGATCTTGCGAGAAAAAAAAAGACACATAGAAGAAACTAGCGTGGCACAATTTGCGGAAGAAAAGAGACATATTTCATCCGTTCGTATGCCCCGAGATATTTGTGTCGGAGCCCAGATGTAGTAAGAAAGAAGTGCTCGATATTGTTGCGAGGAACTTGAAGATATGGTCCACGAATTACCAATCAAGAAGATGATAGATTAATATGCCGATAAAGAAGAGCCATGCACAGTCTGTAAGCACATATTCCTTCTCGCTAGCATGAAATCCGTCACCCAACCGAGCGAGCTACTTTCGCAGTAAAATAAAATCCGATCGCATTAGAGAAATAGAAGAGTCGATAACAGTAGCTTTACAGAATCATGCACTTCTTCTTCTTCTCCTTCTTAGTCAAGAGTGCAGCACGAGTAGCATGTTCGAAAACCTCACGCACACCCTCATTGGTCTTTGCTGAACACTCAAGAGACTTGTAAGCACCGATCTTATCAGCAACACGTTGAGCCTATTGATAGGATAGTTAGCATGGTTCCTCTATAATCCACTTCGTTCTCTATGAAGCAGCTGTCTTCAAAACGTGATGTATCTGATGTATCCTTACCTGATCTTCTGAGACCGGGGTTTGGTTGGTCTTGTGTAATTCCTCGATGGTTTTTGGGTCGTGGCGCAAATCCTTCTTGCATCCAACGAGGATGATTGGGAGGCCCTGGCAGAAATGGAGGACTTCAGAGATCCACTGGTTAGGCACGTGTCAGCAGTTGTCTTATCAGAGCAATAGCAGATGGATTAATCCATCAATCGTACCTTCTCCTGAACGTTATCAAGGGAATCGGGAGAGTCAACGGCGAAACAGATCAAGATGACATGCGAATCTGGATATGATAGAGGTCTGAGACGATCGTAATCTTCTTGTCCAGCCGTATCCCATAGAGCCAACTCAACGTGCTTTCCATCAACCTCGACATCGGCGACGTAGTTCTCGAAAACGGTTGGGACGTAGACCTATAGCAGAAAATGCATCAGTTATTGATTCTGATGATGTCGTGATAATGCATCAATAGCGTCGTTGTCGATAGCAACAGCAGTGATTGACGCGATGGCCGCGTTGTATTTGATTCGCATGCAACTGCAAGGGAGTCGGTGTAAAGCTTACCTCTGGGAAGGTTCCCTTGGAGAAGACACTGACGCATTTGTTAGTAGGTATAACTTTTATCGATTTTGTCAAGTCGAAAAGCGTTGAAAGGAGATGGGTACTTACATCAACAAGCAAGTCTTACCACAAGCACCATCTCCGACAATAACAAGCTTTCTTCTGATTTCCGCCATTTTGGCAAAGGTTGTGATAAGATTTGTTAGAGACAGCGACTATGTGAAGTTGTTGATTAAATTGTAATGTGTGTAAACAGATGGTATGGGTCGTTGCAGATGAAAGTTCGTTAATTGGAAAGGTTGTTGAAGGTGGAAATGAGTTCAAGAAAGGCAACCTTTGGAGAAACCTAATAGCGTCGGTTCGAATGTTACTGCCTTAATTCTAAGTGTTGTGATTGCAATTAATTATAAGGCACTCAATTATTGATTTGGTTACTATGGGAATGATTCCAGCATAAATAAGGAAAAACCCTTGGGTTATGGGTTCAACTAGACTGATGCGGTGAATCAAGCAATTGGGATTGGATTGGGAGGGGGATGGGGGATGGGTACCGTACCAGCAATAACATAATCAAAGAAATGTCATGATTCATTTCATTCATGATATCAAACAGCAATAGTTATTATAGTAACAATATCTATCTATTTATTTTTATTTTTTATTTTTTTTATTCATTTACAGTATTCCTGCCTATCTAGGTAGGTATTTCATGTAATTATCCATGTTTCATTATACTTATCTGGCTATCTATGTTCATGTCAAACAGTCAGATAGATATAGGGGATAACTCCAACTCCTCCATAGGTATTTATTTACTCCTCAACCATCACCCTAGCCTAGCCAGCAACTAAGGGGCTACCAAGGTTCATACATTAGTATCTGCTAAGTGAGGTGATGTACTGCATTCTCCACGTATTCTGCACCCATCGCCATTCACTCTCTTAACCTCACATCATGCCATCATGGATATGAAACAAAAGATAATTGCCTATAACCTTATATTTACTCTTTTTTTCCCTTTGCCTTTCTCAGGTGTTCTCGGATTCAGTCAGTATACTAGGAACTCCGTACGAAAAGGACTTTTCCTCTCTAATTACTTCCGTGCCGTACTTTAATACCGGTTTTTACTTAGTACCCGCATTTGATATTCATTTGAGCTGGTCCAACACCAATGACTACCTATGTAGGTACCTCCAATATATTCAGGAGCTAGGGATAACCCTTTATTGTAAGATTTTAATTCAAAAAATCAATATCACTGTACGGGCAGGACAATCTTAGAGGAGATTTGCATCTATCTGGATTTTGTTCTGTATGGAGTAACAAATAAAATAATGGTCAGTACTAGTAGCTACGTACACAGAGCTTACATGCTTCTATGCTCCCTTGGCGATTCCCTATTTCTTTCCTCCAACCCCCTCCTGAGTTCTGATTCCTGCACCTAAGACCTGGGTAGAGAGAGTCTAGACCTAATGAATGAATGAATTACTTGGGCCCATTTGATTTACCATATGATTCACTATTTGACTCTGATTAGGTACGGGACTGCTTCCATCGCTTCCATCAGACGTATCTACTGTCCTTGTACGGCTTCCATACTGTCTCACATCACGATGCTCTTTCAAATTATATGATGAAGGTTAAGTTATCTCTCGGTAACTTGCAATTGTCTTCCTTTCATGGAGAAAAGCACGTCCCGAACTTCAGGAGACATCCGTTAGGTTTACGCATACTAGATGGGGCTGAGTTCCTAGACAATCTGCGCCTCACTCCCTCAATCGCGCCTCATTTCGATTTCCTACCAACCAAAGAAAGATAACCAGAGAAAGATAGGACAAGATCGGATATACAGGACTGCGAACACACACAGTAGCAGGACTTGCGAGGATTCTTACATAATACTCTTCTCTTTGTTGTGACATACCAATTCCTATCACCCTCTTGATGTCATTCCAGCATTTCAGCATTTCATGAATACGATCCATATTCAAATCCATTGTCCTGAATATGTACAATACAACATTTAGATGGATTCCATGAATGAATCTGCCTCATATCTGAAAGATAATACTTTGATTGGCTAACCTAACTTGGCACATCCATCAAGTTCAACTAATGCGCCATATGCCCCTGAACCAATTAAGAACTAATTCAGGTTCCATTATGACCACGTGACAATGCCCCGACCATGACTTATGCACTAACCCAAAATTAACTAGCCAAATATCAACGAAAGCTCCATCCAAAAAAAGTTGAACCGGCCACCCTCACCAGCACCAAACGAATTCCCCCTCCCCCGCCACCATGCAAAAAGTAATTCGGCGTACGATACTTGCCGAAAAGCAAGCCGTCCGCCGGCTTGCAAGGCGGCAGCGCAAAAATGAACTGGACGAGTTCGCTATTCGACGGGACAGGATGAGAATGTGGAACGGGGAGACCCTAAAACGGGCAAAAGAAAATAAGATAGCGCGAAGGGAGGATTGGGAATTGAAGGACTTGGCTCCGAAGAGAGATGTGGGTTCACAGGCCGAGAAGTATGGCAGTATTGAATCCCACTTCGTGGAGGAACCAGCTGCGAGGAGGAAAGAAATCTTGGAGATACTGGACATATGGGGTGGGAAAAAACATCTAAATATTACGGCGGGTGATAGAGTGGTTGTGATTCAAGGGCGAGATAAGGGAAAGATTGGAAAGGTAGAGAAAGTTGATAAACAGAGGGCGGAAGTTTATTGTGAGGGATTGAACATGGTATGTTTTAAGATCTCTCGTGCCATCCACTCTCCAATTACCCCCACCACGAATTCTGTATTGGCACACACTAAGGTAATCATCAGGTCGATTTGGCAATACCCGAATGGATGAAATCAGACGAAGACCCAGACCGCCGTCCCACGCGCTCCTTCCCCCAAGGCATCTCCTTGAAAAACGTCAAACTAGTATTTCCCTATACTGACCCCATAACCGGCCTGACCCGCGACGTCATCGCGAAAAAGCTCACCCACCACAAAATGTTCCGGGACCGCCACGCCCAAACCGTCAAATGGCAGCGTATAATCCCCGGTGCCGGTGACCGTCCCAATATAATAATTCCATGGCCCAAAACTGAACCTCGAGAGAAGAAGGACTATGATTGCGATACGCTGCGAATGGAGGTGGAAGAAAAAACATTCGTGCCCACACTCCTTACACCACCGATGCCCGCGAGCGTGATTGATGAGTTGAGAAACAAATATTCGGCATTCAGGACAAGACATGACCCCGAATACGTAGAGAGAAAATTAGAAGAAGATAGACAAAACGAAGCGAACAAGAAGACGATTGCTTCAATGAGGACGCCATTGAAGGAACTTAATAAGAGAGAAAGAGCACTACGAAAAGCAAACGGTAAGGGTAAGCTTACTCGAGGCATGTTATTGAAAATTGGAGAGGTGATCTCTCGGAGGAGAGGAACGATCATGAGACAGGTGGGTATTAGCACGGTTGAAGGGGCCGCAACAACAGAGGCTGGAGAAGCTGGCATTACTTCTCCACCTACGTCTACAGAGCCAGTACCAGTGGCCGCTTGATGATTATGCATGTATATTATGTATTTGGAATGAAAGAAGAAAAAAAATGTGTAAATGTATGGAATACATGGCACATAGACCGTTCAAGGCATTCGTGGTTCGTGCGTGGTGTTATAGTATATATCAAATTCAACACACATAGTTTTCATCACTTCGATCCACCCACATCTATCATCTATCCGTATTTAAAAAGTAGGTAGGGTTCGTGGAAATGAAATCACAAACTTTCTTTTTACGACTAAACTTTCAAGAACCTAAGTACCCAGCAACGACAACTTTTCAAAAGCAGAAAGACGAGGAGCTTCCTTCTTTCGTCCGGCGGCTTGTAAACTCTCAGCGTAGACTGCATCGCCACCTACTGGTCTATATTCCTGTCCTTCTGCCGCACCTTGTTCGGGTCCATTCACATTCACATTCGCATTCGCATTCCCACTCACATCACCCACCACACCAAAAACCTCCCCAACACACCCTTTACACAATCCCACCACCTCCAGCATACTCGCCTCGACGGCCCTCGCCCTCTCCCACATACCCCTTCTTACCAAGCCCACCACCAACCTCTCAACCTCACCTCTCGAATCCTCTACTCTCGTCATCAATCTCCTCACACTAGCCACCAAATATTCTTCCTCATAAACACTACCCTTCTTACCCCTTGCTCTCTTCCTCTCTTCTCTCCTACGATTTTTACTCGTCGCTCTACTTACGCCCGTTCCTACCGTTCCTACACTACCATTACCCGTGTATCGCGTAAAGAGGGAGCGATTTGTAGAGACGCGGGATGAAGCAGCGACGGAGATATCGTCGGGGATATCGCCATCGCCTCCTCTTTCTCCCTCGTAGAAAGCGAGCGGGTCTGCTAGGGCTTTTTGTCGGAGTTCTTTGATTCGTGGTACTTGGGCTAGTAGTTGTGCTTTGCAGTCTGCTAGGAGTTCTGTGCTTGAAGCGAGGGCGTCGCCGAGACCGGGATCAATTACTGATTCGAGGAGGTCGGGTCGAGCTTTGAGGGCGATGAGATGGAGGGCATCGGCGAAGAAATAGCCTTTGCAGAAGGTTCTACAGGCAGTTTCGAGGGAGGATAGGTAGTCGAGTTGGATGGTTGCGGCGGCATAGTAATCTTTGCTTTCGATGAGAGCGTCATATAATGTGCTTGCTAGCTCCGTGAGTGCGGAACCGCTCATTGGGTTCCCATCTGCGCCACCGGTAAGAGCACAGAAGAGAGTCTCGCGCCATTGGGAAGGTCCGGAGGCGAGGTAGCAAGATGTGGCCTTTGCGTAGTTGTGAAGAGATTCGTAAGCGAGAGCTGCTTCTTTATATGACGATTTAGATTCGAGATATTGAGCATAGAGGGCTGTTATTATAGCGAGGGGCTCAGGGTTGTATCGGTAAACAGCTAAAGCGGTTTTGTAGAGTGCGTGCTTTTGAGTATACTTTTGTAGTTCCTCGAACGCGTTGAGTTCGTGGAGATGATGGAGTGCCTTGGTATGGCGGGATAGGTAATCATCAATGCTATATTTACGACGTAATTCGGTCATTTGTTGTAGATTTTGCATGAAAGGAAGATATTCTCTGGGATCTTTTTGCGACTGCTGGGCCACTAAAAGAGCAAGGTCAAGGTTATAGAGACCTAGGGCATTCTCGTATAATCTGTTGACATCTGCTAAGAAACAGATATGCTCAACTGCTTTATCAGCCAAAGCTTCATCTTCCTTCATCAATTGTGCAACAACCAATAAACCGTCTTCCAACGCAGGTGGATTCTTGCAAACATTAGATGTGATGATGTTTTGTAAATTGGTTGCAGTGCGGGTCTTGAGAACTTCGAGAACAGCGTCGCAGATCTTATTAACCTTGGAAGTTTTGGTGGCTGTGATGTCAACAGTGGTATCCTGGGGTGTAGCACCATTGGTGGTGGGCATTATGTTACCATTTTGAGGCACGACTCTTGTTTCTTTGTACATGGTCTGAGTAACATCTTCTTCTCTCAATGACGAAAGGAACAAATCAATGTAAGTGATCTTCTTAACTTGATCAATGAAAAGTGCAACATTTGACAAGAACTGCTCTGGAGCGTGATCGTACAAAATGTTCATATCCACCCGTTGCGTTCTGCAGTGAGTGAAAGATTTTCTGTAGTTCTTTTCCTCGATAAGTTTCCGAATACCTGCAAGAACCATTGCACGAGGGGATATAGTTTCTAAGTTTCCTCGAGGCATTTGTAGAATAAGACTAAGGGATGTTGGCATTGCGGTGACTAGTCGAGCCCCTCTTTCGATGCTTCTACATCTTTCATCAATTTCTGGGTCATCAGGTGGAATTTCGAGATCTGGATAATGTTAGAATTGAACCTAATGCGACGAACATCGTAAAACATACCATGAACTTCTGTGATGTGCACAAATTTGAGGAGATGTGTGGTGGTAGTAAATATAAGATGTGCTGGTGTAACAAGAAACGATGTGCAATTTCGCACCAGTAAGCGCGTATTTGCAAACAGATGACCATTACTAGACAATCCAAATGCTATCCGACCATCTCTATAGCCATTTGAACCATCGCCAAAGGGTATGATGTCTACCCAAGGTAATAGCTTGGAGAAATTGCAGGAAGACAAGGAAGCATCGCCGAAAGCTAAACTATGGAGGTCTCCAGAGCTAGTCTGAACGTATGGATGCATTATGCCATCTTCAACAAAGCTTGACAATATTGACACAGAAGATGTTGTACTGTTCTCAAGAGCTCTCTCTTTCATCTCACCAGGCATATCAGTGAGGTGATATCTCTGAATGACAGGACCGGCTTCAGTTCGCCCCAAAGCGAGTACCTCACTCTTGCCACTGAAAGTAATTTGTTGATATATGGTAGTCTTGATTGACGACTCGAATGTGTATTGACCTAAAAATCTCGGCGTAGGTGCAACGCGTTTAGTGGCATCTAATTCAAAGACAGAAATGCCTTCTTGATGCAGAACAGCGAGTAATGAAGCGTCTGCATTGATCGAAACATCGATGACGTTTGATGATATTGTAGTTTCGTGATGACCCATGGGAGGGGGAACATTAGCTACTCGGAAAGGGGTTACCATGAGATTTTGCCCATCGATAACAGCGATCACCCCAAAGTCATGTGGTGGTGCTAAAGAACCGCGGGCTGTCGTGAAGATATACTCCGCAAGGTCAATAGTGTCCTCAGCAAAAGATAAGAATCTCAGCGGCTTCTCTGGATGCCATGCTACAGGATTAGTAGAAAGCAATAGAGCGTGGTGATTCCTAATCTCTTGCTTTAGATACCAATGGTAGTTACCCATTGTCCATAACTGAGTAGACTCCGCCATGATGACGGCCAGCACCGTAGAATCAGAATTCCAAGCCAATTTGATGTTCTGATTAGGCAGTTTATGTTGTTCTTGAGTAAGGCGTAGGCTGAATTCTCCATGTCTTAACCCGTTACGTTCAAAGAAGACAACATCAATTCTGTCTTCACGTCGTTGAATTCCAGCAATCAGATTTCCTGAAGGTCTCCAGCTCAAAGCGCCTTCGAGACCATCCACAGGCTCGCTGACACTGTCAAGTTCACCTTCTCTTGAGTATACCCGAATTATACGACGAGAAGCCGACTCGATTGTAGAAATAGCGAGATAAGCGCCATCACCTCTCCAGCTGATGGTGACACTCGAATCATCATTTGAGCTAAGAACACCCTCATCGATCTTCTCAGGCATAGTCGGATCTCTTAAGGCTTTGGCTCCTCTGCCTTGGAACTGAGTCTCCTTCTTACCCCAGCCCACGGATACATGATTCGAAGCTTTGAGGTCCTCTTTGGTCATAGTAGTATCTGCAACACCATCGAAACTCCGACTCATCCAAATGACGGTATTTTCCTTGGTTGTAATCGCCAACAGTTCCTCATCAGGTGACCATCTTGCGGCAGTAATGCCAGCATCAACAGAACCCATGATTTCAATCTGACCTTCTCCAGGTTGAGGATCTTCTCTAACGACAATGATGTCGCCACCAGCAAGAACGAGACATGTCGTCAAACTATCTCCGAAATAATGAAGGCTCAAAACTTTGTCACAGGCCAAGTCTGGGTTTGGTGATGGGGCTTCCCATGATGTGATAAGGGAGTCCTCACTATATTTACAAATCAGCAAAATTCAGCGATGCTCGATTGGGAAATTATATACTGTGATTTTGAGTTGATTTTGACTCTAATAAGTTGGATCACAGCGTCATTTTCTGTAGGACCAACCGTACAAACGACAGCATCATTTGCCAAGTCCCACGCGGCCGCTGTTATCGGCCTATTCTGGTACTGCGCAGGAGGCTTCCAATGCTCATATTGAATACCGCTTAGATTCCTCATCTTCCCGATATCAATATATCAAATAATGTGAAAGATAAAAATTTATGCAAATAAATCCTAAGTCATCCTTTTTGTTAAGGCATTGATTCGTTCGAAAATCACATCCCAGTCATTTTCACAAGCCAGAAAGTATTTTCCTGGTGCATTCCTTCATAAGCGAAAGACGCTAAGGTATTTAGTGTTGAACTTTCCCTGTAACCCCAGGTTTGACTGGAGGTTAGTGGTGAGACTTCTCTTCTTATTTATCACATTCCACTTCTCTGCCCACTTCCTTTACTTACTACCTTGGTAGACATCCGATTCCTTTTCTACCGTGAAAGACTTTATAGACTTTACTTTTCCACAATCTCCGGTAGATTCTGCATCAATTCAAGCAGATCATAATGGATATCGCCTACAATCAACATTCTCCTCACAACCGACGTCAGAGCCGCTCCTTTTCCAATCTCACAAATTTAACCATGGCACCTCTAACCTCTAAGCTTCCTCCCTCAAACGACGATTATTTGCCCGACCATACATCCTACATTGACAACCGCTCTCTTCCTACCACACCCTCTATCCTCTCACGTTCATCCTCTCGTGTTTCCATCCGCAAACCCGCCCCAATGAATCTCTCAATCCCTAAATCCAAATCCAGCATCCACCTCACCGCTGCCCCTCGCACACCTCATACACCCGGTCCCCGCTCCGGCGCAACCACACCTTCACGCCATTCCCATTTAAGAAATACTATTGCTCCAGATAATTTACAAATCAGCACATTCAGCGAAAACGATCGCAATGATTCCGATTGGCTTTTGCGAGCCGGCGCCATGATAGCATCTTCCACTCGTGAATCAAAGGGACAAGCCTGGCTCGTCTCGCGCGCCAGCTCAACAAGTTTACAGGTAGATGCGGATGATGATGCATTTGAGCGTGAACTGGCTCGAGAAAGAGAACACGGTAGCAGGAGGGGGAGTCGACGAGGAAGTTTCGATGCAGACGACGAATTCTCACCACTTACAACAAGACGAAGTCTGAGTTTTGGACCTGCAGCTGGAGCATACAGTAGATCAGTGAGTAGATATGGCAGTCGGGCAAACAGTAGGAGGGGTAGCAGGGTTGCGTTGATTACACCAATGACAACAGAGAAAGACGGAGGATATTTCGACTCGGAATTTGCCCATGAAGAATATCCTGCGGAACCAGACTTTGTAGATGTAGAAGAAGAAATTTATGACGAGGGTGATGAGGCAAGGAAAGACGAAGCAATAGTTAAGAAATTGGCTAGAGCAAGTAGATTGGGGCTTGGAGGATGGGTCGAAAACTTGCTAGGTTGGAGTTTATTTGCCGTCGAAGAAGATGGAGAAGAAGCCGATTATGATACGTCAGATGAAAAAGGGGAAGAATCATCACTATCATCACGACCATCACGACAAACACTTGCTGGAATGGACGATGAACCAGTGGCAGAACAAATGCCACCACTCAATCCGAACGAAGCAGATGGATGGCACGACGCTGCTTGGCTTTTGAGCGTCGCCAGTAAAGTCCTGCTTGATAGTTAAATTCACAGATCAGTGGAATGTTCGTCTGATGATGAATATTGTCTTTCTGATATCCACTGTTATATTCTTGCGCCAATTTCGCGCCTCTCTTCCGTCGTATAGCACAGGTTCATTTAAGGACTTTAATAAAAACAACGCGGCATTTTCCACATATGAAATTAATACAGTCCAAATATCAATACGGTCGTGAGGTTATATATGCCACCCGAAAATCACAAAGCGCCAATTTCATTCCTGCCGCCCAATACTCGATCAATTCTTCCCGTTACATACTGCGGAAGCATTCTTAAACGGTCCATGTCATTAGACTGTTAGATCAATGATTTTATCTTCTGCTGTAAAGATGTGGCGTCTCTTGACAGGACGTTCAAGCACGAATTCAATATCTTCATCCTGATCGACCGCAAGCTCGCGCTTCAGATTCTCCTCGGGTTTAGCTTGCTCAGGTTTGGCTTGCTCTTCGACCTCTGTCTGAACTTCGTTCCCTAAATCCGAGATCTCGTTCTGAATCTGTAAAAAATTGTTAGTGTCATTGCAATACCTGACCGCATGTTCTTTGCTCCTTCACCCATGGTTGGCACTTGCAACTAGACGCTCGTCTTCAACCGGAATAGTCAATAAGCACGCTAAAGGGCAGCGGAGAATGGTGCTAGAAAAATTTGTAGAGTCTAAATCCGCTATATCGTACTCGAGTAATTAGACATGTGCAAAGACTGTACAGGGTTTCCAATAGCTGGACTAGCAGAATATATGATACAAGCTTTCAATATTTGAATATGATTTAGTGTCTCCATTGGTTTGAATGTTTCAATTTGGATTCAAGGATTCAAAAGCCTCTAATCTTTGGACTGCAGTCAGGGACACCGGATACTTTACTGACAGGCACTAGCCAGACACTCCCATCGGCGTCTTTCATGAAAGACAGGAAGATAGAAAGCTTGAATGACAATACGGACCTCGACAACGTTGACAACGCTGAAACCTTTAGCTATGTTCCTCAACTCGCTTAAGTTTTTCTGGATTTCCATTAGTACCCTTGTAAATGGCGTAACAGCAGGCTCCAAGGCCGTTTTTACTGCACGTGTAGCAGGTGTCGCAGGCGCCAGTGGTGTCGCTGAGGCTGCTCTTAATTCGTCTAATGCGGATGCTCCGATATCAGGTCTACATATTACCTTTGCAGGCGTTTCTAGCGGCATTGCAGGTCCAGCTTTCGAGACAAGACTGGGTGCTGAGGATGATATTGACCCGAAAGCAGGAGTTATTGGATATCGGATTTCTTCCTGGACATCGGTTGCTACTCCTGGAATCGGCTCTGGGATGGGGGTGACCATGCCCGTTATAACTTTGGCGGCTATCTGTCCAAATGCGTGTGGTGAAAAAGCACCAGCTATTTGATTAAACGTTTTGCCGGTGATAACCGAGTTTGTGGTTGCTGATGAGGGTGTAGTCATTTCAGCAGGAGACTTGGTCTTCTGAGCCGCTAATGCTTCGAAGATTTTGACAACATCCTTTCCTTTGGCAAAGGTCCTTTTATCGACAGGGCGTGGTAGTGGTACTCTGGGTAACGGATTTGTCAAAAGAGGTGCTAAATCGAGATTCCGAGAAAATACTCGACGATGTGCCGGAGAAGAAATCTTAGCCTTATGGTCAGCACTGATTCTACAAGGAACATTGAACCCATCTAGAATTTTGACGCTATTTGGAACAATCAAGCTATCTCGGATGTTCAAATTATCTGAAATAATGAATCCACTTGGAATAATGAGACCAGTTGGAACAATAAACCTAAATTTCCCGCAATAGCTATTGGCCAGCTGCCCGAAAGATTCTAGGAAATAGCAAATGGATTGTTCAAGAACGATTTAGCAGAAATATGCTCACCATGATTTGCTCCAAAATGTTCCTTAATCTGTATTTAAAATGGAATTCGGCTAGTGGCGTGCTGACTGGGTCGATGTATTCAAGCTTGTAGAACGTCTCCTGATCCGATGAAGTTTGTGGTGCTCCGAATCTACCTTTGAAATCAGCTTGACGGTTGAACATCGCAGATCATATGTTTCCACATACTGCGTAGAATGGGATACTGCTCTGCCCTTCAACTGACTCTCATGGACATTGATTTTCTTAGTTGAGGAACCATTTTGGATTGGAGCTGGCACGGTATCACATTTGCGGACGCGCCAAACCTGAACCATGAGTTCTCCAAGTTGCGAGGCAACTTTTGGGGGTGCGTATGTGGAATCATCTCCTGCATGCTATCAGCGTCATGGGCGTTACGTTTTGGATGAAACAGATGGTATACCTGGTCTGACTTCGGCAAAGATGAATGGCGTCAATTTCAAACTGCTTTTTGTCCGGATCCGATCTCCATTTAATTGATGAGCCCATTGGCCTGTTTTGAATCCATCTTCATTGCAAATGACTACTGAAGAACAGCCTCGCCCGTCAATTGTTGCATAAAAACCCAAGCATGTACCTGGATCAATTGCCTTGTCTCTCTTCTTGCTGTTTACCCAATATTCAAACCCAAATCTTTGATTTGTTTGAGATTCAATGTAGACAGAAATCTTGTTTTTTGGAGAACCTTCCGTGACGCTGTCTTGAATATAGTCGGGATCATCATATTCAACAGTTTTTGAACCAGAGATCACAACACGCACTCTTACATACGGAACATTAGGTAATACTGCCATCGCGGCAGGTATTGTTGGTGAATGGAAGGATGATGAAATTGATTGTCGCTGTTTTGCAGTTGAGAGGATGAGGTGTAAAATAAACAGAATATTCCTTTACACGACGACGCAACTGCCATTTTCGGCCAATTGAACGTGATGAAAGGGAAAGTGCGTTCCGCTTCTTTTGCTTTTCATTTCTTAACTTCCAGTAACTCGTGCTTCATTCTATAAACTTCACTCAAAGCACATCACACTTCTTTATATGTTCATAAATTTCAGTTCTTAGGATCACAATCGTCTTTGCCCACTCTAGTCATCGTTTTCATTCATCAATTTAAAGTCTTCCTATCACAAGATGGATGGAAAGCAAATTTGGTATAATGTGTTTTATTTATTGCCCATTTTCCTCATAAATATGCTGATAACTGCGAATAATCTTTCTTATATCCACCACCCACCGCTGGCAAGAGACCGCTGGTACACCAAAAAAGATATCTGTTGGATGATGTAAGTACCTCAGGTCTCCCACTTCTTAAAAACAATGGCCACTTATTCCTCAACGTTCGTACCTCAAATCTCAACTTCTTAGTAACAATGCCCGCTTCACTAATCAACGTCCTTCAATTCTCCGCAAGTGATTTGATGAACGCAATATCATAACTTGCTCTCAAACTATACTGGATACTTTCTTGGCGTCTACGTCTTGAAAATGTGTAAAGATTCTTGATTCTCAACATTTCTCTCTTCAACCATTTGCGTCTCTCCAAGAAGTCGTGCCACTCTGACTTCAAGATCGCCATCTCGTAATCATATTCAACCCTCTTGCCCATATTCAAACATGCGGTGCGGTGTCTGAACCATTTGATTTTCTCCTTGATGGGCACAGCAATATTCTTTCTTATATCTTCTGAAATGGACCTTGAGCCGGGGAATATCAACCATGGTACTCATGACGGACTTGATTATTCTCTTACGGCGCACATTCGATGTATTTTGCATCTGCGGGGACTTGGATGACTTTTCATCGGCTTCAATACTGGTGGCTTGTGAGGTATCGGTCTGCAAGCCACTGGTGACGGACCAGCAAGTACTTTGAACAACGCTAGATTGAGTGTCTTCAGCATCGGAAGTCAAGATATTTTCGCTGCTTATTTGGGAAGTGTTGGCTGAAGGAACGTTGATGAATGTCCAACCACTGGACTGAGGGGCATCAGTCTGTACGGGTTCGATCTGCGAAGTTCGAACGGCATGCCAATTTAAACCTTTAAGAATTTCCACTTGAGCAGCAATATCAACTTGAGCAACCTCAACTCCTGCAGTGCCCGAATGTGTAGTATTGAGGGGTTGCCAAGCGATAACTGGGGAGAAAGCTGTTTGTGTAGGGAAGTAAATCGAGCTATCGACTTCGCATTTCAATTCTTCTTCTACATCCGCGTCGTACTCGTTTTCTTGTTCATTAGTAATACTGGCTTGCTCATGATCGAAGTGGAGATCAGTAGAGCCATCGTGAATCGATCTGCGAGGCAATGCGAATGTGAAAGCCATGAGGAATAAAGACTGCATCTTGTCGTCAGTTACCTCTTTGTTACAAAACAGAATCAAAAACTACCATAATGAGAACTTACTAGATTATTGTGATACTATTGTCTTTGGAGGATACACATATTTCTATTTGAAGACGTCGAGGAATAAAAAAATTCAAATCTTGAATTTCAGCTTTTAGCCTCATAATATTGTCTTGTCTATCTTTCATATCTAGCATGCATGATAGAGTAAATTCACTTTTTGACTTTCTCTTTAATTTCATGTCAAGAGGGGTATAGAAGATGGTGAATATCTCCATTAGTGTCGCTATTTTGTTATTTCTCTTGCGGACTGCACTTTCACAACTTCAGCATAGTTATAGAAGCCTATGTTCATCTAGCAAAAGTATTGGAAGCTCCTTGAAGTGTTTGTTTTTACTTGTGTTATTTATGTACCTTCATAGCTTGAGGTGCATAGGGATTGCTGTTTAAATGTTGATCTTATCCTTTTCGGTCAAGTTTCGAGATCTCAAACTGAGAAGTTGTCACGTAAATCTAGTATACTCATATGATCCCACATAAGATGATTGTATAAAACCAATGCTCGATGAACTCTTACCTAATTGATCTATAATATACTAATCATTGATTATACCGCTCTTTTAACATATCAATCAACTATCTAAATCTAAATGATTATCGGCTAAATAAACTAACGTGGTTTATCAGCGAGTCGCCACTTTTTCACTTATTCAACCACTTTAAACTTATTTTAATCAACAATTATTGAATCAATTGATTTAAACTATTAAGAATCTAATAATCTAGGGTCTATTATATTATTAGAACAAGTTCTTGAATTGTGACCAGTCTTTCCACATTTACTACAGCATCGATTAGTAGATGATTCCCCATTGGAATTTCCCCTATTTTGACGCTCGTCGCGTCGAATCTGAATATCCACCTCTTGTTGTGATATTATATCTGTAGCTTCCTGACCAGTAAGTACTCCTCCTTGACGTAATTGAGTTTTTTTAACGTGTCGACGTTTGCTTAATGCCTCATTTGCCTTCCGAAGCATACGAATCTCTGCACTTAAGAGTGTATTCTCATGAGCTAGTCGTTCTGTACCCTTAGCTAATGCAACTACAGTTTCGAATATAGGTGTAGGAGAGCTTGATTAATGTCGAGCAATTCGAGATTTCACTAAAGTTGATTGTAAAAGAGCTTCAGTTGGATTGTGAGGTGTTTGAGAGACCCAAGAGTTGGCAGATTCCAAAAGGATCGATGGAGGGGTAGGTGTGCGAATTCGAATATCTAATTTCGAAAGCACAGCTTGAGGATCAAATGGTATTAGTCCTGCTCCTCGAAAGCCAGCTTTCATATTCTGAATTGTAATCGATTGTTGATATGCAGCTTTGAAAGCTATAAAGAATTCAACCTTAGAAATATGATTGATATGAGCTTTGATAAATCCTTCAATTTGATAACCATATGAACGTTTGAGTACGCCAAAACACCCAACATCAAGTGGTTGAGTTAAATGACTTGAATGTGGTGGTAATTTGAGGCATATAATATCATTTGATTTGCAATATGATTGAAAAGGTATTGATTCATGGCTTTCGTGCCCATCCAATACTAGCATTCGATATTTGCCCTTCCTTTGACGAATAGTATGTTTATCGAAATGCTTTAACCATTCTAGGCCTGTCTCATTATTCGTCCATCCATTGGAAGTAGGTTTAATGGCCCAATCCGCAGGAAAATCGGGTTCGGTATACCAATTGGAAAGATGAACTTGTCCTTGAACTACCAAAAATGGAGGTATAGTTTCACCCTCTCCATTGCCACATATAATTGCCGTAGCCCACTCTCGATTGCCTGGTTGTATTGCCTTGCTTCTGCCATTTCGTTCAGCACTAGTTACAACCATTCCAGGGCATATTATACCCATCATGAAGCCGGTTTCGTCGAAATTGTAGAAATCGGAATCGACAATACCATATTTCGCCCGCATATTCGATACCAATCCAAACCACTCTTCAATAAGCTTGGGATCTTCGCAGAGAGCTCTTTGAAAGTCATAAACACGAATAAAACGCGTCTTTAATTTTGTACAACGCTTTACGAATCGATGAGCCCAGAGCTTTCCAACTCTCTTCGCACCTCTTGATTCGAGAATATAATTCGCCATATCTTCTACACCACTTAATTTAGGTGCAAATCCTCTTTCATCCATATCGATAATATACTGAATAAGCACCTCTTCTTCTTTTTCAGTCAAATTAAGATTATTTGCTCGAGTTTCCATTCTGTGAATTCGACCGCCCATTCTATCTCGTAATGTAGTTCGAGGGACTTTGTAGATTTTCGCAGCCTTTCCAACTGTAAGATTTTTTGATTTTTGAATAGCTTCAATAGCTAAGATTATTCTGGCCTCTTTTGATTGTATTTCCATAATAATTCGTTGAAATATCGCGTCTTGAAATTGAATGATAAGAGATATTGAAAAAGTGGCGACTCGCTGATAAACCACGTTATATATTTCTTATATATATATAGTCCTTAATTATATTGATCAAGAACAAATCTATTAATCTAATTAATATTCTCATATTACTATTGTATCACCTACTTTTAAATCCCTTTATGTGCTGTGTGATCATACTATCCGTGATAGAAGTATTATGCAATCCATTGAAGGGACACATAGATGCTTTTCATTCACATTTACATCCATACATCCTTTTGTGTCTCTTAGTGCTAAACTCTAGCTTTTCCTTTCAAATTCCATCTTCATCCCGCTACCAGCACGTAGGACAGCACTAAAGTAAAAATTCCTTCTTAAATCAGAGGTAAGCTCGCCACTACAGTTTATTCGAGGTAGCGATTATAGTTCAATTATTCAGAGCGTCTCTCACTGCAAAATGCGTAACATACTGCAGTGTCAAAAGGATTTCATTGACATATTGCTGTTCATCAGCTAGCTATCTAAACATACCAAAATTACAACTAAATAATTAACATACCTCATTCCAGCCCATCACAATGCTCCACTAATTATATTCCACAAAGGTCAATATCCCATCCATCCGCTCACTCCGTATTCTCATCTCTCGTCTTTCTATCTCGTCACCAATTGTGAAAACTAGAATGTTTATGTACTACTACGA
Source organism: Sclerotinia minor (assembly GCA_025389075.1). Lineage (NCBI taxonomy): Eukaryota > Fungi > Ascomycota > Leotiomycetes > Helotiales > Sclerotiniaceae > Sclerotinia > Sclerotinia minor. The sequence goes on from QRFH01000008.1 coordinate 1,537,306, forward strand.
GCAGAGTTTGGTTCTGATGAAAAAACTAATGCCCAATCTTCGCTCGCTCCCCCGGCATAGCATTTGCTATTTTGTATTCTCGTTTGACGAATTACTTCTTTGGATTCATTTTATACCTAATTACCTAGTACAGGCCACAAATCCCTGTTCTATTGTCCTTTAAATGCTCCTCCAAGTGTAAATTTCTCAATTTATTCATTGAGCTCCCGCGACACTGCAGAATCAAAGCACGCCCCATACAATTCCAGTTCTATAGGATGCCGGCGTAGAGTAAGACTTATCAGAGGAGGGCTTAGACAGGTAGATAGAAATACCTTCTGTTGAAGGCAATAATACTATCCATATATTATGTACTATGGTGATAATGATAATAATATTGATTCTGAAGACAATAGTATGGCAGAAGACAAACAAGCAGCTAATTAAAGGAGGAAACAATCAAGATGGAAGAAGAAGAAGAGGCCGGGCGGATGAGGAATATTTGTGCACAGACATACATCGTTTTGGAGGTGAAGCTTAAGCGACTCGGGTGTATGCAGGGTAGGGTAGGTAGGATTACAAGCGAATCCTGCTAATATTAATATAGTCGGTAGAAGTTAACCGTATATCAATCTAAGAGCAGGTAAGGCTTATCAATCTAATCAGAGTTTTCAAGTCGGGAATTTGATTAAGCGGGAGTTAGTTGAGGTATTTGAAGAGAGGAGGATTTAATTATATACTTGTGATAGTTTGAATTAAGACTAATAATTTAAAAGACTAGAATGATTGGGTTGTTGTTTTGTATAGTTATTTTTATTATAGTATTTAATTATAGTTTAAAAGGGATTTATTGATGATTTTTGAAAGATGAATGAATATTATATAAATAAATAAATAAATATAAATAAAATATAAATAAGATATAATTTTAGTTATTGTAAAAAGAAACTGAGGTGTAAATAGATTAGAAATTTAAATAGTGTTACGAGGTTTGCCGTCTAGATCACGTGGAAGTGCTCTAGGCTCTCGAGGTAGGTTTATAACTAGGCGTCAAGCAGGGACTTAAAGTAATGACAATAATATGATGCAATTCGTAACTAATAGTATGGTATACTAAATGATTGATCTTGAGCACGAAGCTCTACAATAAGGGAAACCTTCCTAGCTATATAGACCTTCATGCTAATCGTCCCTTCGGTTCCTTCGGTCCCTTCGGTTCCTTCGGTCCCTTCGGTCAAGAGACCGAAGGGATCGAAGGGACCACGTGACCTCGTAAATGGTCACATGGTACGAGGCCCGAAGCCGTCGTAACAAATAGATGAATTTGAAAGTTTGAGAAATGAAATAATTAAATAAATAAAGAAATAAAATAATTATTAATATATAATTAATTCATATATCAAAAGGATTTGTAACTTGTATTTTGTAATTTTAAATTATATTATAATAGAAATAATTATTACAATAATATATTTTAAAACCTATAAATATATATATATATATATATATAAATCTTTAAAATACTATGTTTTTTTTATAAATAAATTTTATTATATAATAATATGTTAAAGTGAATGGTTCCTGCGTAGCACGTGCACAGGGCACTAGTCCTATTAGGACTAGATTGAGAAGCTCTCTGTAGGAGAGCTTCGCACTTCCGTAGAACTTAGAAGAGTGATTAACATACTAGACCAATATTACCTCAGTTCTGTTACGAGGTTTGCCGTCTAGATCACGTGGAAGTGCTCTAGGCTCTCGAGGTGGTTTATAACTAGGCGTCAAGCAGGGACTTAAAGTAATGACAATAGTGTGATGCAATTCGTAACTAATAGTATGGTATACTAAATGATTGATCTTGAGCACGAAGCTCTATACAAAGGAATCCTTCCTAGCTATATATAGGTCTTCGTACTCCCTATCCCATCGTTCTCACTGAATTAAATCGGTGGGATCGGTAGGAATCCTTCCCATCGCTCCCACTGAATTAAATCGGTGGGATCGGTGGGAATCATATAATAACAGAGCCTGTGCTCTTCAGATCCTCACATGACCTTAATCCCATACTAATTTGCTAGAATCGTATCTCGTAAGCACACGATCGGTTACTGTAAGATCCGTGATCGTAACAAAGATCTAGAAAAGATCTAATTAGATATTGATTTTATTATTATACCGATTAATTTAATTTATATTTACAATTGAATTTAAATTAAAAATAATTTATTATTAATTTGAATATTTTAATATTAAATATTTTTTCTTCTTTTATTAATAATTTTATAATAAATAAAAATCAAAACAAAATAAAACTTAATTAAAGGATTATATAGATTTTCTAACAATTTTTTATTTTAGATATTAAAAATAAAAATATATTTTTAAAAATTTTAAAAGTTTTAAATTTTTTTTAAAAATAGTTGTCTTTTTTAAAAAATCCTAAAAATATCAAAGAAAATAAAAAAAATAAAAAATTTATCAATTTTTTCAAAAATTATTATTGAAAAATATATAAATGATCAAGATTATAAATATATCAGATAGACAGACCGTCAGATAGATAAATAGAGAATAGTATCAAAAAAATACACCTACCTACCCACAATCATCATCACAATCACAATCACAATCCAAGCAATCAATCTCCCAGACCTTAATCAATACAGAATTATTTTTTATTTTTTTAAATTTTCAATTCCTATTGATTTTCCATCCCTCCATCCCATCCCATCCATACCATTCATCCATACCATTCATCCTGTCACAAACCACGACCATAGTATACAATAAAAACAAGTACGGGGGTCCTTATCGATAAGGAATCCTAGGACAAGTGTCCTAGGATAAAATGTGCCCCAGGATAATAATTATCCTAGGAGCTATATTGTCCCAGGAGACGAATCGTCCCAGGATTAGTGTCCTGAGGCAAATAGTTGGATCACGTGATGGAGCCCTGGGAGCCTTGAGGAGCCAGGAAGCTCCCTAAAGGCTCCCTCTACGGATTAGTATATAGTTAGAATAGTTTCATAGTTTAAGAGCTTCGTGCTCAACTTAGTTATCAATTAGTTTACCTACATTCTACTTGATCTAGTAACGACTTCACTTCCAAGTGAATACCAGTGATAGAGCCTTAACCCATAACTACCAACCGACGAAACCTCAGGCAGCCGCTGCCTCCAGTACAGCATCGTTACACATCCCTCCCTCCATCCATCTATTCCCCATCCCCCCAACACAATTCGGTATGTAAGTAACCAAGTAACCAACTAGTTAATCCCACTATCCCTCAACTTTAAAAATATAGATAGTAAAATATATCTATCCATCCCATTCCAGCCCTACTCGAGTAGTTCTCCATGCATCCATCCATCCGCTACGGTATATACTTTCTCCTTCACTTCTCTGTCCATCCATCAATCAATTCATTCTCAATCAATCCTCCATTTCATTTCCTTCCATCTACCGTCCATCCATCCTCCATATCCCTTTCCACCCCTAAAAATCGCGTAAAACATGACAATTAGGTTGTTCTGGATGTAATGATAATTCACTCCTTACGAAAGATGAAGACGCAACCAGTCAACCAGCCAAAAAATATGGAATCGAGGCAAACAAAGTTCTAGCAAGCAAGCAAGATTTGCCCAACATGCTAAAATCATTGCTTGCTCCCGTTACAACCAAAAACTACCAAAAATTCAAATATGATATGGGTGTCAGAAGGCCAACCTTTCAAACATGAAAAAAGGACACTCCGACGCTGTATGTGACTGAAATCGGAAAAGGAGAACAATGTTTTCATGAATGGGGTCAATAATTTGGGGGAAAAAGGAGGTGAGATTAAAAAAAGGTCATATCAAGATCAAAATCCAAAAGAAGCACGTCGAATTTAGGGGGAAAAAGTGTTCGTCTCATTTGAAAACATCGCCATATCTCGTTTCTTGCGCCACAGACACCAAAAGCAAAGTTATCGTTTAAAAGCGTACCTGACAAAATCGAGAGGCCATTCTTTCCGTGATGATGTGAAATGATGGATGATATAAAAGTGTCGAAGGTGAGATTGGTTAAGGTGATTTTCCAAGAAAACAGTTCATAAATACGCCGTATGCCATTCTTTTTGGTACTCCATTCGCCGGTCCAGCTAGGAATTTGATTGAGCAAACGCTATTGAGGAAACATGGTAGAGAAATCTTGATAAGAACGTGGGAGGAAGGGTGAGGTTCATAAATTGTGGTAAAAAAGGCATCTAGCCAAAGGAATGTCGTAAACGTCGTTGATAATCCATGCGAAAAAAGCTTTGAGCTCAAATGTCTTGATGCGTCAGGAGATGAATTTTTCATAAGATAACACAAGGACCCTTCTTCTTGGGACGATATTTCCTGGATTCATCTCGAACCATTCCATTCTCCGAGGCGTTAGCACGGGGGGTCTTGCCAGTACCTGAAGCTGATGTTCTCTGCTGACGTTGTCTGCGCAATTGTCGTACTACATCATAGAATGCCTTTTCGACATTTACGCAATTCTTTGCCGATGCCTCAACGAATTCGCAACCCAATTCCCGCGCCAATGCATGACCTTCTTGTGTAGATACCTCTCGTTCGGTAACCCTGTCGCATTTATTTCCCACGAGCATGATCGGTACAGGTTCGGAAGGCGAGATAGGTGATATGGGTGAGCCGGGATATACTGGAGAGGATGAAGATGATTCCTTCACTCGTTGAATTTGATTGTGAAATCTTTGAATGCGCCCAAAGGATGATCTCGATGATATGCTGTAAACCAAAACGAATCCTTCACCATCACGTATCCATTGATCTCGTAACGCAGTATATTCTTCTTGACCGGCAGTATCGAGAACCTCCAACATACAAGATTGACCGTCTATCGCGACTTGTTTCCGATATGAATCTTCGATGGTAGGATCGTACTATGCTGGAGTAAGCATGTGATGATAACAATTAGAGATGGTCAATGGGAGAGCTTACAGTCTCGACGAAATGCTGTAATGTTAATTGAATTGTCAAGGCAGTTTTACCTACACCTCCATCACCAAGCACCACCAATTTGTACAAGACCATCTGTTTCGAAGTCATCTTTTTGAAGGCGTTCCTCGTTGTGTGTAAGTATTGAGGATATGTCAAGATCGGAGGATTTAATTAGGAAGGAGAAAGAGTGCAGACTAGATCGGTTGAAGTAGACCGAGGAGGAGAAGGAGGAGGAGGAGGCGGGTGTTGGTGGTTGGGGTTGTTGGTAGTTGGGTAGTTTAAATGAAATCAATTTGTCAAAGATCCTTTAATTCCTTAATTCTTTGCTGTGCTGTGCTGTGCTGTACTGTCTGTCTATCTGTCGGTGGGAAAGGTAGTTTCCAGGTTGGCTCAGTGCTGCGAGTGGAGATTCCCTTTGGGCATAAAAGAAGCTCGGACTTTCTTTCCGCGTTGCTACACTCACTGTACCGTGTACACCTGCAGTGCAGTGCAGTTTGATGGATGGATGGGATGGGATGGGATGGGATGGATGGATGGATGGATGGACGGATGGATGAATTGATTGATTGATTGATTGATTTGATGGGTTGGACGGAGAGGGACAGACAGAGAGAGGGGAAAGAAGTAGGCAACGTAGAATTGATAATAAAGTACCGCTACTAGGTAGATATGGTGGTGGTCGTGGAATAAGGTCAGATGAAATTGATTTAATTTTTTGATACTCGAGTCAAAAGAAGTCCGTCCAATACTTTCTTATAAATCCGAACTTGAATATGAATTCGAATTCGACAGGCTGGCTGGCTGGCTAATAGATACCTAGGTTGGTAGTTGAGGGAGATCTGACCTGCCTGGCCGGTATATTTGAAATTTCTTTTTGATGTTCCCTTGTTATGTTGAAACTGTTTGAATAATAAGATTTGTATGCGGAAAAAGGAAGGAGGCTATTTCTTTTATTTGGATGAATGGGACTAATTCCAATGATTCGCTCAAAGGGACTTTAAGGGACCTTTTCCCGGTTTAAGATTTGTTGTTGGTTTTTGGTCAAGGTTCCCGTTTTAATAAATGGAATACTCGTAATGGCCACGGCAAAAAGTATCGGGGTGAGAGAACGAGTGAATGGGTGAATGAATGAATGAATGATTGAACAAGAAGGAGGAAATAGCTCTAGATGATCACTGCCTTAATTATGTTCCCTTCTTCGCATGCGGAGGGGTCGAGAGGAAGCCTTCCTGAGATGGATTATATTGCTTTTTTTGGTAGTATGTATTTTTCTTCTGGTGATACAAAATGTTGGCAATGTGAATCTTATCGTAGAAATCCGTTGTATGGTTTATCCTTTGGTTCTTTGGTTTCTTTTGGTTGGGATAATATTTTGTGCTGAGAAGTCATGTACCTAGGTATTGAGTGATCGAATAATTGAATGATATGATTTCTATGGTCCGCTGGAGACATATGTCGGCCTTTCCCACTTAGTATACGCAGATCTTGATAGAATAGCTCGATTCCTCGGCAAATAATGTGTTTATATTGTGCAATCCATCAATGAATTTACAAGGCGTGGCTGAGTAAAGACAGCTGTTGCATTTTATAGGAGGAAAGATAAATTGTTTGGTGAATGGAGGGAGATATGGTGAAAGAAGGTGGCGGCTCAACGGTGATGAATGTCCAATTAATCATACGGAGTATATCTTTCCGACCCATCAGTCTAGGCCAAGTCAACAAAGGAAGTACAGTCCCCGCCAACAAGCAGTAACTCTTGCGAATCTGTAAGCTTGTGAAAGCGATATCATTTGCGATCCAATTGATCCAAGATAAATACTTTTATGCCATGCAGGGTTATATAATCACAAGGGAGATCGATGGGTAGATCGATGGTAGACCAATTTATTTTCATTTATTTACCTATTTTATCCTTTCCTATGATTGTTATGATATACGACATAACCGACTTATTATTCAAACCCTATGGAATGGATGCCTTTCCATTGCGAAAGCACAAGCACATTTCCCTTTCACTATAATCATCTGCCTTGTTAGCAGCTGCCAAGGACTCTATCGAGGAATTCTCGCGGCTCATTTTCTTCCTCTTTATGGCTGTGTCACATCACCATATCACTCGACCCCAAAGTCTAAACACTCTTCATACGTTGTTGAAGTACTAGGCAGTATATAGATATCACACGCATACACGTTAACGCACTTCCGCATGAAAATCTCATTCTAGCCCAAGCAGAGATCCATTCTTCAAAATCCCCCATCAATTGGTACCTAGCTAATATCGTTTGGATTTGACATTTTCTATAGAAACCTTAAATTAGGTAGATTGCAACATACGGTGGTATAAAAACATATCCTCGAAAGAAATAAAATCATTGCCAATCATAAGATACCCCTTAACACCCGCGACCACACCATTTGTGACCATCGAAATGGGAATAACCTCCTCCGCCAAGTATAAGATGTTTGAAAGAAACAAGTAAACTAAATCGTAACTAGACGAAAACCTCCAATGCCGAAAATCCGCTCCCAAAGGGTAATGTATCCTATACGATAGAACCCCTTCATTCCTTGACTTCATGTTTGTCCGAGAAGACATCGCCCTGTGCCTTTTTTGATGCATTTTGAATCATAGCTGATAAAGTAGCATTGGATTTTCGACTTATTTCAGGAGGGTCACTAAAAGGTCCTTGAGGTGAGATGGGGTAACCGTCTTCGATTAAAGTGACTGCAGTGGAATCCCGCGAACCTAATGGTGATGAGGCTCCTGCAACTTTTGTAGGCTCAGCCGATTTGCTTTTCGGTGAGCTAGAATCTACTCGAATGACTTGAGGTTTGGTCATAGTTGCGGCACTTGCTGCGTTCAAGAATGTGCTGCCCACCGAAAATGCCGGGCTAGGTGGGTTCTCGGAATATTTTTGAAAGTCGACACTTGGCACTGGAGGTGTGAAAGTACCATTATTTCCACCCGCTTTGTTAACGCTAACCACCGCTGCCTTTCCTCGGATGACCGTTTGCGCTGGAACAGGTGATACGATAGCTTGTTTCCCATATATAGTGGATGCAACACTATTTCTTGCGTACGAATTCCGTCCACCAATTCCACTAATTCCGCTGTATGTTGAGTCGCGTAGATCTCCTGGCATAAAAAAGTGTTCGTGTTCATACCTTGGTATTCCAGATGAGTTTGATAGAGCAATGGGGATCGGAGGAACGGGTGGGACAAGAAGACCCGGTGTTGATGGGGTCGATCTATTCGTGACACCTGGAATGTATGCGATTTGAATGATATTCGAGGCTCGCGTGAGAACTGTAGATGCAATTGATCCAACAGTATGTGTAGAAGCTCTTGCGTCCCTCCGCATTGCGAAATCCTTTTCTGCATTCGCTTGCTCTTGGCTGTCGATCCAAGCGCCCTGCTCGAATTGTTGCCTTTTCGTCTTGATGCAGAACCTCCACACAAGATAAGTCACGGCCGCGACAGCTAAAACTCCTCCAATGACTCCCCCCGCGATCGCGCCTACATTTGGGCCGGACTTTGTTGATGAGGATGAACTAACCGTCGTCGAAGGTGCAGCCGAAGAAGCCACACAAACTGTCTGTTGGCATTCGGTACATGTTGGTGGGACGAGCGAACAAATCTCATTTTCAGCACAACTCGGACATGCCGGAGTGTCTCCATTGCACTCAACACATCGTCGAAACAGAGAATTAAAGGATGCTGTGAATCGATTAGCAACATATTGTTACTTCCCAGGAAACTTCACCCACACTCGTAATACGCCATCTCCTTTGGTACTATTGTGATTTATTATGCTGTGTCAAATGATTGAGACTGATCTGGTCAGGGTTTGGTTGATGTAAAATGAGGTAGATGTAGGTGAGTATTGTTGGTGATTAAAGGCTTGACCTGTTGGTAGTTGTTGGTTAAGGACAATCAATAGAGGAGAACCGGCTCTAGAAAGACGATTGATTGTGTAGGGGAAAAAAAAGTCGAAGTGGGTATAGGTTATAAATGAGATATAATAAAAAATAAAAAATCGTGAAAGGTAAGATGAAATGATCGGATTCACTACGTTGTCGTCGGCACTGAAGGAGAAATGGCGAGATAAGATACGTCGCGATATGAAGGTGGAAAGTAAGGTAAAACGAGTGTTGGTTGAGCGAACTCTTGTTATTGCGGTCGAAAATATGGTCGATAACGACTACATTTACATGGACGACTTTGAATCTAGACCGACGACGAGAAGAATTGGACGGTCATACAGGTAGTCGTGATGATCATTTGCGATGAATGAGTGAGTGGGTGGTTTAGATGGGAAGGGTTGAATTGATGGAGATCAATCTTTGATTAGCAAGTTGATTAGTTGATTATGAACTTATGGTTAGGAATTTGGGGTGAATTGGTGGAAGCAAACAAACAAAATGGATTTGGGCTGTTGGGGGCGAGAATAGCGAAATAAATTGGACCTAATTTACTTTGGGTAGAGAGTCATCGGACGATGATTGGCTCTTCAATTGGCTCAGTGGGGGAGTTGTATGGATCAATTTGAATGCCCTGTGCTTATTACTCCGTATTGTCACTTGTGTAGCACTGTAAGGTACGCGGGAGTTCTCACAGTAATAAAGTGGGAACAGCTAATCTCCAGTATTTTATGCAAAAACCTAAGAGCTGATATTGATTCAAATTCTTAATGCTGTCATTTCTGTCATCTACCTGGAACACTTATTGCATTGGGTTTGAAGAAATATCACATCTCATATCTCACCTCTCACCTCTCCTTCGCTTAGGTATTGGATTGAGCAATGAGCTTCTCATTCATAACCCTTGATTGCTGCGCCATCTAACATCCACTCACCTATGCCTAGTCCGTAGATTCGATTGCTTTGCCGTTTCGTCGCACTCGTATCGCATCAATCATGATCAATGACGATCGAAATGTGCCTACCCTTCGTTTTCATAATATTGAATAGGTGCTTGTGTAATGCTCCGATGTATTGTAGGGTGAAGTAAATTATACTGAAATGGAGCGTTTGCTCAATGAAATCCATAACAATTGGCAGATTATATGGAATTTAACCACTCTCAAAGCCTGCGTCCTGGTATGTAGATCCATAGCTCTGGAACATCAAACAAAGGTTTGTGGGTGAGCGAAGCACCACAGACGCAATATAAGTCTCGAATCTATGGGTTATCTAGTGTAGGTAGATGCTTCATGGAGTCATCATATGTTGAAACTTCGGCAAATTCTGTGAATTTATGTGGAATTGAAATGATGATTTATATCCCTTTGAATTGAAGCAACTAGTAGGCGTTTCAGAAATCAGGAGCGTGCTTCGGCAAAAGTACGAACAGACTCATAGCGAAAAGTTGAAGAGCGAAGAGCAACAGTAATCTATCGGTCCGTCATTTTGAGGAATCTCAAGATGTAGAAGAGAAAAGTGTTTCTTGATCAATTAATAAGTATATTCACATACCCCATGAATCTGTTCAATCTGTAGTATATTGATCAACAGCAGAATATTCAGCCAATTTAAAAGGAAGAAAAGCCTGCATCATGTACTTAGGCCATCCTTCCCCCTGATTTAATTCCCGTGGAAAGGCTCTCGAGTTCTACTCCCGCGTCCGCTTTTTGTAGATGTTTGGACTTTATATCTAAGGATGAGCTTTCATGAATGAGATAGAAATCAGTCAGTACACATGGGATGAAGCAGTTGTCAACTTTCAGATACCACGCACTGAGTAAGTGCCCTTCCACCTTGGGCCCGCCCTGCCCCGCTACTACACCTCAGACCTTCAATCTCTAGGAAATAGCAGCTCCTTCATTGAATCGTCATAACTTTGTGAAATATATTAAAACTTGATGAAATATCACGTGAACCATCGGCTGAGAAGCAGGTGACATACGGAGTAACGATAAATCTTTGAAAACAATATCACTTTATAATGATAAATTGGAGAGCGTGACTAAGTAAAGGGTCCTCCTCCGTATTTGGTTGATGATAGTCGCAAGTGGGGCGAGGTGGAGAGGAACTAGAGAAGCCTACGAGTCTTCATATCCTTCTTTTTCTTCTTAGAGCTTCATGCCCACAAGATCACAATTTCAGGAACTCTCCTTGGTCCACACGATGCTTTTACCCCATTGAATTAGCCCCTTATAGGATAGTGCAGACACTATTAATAGATAGAACAAACCTTCGGGTTGTGGACACAGCCGTGGCGCTGAACTTTGTGAGACGCTGCCAACGACTTGTTTGTTTGGATGGCAGATGAATAGCGGTGATTGTTGGGAGAACAACGCGTCGTGAACTTTAGCAGTATGTATGTGAAAGGATCGCCAGCCTTCCCTATCAGAAAAAATTGTTGTTTACATTATACGATGTTGTACGACACTTGTGATATGGTTGATTCATCGTTTCACGGGCAGGTGAGCTATATATAATGTAACAGCTGAAACATAAAGGCTATAACAGCGAATGATCTTTCGAGTTGTCAAATGATTACCCGACTACGAGATACAAGATGCGTATGCATGGGGTTAGGCCTGTATTGTGTAGGCGATCTAGTCTCAGTAGACGCGACCTTTAGAGGACGGGATGTACCTAACAACACACATCATATGGACTGCGATGAAGTGTTTGTACAGTACGAATTGTGGGGGACAAAGAGAGCCTTTTCAGAGATCAACAGACTTTCGACAAGATCCAAAAAAGACCTCTCGATAGGTATCTTCAATAGGTACTGTATACGACAGATATGGAAGCTGTAGATAGTGTGAAGCTTACGATAGAGAAATGAATACCTAGGTACCTATCGAATGATACAAAAGAGACCGCAGCAATATATTCATGCATATGAATTTACACTTCGAACCAATAACACAGTAGGACTAATAGCAGATATTCATTCATTCATATCGTACAAATTGATACAATATACAACAACTCGGATACCCAATACCTATGAATAATAATTCACAGACTTTTATTTTTATTTTTATCTTGAATCAAAATCTTCTCTTTCGTCTAATAAATTTCTTTATTCTCTTCCAATTTATCGGTAAAATATTGATCTTCCAGGTTGTTCTGAATACCAAAATCCAAAATATTGAAGGGTTGAAAATAGCGGGGACAAGACAACAAAACTAAAATAAGGAATCCATCCATCCCTCCTTTTTTTTATTGCCCTTCTTTCGAAAAGTGAAACAGGGTTACTTTCCTATTAACTTGCATCACATCTTCATATCTTGAAAAGATTCCTCCATCTTTCTCTTTTTCTTCCTTCTTCAATATCTTCGAGACCAAAGGACTTTTTATTCTTTCATTCTTGTTTTGTTTGTGAATCACAAGCAATTTCGAGTTGAACCTCATTCACTCTTTCATTTGGGTTGCCAAGGCGAGGGCGATTTCAATCTATCTGACTGTCCCTGAATCCCACCGCCCTACAAAGAATATAGCTCAGAATCGGAATCTTGAACAACCAACAATTCTCCTTTGATTCATTTCTCATCCATCGACTCTCTATCAAAAAGATCACGTAGATTTTTTCTCTACAAATTCAAAAGTTTAATAGTTTTGATCACTTCATAAAGAGTTCTCGATTATTTCCACAAACATGGCTTACTCTGGCAACGGAGGCTATGATGAGCACAAGCTCCAAGATCTTCCACCTGGGGGTAGCGTAAGTTTTTTGTTTCCGACTTCGCAGAGTGCGAAATAGCTTTTTTCTAACCGTCTCTGTTACAGTATCATCATCCTCAAGATGAAGAGGAAGGAGCCTTGCCCTTGCTCGATTCCGGTGGACATGGCGGCCCATTCAATAGTCCCTACGATTCGCACGCTCAGGGAGGTCTTCGAGCGAATACGCCTCCCGTTAGACCTGTTTCCGCCTACAGTCTTACGGAAACGTATGCGAACGATCCACAACCATACAGCAGCGATTATAGTTCCTCCCACACATACAACGAGCAATTAGAAGATAACCCATACCCACGAACCAATTCACCATTGTCCCGAGCCGAGACTTCTTCCACCGAGGCATGGAGACAACGACAAGCTCCTCAAGCTGGTGGACTCAAACGTTACGCTACAAGAAAGGTCAAGCTTGTACAGGGAAGCGTGTTGAGCGTCGACCATCCAGTACCCAGTGCCATCAAAAACGCCATCCAGCAAAAATACAGAAATGACTTGGAGGGTGGCAGCGAAGAATTCACACATATGCGTTATACCGCTGCGACTTGCGATCCTGACGAGTTTACGCTGAAGAACGGTTACAATCTGAGACCTGCAATGTACAATCGTCATACTGAGTTGCTCATCGCTGTCACTTACTATAACGAAGACAAGCAGTTGACAGCTCGTACTCTTCACGGTGTCATGCAAAACATTCGTGATATCGTCAATCTCAAAAAATCTGATTTCTGGAATGTCGGTGGACCAGCATGGCAAAAGATTGTCGTCTGCTTAGTGTTTGATGGTATCGATCCTTGCGACAAAGACACGCTTGATGTTCTTGCTACAATTGGGATCTACCAAGATGGTGTCATGAAGAAGGATGTAGATGGAAAGGAGACTGTTGCTCACGTTTTTGAATACACAACTCAACTTTCAGTCACTGCCAGTCAACAACTCATTCGTCCAGTCGAGGGTGATGCCAACTGTCTTCCTCCAGTGCAAATGATGTTTTGCTTGAAAGCAAAGAACACGAAAAAGATCAATTCCCATAGATGGTTGTTCAATGCATTTGGTCGCCTTCTCAATCCTGAGGTCTGTATTCTTCTGGATGCCGGTACCAAGCCAGGTCCTAAGTCCTTGTTGTCTTTGTGGGAAGGTTTCTACAACGACAAAGATCTTGGAGGTGCTTGTGGTGAGATTCATGCAATGTTGGGGAAAGGGGGCAAAAAGCTTCTGAATCCCCTTGTTGCTGCACAGAACTTCGAGTACAAGATCAGTAATATTCTTGATAAGCCGCTCGAGAGCTCTTTTGGATATGTCAGTGTGTTACCGGGAGCTTTCTCAGCATATCGATTCCGAGCTATCATGGGACGACCCCTTGAGCAGTACTTCCACGGAGATCACACTTTGTCTAAGATTCTTGGAAAGAAGGGTATCGAGGGAATGAACATTTTCAAGAAGAATATGTTCTTGGCTGAAGACAGAATTCTCTGTTTTGAACTTGTAGCCAAGGCCGGTAGCAAATGGCATTTGACCTATATCAAAGCAGCTAAAGGAGAGACTGATGTACCCGAAGGAGCTGCTGAATTTATTGGTCAACGTAGAAGATGGCTCAACGGTTCATTTGCGGCAGGAATGTATTCCATCATGCATTTCGGCAGAATGTAAGTCATCTCGTCGCAATCTACTCTTAGGGTCACTAACTAACGTTTTCATAGGTATAAGAGTGGTCACAACCTTGTCCGCATGTTCTTCTTGCATATTCAATTCTTATACAACGTCTTCTCCAACTTCCTGAGTTGGTTCATGTTGTCTTCTTTCTGGCTCACCACTACTGTTATTATGAATCTTGTCGGTACTCCTACTCCCGCTTCGGACACAACTGCACTTCACCACGGATGGCCTTTCGGTGACACTGCTACTCCAATCATCAACACAATCTTGAAGTACCTCTACCTAGGATTCCTGCTCGTTCAATTTATTCTGGCGCTTGGTAACAGACCCAAGGGATCTAAGGTCACCTATCTCGTATCCTTTGTAGTTTTCGGTGTTATTAACGTTTATGTCCTTGTCTTATCCATGTATCTGGTCGTTCGTGCTTTCTCGTCAGGAGATAGTATTGACACTAGTAGCACGAAGGATTTCTTCGAGAGTTTCTTCAGTAACAGCTCGAGTTCTGGAGCTGGTATCATTATTCTCGCTTTGGCTGCAACATTTGGATTGTATTTCGTTGCATCCTTCATGTATATGGATCCATGGCACATGTTCCATTCCTTCGGACCATATCTCTTGCTCATGTCGTCTTACATCAACATTCTCATGGTGTACGCTTTCAGTAACTGGCATGATGTTTCTTGGGGTACCAAAGGATCTGACAAGGCAGAAGCTTTGCCATCCGCGATAACTACGAAGGTTGACGGTAAAGCAGCAGTTATTGAAGAAATCGACAGACCACAAGAGGATATTGACAGTCAGTTTGAGGCGACAGTCAAGCGTGCTCTCAGTCCATTTGTTCCTGTAGTCGAAGATGAGAGCAAGACCTTGGAGGATTCTTACAAATCTTTCAGAACGAAGCTTTTGATCTCATGGATCTTTTCGAATGCTTTATTGGCTGTTGCCATCACGAGTGACAGTGTCGACGGCTTTGGTTTCGGAGTGAGTTATATATCTTTTTGTATTTTAGGCTTCATGCTAACATTACCTTCAGGATACTGCATCAGTAAGAACTGCCAAGTTTTTCGAGATTCTACTTTACTCAACGGCTTTCTTGGCACTTATTCGATTCCTTGGATGTTCTTACTTCTTGTTCAAATCTGGAATCATGTGCTGCTTTATGAGACGTTAGACGAGATTTGAACCATACATACTCCCTGGAATCAAAGTATCTACTCATACCACCAAAAGGTTCTGGGTGATACACGGTTCTTTTTCATGAAATAGGGCCAGGGTAAGGAAGAACGGAATTTGGAGGATGGGCGCTTTGTATGGAGGCGTGAGCACATGTTATTGGAAAAGACACAGCGAGTGAATCTGCAGCAAGCGACCATTTTTGCGTTTTACTTGCACATATGGGGGCTTCTAGATTTTTTTTTTCTGCTTAGGATGGTCTCTATATTGCATGTTTGAGTAGGCGTTTCCATTTAATACTATTGAATACCCTTATGGATGAATAAGTTTCGCTCCTATATTTGAGTTACACGTTATATTCCATAAAAGCCCAATGTGTAACTCAAGCCAAATGACAAATTTTCGAGGTTTGGATACACCTTTCAAATGTGGCGCAGAACGATTTGCCTCGCGTGATGCTTTTGATAAGAAGCCGGACCCCGCCAGCTGCTTCATGTATTTCGGCAAAGGCACCAAGATTCCTACTGTAATAGCCGTACGGAGCAGTATAGATTTGACATGTCATAATATCTCGTACTATTATTTAAATACGAAAAACTGAAGCTATTCACTCTGTCGCGTCCTTCTAACTACGACACAAGACAGACATTTCGCTTGCGTATCTCTGACTCAACTTCGATATCGTACCCCATTATTTACAATATATTTCTCATCCCCCGAACTCCAGCATCGTCACTCTCGACGCTCTCGCATACGATTTGTCAGTTGTTAAGATGTTAAAAATATGGTCGATGGTATGACGAACTGAGAATCTGGAAATTACGTATAGCAGTTCAATATGCTAATACACCGCGCAGAAACAAAAACAGCAGCAAGAGGCAAATGCCGATGCTGCTGCGGGCATCAAGAAGAAGAAAGTCACAGCCGCACAACTCCGGTTACAAAAAGGTATGATCAGCGAGTTCGAGTCTTAAAAAGCGAGGGGATTTGATGAGATGGAATGGGGCATGTATGTATGTGAGCTAACGTCGCTCTTTGCGTTTTGCCAGATATTGCAGAAATGTCGCTACCCTCTACTATGCGCACCGATTTTCCCGATGAAGACGATATCCTCAACTTCTTTTTATACATTGAACCTGATGAGGGCATGTACAAGGGCGGAATATTTAAATTCAAATTCGCGGTTCCGGAGACATTCCCGCATGAACCACCGAAGGTCAACTGTGAACAGAAGATTTACCATCCGAATATCGATGTTGAAGGGAAAATTTGTTTGAATATTTTAAGAGAGGATTGGAAGCCCGTGTTGAATTTGCAGGCGATTGTTATTGGTTTGCAGGTATGTTGTTTAAATCAGGGTTGTTTATTCTAGATATACATGATATGGGAACTCTGTGAAGGACTACATGTTGATCATAGATAAATAGTTCCTTTTCCTCGAACCAAACGCTTCAGATCCCCTAAATAAGGATGCGGCAGAAGATTTGAGATCGAACCGAGAAGGATTCAAGCGGAATGTTAGATCAGCTATGGGAGGAGGATCGGTCAAGAACGAAACTTTCGATCGAGTGTTGAAGATTTGATGGGAGAGAGCATATACACCGGACATATGCTACAATACTACGATGTGAGGAAAAGGTTATATGGTCCGGAGAAATACCACACTTTCAGCATCGCAGCACGATATGTAAGGTCACAGCATGAGGACGGGAGCATAATTGGCGTTTTGTTTTATTTGGAGATCGAGGGCTTTTGATGCAGAATTTTTGCTGCTGATATTTAGCGTTGTGTCGTATGCTGTAGAAAGGACGCGGTGTTTTTGGACCAGAGAGAGATGCAAGCATTCTACCTGGTTAAACACAATATAAATACAAACAATAAGAGATATTTTCATTTTGAGCAAAAGTAGGAAGGTTCCAGGCAGTGAGTCGCCCATCGAGGGTAGTAAAACGTCATTTCCGGTGACATCTGATATCAATTTCTATACAAGCAGTATTTATTGTGCATTCTCCGATTTCTGGAGTCATTCTGAAGAAGTGAGATTTGTAATTGGAAGCTTTCGATTTAGTATCCTTTATCTTTGTATCTCCACAACTAACTTTCTAACTTTATATATCGGTCACCGGTACGTACTAGCAATAGGGAAGTTAAGGCAAGTTTCTCGTTATCACTACATAATTCATATTATTTACACGCTATTTCACGGCCTCGTCCGCGGCCGGTACTTTACCGGAGGGGTGAGGCTGTGATGTGGCCGATTTTCCACCATCCATAGCCTTGTATGGATGACATTGTATGGTATGTTTTTGAAATATACGTGTATTGATCTTTGTTTAATGTTTAATATTTGAAAGGGGATATCGATAGGTATATTGGATATTAGAATCTCTACGGGTTTGGATAATAGTAAATCTTTATTTGAATTTGGTTTAGATATGTAAATATGTAGGTATATACTCGTAAATATTGTATTTACTCATATTTACGAATCAACACCGATGTTGAAATACAATCCGCTCTGTTGGCTTCAAGCGCCAAGATTTCCCGCCCAGGTTAATCCACTTAAAGCTGCGATACTGGAGAATATCCCTGTCAGATGCACCTCCGGAACCGGGCAGAAAATTTCCCAGTCTATTGCTGCCCACAACAAAAAGACGAAGAGTCACATCTACAACTTTTTGATTTAAACCTCAAAATACCACTTTGTTCTTCTTTTCTTTTCTTGAAACTCCACTCACTTCTTCATTCAAAATGGCTGCCCGTACATTTTCCAGAGTCGCTAGACCAGCTGCACGTCAATTGACTGCTCCAGCACGCAGAACTTTCGTATCTGCCATCAATGCCTCAGCTAGACCTTCTGCTGCTCGTGCTGTTGTTGGCGCATCTCAACAAGTCAGAGGTGTAAAGACCATTGACTTTGCTGGCACAAAGGAGAAGGTTTACGGTACGGATTAAAATTTCAATTTTGGGTGACGTGGAAACTAACAATTATGATAGAGAGAGGCGACTGGCCAGTTGAGAGACTCCAGGTATGGTTTATATCTCATCACTACTTAAATTCAAATTATGCTAACATCTGTCTTCTAGGAATACTTCAAGAATGACACAATGGCCATCATTGGTTACGGTTCCCAAGGTCATGCTCAATCTTTGAACATGCGCGATAACGGTCTTAACGTTGTGGTCGGAGTACGAAAGAACGGTCAATCATGGAAGGATGCTCAACAAGATGGCTGGGTTCCAGGAAAGAACCTTTTCGAGGTCGATGAGGCTATCTCAAAGGGTACCATCATCATGAACTTGCTCTCTGACGCTGCTCAAAGTGAGACTTGGCCAGCTCTTAAGCCCCAGATCACCAAGGGAAAGGTATGGAAATATATGTAGTATTTTCAAGTTCAAAACTGACTTCTGCAGACTCTTTACTTCTCCCACGGTTTCTCCCCAGTCTTCAAGGACCAAACCAAGGTCGATGTCCCAACTGATGTTGATGTTATCCTTGTTGCACCAAAGGGATCTGGACGTACCGTCCGAACTCTCTTCCGTGAGGGTCGTGGTATCAACTCTTCCATTGCCGTCTTCCAAGATGTTACCGGAAAGGCACAAGAGAAGGCCATCGCTCTCGGTGTTGGTGTTGGATCTGGATACCTTTACGAGACCACCTTCGAGAAGGAGGTATACTCCGATTTGTACGGTGAGCGTGGTTGCTTGATGGGTGGAATCCACGGTATGTTCCTCGCACAATACGAGGTTCTCCGTGAGCAAGGTCACAGCCCAAGTGAAGCTTTCAACGAGACTGTTGAGGAGGCCACCCAATCTTTGTACCCATTGATTGGTGCTAATGGTATGGACTGGATGTACGAGGCATGCTCTACCACTGCCCGTCGTGGTGCTATCGATTGGTCCGGAAAGTTCAAGGATGCTCTGAAGCCAGTCTTCAACGACTTGTATGATTCCGTCAAGACCGGAAAGGAGACTCAAAGATCGCTTGAGTTCAACTCCCAAAAGGATTACCGTGAGAAGTATGAGGCTGAGATGAAGGAGATCCGTGATTTGGAGATCTGGAGAGCAGGAAAGGCTGTCCGGTAAGTTTGTCCTATTCATCATTACTACATACGCACATTTGCTAACTTCTACTACGATTAGCTCTCTCCGTCCTGAAAACAACTAAGTTGCGAGTTAATGAAAAATTTACGGCTGGAGTTATCATTTCTGAATTTGGGCGAATTGTATCATACTCATGAATTTCCGTTTTTTTTTTATCAACGGTATCTCGAATTGCTAAAAGTTTTTTTTGCCATCAAATTCAGAAAATTATATTTCCAATTACTTTATCTGATTGACTATACATGTGTTTTGTTTTGATTATACTTCAGTTTTGCGCCGGCATCGGAATCGATTAACCCGAACCGGGATTTCGTTATTTTATATGAATCACTGCCCCGCCCCCACCATATCAAGTTACATTCTTAGCAATCTCCCGCCCTTGATTCACGTTTTGTTCCAACATTCCAATTAATACCTCCACTTCGACTCGAACAGAGGCCACAATGGCAGATCCCAGTACCCGTCTTCCTCTTTTCCGGCAGTCAGTCCTGGATGCCCACAAACTCATCAAGCCGCATATACATTTCACCCCGGTTCTTACAAATAGGACGATTGATGAGATAGCTAGCACACCGCAGAGCTTAGAGGCGTTGAAGGGGACAGAGTGGGAAGGAAAGGAACCTGCGAAACCAAAAATAAGATTATGGTTTAAATGTGAGAATCTGCAGAGGGTCGGCGCGTTTAAAGTTCGGGGAGCTTTTCATGCATTGAAGAGGTTGGAGGAGGCTGAGGGAGGGGTGGATGCTGGGTATGGAGAAGGAGGGTGGAGAGAAAAGGGGGTGGTTACGCATAGTAGTGGTTTGTTTCCCAATGCTTTTTCTTTTTGACTTGTTAAGCTACTCGATTTTGGGGGGGAAGGGGGCCATTATCCATGCTTCCCTTGCACTCGCACATCTGCATGATTTAAACATCAAATGCTAACATATTTTTGACAAAAGGAAATCATGCACAGGCTCTCGCGCTCGCAGCCCGCGAACTCAAAATCCCAGCCCACATCGTCATGCCCACAATTTCAACTCCCTCAAAAATAGCAGCTACAAAAGGTTACGGCGCAAAAGTACGTTTTAGTGGTTCAACATCCGTAGAGCGAGAAGCAATGGTCGAAGAAGTGATTAAAGAAACAGGCGCGAAACTCGTCCCGCCGTACGATCATCCGGATATTATGGCAGGTCAAGGAACTATGGGATTAGAATTGCAGGAACAGGTACAGAAATTACAATTTGAGAGGGGTGCCTCAGGAGAAGAGGGAAATGCCGGTTTAAATGCAATTATTGCCCCTTGTGGTGGCGGGGGCATGTTATCCGGCATAGCTCTTTCGTGTCAGGACACGGGAATCCTCGTTTTTGGCGCAGAACCAGAGTTCCAAGGTGCAGATGATGGGAAACGGGGATTCCGTCAGGGAAAAAGAATCGAGAGTGTGAAATCGCTTACGATTGCTGATGGGCTGCGTACTCCGGTCGGTAAACTCCCTTGGGATGTTATTTATGAGAGGCGTCTTGTGCGCGACATGTATAGTGTGTCGGAGGAACAGATTCGGAAGGCAATGCGTTTGGTGTTTGAGAGGATGAAGGTGGTGGTTGAACCGAGTGCGTGTGTGGGGCTTGCGACGGTGTTGTTTGATGAGGGGTTTAGGGGGTTGGTGGAGAGGGAGGGGGGGATAAGGGGTGGGATGTTGGGGTGGTTTTTAGTGGGGGGAATGTTGGGGTTGAGGCGCTGGGGACACTTTTTGAGGTGGGTGGTGGTGAGGGTGAGAGGGAGGGGGAGAGGGCTGGAGGGTTGTTGGGAAGGGATGGGATGAGGGTGGCGGAGAATGTTGCGGGGTAGGGGGTAGAGGGTAGAGGGGTGGTGGATGATGGATGATTTTCAATTGCTAGTGGGATTTTGTTCGTTTCTTTTGAGATGACAAGACTTGTTTAGAAAACTTTTCTAGAGATTATGATATCTGAGAAAAAAATGTTAACAGAGGCATAAATTGATACAAAGATATTAAAATCTAAAATCTAAAATCTAAAATCTAAAATCTAAAATCAAAAAACATAATATTTTTTTTATTGTTGTAGATAAATAGATAAATAAATAAATAAATAAATAGATTTAGATATATATTTCAATTAAAGAAATCTCTTTTCTTAAAAAATAATAATAATAAGTTAATAATTATTAATAAATCAAATTAAACATTTTATAATAAAATCAAATTTTATTTTTAATTCTCAAATTAATTACTTATATTTGTTATTTAGATAACTATAGTTTAAGAAGCTGGATTTTGAATAATATATAAATAGATTTATTTATTTAAATACAGAAGAAAATAAAAAAAACAAATCAAAAGAAACGAAACGAAATCATAGATGAACTCGGTGTATACATTTCACATAGTAGATAGAATAATACCAATATATATATATACAAGTCTTAGATAGAGAATATGTATTTTATTTACTTTACTCTATTTAGACTCTCACGATACTATTTTGTATCCCTTCATCCCTTCATCCACGCATCCACCTGTCCATGCATCTATACACCCATTTATTTATTTATTTTCCCCCCTACACTCTCATCCTCCTCCATCCTCCATTCCTCCTATCCAACACTCCCCTCTACCTTTCTCTCCTCTCATCTCCCTCTCCTCATCGCCCTCCCACTAACCAAACATCCACTCTCCCGTCCCGCCCCAAGCTTTTAGAAAAAAACAAAAAGTGCTAAACAGCCATAGTAAAAAAGCTGCAAAAGCGAGCGTCGAGCGTCAAGAAAAAGGGGTATCCGATCATCCCTCCACTCCAACACCGAGCGAAGAGGATATCCAAAAAAAAAAAAAAAAAAAAAATTGCGGGCGTATCGCCTATCAAAGAAATCTCCAAAAGAGACAAAAAAAAAAAAAAGAACCAAGGAAAAAGTAGCTAAGTACAAGAAAGCCAAAGATCGAGCGAAAGAAAAGAGAGAAAATGACAAAAAAGAAAAATAAAAAAGGAAACATGCTTGCTAGCTTTGCACGATATTGTAAAATATACAAAAACATTAACTGTGTAAGAATTTTTCCATCGATATCCATCGAGATGGTTTCTGTTTTGACGGCGCGAGCCTCATATTTTTCACTTCTTGAGATGAGAAATGTCCGCGGCCCCTATCCTCCATTCCTTCCCTAAGATCCGAGCTTGCATTTATTTCCCCATGCAAAGCTTTGTGAAGTTCCTCCCTGCCCACCCACCAACCATCCAATAACCACCGAACCAAATCCCAACCCATACCATACCAGACTCAAGAAAATGTAATGAATGTATATGTAATATCATACAACCTAATAGTTGTGTTTTGTATGCGCGTGTGAAGTGAGATCAAAAATTTGTGAAAGGATCCTCCCTACTATCTCTTCCAAATTTATCCGATCTCTCCTCAAAGTCACGATGACCACATTCTTCTTCCCCGGCAGTTCTACTTCCACTATACCAATCCTCTATTGCTCTTCCGCCGAATCCACCAAATCCGTTTCGACTAACACCAAAAGACTCCTTATTTCTACTCCTCCTCCTTCCATCTCTGCTGCGTCGACGCTGCAGACTCATCATATCCATCTCATCTTGTTCATCAGGAAAATCGTCAAATCTCGTAACGCCTAATGGAGAAATAAAAGCTTCCATTCGTACGGTTCCTACCGCATCGAAGAAGTTATTAACAACAACTCCTGGACGTGCACTGGCATCAGATGTACGAATAGATGAACGACTACTAGGTCCATTGTGACCTGCTACCGAAGACTGCTGAGAATGGTAAGAGCTTTGATTCTCCGAAGAATCTACTGTTCTATCGCTCATTCCTGCAGTGCTATGGGTAGGTACATGACTGCCACTGAAACCTCGGAAAGATAAAGGAGGAGGAATATGCGAGCCTGTATTACTGCGCTTCCGGCCATGGCCACCCATTCCTCGTTCGGAAAATCGAGGAACGAATGGTGCTTCTGCGGGTTCCGAGCGTACTGAGTGGGGATTCGTATAGAACGAGTCATTGTCGTGAACACCAGTAGTTGTATCCGTTTGCTGAGAAGTTGAAAAAGTCCTGGAAGAGCTGCTACGATTGAAAGAATTCTTCCCCTTGGCGACCTTGATCGAATCTCGTATTTTATGAGTTTTTTGCGCACGACCAGGCTTTTGGAAGTCGGGTAACGGAGGAGCTTTGGTAGAAAGGGTTGCAGCAGGATTAGGTGTGATAACATCAGGCACGGCCTGCGATGAATGTGCAAGGAAGGAGAGGGCAGTAAGCCAGAGGTAATGTCGTTCTCTTGAAATAGCAGTGAACTTGAGAGCGCGTGCTGGAGTGAGGATCAGAATTGAACGATTGAAAACCCCACCAGATCCCTTCGGTGGTGGATTGTCGTCTTTAACATCCAAGACGGATTGAATTATTACTGTTGAGGTTAGCATGGTTAGAAGAAGCAAGTGTGGATTGGATGACTTACATTTCCTTCCAGTTTTGCCCATCAGTGCAGATCCAGACGTAGGTTGTTTACTACTCCACATGACAGCCCGTTCATAGGGCGCCAGCCAAACCCAACGTTTGTGACGAGCACCATTAGTAGCATTATCTCCATCTTGATCAGAAACTCCAAAGGACTTGCGTCTTCTAACGTACTTAAACATCCACTCTCCAACCATCGTCTGTGCAATAGCATCCACGACACTTGTGGCCTGGTTAGTACTTTGACTATCAGTAACAGCTGATGATACAGCGGTATTTGTTGTCGATAATTGATGTCTATGCGTCCTGTAACGACTACTGCCATTATCTTTTGAGAATCGTGGGGTGGTAATATCGTTGTTGGGAAGTGGTGGCAAGCGAGGGCTTTCAGGTTCTAGAGTTGGTGACATGGGTGGTGATCTGCTTTCAGAACGTCGCGCAATACGTCTACTCCTATTCACAGCAGCTGCGGATCGCACTTTTCTAACACTGCCTGCCCGTCCAACACTCCCTGCACGATAAGGTCTTGATCCTCTTCCATTGCTTGGGGTTCTAGTAACATCGCTTGGGGCGCTCGAAGCAATTCCAGTTCTTCGAGAGCTGGCTCTGGTAGGTATTGGAAATGGAGGTGCAACCTCTTCGGACAATCCGGAACTGCCAGGTCGAGCCCGATGAGCCTTGACACCACTTTGGATAAGAGCCGCACGATGCATTTGAGCTGACTTAGCCATTGACACAATAGGTAGAGGTTGACCAAGAGTCCGAGCGGCTTTGGCGGATGTCCCTGGAGGCAGTTCTAATGCTTCTTCATCGAAATGATCATCTGCTTCATTTTCCGCGCTAGAGCGATTCTTAATGGTCAAGATATCAGGAATTTCCGTCTTTTGAGGAAGTGATCTTGAAACTTGTAAAACTTTCTTGGTACCCTTCTTAGTCGGTTTAGGTGCAGAAAGTGCTGTTCTGAAGTCATTATCGCTAATATCACCATCGCCAAATTCATCAGCTTCATCAGAACTTGCACCATCAAAGCCTGCAAAAAGACTGCTGATGCGATGAGGTCTTCTAATATGGCCTCTGTCTTTCGCCAGAGGTCCATCATCATTATTACCTGGGTAGGCATCTTTGATCTCCATTGCGGGCGGCGAGTATGGGAGCGTTGTGATGCTGCGTTGGCTGCTTTGGCGGCGCGGGTTCTTGGGAGGAAGAGTATCCGGAATTGGTGAGAATTGAAGACCTTCAAGTCTTATCTCGGGTGATGGAGGGCCGGAAGATATTATAGATGGGTGAAGATGAGGTGGAAGAGACATCAATCGTTGGGCTACCCTAATCTCTTCTGTTTGTACAGCCATGCATCTCGTTGATATAGGTGTTGAAATTGCAACTTGACAGCCTACATCTTTGGAAAGCTGTGGCAACAATGACTCCCGAGGAGTTGCTGGGGCTGAGGAAGGTGGATGCAGTTGAATCGATGGGATAGGTATGGGAGGTGGGAGACGCTTTGGTGATGTTGGTGATGTTGGTGATGTTGGTGATGTTGGTGATGTTGGCGATGTGTTGGTGGTTTCGGTTTGAGTGTCGGTTTGTGTAGAAGTGGAAGTCATCTCAATTTTCTCCTCGATAGGCATGAATTTAGTAGGCGGTGCCGGTGGAGCTCTGGCTGGAGAGACTGGAGTCCTCGGGGGGCTGAGAGGCTCATCCACAGTTTGTGATGCTGCAGATACCATGGGAGAATCTTTGAGAGGTTCTATGACCAAAGGAGGATTCGTATACACACGTTTTCTTCGCTGGTTCGCTCCAACCTCCCATTCTTTAGTTGCTGTTGTTGTCTCAAGTGGAGACTGTTTCTCGAGGATTTGCGGGGGTTGAATCTCGGCTAGCGCTGTTGGTTCGATAACAGAGACTGTCTCGATAACTAGAGAAAATGTCGGCGATGGTGGGGGAGTGTATTGAACGCCAGTGTCGACGTATTGGAACTTGGGTTGAGATAAAATTTCGTCATGCTCTGAGATATCCCTCTCTGACATCTCCAAAAGTGTTTGGCTGAGTAATGATGTACCTCGGGTTATGATACTTCCAGGTCGCTTCATACTATCACCACTCTGGTTCCTGCAGTGAGTACGGAATAAGATACTTTCGCGACTTTGAGTTCGTTGATGTTTCTGAGGAGATGACATAACACTATCGCGGCCACCTTCATAATCAGTTTCATCATCGAGATCCAATTCATCGGCGAGACTGAGACCGTTCCCTTTGATGACTCCGTATCCATTGGGTCCATTGAGCATCGAGAAGCGTATACTGTTGGTTAGACTCATCGTCCGCACACTACCACCATCACTCTCGCTTCCATTGTCTCTGTCTTCCGTATCGGCTCTCTGTGGATGGTTCCTTAGAAGACTGGCCTCATAAGCGGTAACTTCATCCAAGACTGTCTTCAACCTGTTTTCCGAAACGTGAATCTTTACTTCTAGTTTCCTCCTCTCCTCATCCCAGGTGTCCTTGTCGTTGGCCCAGAGATTCTGTACGCGATCGGCATCCTCATCGCGGCTTTTGAGCTTTTTCTGAATTGCTTCCAAACGACGACGCATCTCCGTGGTAGTTTCGACTGCTTCATCTCGCTCCTTTGCTAATTCCGATAAAGCAGATGAGGTTCCACCTTCCAGTAAGGCCAATTGACGCTTCAACGATCGATTCTCTTTTGCATTGTCGGCAAGTAGGTCTTGCAAAGATTCATGTTCTCCACGGGTATCATGAAGTGCTTCTTCCAAACTTTCGATGATCTTGATTCTCTCTTCCTGGTCCCTACGTAAAGTCAAAATTTCGGCAACCAAATTAGCATGCAAAGTTGGTGTAAATCGTCTGGGATCGAGAATAGAAATCCTGTTCATGTTGTCAGTTTTCGACTTATCATGAATTCCATCATGCTTCTTACGTTTCATCATTGGTTACATCAAGAGAACCGCTCATGCGCTTCTCTCCCAAGGGTAGCGGTGGTGGTGAAGAGGATGGTCCTGGAGATACCGACTTTTGTCGTGATGATGAGCGTCTCGAAGAGTGTCTCGAACGATTTGAGCGAATAGATGGTGCCGGGGTCTTGTAAGGTGTATCCGTCGGAGGAGGGAGATGATATTGAGCTGCTGCTACATGCTCATCCTCTGTTTCCCATCCATTGTCCCTCATCATGACTGTTGATGAATTTGCCTATTCTTGGCAGAAGAAAAGAATCAAATTCAATCGAACTCCGACACCCATAGATGACCTTCGATTAAGTGAATTACTGCATTAAGGATTTTTTTGTTTCTTTTTTTCTTGTTTTTTCTTTTCTTGATGGTGTGTTTCTGAATATTCACTTGACTTGGTCGAAGCTCGGGTAATCCTTGGGTATATTCACAGGAGGATATTGAAGGGCTTTGTACAGAGTATGGGGAAAGATCTGGATCCTTGTGATTTCAAATTGAAAGGGGTTTGCTTTGATAAAAATCAATTAGATGTGATGTTTGACTAGGTCCAGGATACCTTGTCTTTAGGCTATTTGAAGCTTTAAATGGGACGATTCCTGAGGACTGCTCTGTAGTACCGTAGTACGCAAGATCAAGCTTGCTCGAGTGAGTATATATAAAATAGGAAATGAAATGGAAAAAGTAAAGAAAGGTATAATTGTTTCCAAATAATGATGCTAAATTAAGATGGATTCATTAGTATATATATTTCGAGAACGAAAGTCGACTCGAAGTATAGTCATTGGCTCATATTTACCAAATTGACAGGTACTCGGCACGTACCTTTTAAGACATCGATCAACATGCCATAGAATAGGTTTTTCGTAATAATTTGATAGGGCGGAGATTCTATATCAAGATGTTTTCCATCCAGTATTTTCCTTGCTTTACTGCTTATGACAGAAATTTATGACCGCGACTCGGAGTTCATGTCGAATATACTTCAGCCTCAAATGTTTGAGGTACGCCAAGTTCTAGCGTTTGAGACCAAAAAAGTTGAGAAGAGTAGTGAGGGGCGACGTCGAAAATCCTGAGCGACTCGAGTTTCTTTTGCTGAGGAAAGACATCAATTAGCATTGCTTCATGGCAATCGCATGTTTTCAAAGCAGCTACACTACATTTCCTCTAACATCTTGTTTGAGAGCTCAGATTCGTGGTATCGTTGTGGGAGGGTACAAAGGTACCAGAAGTACTCACCGTATACCTGGTTGCGCGACGTCAAAAGCAAATACGTGATGATGGCGGAAAGTCCCCCTGGCTGCTATCTTTTCCGTAGCGTT
Source organism: Sclerotinia minor (assembly GCA_025389075.1). Classification (NCBI taxonomy): domain Eukaryota; kingdom Fungi; phylum Ascomycota; class Leotiomycetes; order Helotiales; family Sclerotiniaceae; genus Sclerotinia; species Sclerotinia minor. Next base: position 1,565,623 of record QRFH01000008.1, read on the forward strand.
CTTTTCCTCCAGATCCAATTGGAGTTGTCCCACTCTGAAACCAGACAGATACACGAGGTTCGGAGGTAAATGACCTATCGATACTGTACTGCCGTGGTATGGATCAGTCGATTCGTATATCAAACAAAGTATAAGATATAATATCTCTCTCTCCAGAAGCAAGAATGAAAGTAAAGAAAGTGAAGATCCACGAGACTCAAGAACACACGGACTCTACTCTACCCTTTAGCTGTGATTGTGCCCTGTGGATATTCATATCATGGGTAGCACCATCCACCATGGCACATACAAGTATCGGAGCTCCATAGCTAAGGACGTAAACCTAGACCCAAATCTTAAGGGTATCTTTTCGTGCTTCCCCTCGACTTTGACCGGCTCCTCGGTCTTGAATGGTCTTGAATGATCTTGAGTGGTCACTGGCTAGGATTAGGTTGAAAAGACTGTGGGATTCAAATCTTTTGCAAGGATTTCGGTATCAAACTGTCAGTCAAGAAGGTAAATGGATCAGGCGAGAATTCGTGATGGATAAATATGGTTTAGTATGTATGCATGGGATAGTGGCGGCGATTCAAATTGAGGAAATGAGGTGGTGGATATCTTTTGGTGAGGCGTTCAGTCAGGGGTTAAAGCATCATTTTCGGGAATTTATTCTTTAATAGCGAACTATTGTCAACCAATCATGTATCTGTAAAGTATCTTTCTCTTTCCTCCTCTGATAGGATATAACCTGTAGAAATTCTTCCAATTCGACCTCTGGGTTAGTTACTAGTCTAAGTCTAATGTAGCTTGATATGCTTAGTGAAATACACTTTTTCCTAGTTCCCCGTCATCAGTTCACCCTCTCACGTTCGCATGTTCATTCAGAAAGTCTAAAAGAGTAAAGGCCTCTAAAACCTAAGCCCTAAATACTTGGCCTGAAGGGGTATCGTATAAGATTGACAATTAATTTGTTACTGGATGACTCGCTTTGATGCTTTGATCACCATCTTGTCTGCTCACAATGAACGACTCTGGTGACTCCATTAAATAATTCCACCCTTTAAAAGAAGTATTATTTTATTTTCCATATCAGGGGTCAGGGGCCCAGGACATATCACATCACATCATGAATAGGAATAGTGCCATGTGAAAACTATAAGGAAATTGCTCTACGAAAGTCATTGTACGGAGTAGCCAGCTACACTATCACTCTTACCCAGAGAGAGCCCACGAGTTCATTGGGATTAATAACCGTACTCTACTCGAGTAACTCGAGTAGACTATTTGAACAATCCGCGGGAAAGATTCGGTATCGAGAAATACTAAATAAGTCTTACAACGTCCCGAAGAACAAGAGGAACGAAGCAAACGGAAGAGAAGGAAGTGGGTAATAAGTGTGCTGCCCAAAACTAATAAGTCTTCAAGCTTCAAACTTTCCAACATGATCGATTGGAAGAGGATCAATGGAGATAATTTCATCCATCATCGTGCCTATCATACCCATCCTACCCATCAGACCAACACAAGCCAATTAACAACTTATTTTAACTCTCTCCCCTCTCAATTAACCTCTCAGGGTCACAACTGTACAGGGTTTCGGAGGCAACCCGACGACATGGGCTTAATTATTAATGTAACGGTCGAGAGGCTTACTCCTCCTCGGTACAAAGCTAGGTAATAAATGAAAATGCAAAACCCAATCGATTGGATCAATTTGGCATAATCTTAATAGAAACAACTTTTCCAACTTGTTGATATTCTTTGCACCAAGAGACCCTTGACAATGGAAATGCACCAGTCGATACTCGAGTACCACACCCCAATATACGGAGTATGTCATTCATCTACTTAATAGACTATCGATGCCGGTACTCACACAATGTCTCTCTCTCTAACTCATATACTTGGTCAGTACAGATCAGGACAGAGATCGTACATTGATTGAATGCATTCCATTTGTGTAACGTACAGTAATAATGTAACATCGACACGTCCATAATGTTAACGGGAGTACCGGCCGGCACATGGAAAGTTCTTCAATTCGATATCACACAGCAAAGATATCACACACCAAAGACATATCAGGAGAGAGAACCGGTTGATATGTCGATCACAATCATAAATTATGAAGCTCGGCATAGGTTAGTAAAGCAAGCAGAGAGAGATTCCTGTTCTTTTTTAAATTTTTTTAATTGTAAGATTATATTATATCCCTTTCAGTCTAAGGCGAATAATAAATAGATCTTGGTTTTAAATAGCTTTCATTTCCAATAAATGGCCCGTTCCGGAAAATTTAGAATTGTTCTACTCGAGTTTGCTCTACTCTACGACGTAAATAGTCCCCAGTAGTGCCAAGTATCAAATGGTTCAATTGGTTAAATGGTTTAGTTTAATGTTGCGGGATAAATCCGTCACGACGTGTGACTCGGAGGGAGATTTTCATTCATCCATCCGTTTGTTCATTGGGTCGTTGGGTCGTTGGTTCATTCGTTCATCCGTTCACTCATTTGTAATCTTCGAATTATATCCAAGATCCAGACTATGGAATTTAAGGACTCGAGATTTAATCCTTCCCAATTTTCTCAACGGTTAAAAATTCAAAGTACATACAGATACAGAAAAGATACAGGCTTCAGGGTTATAAGTAACGTTAGATACGGAATACAAAGTACCGACTCCAGTAAATCAACCAACAAAAACCCGTGGGGCATCGGAATATCCGAAGGGCAATCCGGATATGAAAGATATTTCCCCCTCTAATAAGTCTCTTCATCGTCATCTTATTACGTGACGGCGACATTTGGAACAACACATCTATTTATCTATCTATAAGGTTGACCAAGTTTTTCCAGTACCATACTTTGGATTGGGAATATAATATAATATACTTTTGAATATAAATAAATAAATAAATAAATAAATGAATATAAAGAGGATCAGTGGAGTTCCCGCTGCTGAGGATGAATCACTAACCTACCCGACGTCGATGATTTCGTTTCGAGAAGGTACTGAGAAGGAAGCTCGAGACTTTTTTCCATCGGTAAACCTTCCATTGGTACGTCCAACGGGGAGTACTTTACCACCTTACGTATGTCTTTCCTTCTACAATCCACCTAGGTAGTATGGTAAGTAGGTGGTGACAACCGTACCAAACTTTACAAAGGTTCAAGTATTCCATCACGTAGTAGATAAATTGAAATAAGTTACTCAATTATTTTCCTTGGGAATCATTTGAGGAAGACTTTCTTTCTATGCTGGAAGGTTACGGATGTACGGAGTAGGTACATTGAGTACCTTGAGTACCTATCTGCGTGTTTACACTTTCTGATATACATTTACATCACTGATATACATATTGATATTTGTATTTGTATGTAAGATTATATAAACAAGCACAGAGTACGCACGACCATCAATCAGATCAATAGACATAAATATAAAAATGCTTTTTTTCTTTTTTTGCCTTTCCCCGGCCGTGCAGATGTTAATGTAATGTAATGCAGAAATGATGGTGTGATATGTTGGACATGGCATCGCATTGCATCCTGTACGCACTGTAAGTACCTAGGTAGTAGCTATGCTTAAAATCATGCGTTTCCCCGGGTTGCAGGTGCATTAGAGTGGAGTAGAGCTGCAGAAGAGTGCAGTGCAGTGCAGTGCAGAGTATAATTATGAGATATATCAATTGTAGGGTTAACGTGGTTTATCATCGGGTCGCCAATATCACCGGGTCGCCACTTTTTTCACCATTCAACCACTTCAATTTCAATTCGCGATATCTCAATGAATTATCATGGAAACACAATCAAAAGAAGCCCGAATCATCTTAGCTACTGAAGCTATTCGAAAGTCTAAAAATTTGACAATTACGAAAGCTGCGAAAGTCTATTCAGTACCTCGATCTACACTACGCGATAGAATCAACGGTCGAAATAACCAAATGGAAACTCGAGCAAATGGGCATAAAATAACTGAATTAGAAGAGAAAGTGCTTCTTCAGTATATAATTGATATGGATGATAGAGGGTTTGCACCTAAATTGAGTGGTGTGGAAGATATGGCGAATTATATTCTTCAGTCGCGAGGGGCAAAGAAGGTTGGAAAGCTCTGGGCTCATCGATTCGTAAAGCGTCATACGGAATTAAAGACGCGTTTTAATCGCGTTTATGACTTTCAAAGGGCTCTCTGCGAAGATCCTAAGCTTATTGAAAGGTGGTTTCAAGTGGTATTGAATATGCGAGCGAAATATGGTATTCAAGATTGCGATTTCTACAACTTCGACGAAACCGGCTTCATGATGGGTATAATATGCCCTGGAATGGTTGTAACTAGTTCTGAACGAAATGGCAGAAGCAAGGCAATACAACCAGGCAATCGAGAATGGGCTACAGCAATTATATGTGGTAATGGAGAGGGTGGAACTATACCTCCATTTCTGATAGTTCAAGGACAAGTCCACCTTTCGAATTGGTATACCGAAACCGATCTTCCTGCAGATTGGGCTATTAAACCTACTTCCAATGGATGGACGAATAATGAGACAGGGTTAGAATGGTTAAAGCATTTCGATAAACATACTATTCATCGAAGAAAGGGCAAATATCGAATGTTAGTGCTGGATGGACACGAAAGTCATGAATCAATACCTTTTCAGTCATATTGCAAAGCAAATGATATAATATGCATAAAGCTACCAGCGCATTCTAGTCATTTAACTCAACCATTCGATGTTGGATGTTTTAGTGTCCTGAAACGCTCGTATGGTAGTCAAATTGATGGATTTATCAAGGCATATATCAACCATATCTCTAAGGTTGAATTCTTTATAGCTTTCAAAGCTGCATATCAACAATCAATTACATCTCAGAATATAAAAGCTGGGTTTCGAGGAACTGGATTAATACCATTTAATCCTGAAGCTGTACTCTCAAAGTTAGATATTCGAATTCATACACCTACTCCCCCCCCTCTCAATATAGATCCTTGGATCTCTCAAACACCTCACAATCTAACTGAAGCTCTTTCTCAATCAACTTTAGTAAAATCTCGAATAAGTCGTCATCAATCAAGCTCTCCTACACCTATATTCGAAACTGTACTAGCTCTAGCTAAAGGTACAGAGAGATTAGCACATGAGAATACACTTTTAAGTGCAGAAAATCGTACACTTCGGAAGGCAAACGAGGCATTAAGCAAACGTCGACGCGCAAAAAAGATTCAATTACGTCAAGGAGGAGTGCTTACTGGACAAGAGGCTCTTGATATATTATCTCAACAAGAGGTTGATGTTCAGATTCAACGCGACGAGCGTCAAAAGAGGGGGGATTCTAATGGGGAAGCATCTTCTAGTCGATGCTGTAGTACATTGGGAGAACTGGTCACAATTCAAGAACTTGTCAAAATAGTATAATAGACCCTAGATTATTAGATTCTTAATAGTTTCAATCAATTGATTGAGTAGTTGTTGAATAATACAAAATTGAAGTGGTTGAATAGTGAAAAAAGTGGCGACCCGGTGATATTGGCGACCCGATGATAAACCACGTTACAATTGGAAAAAGTTGTAAGATTAGTCTAGCTAGTAAGGTTATGATAATAACCAACATTATCGTAAACCATTGTGATTAAAGAATTGGTTTTTGTACAGTGTATGGATACTCGTGACCCTAGGTTTGGGGAATCTATTTAATCTTATATGAAACTTTTCTTCTTTTCTGGATTAAGTCTTCATAGGGTTCATGCATAAATGTGTGTTTTGCTGGTTGATTGGTTTGTTCAAAATAACCAACTAATAACTAACATTATCACTAGGTATTGCATTGTACCTCCTACCTAGGATAAGACTTTATACAATCTTAGGTAGCATTACATGAATGAATGATAGGCTCCGTATGATAGGTATGAATATACGGAGTAATGAACACACTTGATTGAGCATCTCTCACCCAAACAATCCATGTACCTAGGTAGCTACCGCTTTCTCAATTCTTACTTACTTACTTAACATCAATCATTACCCAAGTACCAAGGTACTTAAGTACTTGCCTATGTACGAGTATATCAAGATCCAATTTTGTGCACCGACAATGCAATCTTATGCCCACCTATACCGACCTATAATTCGCTCTCGAAACGAACCATATCAGTCTAGAAGAAGGTCAAAGCACATCTATCTATCTGTACCTCACTCCAACTTCTCTCCCGTCTCGCATCACGAATTTAGATGTAGTTCTCGGGCTCAGGTACTGAGATTTTCAATCACATCATACATATCTTTATCGACACGAGGAAGGGAAAGGAAGGGAAAGCATCTGAGGAAATCATCAAGTTTCATTGTCCAGGTAGTTAGGTATCTAGAGCTTGCTAATTAACCTCGGGATTAAATGCTTAGGAGAAGAATGAATGAATGGATGAATATCCATTATCTTTCTTCCATCAAATCATCTCGTTCCATCTATTATTCTATAAGGTTTCTCAGCATATAGATCCTGTACACTGTTTGATTACCACCAAAACTGCCAGGTGTTTTGTATGACGTTACAAATGTATCCACATTATATGTATATATATATATATATAAGATTACCTATTTACCATCGTCTTGTATCACATTCCTGTGATATCAATTCTTTCCGTGGGGGTTTCGGGATTGTTCGCTCACTCGCTCTAGACCAATCAACCAAACATACATACATACATACACAATACAACATCCACCATGACCACACAATCTCAAGAGCGGACTCTATTCAATACAACCTCAGAATTTCAAAAGCCCCTTCTCTTCCACCCTCATCCCTCATCTCTCATCCTATCCATCCTCCACAACCCATATATTTCACAAGCGCCCAAACCCCTTCCCTTTCCCAAGAGTCAACACTAACACTCAAAACACCTTCTTCCTACTCCATCCGTACCATATAGTGAACACACACACATCGGTACACTTAAATACTGCTGGTAGGAGTACCAGTAAGTACCAATTGACCCATCCCCTCTCCGAAATTAAGCATGGCCGTTTGAGTAACCTGAATCTGTGCGTGCTGCACGATAATTCCATCCCATCCTATCGTAACTTCCGTTTCATTCGTTTCGTTTCGTTGCTTGGACGTGTTATATAGCTGGATGGATGGATGGATGGATGGATGGATGGATGGATGGGGTGAATGAATGGATATTCTCTACCAATGCTACTAGGGGATGCGGGATGTGAGATATGTATATATGTACATGTATATACATATCTATACATTTATTTTTGAGGTAATTACAGAGGTATATTTATATTTATATATATATTCGAGGAGGTAGGTACTACTAGGTACTATTGCTAATAGATTGTTTTATATAGTATATATTATACTTGTATTATATTTATATATTATTATTATTATTGTGATTAACGTCTACTCTGACCTCCCGAGGGGTATTTAGACGTGCTAAGCTAAGGGGATTAACTACAGACAGCTGTTGACCTCCTTAATTAACAATTTAGCATCTGAGAAGGGGACTGTTCGTCCCTTTGCGTGAACGCCCTGTCCACTCAGTTGTGGCGAGTGTGTGTGACTGTTATTTTATAAGTGCGTGTGGAAGGGCTCATAAGGCCTATCTTTATACATTCCCATTCTGTAGCTAGAGGGTGGGGGAGTGAGGGGGGGCGCCTTATATTTATATATATAATAATTGATATATATATATTAGAATTTATATTACTAAATAAAATTTTATCAAATAATATAAAAAAATAAAAAGAATATTGATAGTTTTATAATTAAAATAACTTTGAATAAAATAAAATATCGAGATATAAAAAAAAGCTTCTTTTGAAGAAAATATATTAAATAAATAAAGTGTTACGATAGTAACAATTGACTAATTAGGAGAGCTTAGTGTTACGTTGTAACATTATAATTATTATCACGTGTTATAGGATCACATGAATAGTCTTGTGAAGGGAGCGAGGGAGCGAAGGAGCGAGATTCGAATCTCGCTCCCCAGCTCCATCGCTCCAATGTTGGAATACGAAGGTCTATATAATCAAGACGGATTCCCTTTGTATAGAGCTTCGTGCTCAAGATCAACCATTTAGTATACCATACTATTAGTTACGAATTGCATCATATTATTGTTATTACTTTAAGTCCCTGCTTGACGCCTAGTTATAAACCACCTCGAGAGCCTAGAGCACTTCCACGTGATCTAGACGGCAAACCTCGTAACACTTTGAGCACCATTACTGCTTCAAGTACCGACTCGATAAAGTAACGACACCATGTCTTTCAAGACACCACAGCCTAGCGACATCGCCACGACCAGCCAGGCCACTCCCGAAAGTACCGACAAGGACGGAGACATCGCCATGGGAGGTATCGAAGACCCCAAGGAGATTACCGTCACCGAAACTCTTAAAGTCGCCCTACCAGAACGATTCACAGGCAACCGACAAGAGCTAGAAACCTTCTTGCTCCAAATTGAGATCTACTTCCAATTCAACCAGGATAAATTCAACCATGACGCCGACAAAAGCGTCTGGGCTGCCTCCTATCTCAGAGGAGAAGCCGCTAAGTGGATCCAACCATACCTCAAGGATTACTTTGCCAACTTGAGTGAACCTAAAAAGCAAATGTACCCAACTCAAGCAATCTTTGGGAGATTTGAAGGATTTAAGAAAGAGATACGACGAGTATTCGGGAATATCAATGAATTGCGTGACGCTGAGTCCAAGATCTATGGTCTCGAGCAAACAGGGTCAGCAGTCAAGTACGCTGTGGAATTCAGGAGGTATATAGGTACCACTGGATGGGAAGAAAACGCAACGATGAGCCATTACCGGAAAGGGCTCAAGCCTGAAGTTAGGCTAGAATTGGATCGCAATTGCACTTGGGAAGACCTTAATGAGTTAATCGAGGAATCCATCAAAGCCGACGAGATGCTTTACGAATATCAAAGAGAAAGCCGATCTTCCAACGTTCATGGAAACCGAGATCGAGGCAAATACCAACAGAATGAAAGGAGACCTCGAGAGAACAGACAGTCATACGGAGACCCCATGCAATTGGATGCCACCTTCAAGAATAAACTACCCAGAGAAGAGGTAGAGCGAAGGCGTAAGAACAAGTTATGCTTCGAATGCGGCAAACCAGGCCATCGGGCCAGGGATTGTCGAAGCAAGAAATCATCAGGAGGAGGTCATCACAAGAAGTTCGGCAAGGGTCAACTTAATGCGACCTTCACTCCTCAGCTATGTGCAACAGGTTCTATTGGATCTGAGGAAGTCCGTTGTATAAGCCACGAAGAGTTCAAAAAACTACTGGATGAATTACCCAGAAACGAAGAAGGCTTGAACACGATAGATTTATGGGAACAAGGGTATTTGCGAACCCCCTCCCCATCATTAATTGAAGAAAAGCCGGAGAAAGAATTAACGACTGAGCACGCTGCCATGAGTTGGACGGCCTGCTACGATGAATCCTGCAGAATTCACCTGTCAGATAAGGAAGCCACAGGATGGTTCCCCCAAAGGAAAACAAAAAGATCCCGCAAGAAGGGAAGGTCAGAAAGATTATCGTCACATGATCATTTAAGTGGTCGGTTATACCAAATTAACCATATCAACCAAATTGACCAAATTGAAGAAATTGACCAAAAAAAGGGTTTGGGCCAAGGTCAACTGAATATAGCAGGCCAGGCAGGACAGATATACTGCGCTGCGAAGATAAATGGACAAAGAATCCGGGCTATGATAGATTCAGGAGCCACCGGAAATTTTATTGCGCCAGGAACTGTGAAGTATTTGGGTTTAGAGCTTCAAACGAAACAGAAACCATATCAATTGCAGCTAGTTGATGGACAATTAGCCGGATTGGACGGAAAGATTTCGCAGGAGACTCGCCCAGTACGGATGAGTATAACCCAGCACCAAGAGGTTATCCAGTTCGACGTTGTTCCACTAGGGAATCAACAAGTCATCTTGGGGATGCCATGGTTAAAGGCACATAACCCTAAGATTGATTGGCATACGGAAACCGTTAGTTTCCCAGAAGAAAGCGATCAAGAAGATACGCTAGAGCCTGCGAGGCTGTACACACGCGATGGCGAGTTAAAGGCAAATGACTCGATCGACGTAGGACGCCCAGTCCAGGGTCCTCCATTAACAGCGAGGGAAGGTGAAACCCCTGTACAAATGAAGAATAAGCAGAAGAAGTTGCTTGAAACCACCCCTGCAGAGAAGCAGGAAGAGTTGCCAATACCGGTACAGTACCAGAAGTACAAGAAACTATTCGAAGAAAGAAAAGGCCATGACGCTTTACCAGAACATAAGCCATGGGATCACGAGATAGTATTGGAGGAAGGCAAGATGCCTCCATTCGGACCAATCTATCCAATGTCAGCCTCTGACCTAGGGACGCTTAGGGATTATATTGGCGACGCATTAGAAAAAGGATGGATCAGAGAATCCACCTCACAGGCAGCTAGCCCTGTGCTATTTGTACCAAAGAAGGATGGTATGAGGAGACTGTGCGTAGACTATCGCAAGCTCAATGATATAACGATCAAAGATCGGTACCCACTTCCATTAGCTACGGAATTGAGGGATCGATTGGGAAAAGCCAAGATTTTCTCCAAGTTTGATCTACGAAACGGATTTCACCTCATCAGAATGAAGGAAGGTGAAGAATGGAAAACGGCTTTTAGAAACCGATACGGATTATACGAGTATCAGGTTATGCCATTTGGATTGACAAACGCACCAGCAACGTGCATGCGCTTGGTCAACAACGTATTAAGGAAATACCTAGATATCTGTTGCATATGCTATCTAGACGACATTTTAGTGTTTTCAGAAACAGAAGAACAGCACATCAAGGATGTTCACAAGGTTTTACAGCATCTGGAGGAAGCAGATCTCCAATGCAAACCCAGCAAGTGTGAATTTCACGTTACAGAAACGGAATTCCTAGGCTATACCATATTCTCCGGAGGACTCAAAATGAGCCCTAACAAGGTAAAAGCAGTCAAGGAATGGGAATCACCAACTAGCGTGAAGGAAGTACAGTCCTTCCTAGGATTCGCCAACTTTTACCGACGATTCATCAAGAACTACTCAAAGATAGCCGCCCCTATGACCGAAATCACTAAGAAGAGCCAGGGAGAATTTCAATGGACGGAGACAGCACAAACAGCTTTTGAATGCCTCAAGGAAGCATTTGCAGGAGAACCAGTTCTCAAAGCATTTGATCCAGAGTTACCAATAATTGTGGAAACGGACTCCTCAGACTACGCAATAGGAGCAGTATTGAGCCAAACCGGCTTAAATGAGAAATGACAACCAGTCGCTTACCATTCCCGCAAGCTATCGCCAGCCGAACTAAACTACGAAATATACGACAAAGAATTGCTAGCGATAGTAGATGCTTTTAGGGAATGGAGAGTGTACTTGGAAGGATCAAAATACACGGTGCAGGTGTACACGGATCATAAGAACTTGGTCTACTTCACCACAACTAAAGAATTAAATCGACGGCAGGTCCGATGGTCGGAAACCATGGCCGCCTACAACTTCAGAATTTCATATGTCAAAGGAAACGAAAATGCTAGAGCGGATGCTCTCAGCCGAAAACCAGAATATTTACAAAACAAAACACACGAATCGCGCGCAATACTAAAGCAGGACGGCGACGCTTTAGTTCACAATAAACCACAACTTGCCGCCGCTTCAGGAGTAAATTATGATACTATCAAGGATATCATAAAGACAGAATACTCAACAGACGCTACAGCCAAGAGAATCCTAGCTATCCCAGACAATCCAGAAAGAGGATTCACCATCGAAGATGGATTCATCCATTTTCATGGCAAACTTTACATACCCTCCAGTCTAGCTAAGGATTACGTCACGGAACAACACGAGCTTCCAGCTCACGGGCATCAAGGTATTGCAAGAACCTTTGCCAGGATAAGGAGAGAAGCATACTTTCCAAAGATGAGGACTATAGTTGAAAACGTAGTTGGGAACTGCGACACCTGCATAAGAAATAAAGCCGCCCGGCATGCACCTTATGGTCAGCTCAAAACCCCCGAACTACCTATTCAACCATGAAAGTCCATTGCTTGGGATTTTTTAGTAAAACTACCATTATCCAAGGACCCGGTTACCCAGAAGGAGTACGACTCCATCCTGGTGGTAACAGACAGATTAACCAAGTTCGCTCATATGATACCATTCTGTGAAACTTGGACGGCAGATGACCTTGCTTATATATTCATGCGGAATATAGTCAGCATACACGGTGTACCAGATGAGATCATCTCAGATAGGGACAAGCTATTCACATCAAAATTTTGGTCTACCTTTATGGCATTGCTTGGAATCAAGAGAAAGCTCTCGACAGCTTTTCACCCACAAACAGATGGCCAAACAGAACGATTAAACCAAACGATGGAAGCCTATCTTCGCTGCTACATCAATTACAAACAAGACAATTGGGTTAAACTATTACCCTTGGCACAATTCGCATATAATACATCGGAAACAGAAACCACAAAAGTGACGCCAGCTTATGCTAACTTTGGGTTCAACCCATTAGCATATAAATCACCATTGCCACAAGATGCGAATGCAGACGAAGCCATAAAAGATATTACGGAAATCAAGGAACTACAGGAACAACTTTCACTGGATTTACAGTTCATCGCTTTAAGAACAGCATCGTACTACAACGAATCACGTAGTATGGAACCTACTCTTAAAGAGGGGGATAAAGTTTATCTCATTCGAAGGAACATACAGACAAAACGACCTAGCGATAAACTAGATCACAAGAAACTAGGACCATTCAAAATCGACAAGGTAGTTGGACCAGTCAACTACAGACTAAAACTACCTTACACCATGAATATTCACCCAGTATTCCATATATCCTTGCTTGAACCAGCACCACCAGGAGCGCCCGATGCGCCAATAACGGAAATAGAACCAGTCAATCCAGACGCCATATACGATGTTGAAACAATACTAGATTGTAAATACGTCAGAGGCAAGATCAAGTATCTAATCAAGTGGTTGGATTACCCACATTCAGAAAACACTTGGGAGCTCAAGATCTCAGCTGCCCTGAGAAGTTGGAGGCATTTCACCAACGCTACCCAGATCTCCCCAGAAAGGATCCGAAGGACTCAGGAAGGAAGAAGGATCGAATTCGTCCAGCACGTTCGAACTAGCCTCCACAGGCATTGATGAGCTCGAACCCGATTGCTCCTTCTCTTTCTCCAACCTCTCCTTCTCTTCCAAAGCATCGAGCTCATCCAGGTACTTAAGACCTCGATCAGCCATGCGTTTGCGACGCTCTTTTATAAATTTCCTTTGTTTTCGCAAACGGAGTAACTTTGACATGGTTGCTTCCTCCTCCCGATCTAACTTCTCCTCTTGACGATCAAGAGCTTCCCAATCACTTTCGCGAGGAACCTCCCTATCCCAATCGTCAGATAAAGCAAACTCGGCGTCACAAGAACGACGAACCCGCACACATTCAGAACAGCGTGTTCGCTCAGAATTGCTTAAATCCTTTATACAGCGAAGCTCACCCTCACGACAAAAAGTACAAGGAATCATTTCCACACCACTTCGTTAATAGATTGAGCCAGACGAATTATTTCCTTACACTTTCGACGAGCTGTAGTAATGGGAAAGGAAGGCATAGTACGGAAAATAAAAAACTAGAAAGGTTCCAACACTCTCAAAAAAAAATGTGGGGTACACAAGATTAGTTATAAGCGCCCGGGGACGAACGCTAAGCTAAGAAGGGGATAGTGTTACGTCCGCTACGACAAGTACATCACATGACCCTAGAACACGTGATGGAACGGTGAGGAACGACCGTTCCTAGGAACAACCAGGAACGACGATTCCTAGCTAGCCATAGGCATGAAGGTCTATATAATCAAGATGGATTTCCTTTGTATAGAGCTTTGTGCTCAAGATCAATCATTTAGTATACCATACTATTAGTTACGAATTGCATCATATTATTGTTATTACTTTAAGTCCCTGCTTGACGCCTAGTTATAAACCACCTCGAGAGCCTAGAGCACTTCCACGTGATCTAGACGGCAAACCTCGTAACAATTAATTTGCTTGAATCGTATTTCGTAAACACACGATCGGTTACTGTAAGATCCGTGATCGTAACAGTGAAAAGATATTTATTCACAGCTATTTATAATTTTCATTTCATTTCATTTCACCTTATATAATAGCACTTCATATCACATACTATAACTTTATATCTATAAATAAATCATCAGCACAGCCAGCCCAGCCCAGCTCAGCTCAACTCAGCTCATTAGCATGTTATCCTATGCTATCCTATGCTATCCTATGCTATCCTAAGCTATCCTAAGCTATCCTATGCTATCCACATCCTATCCACGCACATACCTCACATCTACCCATGTATACTCACTCATATTCGCTTCTGATCCCTTCCTTCCTTCCACCCTCCCTGCCACTCAACATCACCCATCACCACCCACATTAAATCTCCTCTCTCCCCTCCCTCCCACTCAAACCCTCACACCCCCCCAAAAAGAAATTAAACACAAGAAGCACCCACACACACACACACACACACACACACACACACACACAAAATCCACAAACCACATTTCACAGCTCAAAAAAGGCCAAAAAGAACCCCAAAAAAACACACACCAAGAGGTATCCATCCATCCATTCATATTCATTCATCTTAAACTTTCATCATAACATCATCAACATAATCCCCCACCTCCACATCTAACATGAGATATCAAATATGAAATATGAAATATGAAAACCGGTATCATATCATATTTATATCATATCATATCCTATCCATGCAAGTTTGCAAAGCACAACTCAACTCAAATCATCATCATAAAAAAAAAATCCCTTTCTGTCCTTCTGTACCACCCACTACTTATCCTCATCCTCATCCTCATAACCTCACTTTCTCCAAATTTCATCTCCCATCACCTATTCCTTCCTCGACGAAATCCATTCATTCCCCAACTAATCCTCCATCCTATTCATTTCATCCAAGCCCAAATAATTCGCAAAAAGTATTATTATGTCATATTGTGTTATTGTGGTCTGTTATCATGTTATTGCAACAGGGGTATTCTAAGAAAATCACTACGCTCCGCACGCTCAATCTTTTAATTCACTTAAAAAGTTTCCGACTCGCCACTATGATTGCTGGTAAAATCATTGAATGTGTCTATATATCCATTAGCATTTGTTCCATCAGATCACATTGAATCAAGTAACTTACTCCTCTTAACATTCCTCCTAATAACGGTTTCATCTCTGTTCAACTCTCCACTCTTACTAGCCACACTCATACTTCTTGGTCCAGTAGGTTTTCTCGTTGGAACATTCAACGCCCCACTTAATCTTCTCGATGCAGATTGTGTATTACTATCTTCATTCTCATCTTGTAGATGTTCGTTGCTCAATGGACTTGGCTTTGTGGATTTGTTACGAATATTAAGTGGCTTCTCAGGAACAATTGGTTCCTTAGGAGGTCTAGCAGGAGCTTGACCCGAGGCAGAACGATCCGAATATCCACCATCAGAAATAGGTGAAAGTCTTCCATCGGTGTTAGTTGTTGCTTGACTATAACGATGGTTGGCATTAGGCGGTAGACGATTAATGCTAGTTGATGAACCCCAGTTAAGCGATGAAGGAGACATGGGTGGGGGTTGTTCAAAATTTTGAGCTTGTGATTCGAGATGGGTTTGGTAGCGATGTGTAGGACCTTGACGAGGTTGTGGATGTTGAAGGTTCAAGGAATTTCGATGAGCCTTGTATTTTGGATCTTCAACACCGGGTAGAACTCCTGGTAAGAGACTTAAAGGAACATCCCCTTCCATAAATTGTTGATGAAGTTGTTCTGAAGAGAAACCGGAATGTAATTTATCATCAGACCTAGCGAGTGATCTTACCGATCTGGGGGTAGCAGGTGAATCAACCCTGGCGGGTTCAATGAATTTATCATGATCATAGTCACGCTCGCGATCATGATCAGTATGCTCTTGCTCGGTTTGATATGTACCAAGTCCGGAGTCCGATCCCGATGGAGGTGAATTGTATTGTTCAGGCTCCTTGCCACCACTCTTACGACCACTATTGCGGAAGCCTTTAAACACAGTTGAGGCGGTAGTCTCGGACCAACGAGATACTTTAGGAATCCAACCGGAAGAGCTACTTGACTTGTGCTTCTTATTCTTTTCTGTCTCATTCCGAGGAGTATTCTCATTGCTTAGGGAGCCCGAGGCCTTATGTTGTTGAGGAGGTGTATCCAATGGTAGAGACTCGCCACGATCCCGGAAAGTCTCACGAGTTGGAGTAAGGACATCTTCATCATTCTCAAACTGATTATTAAGAACTTCCTCTTCATGTGGACTAAGTTCATCCTCATCACCTTCAGGTACTGTGCTAATTCGATGATCCGAAAACTTACGGCCGTCAAAGCCTCGGTTTGTGTTACGAGATTGAGAAAGTTGAATGGAAAGAGGACCCGATTGACTTGCGTGACTTCCAGTGGAAGTACCAGCGTTACCTTCTGGTACATAACCACGATCTTGTTCAGAACGTCCTTCAGGGAAATCATCATAATCCAAAGTACCACTCTGAAGACCTTGAGCAACTTTAAGACCTTCAACATCACCGAGTAATTGAACAAGCATATCTTCAATTTTTCCAAGATCATTTGTACTCTTTTTGCTTAAACCTTTCAATGCTCTTCGAAAAACATTTCTTCGCTTCGTAGGAAGATCTTCATACATCTCTGCTGATCTGATCGATCGAGGCGCACTTTGGGGTAGAGGTCGTGGGCCATTGATGACCTTTTGAACAGACTTTTCCGTGTTACCTTGTACTTCGGTGATAATGACATCTTCAGTATCAGCAAGTAATCTCTTCATGTCTTCGAAAGAATTTCTCATTTCGGCAGCGGCCCGAACAAGAGTCACGAGAATCTCAGTATCACGGGCACTGCGTTGAGCGTCGCGAACAGTGAGATGATCCATCAAAGCAACGATATCTTTCGATTGAATACGATCAATACCATTGCCGGTTGCACTGTCATATAATGGAGAGTCCATTCCCTGTGACATGCCGCTGAGATGCCGAGAGTGACCGGGATAAAATCGGTCACCATTTAATGCATCCGTCGCGCTTCCTAACTCTTGATCCATAAAGTCGATTCCTTTTCCTTTGTTCAGACGCTGCTCGGGAGTCTGAGCACCAGCAGAACGAGCATTCGGAGCCGATGAGATATATCCCTCATCCTTGGGTAGACCATTTGGACTGCTAGCATAAAGCTTGTCATTGTATGCGCGATTGGCATTTTGTAACCCTGCTTGATTCAAAAGTTCTCGATCAAGGCCGGTTCCATTACCAAGATTGGCAACTGGACTGGTATCTTCGTACGGGTTTGTGATGAGAGTATCACGCTTTCGCTCTCCGGAAGTTCTTCTCCACTCATCTTCATGCTCTCCGCTGACTTCTCTGCTGTGGCCAGCCAAAGCAGCAGCAGCACCCGCACCAGTAGCGGCACCAATCAATGCAGCTCCTGCTTCATGAAGAGCAGTGCCAGATTCGGAACTTTGTGTGCGCTTGGCTTGTGGTCGCGTGGCATGATTTGGCCAGTGATCGCGGCTTCCATGTTGTGTACCACCGATTGGTCCTTGAATGATAGACGGATTTGTTGTTACTTCTGATGCATCGTCTCCATAACCAATCTCGGGCATTGGATCATGCATATCTGGAAGTCCACTGGCGCTCATTTTAGGTTGATCAGTCATTTGACTGACTTCACTGAGGTTGTCGACACTATGGCGGGGAGAAGAAAGTCGGTGCCCATCACTTGTACGATCCTTGAAAGACTTCTGCAAGGGTGCACCCGTGTCTTCCTTACGTTCCTCGTACTTGATATTGTCTGCATCGTTATTGTTATTATTATTCATCTTTTCACGTGCCTTTGCCAATAATGCGGCAGCAGCGGCTCCGAGAGCACCCGCTCCAAGTTTTTCCTTGGTTTGTGTTTTTGGCATTTCAACCTTTCTTCCATTCTCATCGAGATCATACTCCTCAGCATATTTCTTAGGATTTTTCGACTTCACAGGACTATTACCGCGGCTTGTGAAGTTTCTCTCGGATTCATCGTCAAATGATTCGTAAGAAGTTTTGCGATTGACTTGGCTATTGCTACCAGGGTATGAGTTAGTGCCAGTAAGTTCAGATGCATTAACCAATGAAGCAACATGCGATTCGACTCCTATGGGCGTATTGACAAAGTCGGGTTTTCCACCAACACCTTTAATATTTTGACCGGTTGAGACATCTCGAGTATCAAGGCTGTCATCGGTATAACTCGTCAGTCGTTTATTTTCAAGACTCAGTTGGGAGTCAAAACCTCGATTTCGATCGTTCTCTCGATGTTGTTCGTCCCAGTATTGACCATCCCCGTCTTGAGTAAGCTCAGAATCGGATAGCCCACCCGTCCGAACTTCTGAAAAGTCATGACGATTGTGAGTATTATTCATGGAGTCAAGAGATTTCATGGACTGGTTGTGTTGAGCGGTTTTTGCTAATGAAGAGTATGATCTCGTACTCTCGGTTAACTTAGAGTCCCGTTGATTAGGTGGTCCGTCTTCGTTCTCGGTATATCCTGAGACGCTTTGAATAGGACTCAAACCACGTCTCTCGTGACCATAAGGGATGTATTTGAGGGGAGGAGGCACCTCTTGGGTGTTCTGATAGTAAGGATGTTGTGGCTCAGCTTCAAGTGATTCAAAATCTTCGTCATCGGGGATATCATGTTGATCATCATGAAGCGCTGCCAGGCCAGCACCAGCAGCAGCACCTCCCAGACCAGCTCTGGCTGTATTAGAGTGACCCCCGTTATGTTCTCCTGACAGCGCTGAATCGTCAAGATCAGGGTCGTAAAATTCTCGCATAGGCACTTTTCTTCCATTCTCATCCAATTCGTATTCTTGACCGGGTAACTGCTGCTCACTATTTTGACTATGAAGGCTAAGGTTTCCGCGTGAGAAGTTTGAATGCTGAGTACCTAAGCCGTGTTGTAGATTAATCGGCGTCCGAGTTGGCGTTCGAGTAGCTGGAGAAGTAACGTCTTTTCGGGCCACCACCTCTTGAACAGGCGTGACACGCTGCGAGCTAGCGGAATGAGGTCTCTCTGACTCAGCTGACAAGATCGAAGTTCTGGTAATATCGGAGGCATTGATCGCGCTCATGAGTGGCATAGGGGGCGCTAAATCGAGGCCACTTCTTTCTTCGGTGGGTGAGAGCTCACCACCTAGGCTATTGCCACGGCTGTGATTCTTCCTCCTACGTCGTCGCTCTTTCTTTTCATCCATCACAGATTCTTGTGATTGATGCTTTTGTAGAGCAGCCGCAGTCAAGGCGCCAACCCCTGCGCCCAAAGCAGCTGTTTCGAGGCCCCGACTCTTCTTCTTTTTCGCCTTGTCATTTTGTGAAATAGTTTCTTCCGATGCGCCTCGATCGAAACTTCGTGGTGAGTCCGAATCTCTCACACGATCAGTGCGGTTCCTTCCAGAGAGAACCTCCCCATCATTAAGAGTGACCTTAGGTCCTCCTGATATGCTAGAGATACCACTTCCTACAGAACTTCGACGTTCCGCACGCTTACTTGATTCTCTCTTCAATGCTGATAACTCGGGTAAGATCAAACGACGGATGGCATCCTCGACGGTTTCCAGCAGCTTGGGATTGTTGATGGAGGAATTCTTCGAAGCTCCAGATCGGACCGAAACTCTGTCGGAATTGCGACTGACTTGCGAATCTAGAAGACCCGAGTCGGCTCCCGACATCAAAGATTCTTCGGCTTGGCTTCGGCTTGATCTTCTTCGTGGCGACTTGATTCCTTCTGTAAGCTTGTCACCGCTGACGCTTCGACTACGGCTCCTTCGTTGTTTGCGTCGATTTTCTGACCGATCCCCGCGAACCTTTGACATGGCCTTTTGTGCTACTATTCTTTCTCTGCTAAGACTTCGACTTCGTCGGCGCGATGGAGTTCTCGACTTTTCCGATGTAGCGCTGGCGGCCAAGCCGGTAGCTGTTCCAGCAACCAAAGCTTCATCCCTGGTCAAACTTCGACTACGCCTTCGCTCTGGAGATCTTGTATGTCCATCGAGGAAACTATCGGCAGGCATAGATGATATATCGGAACCATTGTACATAGCACTTTTTGATCCTAATTCGGTGGGTATCAGCGGACTTCCATGCCTCATGATCTCAACCTCGATAGGTCTACCACCACTCCTAGAGGTGACGTTGGATTCTTCAGTTGTAGAACGGAAAGAGCTCATGCTTGCTTCGTCTTCTGGCGCCGATCGTCTATTCTCCTTATTGGCATCGGATAATGAAATGCGTTGGGTATACGATGGCCTTCTAGCACCTTTTCTGGACTCCGTAATCTGGATGTGCTCATGAGCTGACTTGCTTCGGTGTTTCGATGATGGTGTAACTTTGACACGAACCGATGGTCTTCGACTTCTGTCTTCCTTTCCACCTTCAAAATACTCGATCAACAATGAAGTTTGAGACTTATTGTTGGATAAACTACTTAGACTGTCCTGTTTCCTCTTCTTTCGGGTGGCTATGGTGACTGAAGCACCGTCGTCGGGTATCGTGTATGCACTCTTATCCGTCACTCTTGATCCCAACTCCGTAGTTTCGTTTTCGTTTTCGGCGTCACTGTCCGCGGTACTTGTTTCGGTTGGCGCAGGCAGAGGGGGAGCTCTTGATTTTTTTGATTCGACACCCATAATGATAAAGCTCCTCACAATTCGAATAAACGAACGGAGGGATGCATCAGCGGTAGGATGGGCGGCTTTTTGGAAAGGTTTGTGTAATGTACAAGAAATGCCGGTAAGAAAATTGGAGAAAAAAGATGAATTGAATTATTCTCGAATGGTGCTTCAAATGCTTGGTCCTCAGCCCCAAGATGCAGCTGAGGCTTTTCCCTCTGCAATTGTAACCCGAATTAAGTCAAGGAAAAAAGAAAAAAGGAAAAAGGAGTGAATTAAAAGCTAAAAGCCTAAAAAAAATAATCCAAGAAACCAATGATCCTTCTGCGGGATATTTTCGAGGATAATTAAGAGCTGATTGAAGCTCTATTATTATTATTATTATTATTGAGTTCTTTTGGGTTGATCTTTTCGAAATAGGTTGGAGGGAAGTTGTGCGTTGGCGATTTTGTTTTATGCAACTTTGATTGTTTACTCTGTCCAATAAAAAATTAGTCGGAGTGATAAATTTTGGGTAAGATAGATTTGTTATCAACCAATTAAAGTATGAAGCTGACAAGTACCTGAATAATTGATGGATTCTGTTCGTTTGTTTTACCGTGTTTCGTTTGATGGGTGATGGATGATGGCTTATGATAAAGCTAAAGGAGGGTATTTAGGATGATTGAAAGACAAGACCAAGTATGTAGTATGTGTTAGATTGTATTGTATGGTATTGTATGTATATCAATTGGGGCCGAGTATTGAATTCGAGGCTTGAGAAAGATCAGAAAGTTGGAAGTAAGAGATGAGGATCAGAGGTGAGAGGTGAGAGGTGAGAGGTCAGAGTTGAGAGGTCAGACCGTGAGAGAGTGAGTGAGAGGTTACAAAAAAGCCTCTTTTTCTTTCAAAGGGTTACAAAAGTTACGAATCCAAAATTAATATTATTATTATTTAATACCATACCTACTCTATAGACTCCATAGGTTACCGCCTTCAAAATATCTTATCCACCTAGAGTAAGTAATTAAAGTCCTTCGTATATCTTTTGACAGAGCTTGGACATTTTTACTAGGGAACATGTGAACATGTGGATTAGATTGGCACGTTTTGGTGTGGATTGGGTACTGATCTTACGCAGTAGGTACGGAAAGTCTAAATAAGAAAGTCATTCGGCCGCATGGAGGATGTAGTCGATACGTTGTTGAAACGGATGAAAGATTTCTTGATATTTCAATACGAATTTTCATCCCTTAGCTAGGTAATTAACGTAACTCAACAATTTATTCCTCTACCAACTCTGCAAATCCATTATGTAGACACAAACTACAACCCTCAATTAATCCAAACAATCAATCAATCAATCAATCCAATCCCACCCAAACCGACACCCCAAACAGTCTCACAACATCCATCAAATCTCACCATTGCATATCACGCACCGTTGTGGCGGATAAACGCATACCGTACATACATACACCCATAAAACAAGGCTCTTGCCACTTCCACTTCCATTCACTACCAACGCTGACCTCACATCGAAGCCAAAATGCAAGAATCCGAAGAAGTACAGACGGGAGTACAAGCCCAAACTTTTCAACCATTAGGTGCCTACTGAGGGGCACAATCAATATCAAAATCCAACCAATCATTCCACATCATCTCTGTACACACACACTTGTAAGACTAGGTAGGTAAGTACACTAAGTACCCTCTCCTTATAATTTAACCACAGTTCCATATCATCGTACGAATAAAATGAAAACAAAAAATGACTCGAAATCTATCTCTCACTCTCAGTATCCATATCTCTCCTTCCACATCCAACATGTTAACCCAAATTGAAGCATGAAGCGTACACGGTTATGTTCCCAACCCCCAAATTTTCAACATCACAGCCATCGACATTATTTTCAGGACAAGTTGGGCGCATATAAATTTCATCGGCCAAAAATAAGCATAAACAAAGTACCGTATCTTCCATTTAATTGGTTAAAATGTTAAAATTTAACTTATCAATCAAGGATATGATCGCGGGAACGTTTAACCGTTTAGTATATATAAAAGCGTTTAGTACCTAGCATCTAGTAGTGTTTGATACCTACCTAGTGTCCGTTCCGTAACCTTCAATGTCCACGGCGCGGATTAGTCAGAATTTAACTGATTACGTAGAAATCGGTTTCCGTGACAACGAGTCTTGTTGATAAGAAATTAAGAAAAATTGCGATAAAATTAATGAAAGAAATGGCTGGGAAACTTACTTAACTTACAATTTACTATTTCTGTACGAATGATAAGATCTTGGTTTAATTCTCTTTTTTTTTTTTTGGATAATTAAGAGTTAAAAAGCCAAGATACGAATCATGTGGCTGGTAGTCAATTATATCTAAATATAATTGATTCAAGAGCGCCGATGCAACCTCACAATGATTTTTATATACCCTACATACAGTATCTCTATATAAAAATATCCCATCATCCCCTCCCATCGCAAATCCTTTCATCATCTCTAACCTACCTACCCCGCATCACTTCTCATCAGTGATCACTTGTCGATACCTAGGTAGGTATAAAACTCATATTTATCCCCAAATCCCCATTCTTCATTCCTCGGAGAATACTTAAATTAATTACATCATAATTGAATTACGAGAATGATTTTACTTTCACGTTTAGTCTTGGCTTCGGTTGATCGTTGATCGTTGATCGTTGATCGTTGATCGTTCTTCTTGATGTATGTTGATAGTTTGAGGCAGAGAGGAGTTTTTGGTTATTGTGTTATGTTGGTATCAGCCTCTAGGAGGGTTGCACCACCGGTGGAATACATGAGGAGTGAGTTCGCTCTAGTTATGGCCGATTTGGAATTCATGAGTAATATTACAAGGTACTTTTACTGTAATGAGAGTTGAGAAAAGCTGGGAGTGTTGTGAAAGTAGGATAGGATTCCTCTGGTATTGGTGATTGAATGTGCCCCTAGCAAATCATTCTGCTGAAAATCCAAAGTTTGGTCGCTGTCTAATGCATATATCTCTGTCTTCTTGTCAGACGTCAATTCTCTTTAAACCATTCACACCACTAAAGTACTCTATCGAATTCTTATGCTTGTGTCTTTATAAAGTCCTTAGGACGTATATATAGTATATCATTACTACTACAAGTAAGTAGCATCTAAAAACTTTCAAAAATTGGTAAAATCCTCATTTTCATACCCATAATCATATTATTTGAGTATTCAAGAATCTATATATATCCATAGTTTCTTCAAATTAAGAGCCGATCTAGTAATTCAAGGTG
This sequence comes from Sclerotinia minor, assembly GCA_025389075.1. Classification (NCBI taxonomy): domain Eukaryota; kingdom Fungi; phylum Ascomycota; class Leotiomycetes; order Helotiales; family Sclerotiniaceae; genus Sclerotinia; species Sclerotinia minor. The sequence continues at coordinate 1,589,710 of QRFH01000008.1, forward strand.
TTCTGATACTCTTAGATTCGGGTCACCATTCAGGAATCAGCTCTCTCAACTTTTCAAGCCAAAATCTGGAAATTATTGAGGCAATTGACTTTATAATTTCATCTGTCATAATCTTACAATCACCATCGTTCCTTTTCAAAACGTGCTGTTATGAAGTCTCTTTCTTTCATCGTCGTTACTGTAAACTATATCTATTGCTGCGGGATTTTAAGATATATAACTAATGGACTACTTCGATCCTCCGACCTCTACAAAACCTACCATCTTATTCCCAGTTAATTACTCCGAATTGCTCACAGAACGACAATATCTCTGTTCAAGCATCTGAGCTTTTCAAAATGATTTGAATTCTGTTCTTGATTTGTATTGCTTCTTTCTTTATTTCTTTTTCTTTTTTCTTATATACTCTAGATTCTTTTTTTAAGTCTAGTGTCACGAACCACGTCTAATATTATCCTAGGATAAGAATCGTCCCAGGTTTAGTGTCCTGAGGCCAATAGGATATCACGTGGCCTGATAGCTTTGCTAGCCAGCTAGCAGAGCTAGCATCGATAGGAATGCTAGCTATGTTAGCCAGCTAGCATAGCTAGCATTCAGGGAAACAATGAGTATATAGTTAGAATAGTTTCATAGTTTAGGAGCTTCGTGCTCAACTTAGTTATCAATTAGTTTACCTACATTCTACTTGATCTAGTAACGACTTCACTTCCAAGTTGATTGATTGATTGATTGATTGATTGAATTAACGTCTACACTGAGTCTAAGACTATCTAAGACGGCTAGGAGCTTTGCGAGCTTCTAACTAATAAGAAATGAGGGAAAGCTAGCCTAATTCGGCCGTAGCTAATACAGGTTGGGGAGATTGAGAGCCTCAATCTTCTGATGTTTGAATGGGGGAAGTGAAAACTAATACTAGTTCACTTCCAAGTGAATACCAGTGATAAAGCCTTAACCCAAAACTACCAACCAGACGAAACCTCAGGCAGCCGCTGCCTCCAGCTCAGTATCGTTACATCTAGTACCCTACTTTCAGACTACCCCCCTTTCAGAATATCTTTTATATCAAAAATTGTTATTTTCAGCTATTAATATTTCAACAATCAATGAATCAAATCAGGTGAAATTTGAATAGATTTATTATATAATTATTAATTGATTCTGAAAACTTTAGATTTTTCACAATTTTATTAATTGAAATATAAATAATTGAAATTATAATTTTTTATTTATATAAAATTTATATATAAATTTCAAAAATTATTAAAAATAAACTAGAAAATCCTTTCAAATATTTATATTATAATTGATTGAATATATAAGAATTTTAATTTTTAAATTATATAAAAAAAACTTTATTTATATTTTTAAAAACAATAGAAATTAAAAATTATAATATTTATATTATCAAAATTTCTATAAATTTTTTAATAATAAATTAATCTATTTAATGGATTCTAATATAAAATCTTCGAAACAAATTTATTTTATTTTTAATTATTTTTATTAAAAAGTTGTTGAAGATTTTCAAGATTTTCAAATTTATATATAATTCTATCTCAACTAAAAATTTAAACGTTCAATTTTTCAGATCCAAAAACTTAACTTTGAAAATTCCAAAATTTCTCAAACCAAATTATAATTATGTGTTAAAGTGAATGGTTCCTGCGTAGCACGTGCACAGGGCACTAGTCCTATTAGGACTAGATTGAGAAGCTCTCTGTAAGAGAGCTTCGCACCTCCGTAGAACTTAGAAGAGTGATTAACATACTAGACCAATATTACCTCAGTTCTGCCCTATCAGCTTCCCACTATTCCCTGTGTAAGGTCATTCCTTTTAACATTATGCAACAAATCTATAATTTAAAATTGTATCAAATTTTATTAATTAATTAAAAAGTCTTCAATAGATAAAAATCATAGTGTAACGATACTGTGCTGGAGGCAGCGGCTGCCTGAGGTTTCGTCTGGTTGGTAGTTGTGGGTTAAGGCTTTATCACTGGTATTCACTTGGAAGTGAAGTCGTTACTAGATCAAGTAGAATGTAGGTAAACTAATTGATAACTAAGTTGAGCACGAAGCTCTTAAACTATGAAACTATTCTAACTATATACTGATTCCTTTCCTGGAGCCCTGGGGAGCCTGCGCTCCTGGAGGCTCCATCACGTGATCCCACATGGGCCTCAGGACACTAATCCTGGGACGATTCTTATCTTAGGATAATATTAGACGTGGTTCGTGACACATAGTTTTTATATAAAAGAGTAATTGGAATGTAGAGTACTAGATTTAAACTGAATAAATACTTTAGCATTTCTTAGATCATGAGAATCTGAAAAAAGAGCTGAATATGACATTGGAAACAGTGATATAGTTAATAGGTATAAACGACAGTAGTAAAAATCTACGAGGTACTCTGATAAGATTACAACATTAACACTCAACACTCCAAAATATACTACGTGATAAGTTAGACGGTAGAAACAGAGAAATTCAGCGACGAACACTCAAAGATATGATGCTAAACAATCAGTAAGAACAGTATCTAAATTATCCAACTCCAAGCCCAGGCTTCAAAAATATCAAAAAATGCAATCCATACTCCCAACAGTTCTGAGCGACGGAACCATTGGGGCACAAAAGAGAATTCGCAAGATTAATCTGTGTTATCTATGTTAGTTCCTCGAAACTATTTATACTGGTCCCCAACCACATTCTCAGCACAGTTTGCTACGCTACGAACCAGTGAATCATATGAATATAAAAGAAATGGAATTTTTAGTAACGTATTTTAAGCGGAAACTCATAAAAGAGACCCCCGTATTGCCTATCAAAGAGCCTGAGTACATTGATGCACTAGAATAGTGAATATTTAGGAATCAAAACCCATGATTCTGGCTGCTCTGCTGCAGTTTACTTTTATCCATTACACATTCACACAAAAACTTTCAATTTTTTCCCCTAATTTCAAACTAAATCGGTAAAATTGTATGCTTAAGGAGTCTGTACCTTGTTTGGCAGAAACGAAATATTACGAGAATGATGACCATACAAGATATACCCTTCGTTCATAAGCGGCAAGATTAAATAATTGTAACAGCCGACAAATAGAACGGCAGTAGAAATCCTAACGAGGAGTTAGGAAAACAGCACGCGTCCATGAAAAGGAATATAAGCTTTTAGATGTACTCTCTCCAATCCCACTTCTTGCGAGACTTGGTCCTTGGACAGATTCCACATTTTCGTCTTGCTGATTGATGAGTACGTGGAGATTATTGGATATTATTATATAGTAGAATTTTGGTTGCAAATCTAATCAGCTGCCCTCAATCATTTCTCATCGCTCGAATGAAGCGGAGTATTAGATTCTAGCACTCCCAATTTCGACTTCTCAGTTGTAAACTTTCCGACTAGACCTAAGATGAAATGGAAATGGAAGAAGAAGAATTTGAATCCGAATCACCCAAGTGCAATTTCAAAATTTGACTTGGTATGATATAAAAGAAACCCCAAATACTTCGTATTTAATCAAATTCTATTCAAACCATCAGAGAATTGAAATGGCAGTGAGATAATTTGTCTCTAGACTCACCCGAAATCAGCAAAGTGTCCATAACTAAAAGACATCTCATCCTCAAGTAACAAGTTTACTACTAAATGCACTCTATAACCTAGAGAATCTTAACATAAACTTTTAGACAACCTTGAAGAGAATAGCTGTCCTTGGTAAGAGTTTGCTTGTCTATTATCCTTGATATCACGATTCGCGATAAATAAACACTAACTCGGATATATCGCATGTGTGACCGGTAATTAAGTGTCTTTATTGCCAATTCTGTCCAATTCCTGTCATTTATCTATGTATCTCAGAACCCGGTGTTCAAAAACCATCCACAAGTCAAATAAAGAACAACAAAAAGAATCCCCCAAAAAGCATCCAAGTAATATTCATATTCAAGGGTTAATATAACTGTATAACGAGCATTGACATTGTCGATATTGTCAATATGTGAACAACAGCTCCTGGACCGAGAAATTATTGATCCTTATGCGCTTTGAAGAATTTTGGGCTTCCAGTCTAGTTTATGGGAGACAAAACTTGGGAAGGGTGTTGGTTTATACGCTATCTGAAGCCCATCAATTAAGTCACATTTCACTTGCCGTTGCCCGTTTTGATCTAGAAAGCATACCACACGGCAGGCCCAGTGAAGAAGTATGACGTCTTTCGGCTACTGCCATCTGCTAATTAATAAGGTTACTCATAGAGACCCACAAAATATCAATCGTATATAAAAAACCCTACCGGTACTTCTACTACACTTCCATCCATAATAGGAGCCATTGACGCTTTGATGATGCGGGTATTTCATCCACACAACCTCGAAACGCTATATAATTCGCAGTACTTACACACGCCGTAAATTGTCCTCGGAAAACTTTCTGTGAGAACTTTCAAACTGTTGGTACGAGAAGGATACGGAAGACGTAGCACCCACGGATTGCGTAGGTCCTGTATGTCTAATTGTATTCTGTCTAAAGAGCTAGCTACATATTGAAAGTAGTAAGTCTTATATAGACTTACTGAAAGAGCTAGTCTCTTTCGCATTCGCTTAGGGCTTTATTACAGTAGCTATATTACAGTGGTAATTGAATTGAAGTCATTCACTTCGTTCACACACAAACTTTTGAATGTTCGAGTACAGCCTACAGCCTTAGATATCTGTTGTCAGTATGAGGCTGCTTCACTACTACTATTTTCCTCCCTATTTGGATAAACAACAATCAATATTGAGAACGACAACATCGAAAAAGAGCAAAACAAGTTCAACAAGCAAAACTTAAAATAAAAATAGTAATGGAGGCTAGTAGAGGAAAGGTAATCTTAGATAGCTTCCTAAACTCCTTGGTGGCATCAGGGCTGATTTGGAAAAGCTCTAATAGATTTAGTAGCACTTTGATCTTTTCCATCAGGTTTTTATAGTTAAAAGGGCTTTGCCCCCTCTTACCAACGATTTCTCAAAGCTAGTGTACTTTTTTCTCGCCTATCTTTCTCGACTTTTCTAACACAGCACAAGATTTCCTAGGTTCCCTGCTTTCCTCACTACTATTCAGAATATCATCAAGCTCGACCCGTTGGCGCTTGCGAGACTTATCTCCAGATCCCAGAAAAGCGTCCAAGCTAAGATACTCTTCTTCTTCGACCAGCACTTCCACCTCCGACTCGACCTCCCGGTCCTCAGGTTCCTCCAACACCTCGACAGAAATGGAGGCTAGTACAGGAAAGGTATATAAATTATAGTTGGAAGGGTTTTTATATTTTTAGGGATATGATATAATATAATAGATAGCTTTATTATCATAATAATTCATTTATTTCTGGAATCTCACTAGATAGAATCTGGCAGGTAATATGGTTTCTCCTACTTCAACATCGAGGTTAGAAAATATATGCGCCCGACCTGAAAATCATCTAAACAGAAGCGCATCCCAGCAGATTCCTAGTCAACATCCTTGGAATCCGGCTGCTTTATAGTGGCTTGAATCGGTGATGGCTGCACGATGTCTCCTCCCTCTCCTCACTTCTGCTCAACGATACCCACCACAATCTTTTCGCAGAACTAAATTTAAGCTCTTACACCTCGCGGTAAATTCGGAATACCCTCACGTTACTCCATTTCACTCACTGCACTTCACTTCACCAACAAACCACACCACACCACAAACCACCAACCCCTCCCCTAATTCTCCTCGCCTCATACATAAAAACCACAGCACCTCCACCACGAATTCTTTCCCTGTAGAAAAGCGAATTGAAATTGCCAATGTAACTATCGGATTACAATCCAAAAAAGAACCCATATAAAAGAAATCCCCAATTACCAAATATCTCAATTCTCAACACCTTATAAACATGCACATATTACCCTCAAGCTCCCTCTCTGTGTAACCCGTGCAAATTTCCTCTCCCAAGATTCCAATCATAACACCAACTCTTTATCTTTATTATCATTGGACAGCGCTAGACTGTTAATATCAACTCTCAAAGCTGCGAAGCGCTGTCAAAAAACAAAAATTCCACCTCCCTCATTCTCATTCCTACTTTCTTTTCTTTTTGTGCTTATTATCTCATGATATGAAAACCTCAAGCTTGCCCCCTGAAAAAGGAAGTAGATCCCGCGATGAAATAAATACCCATACTATTCCACTGTCTCATAAGACTTCGAGATACCAAAAACAGAAACATTATGTTTTGGCATTTTGGGGCACTTACTGTGATTGCCAAAGTGTCTTCCATACGAGATACTTTTATATAGGAGGGTAGAAAGATAGATTATTGGTTATTAGTAAGGCGGCTACCTAGTTAGGATCTAGAAGTCATGGTAAAAATCTATGACTTGTAATCTTACTTTAATACTTATTCACCTGAATAGGTAGTCTCAATTATTTTTGTTGCATATCTACCTTGTTTCAGAAATCGAGTCTAGAAAATGAATGATAATGCTTGATTGTTTCAAATACAGACATGAGATGAGAATGTAACTCATACCATGTTACATGTCTTTTGAATTGGATGAGATCAGACATACTATTGTCTCCATTATAAATCAGACAATAGATTGGTATAGACGGTTCTTCCGCACCTATTTACAACTTACTCTGCACCAAACTTCCTCCATCCAAAGCGATTGTCGCTCCATTAACATAACTACCCGCCCTACTCGCCAAAAAGAGACAAGCTCCTGCCACATCCTCCTTGCTCCCAATCCTACCCAGCGGAATCGTACTCACAATTTGGTCTTTGAAGTTCTCCAGCGTAGCCGCCATCATCTTACTCTCAAATGGTCCACACGCCAACACATTACTCGTAATATTTTTCTTTCCTAGATGATTTGCGAGAACTCTGCTCAATTGATGTAAACCAGCTTTACTGGCAGAGTATGAGAAAGTTTCGAGAGAAGGAACGCGGATTCCATCAACGGAGCCAATGTTGATGATGCGTGCTGGGTCTTCGGGGGAAGATGCGGCTTCCATAAGAGGGGTGAGCGCTTGGGTGAGAGTAAAAACTCTTGTGAGATTTAGAGTCAAAACTCTTGTCCATGCCGCATCTGGGAATTCCGAATAAGGAGCTCCCCAATTGCTTCCAGAGTTGTTGACCAAGATATGTAATTTCTTTTCTCTCTTTTGTAATTCATCCACCATGCGTTTGCAATCTTCGAGTTTGTAAAAGTCGGCTGGAATAGAGTGTGCAGAACCTTTGCCTGTAGGAAATAGTGATTAGCTTGAGTAAGAGACGAATTGGGGGATATCAATGTACCGAGGGCGTTCAATTCTTTGCAGGCTTGTTCGCAGGCTTTGGCATCGCGGGATGAGATGTAGACCTTGGCTCCATTTGTGACGAAGCCTTCTGATATCATGCGCCCAACCCCCTTGGCTCCACCTGTAACAAGAACTACCTTGTCCTATGGATTCCATTAGTTCATGAACTGCTCAAAGACAAAAAGTTAACTGCTTACCTTGACATTGAATAGATTTGCTGCGTCCATGATTACTATATTTCTGCAGTTCTTGCCTGTATACGAGATGGAATTGGATAGTGGAGTCTGAGTACTTGAGATTGAATTGAACAATAAAATCTAATTATATTAAGAGTTTGCAGATATATTTTGTGGAAGATAGGAGAAGAAGTAACGGCTGTACTTGTGATGAGGAGGTTCAAGGAACCATATCAATTACCCGGAATATCCTGAGCCTCGGCTTGATTACATTCTAGGGACAGGGGTAAGCTCTGTTCGCTTAGCGCCACAATTGCCACTTCATCTCTGCTGCTGTGGGATGATTTGGTACATTTTATATCTAAAGTACAGAGGGGAAAGTCATCAATACAAACTTGATATTTCAGCAGATAAGACTGTAATACCTTAACACACCTAGCAAGAAGAAGTCCAAGGTGAAAAAAGGTATCAACATGACGTCGGACCTCAGTTTATCTGGTTAGTCGAGTCCATCCATGAAATATTCAAAAATGGTACTGAACAATCCAGAAACGCGTGCTCGCCTTAAAGCTCAATTTGAGGGCCAGGATACGGCTCAGCATGGTGAGAAATGGGATCAGCTCTGGAAAGACAAAGTTACTCCATGGGATAACGAATCACCTAATCCGGCACTCATTGACATACTAAATGAGCGGGAAGATCTTGTCTCGAAAAAAGCTGATGGTTCAAGGAAGAAAGCTTTAGTTGCTGGATGCGGGAAGGGATATGATGTCTTGCTATTGAGTGCTATGGGCTATGATGCTTATGGGCTTGATATTTCTGAGACAGGTCTGCAAGGCGCTAAAGATACTGAGAGGGAGCAAGATGGCAAGGGTTTGTATGAACCTAAAGATGGGACTGAGAAAGGGAAAGTTACCTGGATAGCCGGAGACTTCTTCAAAGATGACTTCCTGAAAATTGTAGAGGGGGAGAAAAAGTTTGATTTGATCTATGATTTTACGGTATGTATGCAATTCTATAAATTTCTTGGATCAAGATTACTAAACCTTGAGAAAGTTTGGCTGTGCATTACCTCCTGTTTTAAGGCCTGCATGGTCCAAACGATATCATGAACTTCTGTCCCCAGAAGGAAGACTTGTCTGTCTCGAATTCCCTAGTACTAAATCTCCATCGGCTGGAGGTCCGCCATGGGCCATGCCTCCAAGAATTTATGAAGGTCATTTGTCACGCCCCGGGGAAGTGTTGCCATACAGCGAAACCTGCGAGCTAGAAGTTGAAAAGCTCGACCCACCACACCAAAATGGCCTTCAGCGTATTGCACACTTTCATCCCAAGAGGACCAATAAGGGCGGATACGATTCAGATGGTAAAATTACTGATTGGGTCAGCGTTTGGAAGCATTAGATAGATTCCGGTTAGAGTAGAACTTGAGCTCCTTCAGCTTTTCTGACTTTTATGGTGCTCTTCGAAGTGAATTATAGTGCTCGCCGAGGCCAAATCCGTGTCGGTAGTATGCCAGATAAATCGTCTCTGATTTGTCTTCGGTCCCAGGCTCAATCTCTTGGGTTGCTCCATTCTGTAACACACAAATTTGAACATTGTATGTTTTTGCCAGAGCAAGAAGTTCCAAGTGACCACCCCATTCCGCAGTGTCTCTGATTTTGTGGACATAATTCTCGAGAGGTTCGTCTAAAAATGGAACGAAATCATCTGGGTGTCCCTCAATATATGTTGCTGCAGCTTTGCGAACCACTTTGTATCGCTGATCATCCTTCAATCCTTCTGCATCGGCCCCAAGAGGTATCCCGGCTTGTGATAATTGATCGGCTACGGCAGAGAAAAGACAATGTCCATCGGGTCTAATTTGTTTCTCGTGTAAGTTTCGCGAAGTAAACTCCTCCTGCATTCGTTTCCTTTCTACCTCTTTTTCATCAGGCATATTTGCAGCCTCTTTTCTAGCTTCTTCTACAGCAGCCTCTTGCTCCGCTACCCTCCTTGCCAGTCTCTCTTTTTGTCGATTGCGTTTTTTAGGCTGCCCTGCTTCAGATTCTGCCGTCTCCGCAATTGAAGATTTCTCTAATGTGTCGGTAATATTGTCAACTCCATTTGCATCAACCGCATTTGCCGATGTTTCTGAAGCTTCCTCGTCAAGCTCCGGAACATCATTAATGTCTGGAACAGAATTCCCATTCAGTGATGCTATTTCTTGGGCTTGTCGTTCTTTCAATTGTCGTTCCAATTCCTCGCATTCGTTATTTACACCTTTCCGGGTCTTCTTCGTTGCGCCTTTCTTCTTTTGTGTTATGCGTCCCTGCAAATCCTTTTGTTCCTTGCGATGGCGACTTTGCATTTCTTCGAAACTTTCCATCTTGATATCGTGTTCTTTGATTTGGCGATGTACGTTATGTGTAGCGGGGTGACAGTGAGGGGCAGAGCTTCGGAAGGGAAGTTCAAGAGTTTACCAATGTTTTATTACACCGCCTTTTCGGCAGTATGTTACCTAATGCACCAGTAATTGATTGATTGATTGATTGTGTTTATCGTCATAGGCCGTAGGCCCACGCGCCTTGGCGCGTGATAACCTTAGCCATCTATTCCAGATTTGGACAAATGACGCTCAGAGGAGTATGCCTCTGAGTAGTGTACTAGCTAGCTAGGGAGGGTATTTATATACAATTTAAAGGGGCTAGGGCAGGGTTTACATGATTGCCTTCGCGACAGATTTGGGGCCGGTTGGCTTAGTGGTTAATATTGTGGTCCTCCTCGTCCACTAGATCACTGGCTCTTGATCACTCTCCCTTCCCCCTCATACGTTTTTGTTGAATTATCTTGTGTATTTACTGTTTTTTTTTTAAAGGAAGGGGAGGAAAGAGAAGAGAGGAGTAGAGATGTAAAGAAAAGGAAGGAGAAGGAGAGAGAATAAGCCCTTTGAGAACCTGTTTGACAGAGGAGATACAGGAAGTAGAGGAAAAACGAAGGAAAGGCTTTTTTTTAATTTTTTTTAAGCTGCAGATAAATGCTGTGGGCAGATATCTTTATAGAATTTGGTGGATTCAAGCCAATCGGCTAGTGCGAGACCACCTGTGGGGATGCCTAGAAGCCAGGGGATGGCTTCAGATGGTGGGCTTTTCGTGAGTGTTTTGTAAGCTTTGCCTTTCTTGCAGAAGAAGAAGTGTAACGGGGTTTTCCTTTTACCGCATAAGCAGAGAGTGTGGGCTGTAGTGTGGTTGAAGCGTTCGTGATATGCCGCAAAGTCTCCATGCTGTGATCTGGCTGCAAGAATGTAGTGAAGTGTAGCTCTTTTTAAAGAGAGGGTAATCGTATTGGAAGTGTGCTTATATTGCAGATCTTTGTAATACTGAGGGCTGACTGTCTTCCACAATTGGTCGTCCGCTTTATTGGCCTTTGATCTGATTAGTCTTTTGAGGGAGGCTAACGTGCAGGCCGGGTTGGGGGGTGGGGGGAGTTTTGCCCCTTCCTTGGCTGCTTTGTCGGCCATTTCGTTGCCTGGAATGTTGAGATGCCCTGGGACCCAGCGTATGCGTATTTTACCAGGGGAGATATGTGGGAGCCTCGGTCTAGCGGCCCAGGCCTGTGTGAGCTTCAGGAAATCTTCGAAGACCGCCTGAGACGAGCCATTGAAGTGGGAGCCTAATCTTAGGGCTACTTCGTAGTTGTCCAAGAAGATCCATAGGTCTGTAGCAAGTTTGATTGATGGTAGCGTTAGGGCCTTTGCTGCCCCCGTTACTGCAGCCATAGCTTCCGCGTCGAATACCTCTGCATTTGTGCCAAGTGAGAAGGAGTAATGGGCCACTTGGAAATCAAATTGTGTGATTACAAAGCCACCTCCGGTGGCGCCGTCCTTGCTTTCGCTTTTTGAACCATCCGAGAAGATCTGTATATCACTCCTTGGGATCTTAGTATGGAAGGCCTTGAAGTCGTCAGCCGCTTGGGCCTTTGTTCTGCCCCATCGGGCCAGCTACACGTATCTCGGCTTCTGCTCTCGATTCCTTGTGTTCCCATGGAGGGAAAGCTAATGGATTTATATGTTCGGCTTTTGGTAATGCTGTGATGAACCTTGAAAGTCTTGTATCTGCAGTTCGGTTCTGGTCTTTGGCTTTGATCATGCTCTTCGCTCTAATTCTGAGGGGGTGGTAAGGGTCTAGTCTGAAGGTTCGCGCAGCATATGTTTGTGAGGCTAAGTTTAGCTCGATTTCGGAGGGCCTGAGTTTGGCTTCCTCGTACAGCACCGCTGTGTTCGTGGTTTTGTATACCGGGAGAATTGCTTTTGCACAAGTGAGGATCACTTTGTTGAGTAGATTTATATGGCTATCCACTACATTTGAAATTGACTCGTTCGAGGCATTCTTCTTTAATCTGGTTCGGCCTGGCCACCATGTTTCCGAAGCAAAGTAGCATTTCTTTAGTACACAGGCTACAGCCACTCTTCTGGTGGAGCAGGAGGGTATCCCTCGGCATGTGTTATTGAAGGATCTTAGTGCATTAGCTCCTTTGAGGGCTTTTGCTGTGAGAATCTGTATGTGTGGCTTGAAGTTTAGTCTTCTGTCGAAATAGACTCCAAGCCATCTGAGCGGACCAGGTTTCACCTCGATGTTCAGGGATCCAGTGTGTACTGAGGGAACTTCAGCTAGCGTGCGATGTCCCTTGTAGAAATGTATTAGCTCAGATTTTTGGGGTCAAAGGTGATGCCTTCGGTTTTCCCCCATTCGAGAGCTTCTTGCATATTTGCCTGAAGAGTATCACAGTTCTTTTGGAGGCTATCGGATGTTGCTAGTAGCGCAATATCGTCAGCGTACCCGAATCTCTTCCGCGGATTGCCCATCCAGAAAAGGGGCGCAATATAGAGCATAAACAGGATCGGGGAGATTGGAGAGCCTTGGGGAAGGCCGCATTCTAGCTTTGTTTTTGGGCCGATCTCGCCGTCTAGTCGGATCTTGATGTAACGATTGGTGGCAAAGGACTGTACCCATTTAACCAATTTGTTTGGCCATCCTTGTTCCCGAAGGCGGTTCACTAGTCGTCCTGGTAATACTGCGTCAAAAGCTCCCTTCACGTCCATTGTGAGAAGTGTAGTTTTTAACCCTTGTTTCAAAGATGCTTCGACATCATGTGTGACACAAGATGTGAGGTCTACTGAGGATCGCAGTGGTAGAGCTCCGAACTGTTGATTTGCTAGGACTTTGTAGTTTAGAGCAAGCCATGATATTTTCTTCGCAATGAGTCTTTCAAGGCCTTTGCCTAGAACTGAAAGTAGAGCAATCGGGCGGTATGATCTTGGGTCGGTATAGTCGGGCTTATTGGGCTTAGGGATGATTGCGATTGTGGCTATCCGGAAACATTCTGGGTGATGTCCTAGGTTTAAACATCCTTTGAAGAGGGAGAGGGTTATATCCCTGATTAGTGGCCATGCGATTTGTAAGATTCTCGTCGGGATTTCATCTGCACCGGGTGCTGTGTTCCCGGCCTTTAGAATGGCTAGTTCTATGTCTTGTAGATCGATATCGGGGAAGATGATAGAACGACTTGGGATCGCTGGGATGTCGAAAGGAATATCGTCGACTTCGGCCGAGTTTGTTAATAGATTGCTGGCGAATGCTTCTCTTTTCTCTTCGATGCTGTTTGCAGTGGTCAAATTTGAGGGGTCTGCTAGAGGCGGGGTTCGGTATGTGCCTGTAGTCTGGTGCCATTTGGCCATTCGGAATACATCGTTTATGTTCTCTACTTTGTCGATTTTCGAGATATAGAAGGCACGTTTTGCTTTCCGGACTGTTCTCCGGAGAGCGCTTGGATACAGGAGTTTTAGCAGTCCTGTGTTCGTGTACAGCCTTTGTACAGTCCTCGTTCCACCAGGGTTGTTGAAGGGGGCCGTTTGTAGATCTTTTGCAGAGCCTGTGTAGGCCTTTATGAGAGCTTGTGTGAGAGATGATGCTAATCGATCTAGCTCGTTGGTGGAGAGTGCTTCGGTGCTGGCATCGATATCGGTTAGGTTCATTCCTAGTAGGTCTGTAAAGAGTTTTTCGTCCAATGTGTCCAATCTAAGTTTTTGAATGGGCTTCGGACTTTGGCAGTTCCAGTGAAGTAAGGTTTTTAACGTGTTATGATCTGAAGTGCAATCTAGGTGTTCAGCTAGAGAGGTGTATGCTATATAGGGTCCTGATAGAAAAGTAAGGTCTAAGGTGTTTCCTTTTGTGTGAGTGGGAATTCCGATTGGAGAGATGAGGTGTAGATTTCGAGAGTTGGACCACTCTACGAAGGGCTCAGCTAGCGTTGAGGGGGTGGGATGTAAAGGATTCCAGTTAGGGTGATGGAGATTGAAATCGCCTAGTAGGATAACGTTTGATGGGAAGTTCTGCAATTCAAAAAGAGAAGTGATAGCTTGGTTACCGTCTGAACATTGGGGCGGGGCATTGTATATGTTTATGATTGTAAATGCCGAGTTGTTTGTGGAGAGTAATTGTATGAAAATTAGGTCTCGTGAGATTGTGGGTCTGATTTGGTTGATTCGTATTCCGATTCCTTTTCTGACATAGGTCAGGACGCGAGGAGTGATTTTCCAATCGTCTAATGGGGTAAAGATTTCGTATGAGGGATGTGTTTTGGTGATTTTCCTTGATATATCCTTGTAGATATATGGCTCTTGGATCAGGATGATGTCGATCTGGTCCGAGTTTGCTAGGTTGAGAGCGAGATCGTGTGAGATCCCTCCCTTACCAACGTTTGTTTGTGTAATGGATAGAGGTTTAGTTCGATTCATCAAAGAAATTTCGGAAGCGGTTAGTAGGGCGAGTACTAGGGGGGGCAGTAGAGTGGATGGATCCGAATATACGGGTTGGGGTTTTGGGGCGGGGGTGGCTTGTGAGGGGGGGTGGGGGGGTGGTATCATTCTCCATTTGGGAGTCAGGTGCCTGGGCTTTCGTGCAACCGGCTTTCAAGCAGATTAGGGCTCTGCCTTCACTGTATGTTTTGCGTGTAGTTTGGCGTTCTGATTTGGACTTTATTTTACTGGCGATAGGGCGCAGAGGGCAATTGGGGTCATCTGCTGGGTGTGGTCCGCAGCAGTGAAGGCATTTTGGGGGGCATGTATGTGCTGTGTTGCATTTGGTTGTGTGGCCGTTTTCAGAATGCTTGTTTGAGCCGCATAGTCTGCAAGTTTGAGGTTTGGAGCATGATCTGCTGTTATGCCATTGATAGCAGCGAGTGCATTGGATGGTTTTTGGCTTGTGGATCAAGAGGGTAGTGGTGATATTGGCTCCAAGGATTTTGAGGGTTCTCTTTAGAGCTTCAGTGCCTGATTTCAAGCCTACTATCCAGGTGGAGTGGTATTGATCGGTTGTGTTGCTCGCCTGGGTTTGAACAGCGTGTAATAGTTCCTGCCCAGAGTATTCTTTGATAGCGTTGCGAATTATATCCTTTGTAACTGTGATAGTATCAATTTCGAAGGAGTCGTTTAGCACTGTGACTTTCCGAGGTACATAGCTCAGGCGGTATGTGTCCCATTTTTCTTGCGTTTCAATCTTGCAATTCCCGATGGCATTGGCAATGATGCTTTTCTCCTTCTCGAGAGCTGCTAGATTGCTAGGCGAGCTTGTACAGAGTGCAAAGCCTGTTTTAACCTCTTGGACTTCTTTCAAGAGAGAGGCCGCTGGGCCAAGTACTTTCTTTAGTGCAGTGAGGATTGCAAAGGACCCTGCTTTGCGTGCAGGGTGGGATTGTTCGATACGTGCAAACAGGCGGTTATCAGTGTAGGTGATTGGTTTCGTCTTTTGATCGATAGTGTAAGATCAATAGGGCTGGCGGCTTTTTGGGCGTATGTTGCCTTGGGGCCTGGCTTTGTGATCGGGGGGCTAGTACGGGTACTTGTAGGGGGCGTTATAAGGGGTAGCGGAGAGTTGGTGGCGGGGTTCGTAGTGACTCAGGGGTGATGCCCTGTGATCAGGGCATCAAAGTGTCGCTCGGTAGTTGCCTTAAATTCAAGGCAAAGAGCAGTGAGAAGTTTTCGTGATCTCGTTGGGAGAGCAAGAACTTCCTCTGAGCTCAGGTAGGTGTCTAGGAGCTGGGTAACTGGGTTGTAGATGGCTTGAGCATCGTTAACCTTGTGGAGAAGGTTGCTAGCCTTATCGGAGAGGGTTTTAGAGAGACTTGGGGGGCTTGGGGTAGCCATAGCGGAGAGGGAGGCTAGCAGAGAGAGAACTGTCTCTCTTACAGCCGCCTTATAGGTTTTGTTAATTCTATAAATATAAAGATTATATAGAATCTCAAGCCAATAGACCTGAAGATGCTGATTTCAATAACGTGTAATGCACCAGTAAATCACTTACTATTCTTTTATGTTACGAGGTTTGCCGTCTAGATCACGTGGAAGTGCTCTAGGCTCTCGAGGTGGTTTATAACTAGGCGTCAAGCAGGGACTTTAAGTAATGACAATAATGGTATGCAATTCGTAACTAATAGTATGGTATACTAAATGATTGATCTTGAGCACGAAGCTCTACACAAAGGAAACCATCCTGATTATATAGACCTTCATGCCTATGGCTAGTCAGGACCGCGCAGCGGTCCATAACGTGACTTAATCACGTTACCTTGGTTTAGTCATGTGACGCGGCGTAGAAGATAGCCGTCGTAACATTTATTTTGTTATGTCAGCCGTAAAATTCTTCAAATCCCCACATCCACCCGTGCTAGTTGGGACAAAGTTTACTGCGAACTACTCGACTAAATTTTTAAGACCCATAGGTCAATTTATTGCTCAAAATATATTAATTTTTGTTTTGTATTCTTTTAACCTTAATCTTTAATAATTGTTACGTAGTAACAGTCAACCTGTCCATATGAGCTCAGACCCCGTGGAAAAGCAAACCGATTCACATACAAAATTGTATGGTAATCGGTTCGTAGGATCTTCCCACCCTTAGCAAGCTTGGACATATAGTCTGATCCAAGTCACGTGATGGATCCTGCATATTCAGGGATAACGAATCGTAGGTCCATACGAATCGAAGGTCCACAAACTCTCAGGATCCAAGAGATCCAGTAAAGGACGAAGGTCTATATAATCAGGATGGTTTCCTTTGTGTAGAGCTTCGTGCTCAAGATCAATCATTTAGTATACCATACTATTAGTTACGAATTGCATCATATTATTGTCATTACTTTAAGTCCCTGCTTGACGCCTAGTTATAAACCACCTCGAGAGCCTAGAGCACTTCCACGTGATCTAGACGGCAAACCTCGTAACAATAAAGCTCTGTTGGCAAAAGTAGATTTGTAGGTAGAAAACGGTGTGAAAGGTAACTTGTGTCCAGGTGCACCAAATGTCACAATGATAACACGCACGGAAACACAATAAACTAATTTTCCTTTTCCATGAATACGAGTAGTCCTGTAGATTATCTCAATTCCATCCTATGCCTATGGAATCTCCATGAAGTTTTCAGTCGCACCCTCGGCACCAATTGAAACAGCAAAAAGGGTCAACTCCTCCGTCTTACTCGTGTTCTTCCAAGCATGCCATCCCGCCCGTTGAATAATCACGTCTCCCTTCTTCAAGATCTTTTTCTCCCCGCTGGTCATTGCGTACTCTGTCTCCCCACTCGTGATATAGACATAATCAAGGGTGTTCGTACGATGCATGAATCCCTCCTCTCCATCGGGATTAGGTGCGATAGTGCAAATTCCAACTTTACTGCCACCGGCGGATGGAAAGGAGGGTACTTGATCCTGGTGGACGAGTTCTTGACGTGCTTTCAAATCGGCGTCGTCGGTGAATGAGGGTGTAGGGCCAGCAGAGTAAACATAGCTTACTGCAATACCGGCTCCTGCTGGCTTCGTGACGAAAGACTCGGATTCGAGTAGCTTTGTGGTTTTATCGTCGGTATTGGTAGTGACGTATAACTTTCCGCTGATTTCTGGCGTGTACACAGACATGTTGGGCTGATGTTTTGGGAATTTTCTTGGATTGAGAATGCTTGAACGGACTGATAGCTTCGCTGGGAAATTATTTTAATGTTGAGTGCTTGTAAATGATTAGGTGGGATTAGGTGCTGGTATATATAGCAAGCAGTAAGTCTGTATGCTGTTCCTCCACCACGCACCATAAATAGACGATAAAAATGTAACTCCAGTTGCCTACTTAGGGATTTGGTGGGGCCTCCGAAGGATTCTAGTGTAAAACATGCTTAATGGGACTCTTACAAACTATGGTTGTCCGATGTCCGTCTCTGGTGCCGATTCTGGCCACAAAGAGAAAGACGATAAACCAAATGAATAACCTGATGTCCCACCCTTGCTCACAATTTTGCGTCATGAATCATACTACAACTCTTCTGGTTGGTGCGGGTAACATGACCACCTGTTGTCTCCGCCCCGCCGCCCGCGAGAATCATGAGGGGTGTTCCACTACGAGCACTCGATCCACTTATGCCTCACTTGCCAAAAACGGTAAGACGGTTTGAGAAGCAACTGCAATGACACAGTCCCACTGTTGATAAAAATATTGATACCACTAGTACCGTTGTAAGCTGGCCAAGATTTGAAAATAGACACATCATTTCTGCTCCACAATCTACTGTAAATCGACGCATTCACCTATTAATAGTATCTAGGGATAGAGTTCTGCTAGTGCTTGTAGCACTGAGAAGTTGTCAATTGAGCCATACGCCATTGAAGCAATGATGTGGCAAGCCTCAAATCAATCTGTGGTGTTCACAGCGTAGGTCAATGGCGTTTATCCTAGCTTAAGAGAGCGCCTAATACAGGGTGCTTAGTCAGCACAATCTAGACGAGCGAGCTATAGACGAGCCCGGTTCTCGATATCTTTTTGGTGGTGGTCCTATTGGACGTTGACAGCCAGAGGTAGATGCCATATTTTCCCTCAATAGATGCACCGGATATTTTGCTCTGGACAAAGTTGTCTATGGCACGGCATCTAAACTGGATGATTGATTGACATATAGAAGCGGAAGATGAGATGTTCTAGACCAGAAAAACGGACAAGTGAAAATTATTTTGTCCGTGTCGGTCTTTCAACTCGGGTTGCTACGTCAGCAGAGCCAGCGCGATATGTTGAATTAGGGTGTCCAGTTCTATTGTTCTCGTCGTGTGGGAAATTTTGTTGGAGCCGGGCCCTAATAAATTTGCCGGTAAACTTCGTGTTGTTGCCAACGGTGTAAGGGAATATACCATTCTTTGCTTCCCATTTCTCTCAAATACGGATAGTCATCAGGTCATAACTGAGTTTTCACCTTATAGCCATCATGATAAGAAAAGACTGACCTTCACTATCTAGTGGTAGGAATCTTCTGAAAAATATGTTCTTCTTGGTACAAGTATTGGAATCCACATTCTCCAGCCCTTATGTCTTCATTTATATATCATCGGTATCGAGACTCAAAGACATTATCATAGTTTGTGTTCAGCATCATTTCGCCAATTCCCCATGGTTAGAAGGCGGATCATCTAGTGATGAGGTAGTCTCTAATAACCGATAGCATGATATCTGATCAAGATCCGAGACCTGAATTTTGAGTAAAAATTGGCTTGACTTATGCAAAAGAATTGTAAGTCTTCAGGTGTACAGTTCATGAGTCTGCGAAATTATGGGTTTATGAAAACTCATCGAGCGATTAACTAGCAAAACCGACAGGTCGTTATCGTTAGTATACTTAGACTTACTCAGACAGATAACGGAGAAGGAGTTGGGCTCGAAAGGCTCGGATATACGCCATTCTTCTTCGAAGATGACTCTTGAAAATTAATGGATAAAGGTCTATGCACACCATCCCCCTTTATTCCAACCCCATCAAATTCAGTTTCCAAAATCACAAAATCACAAAATCACAAAATCACAAAATCAGAAAATCAGAAAACCCCAAGCAAGAAAGCCTCCTCCCTAATATGCGGCTCTGAAAAATTGGCAGCCAAAATATTTCACCTCTAAAATGCCCTATCCACCTCGCTAAAATCCAAATAACCTACATCGCTTTCCCACTAACTTAGCAAACCCATCCTATGTT
Organism: Sclerotinia minor; assembly: GCA_025389075.1. Taxonomy (NCBI): domain Eukaryota; kingdom Fungi; phylum Ascomycota; class Leotiomycetes; order Helotiales; family Sclerotiniaceae; genus Sclerotinia; species Sclerotinia minor. The sequence continues at coordinate 1,609,235 of QRFH01000008.1, forward strand.
TTCATCCGCTCTCCAATCTCGTGTAACTCTGGTTTCCGCTACAAATTACTACCGCTGCCTATATGGACGACAATTGGGTATTAAAGAAGAAATCGATGATAAAGTGGATGAAGATCCCATGCCGTGCGAGTAGAATCGTAAACGTGTTAGGATAGAGAGTATGTTAGAGAGAGTTCTTGCAATTCTTTGCGAAAGATTTTGTTACGAAGGAGGTAGAGACTAGAGGGAGGAACGATGATGCGAAGAGATTTTTGGAGGAGTATTTCAAGAGGGAATTTGAGGCTGGCGCTTCGAAGATTTTTTGGTGTAGTTCTCTTGCGAGGTGAAAATTAGGAGAACTCTGTCTGGTAAGAATGGAAAACAAAAAAAAAATGTTTGATACGCTTCGTTTGTTCGTTCGTTCTAATATATACCTATATCTACTTACTCCAACAAATAAAATGAATGAGCATGCAATTTCCGTTGCTAACTTACACAACTCTCCGAATCCCAAAATCGCAATGACCATGACCAAACTCCAGGATATCTAATCAAACTAGACCAAAAACACAATAACCTCCTCCCCCCAGCCCACCTTCTCAATTTACCCTCTGCCATGTCCCGTTCTCTAAAGCTCTATTGTATCCACCCGAGTCAATCTCTTCCCTTGCCAAAACTTCACCCCCGCAAAATAAGGACGCGGGGTATTAGCCCCATTACTCGCATAAAATTCTTCCCACGCGACAATCTCACTGGGATGAATAGACTGAAAGAGAAACATCATGTTAAGAATAAACATTCCATCGAAAATAGTCAAGATCATCTCATGGCTTGCAATAAATCCAGTCGTGCCGGTCAAATTCTCCATCAAACGAACAACCGAACGGATAGCAATCAGAGCAGAAGCGACATATAAAGCAATGAGATGTTTCTTATACGGGACCTCCCCACGAGAGGATTTCGGAATCGTGCTTGTGGAAAGACGTTGGAAAGGATTGCGCGACATGTTGTATTGGAATTTCCCGACCGTGAAGACGAAGATTACCAGGAAGACAAGTTGTTCGCCTAATCCCATCAGGACGAGTCGATTGCCAAGTCTAATCCAACTAACAGGTAAGTTAGTCATTAGACGAAGAATTGAACCGACGATGAGGATCAAAGCAGAGAAACAATCGAAAAACAGGAAGATCTTTTGGAATCTACTTAGGCGAATTGGTGAAAGTGATTCGCCGCCCACAGCTTTGACGATATGTTCGTAGTACATATAGACTGCTGCTGCCATGATCGTTGGTGCGACGAGGATGCAGGTGTATTGGATAGCGAAAGGAATAACCGAGAAATTTGGTGATTCGTAATGTGAGATTGTGCGGCATCCATAACCAATTGCTTCGACTATTGGTAAATATTAGTACATGAAACTTAGTCTTTGGTATGGAAAATCGGACTGACGCAAACCTCCCACGATGATGGGGATGAAAAACTTGGTTTTAGATCGTGATATTTGATATATGTGTATGGCTGTGGTTTGGAGAAAGGTTCCTCCAAACATCACACCGGTCATCATTACTGGTACATAGCAGTAGTATGCACATGAAGCAAGGGTCGCTGTGGCTACCATGACTGCGGCTCTTGTGTTATCAGGATGCGGATATGGGGAAAGGCGCAAGGATGTAGATTGAAATGGATTTTAAGTATACTAGACGGAAGATGGAGAGGATGACTTGATGCGTTGGGAAGATTCATTTTCTCGAGAAGAAACCCCTCAGTTATATAGAAAGACGCAACAATCATCATGATAGTTATCGCATATAATGTTTAGTATGTGAAAAGATCGTTGAACGTTGAAGCACGACGTCGATACCTGGTACCCCATATCGAAATCAAAATAGCACAAAGCTTATGGAAAGATTGAACCAATCACATCGCATCGCATAGCGTATAGCAAAATTTACCAGGGTTAGATTTATTATTTTGGCTGGAACAGTAATAGTGGGGCCAAAAAACCCGAATACGCAAATGCGAAAGTCTAAATGTGATTCACTAGCGTGCGCAGCATCAGCATTGTTTGAAGATTTGATGGATTGTCACAGCTTCCTCACAGCTTTCATAGGGCTTGGTGGAGTACCGATTAACGCTTGTATATTTGACACCCCTTTTAACAACCTCAGACCTCCATTTGGCCATAGATAAGTACATACACGTTGATGGCTGAGTTTCTTGGTGTTTCCGGTGTAACTAATTAGAACGAGTTCCAAGAAACTGATAATGTGCAGGCAGGACTGTTTAGGCAAATAAGTACATGGAAAATCTAGCCAGACTTTTGGTCTAAATGAATTGGGAACCGTTGATAGGAAAGAGATCCTGACTAGAGGTTGTGTTCGAGATGGATTTTACTGTGCACGTGTAAGGACTCTGATACGGCTCACATCAATATAGATGAATTATCTTCTTCACTCCCAGTCGTATAAGCATATTGGCTAGCAATCTGCGCCAGAACCTTGCTATCTAGATGCATTTTACCCTAGAACAAGAGTTTGTTTTCTACTTAGTGGAGTCTGGGAACTTTGAGATCAAGTCCTGCACAACAATAAGTCACGATCTAAGCTGGGGGTAGCCGGTTAGCCTGTCCCATGCGCCGTTCTTGATGGGTTTCCATGTGCCAGGCGTTGTCCTACCATGGTAATGGAGAATGTTTTTGTCTCTGCTCTTCCCACCACACAGAGCCCTAGTCACTGATGTGTGACCACATACTAGACTGCGGCTTATTTTGTGGACATCCACCCAATTTCGACATCGCAAAAATATGAATTTTCAGGCCACCATTTGAAATCCCGAGCTACCCCCATTCGCTCCACATAATAGACCTCAGTCTATGGTTTGGCGACACATTCTCTCGTGGCAATAAAGGGCCATCGTGGTTTCGTACATGACGAAATGTATGGTCGGCACCGCAGTTTCTTGTGGAAGACTTTTCGCAAAATATTCGCGGAAGTGTAGACGCATCACTCTAATGTGACTCTCGTCAATTCTGTGATTTGGTCACTATATCGAAACATAATGAACGCATTCTCAACAGCTGGACTAAATTTTGAGCGTCTTTTGTGAAAACCATTAAGAATATGGTTGTGGTGAGAAGGGAAACCGCGACAAGACTAGTGTTCTGATGATTAATCAAGGCTGCTTGAGCCTTGGTGTTACGTTGTAAGATAATAAAACTGCGTTTTATCATTGCGTTTTATTATTGCCTAATTATGCTCGGACTATAGAAGTTTTCCCATTAATAATGTGGAGCGAAACTTTTCTGGCTGTTGCAAATGCCGAATGCTTTTTTTATAGACATTGACGCTGCTGAGCCAATAAGTTCACTGAAGAAGTAGGTTAAGAGGATTGTCAAAAAGCAACCGTATGGCATGACATCACGTTCATCGCCGACTTGTTTCTTTTCTCGTTCTGTGCGCATCATCGAAATTAGGTTTAATTAGAGATTTCAGTACATACAATAAATCCACCAAAGCTGGTGGTAATAAAATGTATATATTTTTAATTAGAGGTTTACCCTCCTTTAAATTCTTGCTGTAATTACATGCCTGTGTAGCGACGGTCTGTGCTAGATATACTGTGAAATCCGGATTCGCTTAGAATTGAAATTTGATTAATCGAGAAAATAAATCATGATCTAAACGCTCTAATTGATAATAATTCAAAAAAAGCTTTTCTTTAGTATTATTAATTATATATATTATATATCTTTTAAATATATTTTACTTAGAGTTTTTTTTATTTATTTAATCTAAATCTATCTGATGTAACCCGTAACGTATGGGGAACTCGGACACTTTTAGCCCATCACCAACTTGAAACCGTAATAACTTTTATTATGCATACCCAATCACCTTTTACACCTGCTCAAATTGAAGAGAAGCTTCAAAAGGCCATAATTGCACTTCAATTGAAAGAATTTAAATCAATTAGAAAGGCTGCAGAGCATTTTGAAGTCCCTAAGTCTACCCTAGCTGATAGGCTGGCTGGGAAGAAAACACGTTCCCAAACCCACGAAATGGCTCAAATTCTATCAAACGCAGAAGAAAATACTCTTGTACGATGGATTTCACGACTTACCATCACTGGATTCCCTGCTACACCTATGTTGGTGAAGGAAATGGCCGACGAAATTCGTCTTCGACGCGTTCAAGTCGCGTCATCTCGAAACCCTACCTTGACAGATATCCCACCTATAGGCCACGAATGGATTTATAGATTCCAAAAACGACATCCAGAACTTAAAACATGCTATTCACGTCAATTAGAGTCTAATCGAGCTAAAGAAGCAACTCCGGAAAATATTCAGGCTTGGTTTGACGCGTTTCATACGCGTCTCATTGAACGAAAGTATGAATTAGATGATATGTATAATATGGACGAAACCGGATTTGGAGTTGGGAGTACTCAAAGTACACGTATTATAGTTGATTCTACTCAAAAATTGAATTGGAAAGTTACAGCTGGCAAGCAAGAATGGATAACTGCATTTGAATGTGTCAATGCAGCTGGAAAGGCTCTATCACCTATGGTCATTTTCAAGGCTCAGAATACGAATTCTGCATGGATTCCAAAGGATACACCTCAAAGCTGGCAGTTCTCTACTAGTACAAATGGATGGACCTCAAATAGTCATGGATTAGAATGGCTAAAAAGGGTTTTCGAACCAGAATCCAAGAAAGTTTCAGGTGACCGGCCTCGACTTTTGATCATGGATGGCCATTCAAGTCATATTACAGGCAGTTTTATTGCTTTTTGTATAGAGGAGGATATCGATTTACTTATACTACCTCCTCATTGCTCCCATTTGCTTCAGCCACTTGATATTGCGGTGTATGGGCCGATGAAACGATACCATGCTTTAGAGGTCGATCGATATTCTCGAGCTGGTGTAAAGCGAATTCAAAGAGCTGAATGGGTAGAACTCTTTCAAAATATTAGAAAAAAGCACTCAATTCTTCTAATATTAAAGCTGGCTGGAGAGGAGCTGGTTTAGTACCTTTTTCCCCACGAAAAGTACTGGATACATTACCATTTAACTCCTCCCAGCAACCTTCTACTCCACAAATGAGAACCACCAATCAAGACCTAGACTTATCTATACTCAGAAGCTCTCCTCCAGATGGGACAGAGCTAAGGCAAGCAAATCAGATCTTTAATACAGCTCTAGCAAACAGTGGTTCTCCTGCATCACCAACTCGTCGATATGCCAAGAGAATGACTAGGCTTGTAGAATCTCAAAATGCTGAGATAGCCCTACTTCGGAAACAGCTCTCTGATGCTCAGGAAGTAATTGAGACTCGAAAGAAGAGAACTAAAGGCAAGAGAGTCAAATTACAAGGTCAATTTGTCTTTAGTACTGAGGAAGTACTAAAAATTGTACGTAAGGCAGACGAAAAACCTAAGGAGAAAAAGCCACGTGGACGGCCACGCAAACGCCCAATTGAAGAATTAGAGGAAGAGATTGAAGAAGAAGAGCTAGAGAGTAGTTCAAGTGGTTTAGAGTTGGAATTGGATGAATGTGTAGCTCGTAGAACAAGATCACATAGAGAAAATTGAATTTTGTGACCCGGTCCCCCATATGACCCGGTTCACCATAAGTTACGTTATTACAAAAATTAATAATAAAATTATTAATCAATAAAAATCAGTTTCTATTATAAAAATAATAATAATAAAAATAATAAAAGAATAAAAAATAAAAAAATAAAAATAAAACAATAAAAGAGAGTGGTAAAAGGGAACGGTCAAAAAGAGGGGTGGTCAAAAAGAGAGGGTGGTAAGAGGAGATGGTCAAAAAGAGGGGATGGTCAAAAAGAGGGGGTGGTAAGAGGGAATGGTCAAAAAGAGAGGGTGGCCGCAAAGTAGAAAACTAGACTTAGTTCTGTTTGCGGAATCCCTCATTCCAATTATCACTTCCATCAACATTTGATCTTTCAAGCTTCAACTATTTTTAGTTACTGAAAATCTACTCAATAACACCAAATTCTCTCAGTTTTGCAAACATGAGCACAACCAATTGGTACAATCCCACCTCTGGGGAGGGCAAGACAATTTTAGTTACTGGTGGTAACGGTTTCGTGGCAGCCCAAATTCTGGATGCCTTTTTGTCTCGAGGCTACAATGTTCGAACTACCGTTCGGAGCCCAGATAAAGGGGAAGCTCTAGAGAAAAGTTTCAGCAAATATGCCAATCAGCTTTCGTACGCAGTTGTCGAAGATATCGTCAAAGAAGGAGCCTTCGACTAGGCAATGAAAGGTATTGATGGCGTAAGTAATCATATCGGAAACTACGAGCTACTCACTCAAATACATCAGGTGGTTCATTCGGCTTCTCCATTCCTCTTTGACGTTAAGGATTACGAACACGATCTTCTCATTCCAGCTATGAAAGGTACACTCAATATCTTGAAAGCCGTTCAAAAGAATGCACCTCAAGTAGAGCGTATAATAATTACATCCTCCTTCGCCTCAATTCTGGATTTGGAGAAGGGACTTCGCCTTGATTATACATACAGCGAGAAGGATTGGAACCCCACAACCTATAAGGTTGCAGCAGATCCCAACACTTCTGTGGTAGTCTCCTAATGTGCATCAAAAGCGTTTGCCTAAAAGGCGGCATGGGACTTTATCAAAGAGAACAAGCCCAACTTTAATATTTCGGTCATCTGTCCTCCTATGGTATATGGGCCCAATGCGCAAAACGTCACATCCCTCGACCACCTAAACACGTCTTCAGCAGATATTTATCGCCTTATGAATGGTTCCGAAAAGACAGTCCCAAACACCAATTTCTTTGGCTTCGTCGATGTCCGCGATGTGGGAGAGGCTCATGCTCGTGCTTATGAATCTGCCGAAGCTGCTGGCCAACGTTTTCTCGTTGCCGGTGGCACTTACACATATGGTCAAGTTTGCGAAATTATCAGGAAGCATTTCCCACAATTGAAGGATAGAACTCCTGATCCATCAACTGCGCCAATCGAAAATGGATATAATATCAGCAACGAGAAGGCTAGGAAGAAGCTTGGAATGGATTTTAGAGACCTGGAAACGACGATTCATGATCAAGTCCTGGAATTTTTGAATTTGGAAAAGAAATTGAGTAAGGTCTGAGTAGGGAATGGTATATCTTCCAGGCGAAGGAACTTTTATGATGTTTGATATGAGTTTAGTGGCTTTTAATGAGTTTCCCGTAGGATATGAAAAAATAAGTATGCTTGTTTTCAGAGAGCCATCAACTAATTTGCACCTCTCGGTTGAATATTGTCTTCGTGAATGACGATGACTAATACTAGGCACTGTCACTAAAATTCACATAATTAACAACGCGTTGTCCTGCACCAATGGGATAAAGGAGAAACAAACCGCTATTACTAAATAGGCGGAGGCTATATGTACTTTGTACTATTCGAATCTGTCCAATGCTAGGGCTTTGATCCGTGAGATCATGACATTATTATTCAGCAGGAACACAGTTACCAGTCGGCTATCTGTACGACCTCAACCCCTAAAGCGCCTTTTACCCATTCACCCATTCACTCGAGTAGGGCTCCAGGCTTGTAGTTGGGAAGTTACACTTCGCCTCTAACCTAACCCTCATTCGACAACATCTGACCAACCGGTAAAGGTGTCTGTGGCTTTTCTTTCTCTCCGACATACATAAAAAAAAAGGGCTCAGTTCATGCAGCGGTCTCCTACTTCGGATGTACCAATCTTTGCCTTAGAGACATGCGATCATCTAAATTAGGATATATCCATAATCCGGGCTGATCAATCGACAGCCCACACATGAATCCAAGGTCTGCACCCACGTGACTTTTGCCCGAATTCGGACAGGTGTTCGGGGAAAGAGGGACTATTTCCAGGACACGATAACTGACACACACCATTATGCATGCACATTGGTGGCCCGGTACGTACCCCGAAATATAGCGTAGTGCTTGAGTTTATCGGTAGCTTAAGGAATGAGTTGCATATGGCGGAATACCTTTCTAGATTCATGAACTCTTCGTCACTTATTCCTCATCTGTGGACACGCCGAGAAAGACTATGTTTGGACAAAGATGTATTACAATACAAGAACGACTTTGAGGCCTTCTCATTCTTTCAGGAATGATCTTGTCTGTGAACGAATCTGGCGACCGCAATACGTCGAGTGCAAATAAACAGATGCCGTGCCAAGATATCGTGCCGCAAAAAGGCGTAAGTGAGATCAGCCCTAGGCTAGGGGGCCGCAATCTAAAACTCACGACATCTTGAACCTTTGTCAGCACAGATCCTCTAATCGTGAGTTGTGCTTAACAATGTTAAATATGACACCCCAAAGTAATGAGAATAGCGAAAGTCGGGGTCGGCACTAGATCAAAGGTGCTATGACGTGAACTTCCGGGCGGATCATTGTTGATGATCTGACTTGGCAAAATCATTCACGTCGTCTAGTATTTCCGATTTTAGAAGAATCCACACGCCAAGTGAACGGAGCGAACACAACGGTGAAATAAACGGTCTTACTTCATTAGGCCACCGCGCTAACCCATTCAGGGCTCAACAAACGACCTATGTACCTACCTAGGTAGTCTAGATTGATCTCAAAGTTAGCCTTATCAAGTTATCATGGAATTCTGCTGATGTGTCGCCCAATTAGGCTTAGGCGTGTAACTGGCCAGTGCGTTCACTTGGCCGCAGTGCTAGCTCACAACTTTATTTTCTGTATTTTCAACCATCTCTCACTTGCAATTGACGTATCATTGCTGGATCCATCGGCTTCACCCATCTGCACAACCAACAGGGCGGAAGTTCTCCATATGGCAATACCGGATACCCGGCCTTGTTTTTTCAACACCATGTCCTGTCGACTCATACACAGAAATGCTCTTTGTTGTCAAGATTTCTGTCGTTTTGGCTTGATCGATGGGAGTTGAGCCGCATCGCTGTCATTTTCCCCATGTCACCAGAGGAAATCCTTCAATCATGCGACGTGTATCTTCAACAACATGGATTAAAGCTTTTTTTCTATCAGAGGTTAACGTCTCAAAGCGGGTGAATGAAGGGTCGGAATATCGCTTTCGCCGCATCCTTCTAGAACGTTTTCGTGTTTGAGCCTGTCAGAACCGGCCACGATCAGCCACGAGCAATCACAGCCACAAGCCAGCGGAGCACAACCCCACAAAACACTTTGACCGCCGGATTTCAGCTTATCGTCACCCATCATTGATGTGCATCCTTATCCACACAAGCGAAGAATTGGGCTGGGAGAATTTCTTGAAATGGGCGAACTCCACGTTAGCCCCATGATTTTGCCCTACGAACCCCATGGACAGCGGCTGCACAAAGGTACACAATCATCACCATAAATACCCGGTGGCAAAGGATCACGAGTGACAGGAAAAGATTGCTGGACTTCCATCTTTCGATATCCCTATCATTCTTCACTTTGTTTAGGCCTGGGTCTCTAAGTGTGTTTTCCTATCGCCCGTTGCAAAACACACAGCCTACCTATCGCTCGGCTAACTATCACCAATATGTTACCATTGACAGAATATCAGGAGTCTACCTTGAATTCGTGGGTACAAAATCATCTAGGCAGACCACAGGACAACCGAATGAACTTTCTCATGGCGCAAACAGGTCTAGATGAAGAGCAAATCAACCATTGGTGGACCAATCAAGAAAGTACTCGTAAGTAGCACACTTTTACTTCTGGCAGGAAAAACTTTCTAAAATTCTACACCAGGTCTTAATACTGAAATTCCACCTGGAGAAGTGGTGCCGATTCCTGAAGTCGGGCTGTATAGTTCTGAAAGCAATGGTTTTGGTCTTGTAAATGATAATTTGTCAGATTTGAGTCTTCATCCATTTGGTAACAACTTCCAAAACTTCGTGTTTCCCGATCTGGGAAATTGGTCGCCACCTGAGCAGTCATGCCATCATTTCCAGGAGCCGCTGTCTCATTTATATGATTTTCAAAGCCAAGACAATCGGGGCGATGGCTCTATGCAGAAGGACCTTCCTCCTAATTCGATCTCCGACAATGATTTAGTGCTACCAATACCATCGCACGTGGATATTTTTGTGCCAGACAGACGTACTTGGGGCGTCACTCCAACCTTCTGTTCGGTGGACGAGGAACAGGCAGCAGGTCCACTGGAATTTTGTCAGAATTTTCAGAGTTACCAAGGCATAAATCAAGCAAATATTACCTCGATGTCTAATTCACAATACAATTTGCCTAGTGATCTCCACAAAACCCAGTTTACCACTCAACAACACAACCAGGAATCTATCCCACGACTATTCACTAATGTGATGCGCGAATCAGGTACAAATCAGTACGTTCAACAATCACAAGATACATCTCAAAGGGCTATAAAATACAGTTGCACAATATGTAGGCAGACATTTGGACGCAAAGGTGCGAAAGGCGACTGGAAAAGGCATGAACAGACAAAGTGCGACCAACAAAAGTTGTGGTACTGCATGCTAGAAGAGCCCATTACCCAGGTACTCAATGCTTGGTCCTGCATGCTATGCGATTATGCTAACAGGGATCATGAGGAAATGATCAGCCACCTTTCTAACCAACATCGATTTCAAAACTGCTGGGGAAAGCCTCTGGCTAAAAGGAGCCACCCTAGAAAAGACAAATTGAGGGATCACTTGAAGAAACACCATAATTTATCGGAACGTTTCACAGGCTGGGAAGCTTGGCATCGAGATCAAACAGATAAAAAGGCTTGGGGCTGCGGATTTTGCGGTGATTGCTTTTTTAATTGGGATGGTAAGTCTTCAACAAATTCCTTCGTACTCCGTCTGTTTTGGTTTTTCGTCGCGGCATGTCTCTCGAGACCATGCATGACGATAAATAAAAGACTATTAAGGATCTTCATTGCTAACACTAGATAGCGAGACTCGATCACATTGCTGAACACTACGAAAAGCAAAGATTTGACATTTCACAATGGTCGCTGACGAATGTCATCAAAGGATTGCTCAAGCAGGCCGGAGAGTGGGATGTGTTAACCGCGTGGATAAGTCTCGTCGGTCACAATGACCAATTGTACTCATGGTTAAATGACGACGCCCTAATCTTGCAGCGCAAATTGGAGTGTCACGAAGACACGCCACAAAACCTCGCCCGAGAGGCAAGAAGATTGGCAGAGAAATCCTCTCAAAATTTTATCACGCGAACTTGGCCCCTTTCTGATCCCGCTGGCTCTTATGGGAATACTTATAATATGGCAAATATTGGGCAAGTAAACCCCGGAATACAAGTTGGTAATTATAACGGTTTCATCTAGTGATGTATCGAGTCTGAATGGTAGAAAAGCAAAGGTAATAGTTTCTGAGAGCTGGTTATCCACATTCTAAAGAGACTTTTGCTTTACTTATTTTTCACTGCTAGGATTACCGGAGAGCGGAGCTGAAAGCACCGGAGAGCCTTCCACGACTGCATACATTGAGCGATTCAACAAACAGTCTTGACGCACGAATGAATGAAGAGTTTTGAGCGGGGAAGCGACATATATTTCTGTTTCAACAACCTATATGAAAAGATTGTCATAAGGTATAGTTCTAACGTGGAAGAGTTTCACACTGACTAGCTTTTAGTAGTGGGGATTGAACTTGGTATTTTTTCACTGACTTCCAGCTGCAGGCAGACCTGGCTCTCTCTGTATTGGAAGTATAGTCGGGTTTGGAGTTTGTCTTTATTGTTTTTAAAAACATCTCAGCTGATGAATAATGATGGATATCGAAAGAGGGAAACAGGGAATTTGGGATAAAACCCGTAGTTATGATGTGATGTAGTGATTTAACAATACCCAAAAACAGTTTTTTCTTTTTTCAACGAGCGGTTCGGGGAGGATTATAATTAATGGAGGAAGGTAATTCGGGGGCGTAAATATAAAATTTAGCTATATATAGAAAAAAAAAATAGTCGTTTGTATGTAAGGTTTTTATTGGTATATAGGTACATAGGTAAATAGGGAATAGAAAAGCCTTTCATGACTTTCTCTAGAGTAAATTCTCGGGAATATATCATCATCTAATTAGTGAAAATGTCTGGAATGTCTTGACCACTGTACTCAAACAGGGGATCAATTGCGAGGCAAATATGTGAGACATGTTACCTATTCGAGATCAGTTGAATGTGTTTGGTTGAGAGGAAAAGACTACTCTTTGATCTGTACACTGTAGTTGTCGTCACGTCAATATTGAAGATATATTAAAGTTCAGAAAAATCTAATCGTTAAAACTTAGTACACATGTCCGCCTTGTATTACGCGAATCACTTCGCTTCACTTTTAATATAACAAATCCTTGAAATTTTGCAACCTTATCTTCATAACTATAAATGATTTGTTCGAATTCTTGTAATTTTTATATTTAAAGTCTATTTAATATCGAAGTAACTCTCTTGGTCGCAAAGGAGCGAACAGCCCCTGGCATTGAAGTTAAACTGTTAAATTTGGCTGCGACGATCACGCCGCTTAAAAGCTCCTTATCTTAGCACGTCTCAATACCCCAAGGGAGGTTCGAAGTAGACTTTAATCAATATAAATAAATAAATAAAAATAACTCTCTTGGTATTATAATTATAATTATAATTTTAATTGTAATTATACTTAAATTTTATTAACGTAACTTATGGTGAACCGGGTCATATGGGGAACCGGGTCATATGGGGAACCGGGTCATATGGGGAACCGGGTCATATGGGGAACCGGGTCATATGGGGAACCGGGTCATATGGGGAACCAGGTCAGGTACCTTTACACCAAAATTTTGGTGTAAAGGTACTTATAGCGATTTCTTATAACTCTACAAATATTAAAGATAAACTTTAAAGCTTTAATAATTTAGTTCAATATCCAATAAAAATATAGTATTAGGGTTATAAAACAATCATAAAGAATTTTGTTCTTGAATTAATACGATTTTAAAAATTCCCATAGTAATTTTTGTTAGTGTTACGATAGTAACAATTGACTAATTAGGAGAGCTTAGTGTTACGACCGGTAACAATTAAGTCACGGGATCACCATACACGTGATGCTAAGGAGCGAAGAGCTCGAAGGCTTGGCTTCTCGAGCCCTTCGCGCGAGGAGAGTGAAGAGATCGAAGCTCGATCCTCTCGCTCCCTTCGCGCCTCTAAGCATGAAGGTCTATATAAGGAGGATGGATTCCCTTTGTAGAGCTTCGTGCTCAAGATCAATCATTTAGTATACCATACTATTAGTTACGAATTGCATCATATTATTGTCATTACTTTAAGTCCCTGCTTGACGCCTAGTTATAAACCTACCTCGAGAGCCTAGAGCACTTCCACGTGATCTAGACGGCAAACCTCGTAACACTTTGAGCACCATTACTGCTTCAAGTACCGACTCGACAAGTAACGACACCATGTCTTCCAAGACACCACAGCCTAGCGACATCGCTACGACCAGCCAGGCCACTCCCGAAAGTACCGACAAGGACGGAGACATCGCCATGGGAGGTATCGAAGACCCCAAGGAGATTACCGTCACCGAAACTCTTAAAGTCGCCCTACCAGACCGATTTACAGGCAACCGACAAGAGCTAGAAACCTTCTTGCTCCAACTTGAGATCTACTTCCAATTCAACCAGGATAAATTCAACCATGACGCCGACAAAAGCGTCTGGGCTGCCTCCTATCTCAGAGGAGAAGCCTCCAAGTGGATCCAACCTTACCTCAAGGATTACTTTACCAACTTGAGTGAGCCTAAGAAGCGAATGTATCCAACCCAGACAATCTTTGGAACATTCGAGGGGTTTAAGAGAGAGATACGACGAGTGTTTGGGGACATCAACGAGCTACGCTACGCTGAATCCAAGATTTACGGCCTTAAGCAAACAGGGTCAGCAGTCAAGTACGCTGTGGAGTTCAGGCGGTATATAGGTACCACTGGATGGGAAGAGAACGCCACGATGAGTCACTACCGAAAAGGACTCAAGGCGGAAGTTAGATTAGAATTGGATCGCAATTGCACCTGGGAGGACCTTAACGAATTAATCGAGGAGTCTATTAAAGCCGACGAGATGCTGTACGAGTATCAAAGAGAAAGCCGATCTTCCAACTTTCATGGAAACCGAGATCGAGGCAAATACCAACAGAATGAAAGAAGACCTCGAGAAAACAGACAATCCTATGGAGACCCAATGCAATTGGATGCAACCTTCAAGAACAAACTACCCAAGGAAGAGGTAGAACGAAGACGCAAGGACAAACTCTGCTTCGAATGCGGCAAACCAGGCCATCGGGCCAGGGATTGTCGAGGCAAGAAATCATCAGGAGGAGGGTATCACAAGAAGTTCGGCAAGGGTCAACTTAATGCGACCTTCACTCCTCAGCTATGTGCAACAGGTTCTATCGGATCTGAGGAAGACCGTTGTATAAGCCACGAAGAGTTCAAAAAACTACTGGATGAATTACCCAGAAATGAAGAAGGCTTGAACGCGATAGATTTATGGGAGCAAGGGTATTTGCGAACCCCCTCCCCATCATCGGTTGAAGAAAAGCCAGAGAATGAATTAACGACTGAGCACGCTGCCATGAGTTGGACGGCCTGCTACGATGAATCATGTAGGATTTATTTATCAGACAAGGAAGCCACAGGATGGTTCCCACAAAGGAAAGCAAGAAGATCCCGCAAGAAGGGAAGGTCAGGAAAAAATGTGGTCAATTACGTAATTGACCAAATTGACCAAATCGACCAAATTGACCAATTGACCAATTTAACCAAAACCCGCGAGATGGGCCAGGGTCAATTGAATATCGCAGGCCAGGCAGGACAGATATACTGCGCTGCGAAGATAAATGGACAAAGAATCCGGGCTATGATAGACTCAGGAGCCACCGGAAATTTTATAGCGCCAGGAACTGTGAAGTATTTGGGTTTAGAGCTTCAAACGAAACAGAAACCATATCAATTGCAGTTAGTTGATGGACAATTAGCAGGATTGGACGGAAAGATTTCGCAGGAGACTCGCCCAGTACGGATGAGTATAACCCAGCATCAAGAGGTTATCCAGTTCGATGTTGTTCCGCTAGGGAATCAACAGGTCATCTTGGGGATGCCATGGTTAAAGGCACATAACCCTAAGATTGATTGGCTTACGGAAACCGTTAGTTTCCCAGAAGAAAGCGATCAAGAAGATACGCTAGAGCCTGCGAGGCTGTACACACGCGATGGCGAGTTAAAGGCAAATGACTCGATCGACGTAGGACGCCCAGTCCAGGGTCCTCCATTAACAGCGAGGGAAGGTGAACCCCTGTACAAATGAAGAATAAGCAAGAGAGGTTGCTTGAAGTCACCCCTGCAGAGAAGCAGGAAGAGTTGCCAATTCCGGAACAGTATAAGAAATACAAGAAGCTTTTTGAAGAGAGAAAGGGCCATGAAGCTTTACCAGAACATAAGCCATGGGACCACGAGATAGTATTGGAGGAAGGCAAGATGCCTCCATTCGGGCCAATCTATCCAATGTCAGCCATAGACCTAGGGACGCTTAGGGAGTATATAGGCGACGCATTAGAAAAAGGATGGATCAGAGAATCCACCTCACAGGCAGCCAGCCCTGTGTTATTCGTACCAAAGAAAGACGGTACAAGGAGACTGTGCGTAGATTATCGCAAGCTCAATGATATGACGATCAAAGATCGGTACCCACTTCCATTAGCTACGGAACTGAGGGATCGATTGGGAAAAGCGAGGATTTTCTCCAAGTTTGATCTACGAAACGGATTCCACCTCATCAGAATGAAGGAAGGTATTGGGTTTATTGAGACCAGAAAGAGCATCAGATTGAATTGATTGATTATCTAGCTAAGCAGTTAAGCTGCGAGTATATATTCAAAAAATGAAGGAATAGGCTTAGGTATTCGGCCTTCGGAATTAAAGTGCTTTGAAATCAAAATATTGAAAGCAAACAAACAGTATACCAAAAAGGAAAGAATGAATTAAAAGTTGAGTTTTGTTTGCTCCTTGCATCATGCAATATATATGCATATGCTGCCAAGATCCCAGGAGGTCAACACGCCCCCTCAGGGATTACCGAGTTAGTTAATAATGAGGTTATTCCTGAACCTGAGACCGAATGTCAACCATTCCCAAAAGATTGATAAAATGAGTGTGTTTCTGTGGTGGTAGAGGTTTAGTGAAACCATCTGCAACCATTTCAGTAGTTGGAACCCATTCGACTTGTAGCCTTCCTGCTTGCACTTCCTGGCGAAGCCAACAAGAGTGTATATCAACATGCCGGAGTTTTGTAACAAGTCTAGGAGTACTATGCTGAAGAAGTCGAATGGTTTGGCGATTATCACAGAATATTGAAGCCTTTTCTTCGAGATCTAAACCAACATTCTTAAAGAAGCGTATCCACCACATAAGCTCTCGAGCAGTAACGGAAAGAGCCAGTATTTCAGAGTGTGTGCTGGAAGTAGTCACCGACTTCAGCTTAGTGCTTTTGAAGTGGATCAAACCTCCAAAGAGTATGAGGCAATATCCCATTGAAGAAACTCTTGTATCGATATCGTCAGCATGGGAGGCGTCACTCCAGATTTGAAAGTTCCTGGTAGTTGTTGCTTTCTTCCCATCGAACATGATAGCATAGAATTTGGTATTCTCAAGGTATTGCAATGTATGTACTGCTGCATTGATATGAGTAGCGGATGGATTACGAAGAAATTCTGATAGTATTGAAGATGCTTTTGCAATATCAGCCCGAGTCACAACAGCAGCGTAGTTAATGCTGCCAACTCGCTGCTGGTAGCCGAAAATCTGTTGCGGCGTTGCAATTGCTGGATTCTTTGTAAGTGCTGTTGTTGGCAATGGAGAACAGGCTTGAGGATTAGGTTTGATATTGAAGCGTGTTGATATTTTTGAAATGTAGTTATCTTGGCAAAGCCACAAACGATGATTTTGTCGATCTCGTAGTACCCTAATCCCCAAGAAGAACTGTATATCTCCAAGTGATTTGATGGTGTATGCTGATTTTAAGGTGTTCTCGAATAAGGCTAATCGTAGCAAATCAGCTTTCTTGCAAATTGCGATAATATCGTCGACATAGAAGAGAACCGTAAGCCAGCTATTGGTGAAAACACAGGGTGCTCCTGGAACTGGATCCAGACCAAAGTCGGTTAAAGTGTAGGTCAGATCCTCATACCAGTATGCTGGAGACTCTCGGAAGCCATAAAGTGCTTGGTTTACGGAAATCACTTTTCCTGGGACTTCGAAGCCATCAGGGCACTTGCAAATAATTGGTTGCCTTAATGTTGCATGTAGAAAAGCATTGGAAACGTCAAATTGTCGAATCTCAAGATCGAAAGCTGCAGCGATAGCCATCATAGCTCTAAAGATTTGTGAAGTTAGCGTTGCAGCGTATGTCTCTTCTTCGGTTGATTGAAGATCTCCTCTGGCACAGATTCTTGCTTTGAACTTGATGAGATATCCATCTTGATCGAATTTATAAGTGAAAACCCAGAGTAGTGGTAAAGGCTTTTGCCCTCTTGTAGATATATCGATGTATTCGAAGGTTTTACGTTCTTTCAGAGCGTTGATCTCATCCTCACATGCTTTTCGGAATTCTCTAGCATATGGATGCTGTACTAGCTCATGATAAAATCGAGGTGGAGGTGGTAGATCATTTTGGTGTAATCTAGGAGTTCGTAATTTAGACCTTCCGATAGCAAACGCTGTAAAGTAGCTGGATAGTTGAGGAAGTGATGAAAGTGCTGCAGCATGATGTTCTTTCCTTTGTGAACGTCTAGAACCCTGAATTATATGGGATACGTCGATATCGGCACGTATTTGCTCTGCCAAAGGTGCTGTATTATGAGATGATGTTGTAGTGATGATATCATGTTGACTTAACGATGATGATGGGGAAGATGAGAGTTCTGACTCCAGTAATGATGGTATAGGAACATCTCCAGTAGATTGTCTTGTAAGTGCTTCTGGTGATAAGGTTGCTCTAGGCGTTGGAAATTGAGGGTTAGTTTGAGGAACCCCCTCATTGGTTGGAATACCATCATCCGTCTGGTTTGAAGAGCTTTCATTCGTTGGTCGCTCGTTTAAGCGATTGCGTTGTAAGTTCCATGGCCCTTCAACTACAATTATATCACCAATACTCTCATCTGATTCTTCACTCAACAGATTCGATATTTCTATCTCTTCTGCCCTCTTTTCGTGAATAGCTGCAGTATCCCGAAGTTGATCCTTAATAAGAAAGCCAATATCTATATCTTCTGGTCGATAATACCGGGTTTCATCAAATTTGACATCTCTACTTCGAATGACGCGATTTATGGAAGGGAGCCAGATCCTGAAGATATTCGTTGAATCATACCCTACAAGATAGCCCAGTTTTGCACGAGGTTGCATCTTCGCACGTCTTGGAATCTGCTTGTTGAGCACATATGCCAAGCACCCATATGGATGTAGATGTGCTAGCGAAGGTTTATTGCCAGTAGCACTTTCAAATGGTGTTTTCCATTGGAGAGCTCTTTTTGGAGTACGGTTCTCAAGATAACCGGCTGTTTTAATTGCTTCTGGCCAAAGGTTTTGTGGTAGGTTTGCTGAAAGGAGGAGGGCTCTTGCTCTGACCATGAGCATTTTACCAGCATTCTCTGCAGCGCCATTCTGTGCTGGTGTATCTGGTGGAGTGCGCTCGACAATGATGCCACGTTTGTCTGTGATCCTCTTGAAGTCGCCCCCTAACGTAGTTTCACCGTCGAGGCGTATGAATCGGACCTTTGAGCCGAATTGTGTTTGTATCAGAGAGAATTGAGTATCCATAATATCGATCATCTCTGTTTTCCTAGTTAGAACATACACCCATTGTACTTTGTGTGTCGTACACCAGAAGTGGCTGATATATCGGGTATTATTATAAGCCTCATCCATCTCGAACAGATCCCATGCCAATCGATCTCCGACATGGCCGTTCTCTGGCATCTCCTTCCTTGGATTACGAGATATAATCTGTTGAGCCTTCGAGAGATTACAAACTTTGCAGGTAGAGAAGGAAGGTGTCGAAATCGTTTTGTCGATAATGATATCAGTAGTTGCTGATTCTAGGTGCTGAAGGGCTTCGAGAGAAGGATGTCCTAGAAGATCATGTAACTCTGTTGTTGTAACCTTTCGGCATATTGATTTGGTGTGGTTTTTGGTGGCAAACGAAGCATGCTGAGAAGGGATAATAGGATCGAGGGTCCAATGGTCTCCTGTTTGCTTCAGAGTAATAAATGCAATGCCTTCTTTTGTAAGGAAATCTGGGTGTTCAGTGTTCCAATGTACACCTTTCTTTGAGAGTAAAGCTAGAGAGACTAGGTTTGTAAGAAACCCTGGGATGTATGCCACTCTTTTAAGGTTATTTGCCCTGGCCCAGTTGGTGTATTGATCAACATAGTGATAGTACCGAATGCTTCAATTTGGAATCGGTCTCTTCCAGCGCTTATCATATCGGATGGCTTTCCAAACTCTTCAAGAACAAAGTTGTGTAGAGAGTTAGTGACATGGGTATCGGAACCACTATCAATTAGCCATTTGTGAAGGATGCTAGCATTGTTGTAGGTAGGACTTTGTTTAGTGAGAAAAGCCCCAAGATCCTTATCTTTCTCTTTTCCAGATTCTGAAGGATTAGTCAGTGTTTCCTTCCATGCTGGATCCCAAGAGAGATTTGCTAGCTTGAGAAGTTCCTTAGTTCCTTCATGTCTACGAACAAACCAGTTCCTTCGTTTTGTTGATTGCCTTCCCCAGAACTTCTTGAAGTATTCAATATCGGCATCGATTGGTTTCCAGTTCCTTGGTCGATTATCCGAATGTAGATAGTAGCATTTTTCATATAGATGTTTCCTGCCACATAGACAGGTTCTCTCTCCTTCCTTTTTATCTTTATTCCCATCCTTATAGGTTGCAAATGACGTAGAAGAGGTTGAAGTAGTTGATGTCTGTGTGAGTCGAGTGTAGTTTCGAAAGTCTTCGATTAAATCGTACACATCAATCGTTTCTTTAGGCTGATTCTTGAGCTTTTTGGTGATCTCCAACAGAGTTGAAGTTGCCCAAGAGGAGCTGTGGTTCATAAGGGCTGTAGAAAAGTCGAACGCAGCTCGATTTCGATCGACATCTGGCAGATTGAGAGTCTTAGCCTCAGTGTAGATGAGTTCCCATTCGTTCAACCATTCATAAATATCCTGATTGGATTTGTAGGGTTGTTTTACACAATTGTATCGTGCTACCACGGTAAGCTCTCTCGCACGATCAGTTGGTGCTAGCCTTTTGCGTAAATCAGCAAGCACTTGAGGTGCTGTGATACTGGTGGTACTAATAAACTTTTCGCAATTGCGGTTGATTGATGAAAGTATGTACTTGAGAACCTCTGAAATGGTCTTGTTGATTTTCTCGTACTTGGTATTCTTGATACGATAGTTCTCTAGTTGCATCTGATATTGCTTTAAAGCCCTATCAATAACAGCCTCAGAAGCATCTTCATCAACTGTGGGTAGTTCCGGTTCATCTAGCAACTCTGGTATAGGTACAACTGTTGTAGTGGGATCAAGGTATACCCAGCATTTGATGCCGCCGGATTCTGCAATACGCTGAACATTTCGAATCCAACTATTCCAATCCTCTGGTGAGGAAAGGATGATTTTAGTTAAATTATCGCCTGTAGTCATATTGAAGAAATAAAGTCAGAATTATCGAGGTTTGGGTTTTATAGAAAACACACTAAACAAGGTAATTCTTAAAAGAGTGAAACTTGAAGGTATCGTAGAGTTTCGGTATATGTGAATCAAGTATTGTGCAGGATGTTTAATTGAAAGCCAGCACCGGGCTCATAACTATTGGGTTTATTGAGACCAGAAAGAGCATCAGATTGAATTGATTGATTATCTAGCTAAGCAGTTAAGCTGCGAGTATATATTCAAAAAATGAAGGAATAGGCTTAGGTATTCGGCCTTCGGAATTAAAGTGCTTTGAAATCAAAATATTGAAAGCAAACAAACAGTATACCAAAAAGGAAAGAATGAATTAAAAGTTGAGTTTTGTTTGCTCCTTGCATCATGCAATATATATGCATATGCTGCCAAGATCCCAGGAGGTCAACAGAAGGTGAAGAATGGAAAACAGCATTCAGGACTCGATACGGATTATACGAGTACCAAGTTATGCCATTTGGATTGACAAACGCACCAGCAACATGTATGCGTTTGGTCAACAACGTTCTACGAAAATACCTAGATATATGCTGCATATGCTATCTAGACGACATTTTAGTGTTTTCAGAAACCGAAGAACAGCACATCAAGGACGTCCACAAGGTCCTACAACACTTGGAAGAAGCCGATCTCCAATGTAAACCCAGCAAGTGTGAATTTCACGTTACAGAAACGGAATTCCTAGGCTATACCATATTCTCCGGAGGACTCAAAATGAGCCCTAACAAGGTAAAAGCAGTCAAAGAATGGGAACCACCAACCAGCGTAAAGGAAGTACAGTCCTTCTTAGGGTTCGCCAACTTTTACCGACGATTCATCAAGAACTACTCAAAGATAGCCGCTCCAATGACGGAGATTACCAAGAAGAGTCAAGGGGAATTCAAATGGACGGAAACAGCACAAGCAGCTTTTGAATGCCTCAAGGAAGCATTTGCAGGAGAACCAGTTCTCAAAGCATTTGATCCAGAGTTACCAATAACTGTGGAAACGGACTCCTCAGACTACGCAATAGGAGCAGTATTGAGCCAACCCGGCTTAAATGAGAAATAGCAACCAATTGCTTACCATTCACGCAAACTATCGCCAGCCGAACTAAACTACGAAATATACGACAAAGAATTACTAGCGATAGTAGATGCTTTTAGGGAATGGAGAGTGTACTTGGAAGGATCAAAATACACGGTGCAGGTGTATACGGATCATAAGAACTTGGTTTATTTCACCACAACGAAGGAATTGAATCGACGGCAGGTCCGATGGTCGGAAACCATGGCCGCCTACAACTTCAGAATTTCATATGTCAAAGGAAACGAAAATGCTAGAGCGGATGCTCTCAGCCGAAAACCAGAATATTTACAAAACAAAACACACGAATCACACGCAATATTAAAACAGGACGGCGACGCTTTAGTTCACAATAAACCGCAACTTGCCGCCACTTCAGGAGTAAATTATGATACTATCAAGGATATCATAAGGACAGAATACTCAACAGACGCTACAGCCAAGAGAATCCTAGCTATTCCAGACAATCCAGAAGAGGATTCACCATCGAAGATGGATTCATCCATTTTCATGGCAAGCTTTACATACCCTCCAATCTAGCTAAGGATTACGTCACAGAACAACATGAGCTTCCAGCTCACGGGCATCAAGGTATTGCAAGAACCTTTGCCAGAATAAGGAGAGAAGTGTACTTTCCAAAGATGAGGACTATAGTTGAGAACGTAGTTGGGAACTGCGACACCTGCATAAGGAATAAAGCCGCCCGGCATGCACCTTATGGTCAGCTCAAAACCCCGAACTACCTACTCAACCATGGAAGTCCATTGCTTGGGATTTTGTAGTAAAACTACCAATATCCAAAGACCCAGTTACCCAGAAAGAATACGACTCTATTTTGGTGGTAACAGATAGATTAACCAAGTTCGCTCACATGATACCATTCTGTGAAACTTGGACAGCAGATGACCTTGCTTATATATTCATGAGGAATATAGTTAGCATTCACGGTGTACCAGACGAGATCATCTCAGATAGGGACAAACTATTTACATCGAAATTTTGGTCTACCCTTATGGCACTACTTGGGATCAAGAGAAAGCTCTCGACAGCTTTTCACCCACAAACAGATGGCCAAACAGAACGATTAAACCAGACGATGGAAGCCTATCTTCGCTGCTACATCAATTACAAACAAGACAATTGGGTTAAACTATTACCCTTGGCACAATTCGCATATAATACATCGGAAACTGAAACCACAAAGGTGACGCCAGCGTATGCTAACTTTGGATTCAACCCACTAGCATATAAATCACCATTGCCACAAGATGCGAATGCAGATGAAGCCATAAAAGATATCACGGAAATCAAGGAACTACAAGAACAACTTTCACTGGATTTACAGTTCATCGCTTTAAGAACAGCGTCGTACTACAACGAATCACGTAGTATGGGACCTACTCTTAAAGAGGGGGATAAAGTTTATCTCATTCGAAGAAACATACAGACAAAACGACCAAGCGATAAACTAGATCACAAGAAACTAGGACCATTCAAAATTGACAAGGTAGTAGGACCAGTCAACTACAGACTAAAACTACCTCACACCATGAATATTCACCCAGTATTCCATATATCCTTGCTCGAACCAGCACCACCAGGAGCGCCCGATGCACCCGTAACAGAAATCGAACCAGTAAACCCAGACGCCATATACGATGTTGAAACAATACTAGATTGTAAATACGTCAGAGGCAAGATCAAGTATCTAATCAAGTGGTTAGACTACCCACATTCGGAGAACACTTGGGAGCTCAAGAAAGATCTCAGCTGCCCTGAGAAGTTGGAGGCATTTCATCAACGCTATCCAAACCTCCCCAAAAAGGGTCTGAAGGACTCAGGAAAGAAGAAGGATCGAAGTTATCCAGCACATTCGAACTAGCTGTAGCAGGCACCAATGGACCTGTACCCGCCTGCTCTCTCTCTTTCTCTACACGCTCATTCTCCAATCTTTCCTTTTCCTCCAGGGCATCTAATTCATCCAATGACTTTAGCCCACGACGCAGCATAAGGGACGCCCGCTCACGGAAGGTATCGATCTTCATCTTGTTGGATTTAGTAAGGGTCTCCAGGCGCAACAAACGAGAAAGGACTTCCTGGCGCTCTTGTTGAAGACGATCCTCCTCCTTGCGAAGCCGCCGTTCCTCGGCTTCCAACGAAACCCAGTCAGCGTGAGAAGGCCCATAAACATCGCATTTTATGCTACGAGCTATACATTCAGAACAACGAGCGGAATCGGCCGCCATAACAACACACTCCCTCTCATGTTTTTCACACTCAGTACAAGGAGGCATAATAACACCGTTACTTGCGACTCGCTTCGATAAACCCTCGTTGGTCTTGCGTTTCTTGTAATTAACGACGGACATGATCAGCAATCAACACAAGAGGCTTAAAGATCGCAAGTGGAGATGGTCGTACTAATATAGCGCTTGGGGCAAGCGCTAGGCTAAGAAGGGAATAGTGTTACGACCGGTAACAATTAAGTCACGGGATCACCATACACGTGATGCTAAGGAGCGAAGAGCTCGAAGGCTTGGCTTCTCGAGCCCTTCGCGCGAGGAGAGTGAAGAGATCGAAGCTCGATCCTCTCGCTCCCTTCGCGCCTCTAAGCATGAAGGTCTATATAAGGAGGATGGATTCCCTTTGTAGAGCTTCGTGCTCAAGATCAATCATTTAGTATACCATACTATTAGTTACGAATTGCATCATATTATTGTCATTACTTTAAGTCCCTGCTTGACGCCTAGTTATAAACCTACCTCGAGAGCCTAGAGCACTTCCACGTGATCTAGACGGCAAACCTCGTAACACCCGGTTCACCATAAGTTACGTTATTAAAATTATTAATTAAATAAGTTAAATAAAAATAATAATGAATTTGTCTGAAATGATCGGGCTTATAGGATCTTAGAATTAGATAGATATGAGTAGATTCAATTCATGAAAAGTTTTAAAGATATTTAGATAAATAAATATCTAGATATTTTATAATATTTTTTTTATAAAAAGAGAGATAGATTAATTGATTTATTGATTTGTGAATTGAATTGCTGTTCTGGGGGAAATCTAATGAGATGTATTATAGATTCAGGGAATTTTTCAGAGATACATAGATGGTTTTTGATACTCTTTACTGAAAGACTGGTAGTCGGTATATTTTGTGAAAATCTATCTATGTCTGGATGTTGATTGAGGTGAGAGCTATAATGGGATATTTGTAGGGACGGGGTATTTTATGAGTAAGGATTGGTACTTAGGTATCGAATAGTAAGTTAGATTGCTGTGCCGAACTCCTGATAAGTAAGGACTAACATCAAATTGTATACAATAATGATTAGAGTAATGCTGGCCCATATATTGAGAGCAACTTATTTTTTAGTTTCTACGGGCTCCAATTTCTATTTTCCCTGCTGGGACAACAATTCCTGAATTAGGTGTTCTTCACTATCCGGAGCTATCATGTTTGATCGAAATGATTATTTTCATTTTGCAAAAGTAAAAGCGGTACTAATTATTCGCTCCCCATATTTGAAGAAATCAGCCGTCTTTAAAGAGACTGAAATACAAACCCAGAATCTGGGCACAAGTTTTGTTGGTTTTTTAAAGAAAAAGGGAAGAGCGTGGAAAGAAAAGAACAAATGTTCGCAGAAGTAGGAACACAAGGCCTTGAGTCATCGACCTACTGCCCGCCACTTCAACGATCGAAACTCATGTCTGACTTGCATATCTCCTTTCCGCCAATTAGACAGCTGAATGTGAGATTATCACCCTTATTACCGAACACAATTTTTTGCTGAAAACTAACCGCCTGCACCATGCGACCGAGTTGAGCATTGTATTGCTGTTCGATATTTTCACCAAAATTGAAGTTTTTACCTAGATTTGATCGAATATCCCCAACTCTTTCGACTCCTGCAAAACGTTAGTTTGAGGTTCTTTTCGATTTGGGATGGTTAATATCACACCAGTATCAGAAACATATTCGGGAGGTTCTGCCAATACACATTGATACAATGTACTTGCCAATACTGTATTTGTATGAAGTGTAGTCGTGTGAATACAGTCAGTAAGCCTCGAGGTACCCTTCTTAATATCATCCCCCTAGCGTAAATTTATTAGTCGGTGAGATTAGATATAGTAACGCAGCTATGGCTTGTTGAGTGACTTACCTTGAAAATTAACCAATGCATTCGTCCCCTGCATCTCTTCAAATTGTTCCATGGGTCACTGAAAGATCTTTCCTCTGGATCTATACCTTCTCGGAAAGGCATTCCTAAGCAGATACCGTAATGACGACGCAGTTGCTTTATTTGTGGTGAAATTCCTTCTAACCCACGTAGGGCAGCTCCACGCACAACAGCAGATTGGCTTTAGAGGTTAGCATAGAAGCAGAGTAAGTGGATGTGTGTATCGTAGCTCACGGATGCAAGGGGCGTATCAAGGTTATGTCCCCGTTTTGTCTGCACCACTTTTTCAACTCTTTGTTGAGGTGTGGCGATTCAGCGAAGCCGCCGACAAGGATGATACGCTGGTGCGTCACGAAAGATTAGCAAAAACTCTTTTTAAATTTGCTTATCTGGGAATTGAAACACACGTGAATTGTAGCGTTTTTTGCGGCTTTTGCTGCTTTCACTTGTTCTTTCACTAAGCTTTTTATTTCCGCAATGACGGGATCGAAAAGGTCCTCCATATCTTCACTGACAGGTTGTTAGTACAATCGACGCATTACGAACACATAAATCTTACTGTGTGAGCAAAACAAGTCGATCCTCCTCATCATAGTGATCAGATTCAGGAACAGCAAGATTGAGAGGGCCAAGCTCCCCTACTTCTCTCTCATCGTTACGTCCAAAATCCCTTTTCAATGTCTCGAAGGCTGTCATAAATCTGCTACCTGGACCCTTTTGACCGAATGGCAGATCATCGAATGCAGACCCAAAGCGTTTGGAGAGCAGAGAATGGAGATTTCGATCGATGTATGTTGCCCCGCATTTTCCACCTATCAAGAAGTCAAGATCTAGTTTCGATGGAGTGATTGTGCGGAATTTGAATACGACTTACCGATACCGACACATAGCTCGTCAAAAATAAGATATGGTTGCACCTGCTTGATTGTATACGTAGTGATGTCGATAGTTCCTCCGCCACAGTCGCATATAAGTACATTCTCATCACACTAAGTTGTTAGTACCTGCTATTAATGCAGTTGATTTAGGCATACCAATATGGGATTCAATGCATCTGATTTGGCGTATTCTTTCAACGTCGCAATCGCCGCTGCTTCTGGCTCAGCAATCGTGTAAATTTCGTCCCCGGGCCTCTTCCCAAACCCAGCATTCTTGGCAGCCTTCAGAGTGGCATCTTTAGCCTCCTCTGACCACACAGCAGGTAATGTGACCCAGCATTCCATTGGCGTGTTTTCAAAAGTCAGATCAGTCATTTGCTCTCGCAAAGTTCTTGATACATGTGTGTATACCTCTGTCAGAAAGTCTTCACAGACCCCTGCTGCGTCACGAAATGGAGGCAACTGTAACATGCCATCACCTGTTATAGAGGCAAGCGACGGATCATCATGATCTTTCGCATTGGCGTTCCTATCGAGCAGAAGTTTAGTCCAGGAATAAGACTTCAGCTTTGCGTTGACCTCAAATCCCCACTTGTTGTTTTTGAGCTGTGGATTCTCCTGACTGTAAGCAATTCTGGTAGGATTCTTCCAAGAAACGTGAGGATCTCCAGGCCATGGAGACATGATAGTGATGTCCTCGATGCTAGATTTATCTGTGGTCACATAACTGACACCTATACCAGTGTTAAAAGCGAAGAGTGTAAAACTTGACTGCCATACCTGAGAATGTTGTACCGTAATCAATTCCTATGATGATCTTATGACCATTCCCCTTTGCAGGTACCGAAATCGTAGGCTGTTTGGAGCGCTTACGATTCCGTGAAGTACTCATGGTTATCTAGTGATAGACCAGATTGGGGAAATAATTTGGGCAATTTTGGGAAGTGACAAGAGGTTGTTGTATGTTTGAGAGTTTTAAATGGAAAATTGAGGAAATAACTCTAAATTTGCGTAGTGACCCCGCTTCCATTCACTTGCTGTAATAAAAATAAGAGCTAGCAAATGCCACACGAGCTGATTGGAGCATTTAATATTCAGTTCAGTCCAATTGACTGCATACTAGATAGGTACTAGTAAACTTCACCTTCGCCCTGACATTTTATTTCCTTATACTTTCTGCAAAGTTCATTCAAAGGTAACAAAGCAAAACTGGACATGACTTCCGACTTTCCAAATAAACAAGACAAACCTCCTTCAAAGGGTGGGTGTCAAAAGAAAATGCATCAAGGATCTGCCCAGTCAAGAAAATCGTCATCTGCAACAGAAAAAGAAGTGGGCGTCCACTCGCGTTCAATGAAACGAGGAGGTTCGATGAATCGTCAACACCTTTCTATTGGTGCCGACACCGAAGACTCAGAGGATGAAGAGCTTCTAGTACGCGCTCAAGAGACCACGAAGAAAACAAAGGGAAACGGCCGACCCACCAACCAAGGTATGCAATCGCACATCTTTTCATGGTATCGCTAAATTTATCTAAATACTACAGAAGCATCGTTTTCATTCTCAAGCGCGCTTTTTGCCCGTTTACCAAGCTTTGTGGCTGGTCGATCATCGGCGATGTCAAATGATAGCCGCACACATAAAGAAAATAGCAGGTCAAGCAGTGAAGAACAGTTCCCCCAGCAAATACAGTCGGACAGGCACAAGGAAGAAGGTATTCGGAGTGCTAAACCCAACGCACTTTGTATGTCACGGGAAAGTTTAGATGGAATAGTCGAGAGCATCAACGAACATCACGCGGCAAGACAGGACGAGCTTGAACGCCAAGTGAGAGATTTGCAACGTCGCAACGACAATTCGAAAGATTTATTGGGCAAGTTACAAGCTCAAAACAAACAACTCGAATCCGAAAAGCAGGCTATTGAAGAAAAACATAACACTTTGATTTTAAAGCAACAAGAAATGACATTCAGCCACATGCCAAGCTCGCGTTGGGCGCCCGTCGAGGATAGCAAAGTTATGGAAGATCTTGATAGGCTGAAGAGAGACATGAGAAGCTGGGCGAAGAAAGTATCTGCAAATGATCTGGGAGTCATCTTGAAGGCACTTGATGGGCATCAGCAAAGAGCTCTAAGGCCTGCGTTGGAAAATGTCATCATCTTTGACAAAGATTATTTTCCTCAAGGGTTATCAATGAAAAAGGCTCCAGCGCTACTTCTCAATGCTCTCCTCTCCCACAGTGTGTATACAGCCTTGTTTTGGAGTCCTTTCTTCTTTCTCGAAGAAGAACAGACACCAAAATCAAACTACCGTGTAGGATTAGAAGGAGTCTACAACTACGGCTGTCGATGTAAGTGAAACAGACGGAGCGTAGGTTGGGAAAGTATTTGCGCTAATTTCGAATAGCTAGAGAAGAGGATTCCCATATCTGGAGATCCCAAACCTTGAGACTTCTATTGCCTCCACTAGCGACCGATACTTCGGAAGATGAAAAGAAGTTGCGTGTTTTAACTGAAGAAATGATATTCAAGGTGGCAGATAGAGAAGCTTCGATCTTCCTAGAAGGCGCAGTTACGTATCTCATGGACAATGAAGCTCTAGCCAAGTTCGGCGACGAGCTCTATGCTATCTATCGAGAGGCAGCAATGATGTCGTACAATTTGTGGACAAGAAGAACAAAACTGGTGTGTTATACTTTACTCGATGGCATGGGAGGTTGTCCGCATTTCGATCCCAATAGTAAAGATATGATTGCACATTCTTCGGTAGACTATGAGAGCCACGCAGATCAGCTCGTAGGAAGACCCATTAGCATAGTGCTGCATCCGTGCTTGATGGTCTACGGGACTGATGATGGGAAGCACTACGACCAGGGGCGTGTATGGGCACCCGCGGAAGTGTGGCTTGATAGCAGAAAACCATGTGCAGAATAGCTTCATAAAGAGCGCTGACATGCCACTTGCGATGTTTTCTAGTTGCCGACAAAATCGGGTCTGGGCTGATGATGAATGATGGGCATGGTGGAGGCCGGGGAGAAAATAAGTAAACCGTTGCTAGACGTGAGATTCTAGCCGATTTTTCCACAAAAGCATTGTATTACAATTGTGATGATGTAACAGTAGCTGATAAATTCAAAATGATTGCTAAAGCCCTATATGTTGGATGATCTGTATGAGCTTTCGTTCAAATGGAGAGTGAGGTCAGGTCTGATCTTGGCGGCGATAAATCTTAGAGCAAATCCGATCCGAAATTTAGCCAACACAAACCCCCAATTAGGGATGGTCATTTTGTAATGATATAATCATATATATTCGTCAGCAAATTATAATATGTAATAATGATCAGTTATTATTATAATAATGGGGAATTTTAATATTATTTTGAGATTGGAATTTGATTGAATTAAAATAAATTAATAAATTCTATTTAGAGATTTCTTTTATAAAAAAATAAAAATTCGAATATTTCATTTTTTAAAAATTATATAATCCGAATTAACAATTCTCTTAGACTTAATAATCATATAATTTGAAATAAGGATTTTTTTTTTAAATATTTTTTAAAAAAAAGAAATAAAGATGATTTTGTTTTTATTTTATTAATTCTATTGATTGCAAAAATAATATATAATCTTGGTATCTTATAATACTTCATTACACTCAAATAGCGTGATAGTATAGAATTATATAATATCCTGCGAATTATATGATTTGAACAATTCTATTCCCAATGCTAAACAGAATTACCTCTTTTTGTTGCCACTTGTTTAGTGAGCCCAACCGCTGGCACAATGAAGACATCTCCTCTTCTGTTTAATTAAATCAAATTTTTGGGGTTAAATTCACAAGAAACAAATGTTTTTTTTTTTTTGTTTTGGATGACAGTCTGTCAGCTGCTTACCAAATGCCAGAACTCTGCGTTACGGAATAATCTCATTTTAATCTTACACTTAATGCATTAAGAATATTAAGAGATACCATGGCTTTCCATTTTCTAGGAGGGCAAGGCATTTTGCCTTACTGGCTGCTCTTCGTCAGTCAAGTTGCTTTCATAGTCCCTCAATATTCCTAATCATCCCCTCAACTATATGTAAAATTATCTCATCTCAAAAATTAGGACTCAAAAGCCACATTCCCA
The DNA here is from genome assembly GCA_025389075.1 of Sclerotinia minor. Taxonomy (NCBI): domain Eukaryota; kingdom Fungi; phylum Ascomycota; class Leotiomycetes; order Helotiales; family Sclerotiniaceae; genus Sclerotinia; species Sclerotinia minor. The sequence goes on from QRFH01000008.1 coordinate 1,640,259, forward strand.
ATCAGCAACTCGCCCCTCTCCAACCTGGGGAACTCTTCCTCGGTTTTTTCAATTCTACTCAATGTCTACTCTCTATCCAAACAAAAAACAAAAAAAAACACTGTAGTCCGGTCGCAAAACTCCACTCACTCCAAAACTCAAGTCTCGCCGCTGTTTACTCATACATTTGATTGCTACACTCTTCTGTCCGGTTATTACTGATTCTCGCAGATGCTCCAGCCGAAGTGTACCACATACATGCAGGCTTTCTGCCCAGGATACCCCAACAGCTGGTAAAAAATTTATCAGAGACGGTGTATATTCTTCGGGGCCTGAGATGAGTAAGTTTAATACGATAGTCCTGCTAAAAGCATTTCATCACATAACTTACTTTCTTCAGACCAGAATCTGGGATTCCTGGAAGCAGCACCTCATTTTGGGCAATAACTTATCAAAATAGACGACATATTCGAAATGGTACCTGCATGGGTGCTGTTGTATATTTTGTGAAATGCAGCGGTAGAATAGCAAGATGATATTGCCTTTAACAGATGGGAAGCCAAGATCATTGCCCGCTGTATGCGTTACAAAACAACGAAGATTATCCAAAAATCTGACACACATCATGAAATAGCGTTGGAACAGCGAAGCACGGATCGTGAATGGGAAGATATCAATAAGAAGCCATTGATAAGTTTAGCCAATGTGATGACATGCTATCACTAACAAACTGAGATCACCAGGAGGTCATGCAGTGGCTAATCGTTTCATTACGGAGAGCATCATCTTCAACGGCTGAGCCTATGCTTGGAGAAATAATGACCGTATGGTTTGACTCAGCACCACAATTTGCGGTTATATTTTAAGTTGTTAACTTCTTCCTTTTGGAAACCTGCCTTCATATGCATCGTAATAACATACAACTGAACAAGCGACAATATTTACGATTGAAACCTATTCTTCTCTTCAGCATATGCGTGGTGGCTGAGCTATTAACGCAAGAAATGCCGTAGCATACTATTGCGAATCTAGCACTCTACCATAATAATCAACACCCGTCCTTGAAAACTTCCCTAACAAAAATACATAGCTAGATACACTAGCGTAGAAATCAAGAGATCTTTCTATTCTCTGATTCCGCTGCATCAACCTCTCTAATGAACGGGAATCTTGCTCCCATATTGACTTCGTGCCCAGCTCATCAAACCATGGGATTTGATTCAGATACTTAAAGTACACGGAAATAATTGATGGATTTTAGATCTGCAGATGAGGAACCGATATCATAATCGGTATCGAGGGGCTTTAAAGAGATATAATCGAGTTGACTTATGAAATCTGCGGAAACTGCTCGGTAAAATACCCCTCCCCTAGATAAAAAAAAAAGTATTGATTTTCATCTTACTTAAGGTTATCTTGGCTTTCTAGAGAGGTTTATGCTGCGATAGTTATGAGACTTCTGTTTCCTATGATCGAGGTCTGAAACAGTATGATTGTGAATTATAAGATTACAATCGTAAAATAATATAGCATTTATAACATGGCAGTCACGTTTGGTTCCTGAATCGAGTCCTCAAATAAATCCAAATAAGATACTTGGAGGTACACTGCCATTATTGGTAGGGAGAAACACCTACTCTAGGTATGTTCTCGTTTTAGGTTTGGTATTTGCAATAGCAAAGGTTTCTGTTTTTGTTGTGGGCATAAAGAAATATCTTGGTACCAAGTGTGGTATTGTGGTATTATTTGGACTTTGGCGATGAGCACGTTAAAGCCATGCAGTGGTTCACATACAATTGAGGCCGTTACTTAGACAGGAGAAATTTCAATCGGCCGTCGAGAATTTTCCTAGGCAATCATGCAAACACGTGTGCCGTTTTATCAGCTCTCGTACATAATCCTAGCAAACAATATATCCCGACCTCTCTATGAAATCGTACAAATAATCTTGCCCTTACTAGTATTTTTCTCCATCTCCTTATGTGCCTCAACCACCTGCTCCCAAGGGAAGACCTTATCCACAAATATCTTAAACGCTCCATCCTGAAACTTTGGAATATACTCTTCCAACTTATCCCTCAATTTACCCTGATAATTCACATCTCTACTCCTCAAAGTACTTCCCTCAAACCTGACTCTCTTAAACACAAAGGCACTGATATCCACTCCACTTGGTAATTTCGTTCCGCTCATAACTCCTAGTTGTACGATTCTCGCATCTCTCGCAGCTACATTGAGATTTCCTTGGAAATAGTTTGCGCCTACGAAATCGATTATGACATCTACACCCTTGCCATCTGTAGCAGCGAGAATTTCTTTCGCCCAATCTTGTGTTTTGTAATTGAAGCCTGCAGTTGCTCCTAATGTATTAACGCAGAAATCAATCTTTTCTTGCGAGCCGGCTGTCACATAGATAGCCGAGGCGCCAGAGTTCTTTGCAAGTTGAATACCGGCTATGGAGACAGAGGAGGCGCCTGCGTGCCAGAGGATGGATTTCCCCTTGGAAAATTCACCGACTAAGTACATGGCTTGGGTAGCGGTTATCCATGTCTATTTTCGATTGTGTTAGTCTCTCGTAGATTATTTCTATACCATAGAACATGGGTCAAGTTGCAATATACCTCAGGGATTCCAGCAGCCTCTTCCCAACTCAAATGATCCGGTTTCTTCAAAAGCATATGCGTGCTCACAGCAATAAACTCCGCGTAAGCACCGCCATAAGCCAAACCAAAAACCTCATCTCCAACACTAAATCCTTCCTTGACATCTGTACCTAGACTCTCGATTGTACCGGAGAACTCTACACCGAGGGTTTTGGGAGCTTGGGGTGGAACAGGATAGTGGCCTTCGCGTTGGAGGAGATCCATGCGGTTAAGTCCGAAAGCTTTCACTTTAACGATGGCTTCACCTGACGAAGCGGTAGGTTTTGGAGTGGAGTCATTTATGTAGAGGGCATCAGCATGACCCTTTTCATTTTTGATATCTGGGAGTTATGTTAGTGATAGTTTTAAATACGTGGGGTTTAGATGTTGATATGCTAGGAGCAAGAGCTTAATCTTCTACGCGTCCAATAGCGTTGAAAAAGTACATACCAACTGCACGCATTGTTTCCGGCATTTTTCTAAGATTTACTAGAAACAAATCGAGTAAAGGCTAGAAAGGGGATGGGATTGTCTTGGAAGAAGATCATTCCGAAGAAGTGCAATCAATGTTTATATCATGAAGTAGTGGGGCTCATCAATGACGATGGCGGGGTAGCTAAAATTCCTGCTTACAAACTTGCCTAAAATAGTGACGAAACGAGACAGGTACCCGAAACTCGGTATTTGTAATTTTTAACCTAGCGGGTAGTTTTTCGCTTGTGCACATCCGATTCAGTCCCGCTTATCCCCTTTTCCAAATACTTTTCATCAACACTGGTCTCCAAGGATAATCCATACAATCATCCTTTTACTATTCCAAGTACTTGAGATGGAAGAGGTGAGAAACTGTCATCGCCTATCTTGTAAGTAAGAAAGTAAGATCTTAACGTTCAAGAGATCGTTCAAGAATACTTCCTGTTAGAGATGAACAAACAAATCAAATGTTCATTGATTCATAACAAGTGTTATTTAACTTCCAAATGTAGAATGATCCTGATCCTTTTAGGGTATCTATTAGATGAGCTCTCATCAAGTATACTAGAGAAATAATTTATTCCTGTATTGGCAAATCTATGTATTTAAGGTCATAGATTTGCAAAATTTCGTATTGAATATCGATCGATACAAACCAAAGCAAAAGAATACATCAATTGTTCTATAATCCTGATTTCTTCTCCATCATCCTAATCCAATCATTCATTTCAATGCCTCTTCCATATTCTTCTCTTGTCCCTTCCCCTTTCCTTCCCCCTTCCCATCTCTTTCTAAATCTGTTTCGAGCCTTTTACCTATCTTCCAGTTCCCGAATCCCCCGTCCCTGAAAGCCTGCTCAAGTGGTTCTTATGATGCGAATGGTCGGTAAAAGGGAGTTGAGTGGTGACAGTAGTGGCATCGCAGCATAAACGTCAGCTGTACGACAAAATCTTACTTAGTGCTTTACTTGAGTTATTGTCGTCCGAACCAAACATGGATACATTTCTAAGTACGAGCTACATTTCTAAGTACGAGCTACATTTCTGGAAGAGTAGATGAACGTACACTTTGGTTAGTGGTTACAATATCTATTCTCCTAGCGAATCAAGCCCGTAGCAGGAGTGAATACTAACATTAATATGACTTAATTTCGGGAACCCTTTTGCATATTTACTCTCGTTTGCGTGGAAGAACACCTCACTGAATATCACCAGGCTCTCTCGCACAACTAGAGCTCGCTAGATATTGCTGACAGCTCTTCTATCGTCAGCATATCCAACTTAGCCTGCACCAAAAAGCGGACATTATCGCTCTCAATTGACGGGCTATTTTATTCGCTATATACTTAGGTATTTAGATCACACGACCACTTCCTGACCCGGGATCAGATTTGGAAAGCAGAGACACATCACCTCTAAATATGCATAAAGTAGAATTTCCTTTTTTAAGCGAAAGGAGAATTCAGTAATATGAATAATACTGACAACAGAGTATTGGAATATTGGGACAAGGCGAGTCAATTTTGAATGGCAAGATATTAACATGAGTAATGTATTGAAGGGAAATTTTGACCTGTAAGGGAAAAGAATATCAACTGAGCTAGATGATAGTAGCCATAGGATCTAAATCAAACGAGGAATATAAGAGTACGATATCACAAAATTCCATATATATCATTACAGTTCTGAATATAATCGGTCAATGTTCACATTGAATTTTATGTCAAAAATCACCAAGAAGCATGGATAGGATTATACTTGGGCCCAGAAGAATGTTTTTTTTTTTTTTTTTTCATTATGGAATGAACTACTTACCTCAACATCCCCACATATCTAAAAGTTGTGAGAAACGGTTTATAGAAAGGGGTACTAAGAGATAGAATGTATTGCAGCCTCCACAGTAAAGTCTAATGCGGCTTACTTGAACCGTATAATTTTCTCGTTGTCACTTCTCTAGCGAAGGTCCCGTAGGCGGCACAGCTATCATACCTACGTTTCAAGCCTGCACGAATATTCCCAGAAGTCTTGTCCGTGATTTCGATCTTGTCCTGTTATTCTCCCGAGGTGTCTACAATGCTGATACCATGGTGTTCACGGGTGAGATTTTTGACCTCTTTGGGGTGTGGATATTGCTGAAGTCAAACATTTCGGTGGTTGTGTTGTGGGGATTTCAACGCTGAGATTTGGATGAAGGGCGAAGAAAGGAAAGAGCTAAAACGAGGTCTTCATATTTATCTGTTGTTTTCAGAGGCGTATTGTGTATAGAACAATGTATTGATGCCAAATGACGAAAATAGTATGGATGGTGCTATAGATCTTCAGGGGCGCATTTGTGTGAAGACACAAAAGAACAACCCCCTTGGGTTAAATGTCTCAAGTTAGGTTAATCAAAGATAACCTAATATTCAGAGGCTCATGGCATGGTCGAAATAACTTCGAGTAACCACTCCATCTAGATTTATTATGACCCCCGTGCAAAAGAAGGCAGGGACTCCATGACCGTAGCCACAGCCCACTTGAGTGTCTTCGTTATATCGATATCCAAACCTCCATCTTGACATTTCAGATTCAAATCATTAACAACATCTTCCTTCAATTGCCCCTCAACATCACCATCTTCGAACATCCACTTGTGATCCTCAACGTAATTTGGCCAGACAATTTTGTCAACGTACCCTGGTGGATCTTCCCAGAATCCCTCGAGGGTTACATAGCCACTGCGAGCTTCTCTTCGACCCTTTGCTTTTTCGTAGCTAACACGAAGGAAAAGTTTTATATCAATTTGGGATTGAACTTTGGCCAAAGACTTGGAGTAGAGGAGAAATCCATCAAAAATGCAAAGCCGAATAGGGGAATCCGTGTCTGATAGAATTCCATGACCTGGCTGTCCAGGCTGAGTCCATACTTTTACTTGTGATTTCAATGCTTCAATCTCTGTCTCTGGGACTGGACATTTCCCAACAGAGTTTTGATCTTCTTTGGAATCGAGAGTAGGCTATGAAAATTTTGTCAAACTTCTTCCTATGAAGGGAAAATGCCGAATGAGGATATATGACTAACGGGAAATGTGCCTTCTTTGCGTATATGTTCAAGGGATTTGACCATTTCTGGTACATCCAAAGCTTCAGCACAATCCCAATCTACCAGATCATGCTTTTTAGGAAGTCTAGCTATTGTCAGTTCAGATGTACCAAGGGTTTATTGGGAGTGACAAGATGATTCAAAAATAGAAGATATATTAAGGATCAAAAAGCAATGTTCAAACTTACTCTTCTTCAGGTCGATAGAAGTCATCTTCATGCAGGATGAAAGTGTTTGGAAATATATCACGCAAAAGTCGACTAAGAGTTGTCTTACCACTAGACGAACATCCACTGATCCCAAGTACAACTGCTTTCCCGGTACCGGCCATGATAAACAACGCCCAGAGATTGTGTCTAGAAACTGTCGTTGCCAATGCCGATATTGCTTCTCCAGCTCCAAGAAGGCCGAGGCAAGAGGCCGGAGGAGTGGTTAAGCAGCGTTAGGTAAGCAAAATCAGCATTTTATTAGCTCTTTAGCGCTGAGACCAATTTCTGGATAACGATTCTTTCCGATATTACTGCAGCATATCATGTTTTTGGTGGGTCAAGAATAAACTTACGGACTTCGGATGTTGCACGAGATGGAAAATGTTGAACTCAGCTGTATGCAACGGTGAGTTATTTTGCTTGGAAAGGCGCTTAAAGATGGGCTTGAGTTACATTTACCTTATCAAACTCAAAGTATATCTTCACCAAGATGGCTCCCATTCGTGCGAAACATCTGTCAAAAACTGTCCCGAGTTTAAACCGGCGGGCGCCTGTAAATCCCGTCAATCCCCAGACAACAACGCACACGCCAGTCGGAAACTAATGGTGGTTAGTAAATAGTTTCTGGGGCAGCTGTCCTCAAAAGACAAAAGTATTATTTTGCTTGGCCTCGCCTGTTTCTCCTAGCAATTGTCAGACTCATTTATTTGAATCGTTGTTCCCTCCCTCATCCCAAACCATATTCTCTTTTCTTTGACAACCTTCAAGATGCTTTCTCCCTTCAGATTAGCCAGCAGGCAAGCAATTACTCGCGGTGTTGCTTCAAGAAGTAGCATTGCCATCAGACAAGCTTCCACCTGGGCTGATGTACCACAAGGTCCTCCAGTATGTATTTCCTCAATGGCACAATTTTAGAGACTCTAAGCTAATTTGTTACAGGATGTAAGTCATTGAATTCTCCTATTCAATAGAAGGCTAGTTTTCTAATTGTGCGATTGTTTCTGTGCAGGCCATCTTAGGTATGAGTTAAGAATTGCATTATTTGGTCTGACTCGAATTCTGACAAAATTTTAGGTATTACTGAGGCCTTCAAGGCAGATAGCTTCAAGGAGAAGATCAACTTGGGTTTGTCATGCCGGATTTCTCCCAATCGATTGTCACTAACGTTATTCTAGGTGTCGGCGCATATAGAGATGATGCAGGCCAACCCTACGTCCTTCCCTCCGTCCGAACCGCAGAAGACAAGGTCGTCAAGGCAAACCTCAACAAAGAATATGCTGGTATTACCGGTGTTCCAGATTTTACCAAAGCAGCTGCTGTCCTTGCCTACGGTGAAGGATCAAGTGCTCTCGACCGTCTAGTCATCACACAATCCATCTCCGGAACTGGAGCTCTCCGAATTGGAGGTGCTTTCCTCCAACGATTCTACCCTGGCGCAAAGAAAATCTACATCCCAAACCCATCATGGGCAAACCATGCTGCCGTCTTCAAGGACTCTGGTCTCGAGGTTGAGAAATACAGATATTATAACAAGGATACAATTGGTCTCGATTTCGAGGGTATGATTGCAGACATTAAGGCTGCTCCAAAGGGAAGCGCTTTCTTGCTCCACGCATGTGCGCACAACCCCACCGGTGTAGACCCAACTGTTGAGCAATGGAAGGAGATCAGCGAAGTTGTCAAGGCTAATGGACACTATGCTTTCTTCGATATGGCCTACCAAGGATTTGCTTCTGGTGATACTGACAAGGATGCTTTCCCCATCCGTCACTTCATCAAGGAAGGCCACAACCCATGTCTCGCCCAATCCTTCGCCAAGAACATGGGATTGTACGGTGAGCGTGTCGGTGCATTCTCCGTTGTCTGCGCCGATGCCGACGAGAAGAAGCGTGTCGACTCTCAAATCAAGATTCTCGTTCGTCCTCTCTACTCCAACCCTCCCGTTCACGGTGCCCGTATTGCTTCTACAATCCTCAACGACAAGGCTTTGAACAAGCAATGGCTCGGTGAGGTCAAGGGAATGGCTGACCGTATCATCACCATGAGAGCTTTGTTGAAGAAGGAGCTCGAGAGCTTGGGCTCAAAGCACGATTGGTCTCACATCACCAGCCAAATTGGCATGTTCGCATACACTGGTTTGACTCCTGAACAAATGGATAAGTTGGCTAAGGAGGTAAGTTTTGTTCCATATTATCAAGATAGAAATTGCCTTTGCTAATCATGATTTCAGCACTCTGTATATGCTACCAAGGATGGTAGAATCTCGGTCGCTGGTATCACCACAGCAAATGTTAAGAGATTGGCTGCTGCCATTCATGCTGTTAAGCCATAGAGGGGTTATGTAATTACAACTGCAAAAATTAATATAGCATGGCATGATAGACAAGATCTTTCTTGAAATTATTTTTAGAGGCGAGTCCCGCGAAAAAGGCGCAACATATACCATCAAAGAGAGAAAAATCTTCCCTCTATAGAATGCGCCGCAGTGCTACTCGTTTACTTGTTTTCTAACTCGTATGTTTGACGATAGTTCCCAAGTCCTTCACTTGTGTTCTAGACTCTACTATCCCATCTAAATAAGATGCCTTATTCCTTCTAGTTCTAGCAACACAACACCGAATCCCGTCTAATCTGTCCAAGTCATAATTTCATCCCGTTCTTTTGTTAAACTCATAATCGTAAATCGTAAAGCCATCCCTCTCTTTCCATATATATCCATTCATCTAACTCCCCCTCAACCTCTCCACATCCCTCTTCACTTCCTCCATTTCCAACCTCAGCTCCCCAAATACCCTCGCAATCTCTCGCATTTGCCTCTCCTTTCTATCATCTTCCCTCCCTACCCCATATCCCCATAAGTCCCTCTCTTTTAACTTAACCTTCTCCTTCAGCCTCTCTCTACCCCCACGTAATTCCCGCATATAATTTTGAAGTGCCTCCACTGTCCGCTCATCATAGATAATTTTCTCTCCCTGCAGATATTTAAGTTGTAGCTCGTAGGAAATAGTCTGGGATTGAAGGGACAGAACGGAGATTTTAGTGGTAGTGTGTCGAGTTAAAGGACCGTGTTTTGATCGCTCGAGAAGCTGGATGATCAGGACTGTGGCTTGGTGGTAGAGTTTGAGGAGTTGCGTGGTGGTGTTGACGATGCTGGTGCGAGAGAGGGCGAGGTCGTGGGATTGTGTTGTGAGTGAGGATTGGAGGGATAGAACGCTAGGGAGGAGGGCGGGGATTTGTCGGTGCAGGAAGGAGGGGTTGGTTGTGGGGGTGAGGATGCGCGAGAGGGATAGAGCGGTGTTGTGTAGGTTGGTACTGAGGAGGGTGCTGAGTTGTGGGAGGTGCGTGGCTAGGGAATGGTAGGTCGGTGTGGATTCGAGCAATGTGGTGTCGGTTTTGGAGATGGTGTTTGGGGGGAGGGAAAGCTTTGCTGTGAGTAGAATGATCAATTCGACGAGTTCGTCTGGTAGCTCTGCGGCTTTTCTTGGGGGCGCGGCTTGCGAAGTTCGCGTTCGAGGTTTGGCGGGGATCGGAGGTGGTGGTGAGAGGTCGAGGGAGGAAAGAGAGGATACTAGGATCTGCGATTTCGCGGCCTCTATTCTGGCTGTTTTTAACTTCTACGAGGGTATATTAGTGATTATACAAGATATCAATACGGAAGGATATAGCTACCGCAGAAACAGTGTCCCGCTCTTTTTGCGCAGGATGATTTTTGGTAGATCCATTAGGATTAAGTATATTAGTCGAAAGTTTCTTATATAAATCTGCGAACTTGGGATTACTCTGCAGAACAACTTCCTCGACTGGAGGTAACATTTCGTGTTTTGTTTGCACTGAAGTTGGATGTTCAATTGAACCAGATGATATTCTGCCAACACCTCACCACCAAAAAGTTACCACACCACCCAAGGCTTTCGCTGCACGTCTATGACCAAAACCAATTTCTGCAAATTGGGGGAAAGTGTAAATTTTGTTGCAGATTTGCAATCAGTAAGACAGACTACAGCAACTCGAAAAAGACTTTTTCGGGGGGTTTTGGGAGAATAGTTGTTGAGTTCTGAAAAAGATCGTTCTAGAGAGTTTTTTGTTTACTTTGACAAGGCTGATGATGATGGGTGAGCTAGCTAGTGAATCATTGTCTGCCGAGGCTCATGAGTACTTGAATAGGTTAGATCATTAATTACCTAGTACTACCATGCGTAGTAACTTGCCGACTACTTGTATCATAGACTTATCAACATCACTTGAATCCTAAATTTTCTACCGAATTCAACATAAACATTCAAAGCTTCTCACTTAGAGAGCTGGAGCACACTGCTTGGTATGCCAAATCAAGTATCAAAACGCGGTGCTCCTCGTTACTTCCATAAGGTTATTCAACTGGAACATCCATTCAGATTGACTTGTCTGGATCTAGTTCGACTTGCAAACATTAAGATTATTGGCTTAGGTTCGAAGGCCTTTTTTGCTCAACTTTATGTGGCTGGAATAACGCCTTATAAATTCTTAGGCTAGTAGCCTTTTGCGATGACTGGTACTAATCTGACTTAGACTGTGATCGCTGTGAGAGAATAGCTTCTATTTTGGAAGGACGCGATTGTGGGCAGATGCGACGAACGAACCTATAGACCCAAACAACAGAGGTTCGTGCTATACAACTGTGGCAAAACAGTTCTGCTGAGTTATGATTATCTCACCTGGTACTTGTAACTGGGATATTTTAGGGTCAATTTGTGATTTTTGGTGGAACTACTGTTTTGGGGGTTTGACGGATTCTTTGGTTGTTGTAAATGTCGGTTTTAGTAAAGAATCCCTTTACAGCACATTGCTCACACCGATACGATTCAGCCCTTTCAACATCAGTCAGTGAGTATGCGTCAAAAAATGAAATATTTCGCATCATATTTGTCTGGTACACAAACCCATCAATCAACTTGATGTTTGGCAGACAGGAGCAATGTTCATATAATCTTCATCTCTCAAGGCATTACTGTGGAAGGCTTTCTTCCAAACACAATTAATTCGATGTTTGTTATATCGCTCATTAATTCTTGATGATTGTTCGTTGCGCACAGGCTTCGCCTGAGATAGGTTGTTTGGGAGAAGTTTCCCGTTACATACCGTTTTATCATCGTGATTTTAATTGCTCCATATCTCTTCCTTACTTCTTCTTTAGCCGGGCTAATTTATTCTTTGCGTTTGGATTCCTCGCTAATAAGCAGTTCAAAAGAGGTGGCCGTACTGCGAAGAGCAGGTCTACAATCACTTCATGAGAGGAATATGTATCAGCACGCAAGATATGTACGTCGAGAACACGGCTTATCAAGTCCCGGACATTCCGAGAAGGGGAAGAAAGGATTAGACGTTCACTTCTGCGGGAAAGCCGTGATGCCTCGGCCCAGTGGTAATTATTGAGCTACTTTCACTTTCATTTCATCGTCCAAATAATTGCTCCTACCATGATGGTATGTGTCTGCAGGGCAACTCCTGCCTAGAACATGTTTATCTCGAATCGGCCTGCTTTGTCCTTGGTTATCGCTCCGGTAGTTGTGTTTTCAATATGGATCAGACTACAAAGCCAATATACTTAGTCCTTTTCAGCTAGAGCATTGATGATACAGCCATATAGCGACACCAAAGGAAGTGAAATTAAATCATTATAGTTCTACACTGATGAAATGAAGAATCAGAAACAACAGGTCTTGCAAATACAACGATCGGACATGGCGGAGATACTATATCAATGCTAGTGTGATTAGTAAATAGTATTTTTGTACTTCTAAAGCAAGTCATAAAGTTGTGCCGCCAATAGTTCCTTACTCGATCCGACGACAATAATTAACTTTTCAAGGGTTACTATATTACTCTGCAACAACTCATTTAGAGGAGATCTTGTCAAGTGGAAGCCTGGAGGAATAATGTGCTGTAATGTACTAAAGTGCTAAGCCTCCTTCAACTCCTCCACATAAGTCCCCCAAAAAAACTTCTCACTTCATTCCAAGAAATGGGTGACGAATTGATGAAGTTCTGATTCGGTGTTTCCCCAAAAGACCAGAATCCATCCGACTATCAATCTCCACAACCATGGGATTTGACCACAGATATCTGTGCTTTGAAACTGATCCGTTCGTCCGTTTGTCCCATTTTTAAAATCACTAGTGGCTGCAATTACAACGGCGAAGATGCTGCTGGGATGCAGGATGATCTTTTCTAGTTGATGGATGTCTGTGCAGTCCGAGTACGCGACTGTGGATTCTGCCGGTATGATAGCTGAGGCGGGAGTACAAATATATACTTTTTTGTACACGGTAATTAAACCTAGTTTCTTTGATTGTTTTCTGTCCTGTATATTAAGTATTGGACTGATAGTCTTTGACAAGATATTTTGTATTTTTTCTGCTATTAATTTGTCTAGCGGTCAATAATTATTTTGAACGATTCCGAGTTTTCCTCTCACCTCTCCTTCTGTCACGCATTTCTAGTTAAAATGGATTACGATATCAAAACTCCCGTAGTGATACCAGGGAATGTGATTAAGAGGAAAAGCGTCCCTCCACCAGCAATTAAAGAAAAGCCATCTATAGCATTGTAAGCCGACTAGTGTCCATACAAGAATCACATGAACTAACAAATGTGAAGCCAATCCCCAGATTATGACCCAACCCAACCACCACCGTATCTAAAAGACCCCTACCCCGAAGAAAAGGACATCGGCGACACTATCCTCTTCAATCCAACCATTAGATCCGCTCTCTCTACCCCTTCCACGCCCTCCACCACCTCCTCCACCTCCTTTCCCCTCGATAGACTCGTCATCCCTACCAAGACCGATTCCCTAGCCTCCGGCTTCCCCTACCATCAACGTCTCTGCGATTATCGTGTCACACACGATGAGTGGCATATCTTCACCAACGAGATCGTCAAAGCCGCGAGTCTAAGCTTAACGGAAGACTGGGCTGCCTGGACTGCAGGTATTTCTACCGGTGTACTTAGCACCGGACTTCTAGTATTCGGGGGTCCTGTCGCGGGATATTACACGGGACGCTCGGTGCATAGGAAGAAGGTCCTTGATAAAGTCAAGGATGGGTTAATGCATGAAGGAAGTCTAAGGTCTACACTCCATAAGTGGAATGAGCAGACGTTTCGTGACAAGGGATTTCAGGCGTGGTTGGAATTACCGGTTGTAAAAGGGGAAATAAATGGAGAGGAGGAGGAGGAGGGGCAAAAAAAGAAGAAGAAGAGCAGGAAGGAGAGGAAATTGAAGGAGAAGGAAAGGAGAAGGTTTAGGATTGTCATTGTTTCAAATAATGCGCCCATGGGTATGATTATGGGTAATCAGCAGTCGACTTGGAGTTTGGTTCAGACGGATTCGATACAGCAGAGTGGGCTTGTAGAGGCACCTGATACTGAATATAGACATCCGGGGGTGGCAGAGCTTGCATAGCGGGCGAATTTCATGAGGTTCTTTGCCCATTTGCGATTTTGGGGAGTTCGTCAGATGGTGGAGGTACTTTCTTCTTCACCATCGTTGCGGTACTTGCATGAGGGGCGAACTGTAAGAAATTATTTGCTGATTTCCACCTTCGAAGAGGCCACTACATAATAACTTTCTTACTCGCTCACCTAGCTGCGGTACAAAGGGCAATTTTGCTGTCGAGATCAGCGTCGTTATCGACTTGCACTATTTTCACCTATACCTAGCGCTTGCTCCTTCCGTATGGTCAAATCTTTTCTTTTACCAGCTTGATTCACTTCCGCGGACTTTATCCTTATATACACTCGTCAAGACTACGATTCGCAAAAAGAAATCCTCTTTCTAACAATTTCCGAAGTCTTCAGTTTTGATAACATCGCACTTTCAGGAACGAAATTTCAACATCTCAACATCTATCTTTAACTATAACAGATCTGACATCATGGAAACCAATAAGAACACACTCTATCCGAAAATATCCGGCAAGCCAAAGAATCTGATGCTGGAGTTTAGCAAGTATCAGAAAAAGACGAAAGGTCGACGGGCTACCAGCATTTCGGTCACCGGTACCGTGAAACTCCACGGAACGCATACTGACTTTCTGATCCATGCAAACGATACGATTCAGTTTCAAACTCGCAACAACGAAAACTTTACGGCGGATATGGATACCATCGGCTTCATACCTTTCGCTCAAATGCTAACACCACAAATTCTGCATTTGAAAAGGCAAATCCATGTTAGATTCTCAACGCTGAACCCGAAGGCAAAATTGGACGATGCACATCCGCTCATTATCGCTGGAGAGTTTATTGGCCCCAGGATTCAAAAAGATGTGGCTATTAGTGCACTACCTCGAAAATGCTTCGTGATCATTTCTGTCTCGGTCAATAATGAATGGCAGCCCGATGAGCAATACGCCGATATTCACAACGAATCCGTCGGTATTTTCAATGTCTCTCGAGGAGGTTTTTTCCACGAGACAATTACTATCAAGAATCCACAGCCAGCATTTGAGAAAATGCAAGCACTAGCCGATGCAGTAGAAAAGGAATGCCCTTTCGCCAAATCTTTCGGAATTATCGGGCTGGGTGAGGGTATTGTCTGGAAGCCTACTGCGCCTCTATGTCATGATGCTAAATATTGGTTGAAGCTAAAGGGGCCAGTATCAATGGGGACTGCGGTGGTTGGACCAGCGGCTAAAATGCCGCAGAGAAGCGGCTTTGTGACGCCGATTTTCTCAACGCCAACACTTGCAAAAGTAGGTACACCTTCTAGAACAATGGGCAACACAACCCAAAATCGTGGGGATTTCGTAGTTTCAGAATTTCCACTCTTGAACCCAGCTGAGGCAAGCATGGTTTCTCCAAACCAGTCAGACAGCATGAGGTCATCACAAAGTCCCAATTCAAGACATCCACTTTCTGAGAAAAACCCTACCCCATGGAAGAGTAAGAATGCCACAGCTGGAACTCCATGTAATTCGAAGTCTGGTCAGATTATCGTTCCGGTTGCATTATTTGCGCCGGGGAAAGCCAATGTGGTTCCGTCCGAGAATTCAAGATCAAATCAAGGCGCGAGGCCTGCACCAATATTTGCAGAAGACGAACATGGCTGCCAAGAAAGCCTCAGGAACATGGAAGGCTCTATACCCCGGGCGTTCAAGGTAGCCGAAACAGCTACCCCAGTTAGCGGAAAACTTACTGAGAGTACCAAATCGATACAGTTAACACCTGAGATGATCCAACAAGCAAGATCCGAAATTATGGATCTTATCCAGAGCGGCGGGTCTGTGGTATCATCAATGACACGTTATAAGGTCGACGAACTTACGCCGGAAGTTTCTAGCGCTGTTGAGAGTTTAGCTTCCTCTCCAGCGACGTCGGAAGGATCTGCTAGAGGACCCTCGAAGAACGAAGACGAGATTCAAGCTGCTTGGCCACTTTCATCGCTCTCTGAACGGATCAAGGATACAGAGCCAGAAGATGCAAAATCTACTCCTCTGGCACCCACTCTAGAGAAGTTTGACAAGATGTCATTGAAGACCGCCAAGCCAATTCATTTAACATTAAAATTCAAGACGGTTGAAACACCAGAATTGGCAGCAGCTAGATCATTCGCGTATGAAGTAGTCCGGGATAGAAGATTGGAGCAGGCCTGGCAATTTCTTTGCGAGAATCGGATTCCGAGAGATAAGAACGGCGTAGTGGTTTTCTTAAAGTGGTTGTATCACGACATTGCCGTAGAGGAAAAAGCAGAGATTGAAGAAATGATGATTGATAGAAGTTTCTTGAAGAAGGAGATTGAGGAGATTGGTAGAGAGTGGTATTCCGAGGAGCTATTATTTAAGGAACATGATTGGAATTTTAATATTGGGGCGGCGCTTTGAGTTTTTGATACCTCGAACTTTAGTATAATATTGCTCAGAAACTTATTCATGGGGTTCTTTTATAGGAATAATATTACTCCATACAATTATTATTAAATATTGGCAAAACAAACGAATAATTTTGCCCTGCAAGAAGCGGTGAGTAGCGAGGTGACTGGCAACAACTTGAGGATTTGCTGCATATCTGAAAAATAGAAAGTTCCTCCCTCCCCCCTCGGTCAATTTAGCGTAGCATTCATTGGGTTTTCGGTCTGTGCGTATTATCAACCTCTTCCACCTTTCCGACCCCTTCCTACCTTTTCACCAGATCATTCTCAAATACACAAGTCTCGATATATAAAGGATGTATCGAGATTCTACTATTCAGTGTTATGGATATATATAGTAGTGTAGAACGTACTTCCTATTATATGTATTCTGCTTATAAGGTTAGGATTCCACACACTTTTCCACGATGGGATGAACAGAGCTATCATCACTATCAAACATCTATCATACAAGATTCAGCACTTTTTCTACTAAGATATCACCAACTCGGTCAATAATGTTGAAGAAATTATTGAACAAAGCTCGAGTTTCTTTTCTGCTTAATGCTTATCGATGCGTTGTTCTTTTTCCTATCAATAACAACTCGGGTACCTTTCTTTATCCCTAGCTCGGACCGCAAACGGTCTCCTTTCATCGCTTGTTCGTGTTTTTCCTTACCATCTTGTCTTTGAAAGAAACCAATTCAATGTAATCCAAGTGGAAATTATGGTAGAGTTATAGTTGTTGAAGCTTTTCATGTGTACGATTTGCGACTAGAAACCATATCAAACCTACTCCAAGATGAGTGGTGCTTCAAATGAATTTAAGGTCATTGCGACCACGGAGTATAAAGGCACCACAGTTGAGGCTGTCGAGGGGAATCTGTTAAAGTATCCGGTAGATGTCATTGTTAATGCTGCAAATGTGAGTTTGATGAGGGGAGGTGGTATTGATGGGCAGATTCACACACAAGCTGGACCTCAACTGGCAGCGGAAATGAAGACGCAATTCCCACATCCAGGGAAGCAGGGCGGCGCTTATGGAACGACTCATTCTTGGAACATAAAGTCATGCCGATATATTATCCATGCTGTTGATCCGGATTGGCGGCAACCGAACCAAAGAGTCCCAGAACTTCTTGCCAACGCTTATCGCAATAGTCTAAGCCTGGCAGCGAAGAATCATCTCAGATCCATTGCGTTTCCAGCTATTTCAGTCAGAATCTTTCAAATGCCAATGGAAATTGCAGGGCTTACAGTAATGAGAACTATTAGATCTTGGATCGATAGTCATCAAGGGGAAATGGATCGCATAAGTATATTGCTATTCGGTTTTGGACAACTAGAGATATTCGAGATGAAGTATCACAACCTCGAACTGTATATTCCAAACCAGGGCCCGGATAGGAGTAAAGAACCGGCAGCAGCCTTCAGATCACAACTTGGCGCTATTACATTACCAGCTTCTCTCCCAGCTACGACAGTTGATATACTACCACCAAAATGGAAGCTTCTCACAAATACGCAGGGGTATTCTGATGATTTTGGGACACCGGATCCCCCTTCTGGCTTTACGGTTTCACCAACACCTCCTCCGGTTACTACAAATACTTCATCCATGCCAGGCACGACAGCGAGTGTTCCTATTCCATTGACGGCAACCAACCTGTCAGGTCCGGGACCACCAGGTGGATCAGCTGCTTTTCTCGGAGGTCCATCCGGGTCTCCATCCGACTTTATGCCCGAGAATCCTCCCAAATTTCCGAAGGGGTCTCCAACCGAATCTCCACCCAAATCTCCCTCCAAGTCTCCGCCCAAGTCACCACCCAGATCTCCCCCCGGATCTCCGCCTGCACCCCCGTCGAGACCTGATTGTGGACGTGGCGAAACCCCAAGCGATTCAGGCGAAGAAGGCCCCAGCTACCTCCTCAAATTCTACGAGCCACTTTCTCACATGTGGATGGGTCGCGATCGCTACTACGCCTTGCTAGAAGCCGGAATCGATCCCGAAACCTTTTACGAAGGAATGATGATCCCAGACCCCGAGGAAGATCCCAACATTGAGCCTCTCACCGGCGAAGAGAGAGCCATGTTTGATAAAGATAACAAGGAAAGAATTGCACGAGGAGAAGAAATCATGACGCGTTTACACTTGCCAACTGTACAAAGGGATAAGGACGCGATGGATAGAGACAATATCATTCATGCGCAACGTAGTCAGCAGATATTGATGGAAACTGCAATAAGGACTGAGGCGAAGGTTGAAGTATGGAAAGAAGGAGTTGAAAAGGATGGGCTGGTGCAATGTATCGCTCTGGAAGAAGGTGGAGATCGATGTCGTATGCGTGGGTATGCTGCACTCTGGCTCGATCACGTACATCCTGATCGGTGCTTTCGGCATCAAAAATATTGAAAATTCGGTTGCAAGAAGTGAGAGATGTGGTTGGGAGGACGTGTTATGTTATGAGATTTGTAGTTAGAGAGCACGGGGTTTCATCGCTAGCTTGAAGGACTATTTTGATAGATGATTAATGATATGTCTCTCATTTTTGATTCGGTCTCGTGTGGTTCAATCTATTACGTTTCATTTCCTTTGCTATGAATGTTGAATTGTAAAGAAATACTAATGGTTGAGACGTGATTGAAACTCTCGTCTTCTGACAATATGTTAACAATTCTATGAGGTTAATTTGAGCCAGCTAATTTCTAATATGATAATAATGTATGTACTATGATGTTCAATTTGAGATACAGGTCCTAATGGAGGGCTCTTGATCAATTTTAACATAATTCTTGGTATTGAATCGTATAAGATATTTGTGCTCAGAGTAATTAGTCCAAAAATAGGGATGTGTACGAAACGGGGAGAAGTCACTTAGAATTTCCTCTTGGAGGAATTTGACAAGCTGTTTGGATATATGAATTCAGGTCAGTAAACATGAAGATCTTTCTTTAACTCGGAATGTGATTTTGGTCTGAATGACGTTCAAATCGACCAATCGTATGACTAGCTCTTGCGACTAAATAGCTGACAAGGAGTACCTAAGTATTTACTACAAGATCTCCTGGACGTCACTATTCACTTCGAACTATGATATTTCTATATATATTTTTCGAATAAAAGTTGTTTCTATCTATCTAGACTATAGATTTATACATTCCCTTCATCGATATTAATCAGTCTTATTCTTGTGAAGAAAGGGATGCTTATCTAGATATTGACGTCAAAGTAAGGACTCCCCACCACAATATAACAAAGCAATTCTCATAAACCATAAACTGAGACGAGAACAGTACAAAATTCTTATCTTAAATTTTCAGTCCTATGTGAAAAAGGAAGAGAAGGAGAAACATGAAATTCCCACGTATCCTCCTAATCCTCCTCGTCAAAACCATCCGCTTCCTCACCAACACCCTCGCACCCCTCATCCACCGCTACATCTACCGCGATCCCCCTTACCCCGCCATTCGCACCCTAAAAATCCATAGCACGCTTCTTCCCTCCAGCCCCAGCACCCTCACACTACACATCTACCAACCACGAAATTTCCACCCTAAACATTCTCCCCCACTCCCCTGCATCCTCAATTTCCACGGCGGGGGTTTCGTAATCGATAATCCAACCGACGATTCCCTCTGGTGCCACACCATCTCCACCCTACAAACCTGCATCGTCATCTCCGCCTCCTATCGCTTAGCCCCCGAATACCACTTCCCAACCAGTCCGTACGATGCCTGCGATGTACTCTTATATGTATTTTCGCACGCGGAAGAACTAGGAATCGACGTGGAAAACATCGCACTGAGTGGATTCAGCGCAGGAGGAAGTTTATGTTTCGGCGTTGCGCTACTATTTCAAGAATTAAAAGAGAAAGGAATCGTACGAAATTCCCTATGGAACATCAAAGGGATAATGGCATGGTATCCCGGACTCGACAGTACGATTACACGCGCAGAAAAAAGAATGCGAATGAAATATCCGCATCTTTCCCTACCGAATTGGCTCACGACGATTTTTGACGCGTCGTATAAACCGGAGTATTTGAATATTGATCGGAGACATAAATTACTTTCTGCGGGAATTCAGGAGAGAGAGATTTTGGAAAAGGCGCTCCCCGGGAAGATGAGAATTGTTACTTGTGAGTATGATATGTTGTGTAGAGAAGCGGAGGATTTTGTGAAGAGGTTGGAGGGGTGGGGGTGGAGGGTTGAGTTGGAATGTGTGAGGGGGGTTAGACATGGGTGGGATAAATTTCCGAGGGCGAGCCCGGATCCGAGGTTGTTTTATGGGAGGGCGGGGGAGTGGTTGAGGAGGGAGGTTTGGGGTGAGGTGGGAGTTGCGGAGGGGGAGGCGGAGGCGGAAGAAGAGAATGTGGGATTTGAATGATTGGTGTTGGTAGAGGGTTCATGAGATGATGTTTTTTGCTAAACGTATCAAGTAGATTTAAATATACTATATATATGACATAGGATAAACATGATGCTTAGAACACCAGGAGCTTCTCACCTGATGCTAGTGTATCTAACCTAAGATTTTGAGATTTTGTTCCATTCTCCTGCTTATGAATGAGACCAGAAGGATGAGAAAAGGTGTCACACGCTTTTCTAATTCTCTTTTCAATGTTACTTAGACTCTTACCTCCATATCCTCAAGCTTCCATTTTCCTCCCTCCCCTCCCTCATTTCAATCCTTGACTCACAGTGTATCAATACTGAGAAGTTAGTTGATTATATCTTCGTGACTCTTTATATATAGACTCTCCTAAATCTGGGTTCTTGGAGCCATGATAACGCGTGGAAGGGGAGGATATATCCAAAACAAGATTTGGGATCGAGACTCAAAGTATGAGACATGAAATTGCCATGCCCTCAAGTTTTGCAGCATATTAATGATGACCCTAGCGAGAAATTCTCTCAACCCCTTCAAATTATCTTTTGTGTGAAATGAGATATGTGAATATATATAACCTTTATATACTTAGAGATATTATCTTCAATAACTGTCAAGTAAAGTAAAGAAAAGAAAAGGATAGGATTTATAAAGATACAGCTTTAAGTTTACCGTTCATCTCAACTCAGATATCAGGTACCATAACATACTTGTGAGAATGTACTCGAGTAGTAGTCGAGTTTAATATAATATTCATGTCTTAATAAGTATTGTCACACTTATATATACAAAGTGGGCAGGAGGTCGCTTTGCTTTAACTTCCTTGCCTGTCTTCTCTATACCTGTCTTTCCATTGACTTTCCGAACAACCGACACCCTATTTCTTCTGCCTCTTTGAACTCTTATCAGTGCCCGTACTTAATACACTTGCGCTTCTTTTATACGCAGCCGCAGCATTAGCACCGGCATCCACATTGATATTATCATGAGCATTACCCTCTGCGTCACCATCACCACTTTCTTTCTCCTTCTCCTTCTCCGTCCCATTCTCAATCTTCCCATCTCCGTTTTCTGTAGTCGGCACTACCTCTGCATCTTTTGCTTCTTCGTGTCCTCCTACACTATCCTTTCCCCCATTCCCATTCTCATTTTCACCTTCCCTTTGCTTCTCATCTACCGCACCACCCATGGCCCCAGTTGTAGATGAGCCTGCTCCATCAGCCCCTGCCTTTCTCCTCTTCTTCTCCTCCAATTGTTCTTTCAAAACTGCAATCTCTCCCGTCAACTTATCAACCACCTTCCTACTATCCAAGAAAATTCCAATACTCTTGAACAGCTCATCATACCCATGAGCTACATCCACTGTAGCCATGGTAGCTTTTTCACCAATACCCAATTCGGCCAACGTATTTTTCATGCGTGTTTGTTGAATAGTACTCTTAGTAGTGAGTGGTCTAACCAATTTTTCACCACGGAAATACGGTCCTCCTTGTAAACGATCATGATGTGAAACACCATAAACTTTCTCTTCTTCTTCTGTGAGTCTTCGGCGTTCCGAGGGATTTTGGGAGGAGATTGATATACTTCCTTTTTTATGACCCATGGCTGATGAGTTACCAGCATTGCCTGAAGGTCCAGATATTGATTCTCGAACATTGGAATCACGTCGACCATCATACGCACTTGGTGTATTAGCACCGACAGGAGTTGAACCACCTGGTGTTTGTCCTTCCTGAATAGGTTTTCTTTTCTTGCTTTTGTCGGCTGCGACAAGTTGTTGAAAAAGTTGATGTAAACCTTGACTAGTGGTGTAAGGGCTGATATTAGAACTACTTGCAGGTGCATCTAATCTGGCATAAAGTTCTCTCCGTTCCTCCATAAATTTCTCGGATCGAGCCAAGATTCGCTTGAGTTCCACCATGAGACTCTCTTCTTCTCGAGCTTCTTCTCTCGTACGCGTAAAGACTCCTTCGAGGAAATCTTTCCTATGTTTCTCTTGTCGAGGTTGGTAATTTAACATCTTTTGATGTAAATCGAATTCCGCAGTATTCATTTGATCTAAAGGTTTCCTCAGTGCCATCATTGCTGCACCTATTGTATAATATCTTGATTTTAAATCTTCCATCGTCCTAACTTCTGGTCTTTTTATCATCGCACGTTCTGGGGCGGCTTCCGGAATGTCAGGAGGCACATATTCATATCGATCCCAAATAACCGGCCATCTTAAATCATATTCCTGAACCAAACACATCAAATAATCTGTTTCGTGTCTCGACCATCCTTCCTTTTCTAAGATTTCCTTGTATTCCGCATCGGTATACGTTGGTACCTGAACCTTTACGTTATACTTTGCAAATGTCGAATCCTCAATCATCTCCTCTTCTTTTTCCTCTTCTCCATTCTCCTCCATTTCCGTATCTCCCTCTCCATCCGTCTTTCTCTCCCTGTTCTTGTCTTTCCCTTCAACCTTCTTCCAATGCTTCAATATTAACCCATCCCCGCCTCTCGCGCTATTCTTAAAACGCCTGGCCTCCCACTTCGCAGCTGGTTTTCGACTTCCGAACCTCTTCTTCTTAAAAACCGCTTCTTCCGGTACAATCGCAATTGGATTATCACCTCCCAAATTTTGCACTTCTCTGGCTAACCCTCCCAATTTCGGTTTTTGTACAGTCGTCTTTGCTTTTTTAGGTCGAGGTGCCGAGGAGCTGGAGGGGAGATCCAGCATATCGCGAACATCGTGGGATGTCATATTGAATTATTACGTAGTTTAGAGTAGTGATTCTATCTTTTCATTTCTTAGTATCGTAAAATAAAACCCAAAGTTAATATGAAAAAAGCGCGTCCGTTGATGAATAAAAAGAAAAGCAGATGAATTGATTGATTGTACTCGAGGAGAGAAAGAATGTTCAATGTTGCGAAGAACTTACAAAATATTGGGATCGCGAAATATCCAAAAACCCAAGATCGAATCACTATCAACCGCTAACTTATCAGCACGTGCATTTAACATCCCTGCCCAAGAAGTCGCGAACGTGTTCTATCAATTCATCGAAATCCAAGCCTTTGTCAAGCTTCAAGCTCAATTATCATTGCAAGCTCACTACTCTAATCTCACCACATACGCAAACCAATACCCATAATCGAAAATGCGCACATCCCTTCCCCTTCTTGGGGCCGCCCTCTCTGTCCTCCTCACCCCAATCCAATCTCTCTACTTCTACATCGACGGCACAGCACCCAAATGTTTCTTCGAGGAATTACCCAAGGATACACTGGTTGTAGGCCATTACACTGCCGAAGAATATGACGAAGGAAGACGAGAATGGAGTAAACACGATGGATTAAATATATTTATTTCCGTAGATGTATGTTTACATGCCCTCCCTTTCCTCAAATCCCCAATTTCAACTTTGAAGCTCTATCCCGTAACATTCATTGACTAACGATGCACAATAGGAAATCTTCGACAATGACCATCGAGTAGTATTTCAAACTGGTTCCGCTTCTGGGCGCTTTACCTTCACAGCTGCTGATGCTGGCGATCATAAAATCTGCTTTACTCCCTCGTCGACTTCTGGCTCTAGCAATTGGCTTAATGCACTTCATCCACAAGGTGGCATTAAACTTACTTTGGATATGGCAATTGGAGAGACGAGTCAGATTGAAAGTGATGATAAGGGAAAGATTAATGATATTGTGCAAAAGGTCAAGGATTTGAATAGTAGATTGCAAGATATTAGAAGGGAACAGGTTTTCCAACGGGTAAGTGATTTTTGTCTTAATTCCCTACTCTCATGATGGCCCCTTCGTTGTCAGATATCTCGAAAACCCCTCCTCATCACAGCTATATAACCCATAGAATTCCAACTAATACCCTCTCCCCATCTGTAGGAACGTGAAGCCGAATTCCGCGATCAATCCGAATCAACCAACGCCCGTGTCGTCCGCTGGACGCTCATCCAACTCGTCGTTTTAGGAATTACATGTGCATGGCAACTCTCACATCTCCGCTCATTTTTCATCAAGCAGAAATTGACCTAATCTACCCACACTTCTATGTACGCTACGAATTGGAGAATGGAACGTGGAGCGTTTGATTAATTTACTCGGCTTGTCGTGCGTTTACTCATGTTAAAGCGAAAAGAGCGAAAAGAGCAAAAAAGGATGAGAAAGAGAAAAGAGTATAAGACGAGATGAAATAAAAGACACAACATAAAAGCAAGCAATAAAAGATTTTACATGACATTTTTCTCTTCTTCCTCTTCCGCATCTCTCCTATATCTCGATATTCCACCAGCGATTACTTATTAAATAGGACACTCACTGAGATCCTTATAATTAATTATATATACTATATAAGGTTATATTATATATATCATAACAAGTATCCAACTCCATAACCAAAAAACCCCCAAAGATCCACTGACTTGAATATCCATCCATCCCTTTCTTTACCCCATCCATCTCTCCAAGAAAACTAACATCACATACATACATACTCCGTACATACATAGAAGTATACAACAAGTAATTAACAAAACCAGCAAGAAAACTAACAAAACAAATTAACAAGCAAACAAGCAAGCGAGAAAAGACGACAGTACCTAGTTATAGTTAGTTAGGTAGTATCAGAAGAAAGAGTAATTGATCAAGCGTGATCAAGTGTGAAGGATGATGGATAGGATACATAATAAATATTGTTAGAGAAAGGAGTTTTGAGATATACTATAATATAACGAGATACAATACAATATAATAGAATCCATAATAAAATCAACAATAAAATCAAATCTAACCCTTCTGTCTGGTTCCTAAATATTCACTTTACACACCTGCATACACACATACACACATATCATATAAATCATCACATAATTAGCAGAATATTCATTCACCATTACTCGCATTACCACATCTATTTTCCATAGTTCAACTTCCATTACACACTGTTCTGCCTCCCTGCCTGCCTGCCTGTCTGATTTAACTGATTTAATTGATTGATATGCCTGATGCGGATATTGAGAAGAACCCTTTTTTGCTTTGCACTTTCGGAATAAAAAAAAAGACGGACCCCTTTTCTTTCCACATTTACTTTTTGAATCATTCGTGAAAAGAGAAGAAGAATATAGCAGCCCATCCATTCCATCAGAACATACCAAAAAAAGAACAACCTCTCCCTTCTCTCAATCAATCCATCCCCCATATGCATCTAATGTATCACAACCCACAACCCACAAACAGAAACAACCACATCACACTCCAATTCGCCATTGCTGAAGTGCCACTGGGGAAAAAAAAAAAGACACAACACGCCACTCGCTCCAAGGAAGTATGATGAAAAACAACGGGGTAAAAAAGCTATACATCGTAAAAAGTGTCCCCTGCTTCCCAAACCAAACTTCTTTTCCTTGGGATATTGTATTAAAACCAACGTTTCTTTGTACGTAGGAGAGCCATAATTTAATTCGATGAGAAAAGGTGGAAAAATGTGATGCCAAGGACAATATTTTGGATGAGAGAGAGATAAGAGTGTGAGAGGGAAAATGTAAGAAAAACAATTATTAGTCTTGAAGGTGCTTCGCTGAAGAAGGCCCAAATGCCAAATGCCAAATGCCAAATTCCAAATGCCAACCGAAGGTATTCTGTTTATGATGTAGTTTCGTGTTTCGAACCAAGCTTCAACATCGTAGAAAAGTTTATGTATGTAGCCACAAGAGTAAAGACTAGGCTTTTTACGAACTGAAAGAAACGAACTTGGCTACCAAACTGATGCAACTCCGGTACATGATCTTATCTGAAACGATTTGTAGATTGACGTGTTCATTATAACCGACGTTCGATATGAAGACGGTATGGAAAGTGAATGGGTCGAGGCGTAAAAAAATGTCTGAAATGAAAAACGATTATGAACAAGTGTTCAGCCTAATCAGATATTAGAACATCTCGCAGGTGAAATGACAATGATTCAAACTAACCGCAGCACAATACTTTCATGATCTTTTGCATTACTGTTGGTTGTGGTTGTTCCGATGCTCTACCATTTTGGTTCAATGGCGACGATTGCTGTGCTGCGCTCATCCTCTGCGGTAGATTGTTTGAGCTGTTCTGGAATTGTGCTTGAGTCGAGCCTGCTGGGGTAGCTACATCCTGAAGTGCTCCTGCCGCTCCTCCGCTGTTGCGTTTCGGGGCCAAGGCCCCTGGGGCGTTTGGCCTGTCGCGCGACTTGCCCATCCCTGGCTTCACTGGAGACGGTGGCGGGGGTTGTGCAGCGTTTAAACGGGCAGCAGTGAGGTGACCCTGTGTGGTATTTCCTCCTCGAGTAGTTCCATGTAACTCTCTTTGCGATGCTCCTGGCACTGCGTTTGGTTGATGTAGCATGTGTTGAGATGGATGCTGCTTCATGGCTTCCCATCCCTTGCCGTTGTTCAACTTCATCCAATCGTACTCTCCGTCTTCAACCTCACCGGAGTTCTTCAATGCCTGCGTGAAGAGGTCCCGCAAGTAATCGTAATCTGGTGTATCCTCGAAACCTAAATTCCTGACGTAGCTCAAGTATTGGTTGAATTCATCAGGGAAACCATCGCAAAGATCCTTGATGGCGGTGGTCTGTTTCTTCTCACCAATCTTCTCGTACTTTTGCTTGTTGGTAGCAGCCTTCAGTCCTTGCCATGGTAAACCACCTCGTAAGAAATACATGAAGACGTGACCTAAAGCTTCAAGATCATCTCTTCTTGATTGTTCCCTCCCTAAATGCGTGTTGATACTCATGTATCGTGCAGTACCAGACAATGACTTTCGCTCGCGATATGGAATGTGTTGTTTTGTCTTAGGATCCCGGTATTGTTTTGCCATTCCAAAATCGACAACGTGAATGACATTTGCGGCTTTGGTATTCGGTCGACCAATTAAGAAGTTGTCGGGTTTGATATCTCGATAGATCAAGTTCTTCTCGTGAATTGTTTGTACCCTCGAGAGCTATTTTTGGAATCAGCATATGCGAAGTTAACTCGGCCATCTTTATTCTGGAAAGGAACGAACCATTTGCTTTGCTACCATCACCACAGTCTTGGTCGTGAATCTTCTATTGCAGTGATCGAATAAATCTTCCAACGACGGACCAAGGAGGTCGATAACCAGGATGTTGTGGAGGCCTTCTTGACCAAAGTAATAGACATTAGGAATACCAGCTGTGTTCAATTAGTCAAAACCTCAGAACGTCACCATCGATATACTAACGGCAGCCGACGAGAATCTTGTAAGTTCGATATTCATCTCGCAATTGTGGAGCGTCACTCTTTCGAGGCTCCTATTTCATGATGATGCTGTTAGTAAACAAAACACCGTTCGGACTTCCCCCTTTTATGTTGACCAATGCTCCTTGATGGATGAAAGAATGAAAGCTATGGTGAATTAGATGAACGTACGAATTTGATAGCAACTTGTTGATTATTGAGTAAATTTGTTCCCTCAAAGATCACACCGAAAGAACCCTCTCCGATTTTCTTCCCTACGCGATAATGAACGCCGACGACATTGGACGATGATGAAGAAGCCATCGTGACTGTATTAGGAGCTCTCGATTGAGCTCAAGTAGTTGAAGGGTATGAAAAGCCGATTGAAATTAATGTCGGGAGGAAAGTTAAATTGACGAGGCTAAATCGATAGTTGCCTTTTCCCGATCAACAATGAATTGAGTCGAGAAGATGGATGGAAGAGACGAAACGAACGCGACGACTGTGGCGGGATTATGTATTAGCCAAGTTGAAAGTGTTGCTGCCACCACGGGGACATTCAATGCAATCCCCAATGATATTGTCCCCAAATAAGTATTTTGATTATTTTTAGGATGGGTTGGGAGGGATGTGAATGGATGGAATTAGGAAAGAAGGGTTCGGGATGGTGAAAGAGGTTTTGGGGGAGAGTAGGCGGCGAAGCGGTGGATGGGCGGATGGGTAAGTAGGAAAGTAGGGTAAGTAGTGTTGGTAGAGTTTGGGGCTTAGGCTTAAGGTGGTTTAGGGACCTTTTTTTTTTTTTCGTTTTCGGGGGGTGATGCACTCACATGAATAGCCGTCAGCCGTGGCCGTAGCTGTAGCTGTACGGAGTACCTGTACCTGTACCTGGCTGTCGCCTTTTAGCCTTGGCTTTTCGGGTGTGCGATGGGTAGAGATCAAAGGAAGGAAGGTACAGCAATAAGTCGTAGTCGTAAGTCCGTAGGTAAGGTAATGTACGGTAAGAAAGGTAGAAAGAAACTTGAAAGGGTAGAAGAGACACCGGGAATCTACCTTGATGAAATAAATGCCAAGAGTAATTAATTATTGTATAAAAGGCGGGAAGTCGGAAGTAAGAAGGGAAAAGGGCAAAGCAAAAAAGGTTGGAAGGTCTTTTATTGTTAGACAGTATGGCTGGCTGGCTGGCTGGCTGGCTGGCTGGCTATTTGGCTGTCTGCCTGTCTACCGGGCTGCTGGCTGGCTCGATGATTGATTGATTGATTGATTGTTTATCCGTAGCTCATAAAATCAATTATATCGCTATAAGAAGAACCAGAAGTAGTATAAAAGAAAGAATCAATTACTCTTCTTTCCACATATGCCAACGTCGTTGGATCCAGCCTTTTGAAATTGGATGATGGGATGGGGATTGAAGAAAACAAAAAGCAAAAGCCCCGTTTTTAAACTGCAGATGGGTTGACGGAGGATAGTATTACTTGGGCAAGGTTAAATAGAACCAACCAACCACCTTTCTTTCCGATATTTGCATTGAATGTTACAATTATATATGTTGTATATTGTACTGTATAGTGTATACCTAGGTACGTACTGTATAATAGAATGAATGCATGATGATTCAATTGACGGCAGTATAAGCGTTTGTTCTCATCACCGATCTCTACATACTCTACGTATAAGGAGTGAGAGCTTAGAAGCTAGCTAGCTATCCTTCAACAAGGTACAGCATTAGTATTTAGTATTTACTTTCCTTCCCTACTCAACGCTCAAGTCCGAGTCAGATGAGAAAGAAATAAAGGTGCAGCAGATAGACGGACAAGGCTCTACATACGTACAAACAAATTACCAAGTACTTAGGAAAAGAAGCTTTAGGAGGTAAAATTTACTACAACATAGGCATGTCAATACCGATTTGTTGCACAGGGTTTAAAATCAACCCGCAAGGGATGGATGCTTGGATTACCAGTATTTTAGTCCTCCTTGCTTAAAGTTATGTACCGTATCGTAGAACTAGAACTATTCTAGATCTTCATACTCCATACCATATGCATATGCCATAAGCTGGTTGCAGGTGTAAAAGTCCCTTCTATCATCTAAACATGAATGATGAATGGAATCTCCTTCCAAAACGCTCCCTCCCTTTTGTTCTGCACGCTCATACATGATTTAATATAAAAGTTGGTTCAGCCAGCTTAGATCTAACATCAATGCAATGAGATCCGACCATACATTGGACGAAATAGCAAAGGGCTAGCATATAATTTGACCCAGAACGTTAAAACACAGCTGCAGGTCAAAAGGTCTGAAGGTCACGACCTTTTTGACCGACCATTCGCAAGATCAAAAGGGGCAAAGTTATGTCGGTACGTATATTTCAAGTTTAGTGAGGCTGGATCGGTATTAGTTGGATATTTGTGTACCCAAGTATCGTATCGTGTCTGTGACTTTCATATTTTGGTACTCCATCTGGTGATTTCGTATCGGAGGAGCTTTTTCTTCTGCGTGATGTGTATGTAATGTAGATAGGAGAACTAAAGGAAAGCAAAAATCAAATGATTTGTCTTTTCTATATAATCGAATACTCGTTCATCATTTTCATCCGTCACTTCAGTATACCTACCTACCTACCTAACTGCCTACGAACATCAAAGTCCATGTGGTAAGTTCTCCTTCATTCATTCATGCACGCACTCACTCACTCACCCCTTCACAATCATCTCCAATTCAAAGAACCCCCTAACAGAAGAATCTCTCCTCTCCATTGGTGGAAAGCATCATAAACCTAAGCCGAATACCGTATTCTACTCCATCGTAAGCAGATAAAGGCACCAACCCATCTTCAGAGCCTTAAAAGGAGAAAGTTATTTTTAAATCCAGAACCTCAAACTGCTTCGAATCTCTTACCCATTCAAATATGTACCTACACCTCTTTCAATGCTCTCTTTAAATACCTAAGGTTACATACTTACTCAAACCTAGATTTTATCTTGCACCTTTTCATCAATCCAAGATAGGATGATACAGAAGATATATTGTCTATTCTACAGTCAATTTCATTATCCAGTCTCCCTATTCATCCATCCATCCCATCCCCAGTAAGTTATATATTACAACCATTTGATTTCATAACGGATCCCATCCCCCATCTCAAACTCAAAATCCAAATTTAATCTTCCAACCTGATGATCCATATCCTCTAATGCATTTTATAATCTTAAGATTTACTTTATCATAAATACTCAATCAAGGACATATATAATCCGTATAAAGAAGGACCTCGACCCTTCAAGTCAACCAACATCAAAAGCACAATAGTACAAAAGTACAAAACATAAAAAAGCGAACCAACTGGGTTTCCTCCCCAAACCCTGTCCTGTCCTATCCTATCCTGTCCTGTCCTGTCAATCCAACTCCCTAAATCCAAACCCCAAGCCCAAAAGAAAAAAGATCCATTTCCCAAAAGCAAACATTCACTGCAAATCCCTCAATCAAATCTCAATCCCAATCTCAATCTCAATCTCAATCCACCCATCCATCCATCTTCCTCTTCCATTTCCATAATCCGCAACCAAACCACCACACCCCCCAAGCCAAAAAATCCCCATATAAAAACATCCACCCCACTAATCATCCACCAAACCAGACCTATTCTAGATCTAAAACTTCATTCCCTTCATTTCCTTTTCTTTCCTCTAACCTTCCTTTTCCTGTCCTTCGTTTATCCTACTTTTCTCTTCTCTTCCTCTCGGTGAATTCCATCCATCCATCTATCCATCCATCAATCCACCTAGCTAACTAGCTAGACCCATCCATCCATCCCATCAACTAAAAACCATCAACCAAAAACTAAACTTAACAAACATTTCCCTTCCCTTCCTTTCCCTTCACACCTACCTACTCTACACCAAATTCCACTCCCCTTAACCTCCACCTCCACCTCCTAGTATCCTACCCCTGAAAATAACCTACCGACCTAGTACTTATCCAGTGTCCACTATCCACCTACTTAGTACCTACACTCCGTACACTACCCACACTACCCAAATCCGCATGCTAAGTAACCTACGTTACATTAATTACTAAGCAACCTACCTTAGGCTACTTGACATCTGTACTGTACTAGTTGATTATTATTATTATTATTGTGATTAACGTCTACTCTGACCTCCCGAGGGGTATTTAGACGTGCTAAGCTAAGGGGATTAACTACAGACAGCTGTTGACCTCCTTAATTAACAATTTAGCATCTGAGAAGGGGACTGTTCGTCCCTTTGCGTGAACGCCCTGTCCACTCAGTTGTGGCGAGTGTGTGTGACTGTTATTTTATAAGTGCGTGTGGAAGGGCTCACAAGGCCTATCTTTATACATTCCCATTCTGTAGCTAGAGGGTGGGGAGTGAGGGGGGCGCCATTTGTACTAGTTGATAGTGTGTGTATTCTTGGCATTTTTGTTTATTTTTGTATTATTTCATTTATTTATCACTATTAATAGTTGGATATATTATATATATTTATATATATATCTAGATATATATATATATACATTCTTTAATTATATATAAATATTCTCAGTTATTAAATTAAAATTTTCATTTTTAATAATAATAAGTTTTCTTCATATATATTTTTGGATTTATATAATTTAAAATTGAAATTTATTATTGAGTTTATTTCTGAAAAAATAAAAATAAAAATAAAAATAAAAACTTTAAATAGAGTATATAAATATATAAATATATAAACATAATAATTCATTCAATTTGTTTTTAAATATATATTTATTCTCTCTCCTCTCTCTCTCCTCTCCCTCTCTCCCTACCTCCCTAGTGTTACGATAGTAACAATTGACTAATTAGGAGAGCTTAGGCCTTGTGCAAAAGCGATCAGATTTCATCGAATTAATATGTGATCTGGGTCACCTTAAGATCGTATGTGCACGCACTGTCAGAAAACACGTGACTTGGAGCTTTTGGAGCTTGAGGATCCAAAAGGATCCAAGGGAGCCTTTGGAGCTTAGGATCCAGAAGGATCCAAGGGAGCATGAATATCTATATAACCAAGATGGATTCCCTTTGTATAGAGCTTCGTGCTCAAGATCAATCATTTAGTATACCATACTATTAGTTACGAATTGCATCATATTATTGTCATTACTTTAAGTCCCTGCTTGACGCCTAGTTATAAACCACCTCGAGAGCCTAGAGCACTTCCACGTGATCTAGACGGCAAACCTCGTAACACCTAGCCGCCTACCTCCCATCTACCAAGCCACATAAACCATCAAAATCTCTCACCCATACAACATGTAAAAAAACATCAACAAATTCAAGATCTCAAAATTTTCAAGATCTTACATTTTTATTTTGATCTCAAGGCCATCCATCTAATACCAATAAATCCATACCAATCTTTTCATTCTTCCTATCCTATCCTATCCCATCATATCTACCCACCCAGCTACCCATCCACCCATCCATCCATAATCATCAAGCTAATTTAAATCAATTTTGTTTACAAACTCCCAACAAAACAAAAGCCAAACCAACCAAACCAAACAACTCCACAAACTCCACGTACTCCACGCTATTGAAAATCAGTGATATAAAACTGTCTGCAATACCCTAATGAAAAAATCTGCCAGAATCAAATCTTACAAACCATCCCATGTACATGATCTTTTTTTTTCCTATCCTAACTCACTCATCCTTCAATACAACTTGACCGAGCTTCTAAAACTACCAGCTCGTATACTTCCTCTAGCACTGCTTCTTCCATCAAACTTTGGTCTAGCCTTATGTCTCGGCCTTGACAATAACATGCTTTCCGCCCTCTCCTTCTCGTTATCCGCAATACTCCTCTCCAGATCTTCTAGAGTCCTAGCCCCCTCCCTATCTATAATCGAGCCCTCTGTAGTTTCAGCACCAATTTCATTTCTGAAATCTTGTTTTGCTAGTTCTGCCGCCTGTTGATGCCAATTTTCTATTCTAGCCGTTCCGAGATAGTGTTGTAATGCTTCATCTTCAATCTGATAATCTTCCATCATACGTTTACGCATGCTGGCGTCGATTCGAGACCATCGTTGTTCTAGTTCATCTGTGCATGCCCCAATAACCTCCTGAGGACTTAATGGCTTGATTGTGAGATCCTTTTCGAAGATACCTATTGAAAATGTGGTCAGCCTGCGTCCCTAACATAGCTTGTTCGAACAATAATACTTACGATTCTTAAAGCAGCTCTTAAGTGTCCAATACAAGGCTGTTGTCTTTAACTGATCTTCCACAAATTGATCATCCTTCGCCTCTGTATTGTTCAACGCAGCCCAGTCATCCCTCAAGACACATCTTCTCCAGATAACACGTTGCATGAGCAACCTCTCTTCTTTATTTGAGACACCTAAACGGATAGCTTCCAGGGCCCAATAAAACCTGGTAAGGCCGAAGTCATCTTGTTCCATGGCTCTAAAATCATCACTCATCAAGGTAAGCAAATCAACCAAACTGAAAGCATCCATAGACTCATGCTTGAGGAGTTGAGTCATGCTGTTCTCCAGAAGGTTCATGAAAGAGAATTGCTGCTTCAAACTCTTATTTCCATGAGCTTCTAAAGCAAGCTGGACTTCAGCGTTACCATCAATGGCCGTGCTGATGGTGGGATATATGTATTTGTAAATCAGATCTTGAATTTTGATCAATCCAAGCTCTTGATTTGCCCTGACAAGTTCTGCTTCACCTCCGTCAGGAATGAGGATTCCGTTCGTCTGACTGTAACTTCGGCCTGCCATACGCGAAAGTTTGCCAATGCTAAGCTCAACCTTTTTGCTCCATACATCACGTTCCCGATCTAATCCGAGTTCAAGAAGCATTCTTGCGGCCTCGTCGTAATCCTTTTCTCGAGTAATCTCATGAATCCAACCAATTTTCGCATACTCCGGTTTGTCACGTAGAAACGCGGTAAGGAATGCTTGATGAGTTTGATACTCATTAAGCATTTGTTGGATTTGTCCATTGCCGATATAATGCTCATAGAGGGCGGCAGCCCAGCTGGCACCAAAGTTTGCAAAATACTTGTCCATCCGCTCATTAAGGTCTTTTTCTCGCTTCTTAAGATGCTCAGATTCATCTTCGCCAATGCCTGGTGTGCGAAGTGCAGCAGCACAGACAACGACCTCATGCATTAGAACAGAGGCCAACGTTTGTAAAATTTCGTGTTTTTCTGCAATTGCCATTGCTTCATCAGGGAGTTCCCATGTATCGGCAAGATTCTGTAGCTGTTTATCTTGCGAAAGTGATTGCAGATTTTGAAGGCCCTCGGCCTGCATTTGAAGTTGTGGTGAGTCTTGCGCCGATACCCAGCGTACCCTCTCCACATTGGATCGGATAGCCATATCGATTAGGGCAGGATACTCTAGTCGTATTTTGTCGAGGATTGCGGGATCCGCGCTGCCTTCCGTAACAGGCTTGTTCCAATATTCTCCGAGTAGCATAGAGACAAGATCTGTTTGCTTTCGAACGTTTTCGGCGACGTAGAAAGTCGAAGTCCAAAACTCTGGGAGTCCTTCATAGCCTTCTTCTAGGATTCCGTGTGACAATATTTCCGATTGCAATCCATAGAGTCGTAAATTTTCCATGCGAAAGTCAAATGCACCCTCCAATGCACCAATCATCATGTCGTTAGATTGACTTAATGTTTCGACTACTGAAGCAGGAGAGTTTTGGCCGTCCTGCCATGCGTACTTGAGAATTTGAAAGGCCCATGGTATTGCCAAATGTAATTTATCAACATCGTGAATGAAAAAATGTCGAACACGATCGACTTCGCCCTTCTCAGGAACAGGCTCTGTTTTGAAATTTTCATGAATGTGGTCCACAAGTTCTGCGAGGAGCCCCCGTTTCTGTCCCTCAGGTAGCTCGCGAATGCGAGCATCATAACGCTGCCAGACAATTGTAGCCGCTGTCATTCTTTCTGCATCCCAAAGTAACTTCCACCGCGTGACCCTGTCAAGTACTACACCAGTCACTTTGAGATGCTTAGCAAGGTCATGAAGAGCCGCTGCCCGCCTTTTAAGATGTTGCTCGAGCGAGGCAGAAACTGAAGGAATGAAGTTGGTTGTAGACTCCACGATCTCTGTGCTTAATTCCAAAGCAGCTGCTCCAACTTCTTCTGCAGGAAATTGCAATTCCGATCGTCCCGCAAAGCTCAAAGGATTTTGTGCCATTGTGCCGTAAAATACTGCTTGTTCTAGCTTACTTTTCGCGGTGACTTGCCGTCTTGTGCTAGATGTGAGTTTGTCAATATCGGTTGCCGCAACACGTATCACGCCCCCACCTCGAACCAACAGAACGGCGCCTGGATGCCTTGCCTTGTATTTGCGCGTCTTTGCTTCCTCAATTCCATGCTGAATGTTTTGAGGTTCTTCCATGCCCGACCCGACAATCTCAACGTTTGTGTCTTCCCTAAAGTCTACAACATCTTCGAACGACGGCGAAAGTGTATGATTTTCGTAAAGAAGCTGCGACTCGGGTGAATCTGATTGTTTTTCCCTGGAAACAATAACTACGGCACGGTCAAAGACGATATAGGCAACAAGTGCTGGACTTGGTAGGTGAATTCTTGCTTTCGAAATTGCATGTTTGTTGACCATGGTGGTGTAAGATTTGAGCAGTCGAACATTTTCCACGATCAACTGATTCCGCCTAAGAACAACGTCGACAAGGGTGTAGTGACTTGTGTGTCGATCGGAGAGGGAGGTTAGCAACAGCAGGTGATCTCCCGCGCCATAGTGGTCCTCCGGCGACCGAGGCGCGAAAGTGAAATCGAGAACTTCGAACGTTTCTAATGATAAGGAGGATAGAATAGGTTCGGCTTTTTTTATCTCCATTACAATTGCTTCCCGCCCCTCCGCTTCGGCATGCAGCGCATTCTGTCCATCTCTTTGGAGATTCCAGAGTTGTATCCTTCCCTTTCCTGTTGCGACGACAACATTTCGGTCTCCTACATGCTCTTGTGGCCCAGCGCGAACCGCAGCAATGTCTCCGCGCCATGCCGAGCTAGACAGCGCATTCCGCAGACTGCCAAATATACCTCCTGCTAGAGGACCGCTTGATCCTCTTAAGAATTGAACAGATATCTCGGGCCTTCCATGTCCATCTCTGACTCTCAAATAAGCTAGCCGACCGGTACTGAATGCTAGGACAAACCCGGCTGTTTCCGCATTCAAAAGTTGCACAACGGTCTCTCCGGAAAGCATTCCTGATATAGTTGATCCTACTCCATTACTTTTCAGTTTGATCAGGTCAAGCGTAGCGGCACTAGCGATAGACTCCCAATATGTAATTTTTCCGGTAGTAGGTATGACAACGACAAGGCCTGGCTGAGAAGATGATGCAGAAGGCGAGACTAGCGAGCCAAGGGGGAGAGGATCTGATACATGCTTATTGCTGTGTGGTAAAGCGAATGTAAAAGTTTCGGGGGAAGGAATGTTGATTGCGTACGGCCAGACAAATGCGTGAGAATGGGTGAGAGCAAGTGCATAACCACTATCAGAATATATTGCGCCATGTAGACGAGCTTTCAATTAGATTTAGCGATGGATTTACAAATCAATGAAAAAGTGATAAATACCTGTAATATCTGCGCGAATTTGATCTGGAAGAGCTGGAAGTTTACTAACTGTGTAGGTATCGTTCTTAGTCTGCCAGTGGATGTAAATCATCAGTTTTCAACAGTCGCAACACAATTTCATGCTGAACAACTCACAAGGACCACGCTACCATCTCCCTTTCCAGGCCTTTCTGCTCCTTTCGATTTCTTGCCTCTTACTGCCATCTCCCGTTTTGGATTTGGGACCTCCTTGGGGCTTTCGCGCCTCACTAAAGTTACTACTTTATTGCTTTTTGCTTCATCCATTTCGGGTGTACCGTTTGGCGCAAATGTCTGATCATCGTAGGAGCTTCGAACTCTCTTGCTCTTTGGTTGTGCTAATGAATTCTCGTTCGAAGAAGGCCGGGGTCGTCTTCTACTACTCCTTACAGGAGCTGGAGCACCAGCGTTGACTGCAGGCGAAAACATTTTGAGGATTAATTGAAATCCGAATTAAGTGAGGGGATTCAGAATTTGAGAAAGATCGATGGAACTATTGGCATTATTCGTGGAAAGTAAATAGTCGTCAAGCTCGTCAAGCTCGTCAGGTTTGTTTTGTTTTAAAGCTTCTTAAAGTTTAGATCAATCTGCCCCAAAATAATTAAATCAATGGTTCAAGGTGCAAAGGCGGTGGAAGCCACGCGTTTTGGAAAAAGCTCTGACCACTCACGCCTCAAGGCTAAGGCTTTAGCTTGCTTACTGTACACTTTTTTGGTACTTTGCTCCCAACGAATTTCTGCCCTTTTCAAGATGTTAACTGAATGAAATGAAAGGAAATCATGTTTTATAATTGAATGCTTGAAAATCTTTCTGGTCAATTGAAGTCGTCCCCTTGAGTCCTTCAAGCGCATGTCTTAAAATATATGTATCTCCCAAGGGATCAGTGAGGAATCAGTGAGGAATCAGTGAGAATACTACAGAATCACATCATTGACAAACAACATGCTGCACTGCAGGACCTGTTTGTGCGGGCATTGACATCTCAATCCATGGACAGCGTACAGTATCAATTCCTTTAATACCCCCACCGTCCGATACAATCAAGTAGTTCTTGGGGTATGGCTTGCTACTTCCATTGTCAATTGTCCGATTACATTGAAACACACAGTCTTGGTTTCTGAGGAAATATTCAACAGAACGCCGAAAATAACTTGCAGGGCTACGATGCAAGGCTGGGAGGGCTGAGCAACAAGGCTGAGAAAGTGACGATCCGACTTAGTGCCGCCTATGACGCTTGCATTTTCCCCCCTCATCAACATGAACAAGTTTCCTGCTTCGATATTGACTATGAAAGTTCCAAATGCCACCAACAAAGCTCCCTCAATCTACAGGGCTTACAATCACTAATCCCCTCATATTATATCGTGCTCTATTAGCTACGAAAGCCATTGACCCGGATCCAGCTCAACATCGCATAGCTTTACATCTACAAAAGTTGTATCTACGATTGAAGGACTACAAGCCTCAATCCGAATATGGAGCTCGACTCAAAGCAATCAGTCAGGCAATCAATGATGGTCAAAATGAAGAAGATGGACGAACGGTAGCAGTCCCTGGTCATCCTTTACGAAACAACCCACTATTTGCCCATCTGTTCAAAAGAAAAGAACGTCGAGATACACTTGCGATGACAAGAGTCCTTACAAGCCATGAATCAGCAATGCAGATAGATTCTCCGCAAGGTATATTGCTTCATGGTGAGGTTGGGACTGGAAAGTCCATGCTATTGGATATGCTAGCGGATAGTCTACCGAACAGCAAGAAAAGAAGATGGCATTTCAATACTTTTATGCTGGAGACGTTTGCTCGTTTAGAGCAATTGAGACAATCTCGCTCCAATCGTGGAGATCTAGGCTCGGAGGACTATTCATTACTTTGGCTAGCAAAGGATATGATTGAAAAGTCACCAATCCTTTTCCTGGACGAGTTCCAGTTGCCAGACCGAGCTGCAAGTAAAATTTTGAGCAATCTTCTGACACCATTTTTTCAATTGGGTGGTGTACTAATTGCATCATCAAATCGTATGCCAGAAGAACTTGAGAAGGCTAGTGGTATGGATTATGCCGTTTCAGGAAGAGGTGGCCTTGTGAAGAATTGGCTGGGCTTAGCTAAACCCAAGAAGCTCGACATGTTCTCTGGTCGGAATGAGTTTTCTAGTTTTGTCGGAGTTCTGAAAGCCAGGTGTGAGATATGGGATATGGGAAAGGGTGGTAGAGATTGGAGGCGAAGAGAAGTTGAAGATGTTGATGATGAAACGGCGAAAATGTCCGAAATCATGCGAGAGGAAATGATAGAAGGGTTTGTTGGGCTCGAAAAACTTTCATCTGGCAATGTTGGAGTAGGATATGATCAAAGTGTTCATGCAGAGAACGATGGCAAGACAAACGAGAAAACTGCCAAGGCGAATACTCCTAAGAAGTACCTTCTCACTTCAGACAGTGATGATGCTTGGAAGCAACTAGTAAAATCAGCTTTTCCATCATCTCCAAACCCCATTCCATGGCAATCAACCACCCTCCTCGTCTATGGTCGTACAGTACCCGTTCCTCGGCATCTCAATGGCATTACCTACTGGGACTTCCCCACTCTTTGCGGAGGTACTTTCGGCCCTGCAGACTATATTACCATGGCTTCCACCTTCCACACCTTTATTCTTGACTCCGTTCCCATCCTAACACTGCTTCAGAAAAACGAAGCAAGACGCCTCATCACTCTCCTAGATGCCCTCTACGAAGCTCGTTGTAAACTCATCATCCGCGCTGCTGTCGGCCCAGACACCCTTTTCTTTCCGGAAACTACACTACCTCGTTCCTCAGATTCCGAGTCCGAAAACCCCCAAGATGCTGTATACCCCGAAACCCTCTCTGAAATCTATCAAGACCAAACTTCCCCTTTCCGCCCAAATATCTCTACCTATACCGATAGCTCCAGTACTAAAACTGGATATGACCCAGATGAAGATGCAGATTTCAGCCCGGTTCCTGGGGCAGGTAATGAGATTGGAAGGCAGAAAGGAAATATGAAAGGAGTGGATTTCGGCAGGACGGAAAGTTTCACTGGTGAGGATGAGAGGTTTGCGTATAAGAGGGCGGCGAGTAGATTGTGGGAAATGTGTGGGGGGGGATGGCATGCAAGAGGAGGAGACGAGAACGAGGAAGGATGGTGGAGACCGTTGAGTATGGAGGCTCGGCGGTGGGAAAGGAGGAGTGGAGAGACGAAGTTGGACGATTTTGGGGTTGCGGGTGTGGAAAGGAGGGAGGTAAAAGGTGATGTTAAGATGGGAGGATTTGTGGAGCTTGAGACGCCAGCGGGGTTGGAGGGGAAGTTGCTAAAAGAGAGGGAGAAGGGAAAATCGGGAAATGGAGAGGCGAAGAATTAGAGGGGATATATATATCTTGTATAAGTGAGATTATTCTTATAGATATTTGACACGTACGATAACTTTCACAACACATCTATTCATTGCATTCAAGAGTAACAATGGCAATTGCCTGATATCCATCTATATAATTGTTGATAATTACACCTTTCCCACAACCTCTACTCCAATCTACAACTTAAACCCACCACCCCCGGTAACAACCTCACTCGCCAAGATTCGCTTCCCCTCTACATCCCTCATCTCACCCCTCTTCCCAATAACCTTTACACCACCCCTCTTCAACTCACCCACCACATCCTTCTTTTCCTTCGCCTTCTTACTCAATACCTTTTCCCCTTCACCCATCTTCTTAATTCTTTCCTTTTCTCTCCTCCTCCTCCTCAATTTTTCTTCACGACTCATTTCCTCTCGCGCAACAGGTGCACCTCCACGTGTAATTTCCTTATTATCTTTCTTTTGACCCTCTGCCACTTGTCCCGCCTTGTAGATTTCCTGCGGCGCAAGCATGGATTCGCCACCTGCGATACCGGAAGCGGTGGACGGTTGTGCATCTTCCATGGTGATTGTAGCGACGTCGCCGACGACTGTGAGACTCGGTGCTGCGGGCTTGGGTTTGTAGTGCCAGGAGCTCAGGGCGTCGAGATTAGCGCATACGTCTTTCCATAGGTTTTCGATTTCCTTTTCTTGGGCTTGAACTTTCTCGTCTGATTTACTGATGTATGTGTCTAGGTTTGTGTTTTTGATGTGTTCCTCCTCGTAGATTTCTGCGAGACTTTGTTGGTTTTTGGAATCGTCGAGTTCGAAGAGTCCGCGACGGGTGTTGGCCGGAGTTAGGGAATCGGGACGACGTCGAATGACTTCATCGAATTCCTGGGCTAGGATTCGTCGCTTGATGAGTTCTTCGATGCTTTCGCTGACTTCGGCTGTGATGACTGGGACAGGTTTGCCGGTGCGTTCGAAATCGAGGTCTTCTTCGAGGAGAGAGTTCATAGGTCGATCAACTGCTTTTGCCTCTCCTGATAATGTCCAATCACGTTTCGCGACGGACGCAGCTTCCAGGCGACGAATCTCCTCGCTAATTTTAGCTTGGCGACGTTCGTGAGCTGAGCGACGGGACTTAGGATCTGCTGGGTCGAGGTCTGACAGGGCATCTTCAGAATTCGCATCATCTTCGTCGTCGAATAGATCGCGTCGGACGTCAGCCATGGCTCGCTCCATAGCAGCATCGGCGTCTTCGGGTGCTGCTTTGGCTTTCTTGGCTTGTCTTTCAAGGTACTTTGCTTGTCGTTCTCCTTTGCCTATCTTCCTCGGTGGAGGTTCAAAGAAATCTTTGTAAAGAATGTCATTTGTATTATCATCAGCTACATCAGCAGCTTCGTCCAAATCCATATCATCATCATCCTCACTATCTCCTTCTGGCGCATTCAAATCCATATTACCAAACGTAGGTCCTTCTTCCTCGTCATCCTCTTCGTCTGAGACATCCATAGCTTTCGCACGTTTCGAGCTTTTCCCTGCTTTAGCTGGCATAGACATTGGATCGGCACCCCAATCAATATCTTCTTCGTCACTTGCTTCTCCAGTAAAGGGATCTGCAGCAGCATCCTGTCTTTCCAGGAATTCTGTTTGTTTATTGAAATCATCGATTGAGAAAAAACCATCGTTGAGTTTATTTGGATCCTCCACGAAAACTCTAGCTCCGTCATCATCATCTTCATCATCATCTTCGTCTTCGTCCTCGTCTTCTTCCTCCCCAAAGCCTTTGAAAGCCTCCCCGTCATCCTGACCGTCCGCTCCGTCCTCTTCATCTGTGTGAAATTCCTCTTCCATATCTTCGAGGCCCTCATCCCCGTCCATGCTCTCATTATCCGAGCCAACTTCAAATCCATCTTCATCAAACTTCATCATATCAGAATTACCCTCTTCTTCGTTCTCACTTTCTTCACTCTCATCCCCGCCAATTCCAAGCTCTTTGAGAGCTCTTTCGGCGTCTCCTTTCAGCGCATCAATAACCCTCTTAGCCTGTTCCCAAACTTGCTGAACCTCAAACCCTTGTGTATGTATTTTCCTAATCTTCAGCACTTCTCCTGCAGCCTCATCCTTCTCACCTCTCTTCCTCTTTTTCCTCAGCTCTTTCAATCTTTTGGCTTGCTCATCTCCTAACTTTCCCGCAAATCTATCCAATGTTTCTTTTGCATATTCCAAACTCGCATTGGGTAATTTCTGCGAAGGCGCAATGAAGATATGTCGATTGCTTGGAGTAAGCGCAAATACTAAATCCTCAATTGAGCTTGGTACATTTGTGCTATTTTGGATAGATACAACAGAGGGAACTTTAAGGGGTGGGGAGGCAGTCATGGTGTGTGAGGTTGATGTCGTCGGGGATGTAATGCTGCTTGTCGTCGCCATCATTGACCCTCAACTTTCCTCTGACTTGACAATTTTGAATTTTTTTTACTCGAAGCACAGCGATAAGACTAGCGCGTTTTACGATAACTACCACGTGACCTATATCAATACCTCATGATGGTTTTGCTTTCGAAGATCTTTTTTCTTTTTCTTGATATATTCTATTTTTCCCCGATATTTCTAACTTCGATTCTTCCTGAAGCTGTATCATCATTCTTCGCCCATATGCTCCGGCAACTCAAGTGATTGACCCGAACTGGAAATACAAACATCAAAGTTGATTCACAAGATATGTTATCTTATCAGGAGCTTCCTAATGGAGGTCCATTTCACGACTGAACATGTCGATCGCTGCATTCTTGGTGTATTTGCTGTCTTTCAGTCAGCTGAAAATGTGCAAAACCCTGCGTATCGTTCTCTGGGCTGCAATCCACGCACGACATCAACACATCCTTGTTGGCCGTTTATCGTGCCCGACGTTGCATGCGAAATCGGATACTTTTATCACATCCATCTTGATATAGTGGTTGGTTATGCATCACCGTGGTACAAACGGTCTGTGTTCTTGAAGGTCGGTAACACATGTACTTGCTGGTAGAGTATGATAGCATACACAAGGCTGAAATTTGAA
The DNA here is from genome assembly GCA_025389075.1 of Sclerotinia minor. Lineage (NCBI taxonomy): Eukaryota > Fungi > Ascomycota > Leotiomycetes > Helotiales > Sclerotiniaceae > Sclerotinia > Sclerotinia minor. Next base: position 1,684,205 of record QRFH01000008.1, read on the forward strand.
TTTTACTCGCGTGGGCTATTACTGCTTTTAGGTTTATGAATCGTACGACATTGACAACGCCATTGGAGACGGGAACTTTTCAAGGCTTGGGCATGCACAGCGCCGGAAAGAAAGGCATTTGATATAGCCATCCAACACAACACCGAGGGAAAAAGCCAATTCTTCAGGCCCACAGTATAAAAGCGTGGGGGTTCGATATGTGGAAACACCACTCCTAGAAGTTGCTCCACGGGCGTTTGTCAATCTTATGACTTCATGTGTATTCAATTTCATTTCGTCTTCCCTTTTGAGGCGCGGGGGCTCGGAGTAACCCTCCGAGAAGAAGGAGAAGGTAATGTCGTCTTTTCCAAATCATCACCGAATTTGGTATGCCATCAGACTTTCCCTCCTTATATATCGAAATGTTTCACAGCTTCAGATGAGATCACAATCATATTGATAGAGGGATAATAGGATATTCTGAACATGAGGGGTAGCCAGGATGGACAACATCTTGATGGTCGGAAACAAATCCGACGTCCCATGCTTGGAATGTTGTAATAGATTTTTCTAGAATCATCTGAAAGTACAGGTACAAACAGAGATGTAGTTAGGACCGACTATCCGCCAAGTTTGCTCTAGTAAGATATTTGGTTCAATGTCTGTATTTTGAGCAAAAGGAGTCACTATCATTCCAACAGATGTAGGTGTTCACTTGTGACTCGGGGCCACCGGCCTGTTTGGAAGCATTGGCATTTGCATACACATACGGAGTATACATATACGGTTTACATGTGCAAGTATTTTTTTGTCTTCACCAATGATAATGAATCCAAGGATATTTCGTACCGCCACATCTCGATCATGGCCTTATCGAATCTTGAAAAGTCAATCTCTGCGGAAAGATCTGACAATGTTTCACATGAAAAATTCAAACCTAAAATTTAATTGAGATTGGCATAGCTAGCTAAGTACGGAGTACGATAGCGGTAGGTCTGAGATTTCTGAGATATCTGAGCTATGATATATCCAACAAACCTCGATCTGGACTTCTTTTCTATCTCGTATCATGTTCCATCCGTCTACGACAACAATACACGAATCGATGATTCGATGCTTACTTGGGAAGGTAGTTAAAATACTGTACAGGCGGACGATGTTGTAGAAATGGGTTCTCCCAAGCCGGCTCAATATGCCTGTGCAGATGCGGAAAGCAAATCTCTATTTACCCCTCCACGTTGCAGGTATCGGATACCTCCTACCGGTACCCTACTAGTTCCTTTGCAGAATCTGGTAAACTTTCCTTCCTCACTTAAATTAACCCTTGAACTGGAGACACACACACCTTGTGTATCAACCAACTAATCTTTTACAATCATCACCACATTTTGAGTCTTGACTTGCTCGAGTAATTGATGATTGATAATGAAATTTTGTTATAAAAAAAAAAATATATATATATATATATATAAGTTTTTCTTCTTTATTCTGCGATTCTGCTAGAGGAGAAGTGTGGAATATATCTTTTCATTATTATTATTATTATTATCATCTTATTTCAATTGGCTTGACCACTCTCAATCCATCCATACCATCCATAGTAACACGACATTGAACATCATCGAACTTCTCTCTACGATATGCTGTACATATAATAATATACTCGGTACTCCGTACATCTGTTGATAGGTACTAGATAGTAAGCACGAAAAAGATGCTTGCTTTTGCTCTTAGACCTTGCAATTATATCTTTTGCTCCACACTTCCCACTGCAGTCTACGTACGGACGTACAGTGCTACTACTCCATACACCACATTTCTTAATTTCTCCCCACCACTCGCTGCATCTCGGCCCTTAAACCTAATCAATATGTGCGCCCAATCACAATGCCAAAATTGAAAACCAAGCCCCAGCGAGACCCTTCATATGCAATATGCACACCGTTGATACAATTGCAGCCCATCAGACATCCTATGGCAGAGAACTGAGAAGGATACCGTTGAAAAAGAAGAACGGAAAGGAACCAAAGGAGCAGGAGAGGCCATCGATGGCTGATCTTATGGTTCCAGATTTTCTTGTTCTTTTTTATTTTTCTTTTTTTACTTTTTTTTTCTTTTTCTTTTTTTCAGAAGAATCCAGATCCTCGCAGGTTCGTATTACCGTCCACATACATACTGCACCATAAAAGTTCCCTGATCCCCAACATCATTATTCCTGTACAGTAGATTTATCGCTATCTTTGCTTTGCTATCTGTAGCAACTAACGCTAAAAAGATATTGTCCGTTCCCGTATCTTCCTTCTTGTGAATGAGTTTGACTTCTTAAAGTTTCTAAAGTTTCAAAAAACTTGGGAGAATTATCACTTGCACGTCCATCCATACCGCTCTTACCATACTTATCCGAAAGCAGAACTCGACCTTCGCTGTGTTGCTTTTGCTTCAGTTATTGTATTTAGCCCCCCCTTTAAACCACTTGGCACCAGCTTTCAAAAACATCAAGAGGCTTATCATCTATCCATTCCTATCCCTATCCCCCCATTCGTCTTCACTTCTTTCCATCCCATACATTTTTGCCGAAAACTTGGATCGTATTGCTTGGGTCTGGAATTCTATATCCACTTATCCTCCGTGTCCACCGTCCTCCACCAAGTTTTTGCAATTGCGGATATTATTGCGTATTGAATTTCCCAAAGATCCACCAAGTCCGCCATTACCCGCTCATGAAGGTTGTTGCTTCGGAACAAAGGGAACAAACTGCCTCGGATTTGCTATAGAAAGAAAACAATTGCTCAAGTATCTTTTCACCCACGAACATTTGGGAATGAAGTTCGGTCAGCAATTTCAGTCGGACTCTGTGCCACAATGGGCGCCATGTAAGTCTGAAACATTCCCTTTTCATTGGGTGTGATGCCGAAATGTTATGACGCAAATACTGACAAACTACTTTTCCGCTCTGCAATTAGACAACCTGGATTATGATGAACTCAAGAATCTGATAAAACATAATACTACGAGGAACTCCGGGAAATCAATTGCGATTCCAGGTCATGTCGACACTGCCTTGGCCGCATTCGAGAATGAATTCTTTACGGAGTTATCCAACCAACATGATCGGGTTGAGCTGTTTGTTAAGAGCAAGAGTGAGGAAATTGGTCGCAGACTACGTGAGTATAGGGTTGACGCGGATTTTGAAATAGTCGACGTTAATTGAATAACAGAATACCTATCGAGCATTGTCCTTCGATTACTTGCAAGATGTGCAGAAAGCAACAGCGGGCGGATGACGAGGAAGAGGATGAATAAATTCTCCAAATACACTGCTCAGATTGAAAGCTGTGGAGATGATCTTTCGAAATTGGATCGATTTGTCGAAGCGCAGCGGGTCGCATTCTATAAGTTATTGAAAAAATATACGGTAGGGAAGACTACAATATGATACCAACAATACAAGAATCCATCTGACGTCATTAGAAATGGACCGGATCTCGAACCCTCAAAGAACGATTTGAATCAGAGGTATTGGGAGATCCAAAAAGCTTCACGAGGCAAGACTTCGCTCGGTTACATTCACAATACAACGATCTCATAACCCTTATCCGAGCTTCTACTCCAGTAACCAGCGGACCGTCCACTCCAAGTATGGGTTCAATAAGGGAAAGTCTCAACCGTGCTCCGGCGCACACAAAACCACGATCGCCGCCTCGACAAACCTATTGGAACGAATACGATAACGGAAGCGATGTCGATCAAGACGAACCATATTACATATATGCGGACCCGAATGAGGAAATGACATTTCCTGGCGCAGAAGTTGTTGCAAGTGCGATTAGACGAACAAAGCAAGGAATGGAGAAGCTCAAAGACTGGTTCACACCCCATCAATCGTCACGAAATCGCGAACGGCAGCCATTATTGAGAGATCAGGATGGGGGATACTTTCAGCGAAGCCCGAACGGAACAGCTAGTGGTTCAGTAACAGATGTCGATGAAGAAGCCTACGCTTCCTCGACTGATTTCCCGCGCGGATATGCTACACACTATGCTACCTTTCCTAGCGTGGCCGATCAAAGATTAAGTCGGCTCCAGGAACAAACTTTGTTATTCACCATGATTGCTTGCTTTTTCTTTTCGGCATTCTCTGAAGCCGCATCCACACTTCTCCTTGCAACAGGACGACACAAATTGAGGACAGAGGTTGACTTGGGCGCACTCATGGGCGCCTTGTTAGGATTTTGTCTGGCTGCTGGTGGATTGATTTGCATGGCATGTCGAAATGAAAAACTTGGATGGATCCATCGCGGATCTGTGCTTATCATCACAGCTGTTTTGTTGATTGGGAGTATTATACTTCTAATTATGGTAATTGGGAATTAAACCTCTCATTACGATCATTAGCTAACGAAATACTGGAGACCCAGCGGTAAAACAACCGGTAAGCAGTAGACGGCAAGCACAGAACATTAATAAATGAGTGGCTAGCTTACATTTCAAGTTGCAGCGCTTGCAAGTAGCATTGCTTGAGGGTTTAGTTTTCTATATGGGATTTCAATCTCAGTGCTTACTTCATTGTTTACTTTTACGTTATTCTAGCGGGCGCAACTTGCAACTTGCAAGTTTCCTTTTCTGTTGAGATTTGGGAGTACAGCATGGCGGGTGAGGTTTTAAACTGGGTGCAAGGTCTGATTAAGTCATTGATGGGACGATGCGACAGGTGGACGGTCCTTACTTAACAACCTAATGCTTTAGAATTGCATTTTTATCATATAGAAGGATTGGGATTGGGATTGGAGTACGAATCCATTTGCATGGACGAATGGGTTCACTTGATTTGAAGAGGCGCAATCTGGGTGTTATAAGAGGAATCATGTAGTTTTTCTTCGGTTACTTGGTCTTGATGGCATTGGATGGGTGGATTGGAGTTTTCTGATTTCAGCAGCGAGATGCTTGGTTTGTAGGTAATGTTGAATGTTGAATGGCGAATGTCACAGCAGAGCAGAGCGCGCGCTATTTGGTATAACGTGATGGGTAATGCAATGGGCAATAGGCAATAGGCAATGTGTGTAGTATAGTTAGTACCTACCTATCTACCTAGCGTTGGATCAATGCATCGAATGTTTATGTTATGATATAAAAAAAAAATCATTAAAAAAATCAAAATTAAAAAATTCCTAGTAGGATCTTGTGGGTGATTGCTGCGTGGGGTGAGGATGTTATCCCATGGTTATGATGATGAAATAGAGATCGATATACATATTTCGGCAATATTGTATTGTTTTTCCTAGGCCTTTTTTTTTTCGGTGTGGTCACTGTGGTGCTGGTGGTATGAATGAATGTGCAATGTCGCGTGCAGCGTGCCTGCTTCTGGAAAAGGTAAAGTGGAGAAGCGGAGAAGTGTTAGGGGAGATGAAGATTTGTAATTCTTGCTTGCTAATTGTTGGTTTTTAATTGCTAATATGTATAGATAGAGTAATTAATATACGCCGTACAGTCTGGAGTCTGGGTGTCACTGGAGTCTGAATGTCTGGATGTCAGGATGTCACTAGAAGTGGAAAATTTTACAAATAGAATACTGTAGATTTTCCGCATGGGGGATCTAGACTCCTAGAGCTAGAACTCGGAGAGGGGTGTGTTAAATTGTTATGTGGACGGAGTTTGATACTCGAGTATGTATGGAATTGGAGTAATGCGGCTTAGGAAAATATATGTACGCTAGTTTGTCGGAGACTAGGAGGAAACTAGGAGGAATGAATGAATGCGGTATGGGAATACGGCATTGTGGATACGGGATGCGGATGAAAGTTGAAGGATGGGGGTTGAAACTTGAGGATCATGATGAGGATCTGGATGGGAGGTGGAGATTCGAGGAACCCCTCTCTGGGCCCGAGGCCCGCGATCAGCTCGGGTGGAGGAAGGTGCTTCCGGTGGCGGGGAGGGTTAGATATCTGAAGTCTTTGGTGGAGAGGAGAAAATTTTTAAGAAAAGTTGGAAAATCTGTGGAGGCACTACTGTGGGTTAGAGGGATGTGGGTTGGGGTGGTGGATAGTGGGCCGGAAGTTGATTGTGGGGCTTTTTGAGGTTCATTTTGATGTTTTGTTTTCGGGGTTGGATGCTTGGTGATTTTTTGGTGGGCGGAGTACGAAATTGTGGATTAGGGAGGATTTGGATGTTTGTAGTAGTTGTAGGGTGTGTGGAGGTTGCGGATTTGAAGGTTTGGAGGATTTGAGGATCTGGGAATTTGGGAAGTCGGGGAGTTTGGGGAAAGTTGGTAAGCGAGGGGGTTTAATCGATTTCCCTACATCATGCACGGCCCTGTATCTTGCACGCATTTTAATTTATTTAGAATCACTTTATAAATTCAATTAAAAAGAACTTGAAAATATATTTTTTGATTTTTCAAATAAAAACTTTTTTAATATTAAAAAGCTATATTAAATAAAAAATATTTAAAATTTTATATATTTTTGTTACGCCCAAGACTCCACAGAGCCTCCAATCATGAATCACGTGATGGATCTTAGGACCTAATGGAGCGAAGAGTTTAATCGTCGCTCCAATCGATCCAATCGATCCAATACCCACGAAGGTCTATATAATCAAGATGGATTTCATTACAATGTAGAGCTTCGTGCTCAAGATCAATCATTTAGTATACCATACTATTAGTTACGAATTGCATCATATTATTGTCATTACTTTAAGTCCCTGCTTGACGCCTAGTTATAAACCACCTCGAGAGCCTAGAGCACTTCCACGTGATCTAGACGGCAAACCTCGTAACAAGAACTTAGAAGAGTGATTAATATACTAGACCAATATTACCTCAGTTCTGCCCTATCAGCTTCCCACTATTCCCTGTGTAAGGTCATTCCTTTTAACATTAATTATAATTTCAAATTTTAAATAAAAATTTTCAAATTTTTTTAATAATAATAAATTTTTATTATATTTGAAATTGATAATTAATAAAAAAAATCTGATTTTTATTATTATATTTAAAAAAATATTTTAATAAATAATTTTATTTTAAATAGAAAATTGTTACGAGGTTTGCCGTCTAGATCACGTGGAAGTGCTCTAGGCTCTCGAGGTAGGTTTATAACTAGGCGTCAAGCAGGGACTTCAAGCTCATCAATACATATATACATTCAGATTGAAAATAATCTACTATCTACTAATAGTAGACCCTCCTCACTATGCCGCCCGACGCGCGCGAATCGCGTGCCTCTTCGGGAGGCCCCCAATCCTCGCAGGAAGATCCCTTCCTGACCCAAACAACCAACGTAACTCTGGAGGAGCACATAGCCCCTCCACCAATTATGAAATCGCTCGCAGAGACGGGTTCCGCAGCCGCAGCAGTTAACGATATCTTCGAGAAGGTCGCCAGAGAAGAAAGGGAGAAGAGGGTGGTATTCGATGCCTTCGCTGCTTTTGCAGACGGATTAGTGAAGCAACTTAAGGGTGGGGAGCGCAAACGCGCGCTCAACTTGAAGGACGTCATCATAGACGCACTGCTGGGTCGCACCGGACACTCTCCGCCACCAACCGTTTCTTTCTCAGACTCAAGCAGGGCACACAGCTCTGCTTCTACATATGCCGGCGCGTTGAAAACGCGCACAAACACAGGTGCAGCTGGCCCCACAAAAGCTCCAACCACCGCGACAAGCTCCACACCTGTAAGTGGTCCGAGCGTCGACAAAAGGAGGCCCGAAAAATGAAGGCGGAGAAGGACAGAATAGAGAGGACAATCCTCATTGCAGCGAACGGAGACGCTTTGTTGCAAGAGCCTAGCCCCTTTCTGCTTCGGCTCAAGATCGCAAGGGCAGTCCCAGAACTCACCTTGGAGGAGATACCGTACCTTCAGAGGAACAACACAGGCTGGTCGCTGAGGTGTAACACCCCAGCAACCCGTGAGAAGGTGATGGAGAAGCAGAACGCGGAGAGGCTGAGAACCGCTTTAGGAGCCACCGAGGTGCGCCGACTAGAGAAATGGTACTTGCATGCAGTGCCACAAGTCCCGCACGACTTCTACCGCGTTGGAGGCGCTCCCGCCCCCATTCCCGACGAACTCGTCAGGGAGGAAATCAAGTCCCAAACGGGCAAACATCCGGTAGTCTGCCGTCTTTCTCGAAACGGAGTACACCCGACGACACAAAGAGGAACCTGGATCGTAGGCTTCACCGCCTCGGTAAAGAGCTTTCAACTCTTTAACAGCAGCTCTTTCTCGGTGCTGCTAGACAAACCACGCAGCATTCAGCTGCACTCTACAGGCTGCCAAGGCTACTGCAACCCCTTCACTTGTAAGAAGGCAGCCCGTTGCTCCAGATGTGGCAAGCAAAATGCAGAGCATGCAGAGGGTGCTTCTCACGAACGCTGTACAAGAGATGCTCAATGTGCTAACTGTCACGGCCCGTTCGTTGCCGGACACAAAAATTGCCCCGCAGCCCCCAAAGTGCACGCCAAAAAGATCATCACTCAGACAGCCAAGTCCCTGGTTGCCATCCGCGCGGAGGGTAGGAAGGCGTACAACATGCTCAAGAGTGTCAAGGAGGCGGAGGTGACTAGGCCAACCCCAGTCTTATCAACCTCCTCCACGACTAGGGCCCCAGGAGCCCAAGTCACGGAGCACGAGAATGCTCGCCCAGCCAAGCGTCCTCGGGAACCGACTACACCGATCTCAGTGCAAACGGCGACAAGTACGAGAATTACGAGGAGTCGACCTGCGCCCAACCTTAATGAAGTGGCCTTAGCCAACAGAGTATTTGGAGAGACACTCACCTCTCCAATCGCTCCTACGGACAACATGGACACTACCCCGTATGAACGAGTCGCCTTCAAGGGACTCGAACAAGGGTAGTGGGCTTACTATCGCTTGGGCTAACGTGGGCAAAGGCCACTCAAACCATATAACCTTGCTGCAAATAGCTTATGAGGCAAAAATCGATGTTGTCTGTGTCCAGGAACCAAGGACATACTGGAACTCGACCACGCAAAACCACAACGCGTATGACAGGCACCAGCCAATCGACAGGTGGGACCTTCGCGGAGATCTCGAGGATGACGGACGAGGCCCTAGGGTCATGACGTACACCCGCAAAGGCGCAGGCTTGAAAGTATTGCAGATGCGCTCACTAGAGAACAGGGATCTACTCTGGATTCAAGTGAACGGGTATTCCATTCTGAACGCGTATCGAGCCCCACTGGCGACTGACACGATGGATTATATAACGCATCTCGCCCCCAACGCCAAAACCATCATCGGTGGAGACTTCAATGCTAAACACCCTCTATGGGAACCTGGTGTGGGCGCTGCAAACCAAGGATCACAGCTTGCGCACTGGGCGGAGGCACAAGGGATGGAATACCTGGGTACACCAGGGCTAGCAACGCATGCGCGGGGCCATGTACTGGATCTCACGTTTTCAAATGTCCCTTTGCTTTTACCGAAGTACGCGACGAGCTGCACTGCGGCTCCGACCACGTAACCCAAGTTACCACTCTAGTGAACCGAGGGGCGCGAGATCTGGTGCAGCACCATTACCGAGTGCGGGACTCAGATTTATGCCAACTTAACGGGCTAATGGCAAATAGGCTTGCTCATATGAAAGGATTGGATATAAAAACCAAAGAGCAAATCGATCAATGTGTCTATGAGCTCACTGGCGCGTTGGAAGACTCCATTCGGATAGCTGGCAGACTTGACCGCAAGACAGGCAGAGCATCACCTTGGTGGACAGAGAAGTGCGCAGAGGCTCACCGCGAGCACGTACAAGCAAGGAACAGCTTGGAACCGGACCGAAGGATGAGAGCTGCGCACACATTGCGTAACACAGTCCGTAAGGCAAAGAAGGACTACTGGGCAATGCGCTTGGATGGAGTAAAGGACGACAAGGAACTGTACCAGGTCATTGGGTGGCATAAGCTCACCCCGGAGAATACTATGAAGGCTCCTCCGTTGATTATCGATGGACGAGAATACGTTGATACCAAAGAGAAGGCCAGTGCGCTGTTCACTGCGGTGCTCGATCGATTCAAAGCCGATGACGATTTGCCTGACGACCCCTTGGAAGGCAGCACGCAACGGGGCCAACTTCCGTGGAAGAGAAGGATTACCAAAGAGGAGGTCGAGAAACATGTGATCGGTGTTTCAAGCACGTCGCCGGGGGTAGACCGGGCTACGGTCCGACTGCTCAAAGCATGCTGGGATAGTGTCAAAGCACCAATCCACGAGATATATGACTCCTGCTTAGCACTAAGTTACTATCCGGATGCTTGGAAACTTGCTGAGGTGGTCATGCTGCCCAAAGTCGGGAAGAAGGACAAGACATCTCCGCGATCATGGAGGCCCATAGCTCTGATCTCTTGCATAGCCAAGGGGCTCGAGAGATACATAGGCAGTCAAATCTCATGGACCGCGCTACGGCACAACGTGGTCAGCTCACAGCACTGCGGAGCGCTTCCCAAGAGGTCAGGCATAGATCTACTGGCCGCTTTCACACATGAGGCAGAGCTTGCACTTGACGCAGGGAAAATAGTGTCACTAGTGACTATGGACGTACAAGGTGCTTTTGATGCTCTGCTCAAGAGACGGCTGCTCAAACGGATGCTGAAACAAGGATGGCCCGCCTCACTTCTCAGGATGATAGACTCGTTTCTCACAGGAAGACGAGTCAGGATCAGGCTGGAAGGGGTCATAACGAAGGAGTATCCGGTAGCCTGTGGGACTCCTCAGGGCTCTCCACTATCCCCAATTTTGTACATGCTGTACCTGGCTGAGCTTCTCAACCGAGATAAAGACACACAGTTCGGGTATGCAGATGATATCAGTATTTTTCACTGTTCAAAGGACTTTTCTACCAATGTGAAGGTCCTACAACGACGCGTCCGGAAAATCATCAAGTGGGGTGAAGATAACAAAATCTCATTCGCGCCCGAAAAGTTTGAGCTACTCCACATAACTCGGAGGCACACAACCGACAACCCGCCGTTGGTAGTCAACCGGGATTTGGTAATCACCCCTGTCCCAATTGCAACCACTGCGAAAACGACACCAACACTGCGATGGCTAGGGGTGTACTTTGACAGACGACTGTCCTTCTTACAACATGTCAAAGAGCGAACGACCAAAGCTATGAAGGTGTCTGCTCACATCAGGTCGATTGCAAGAACGGTTCATGGGCCGCCAGCGTCATATCTAAGGAAAGCAGTGATCACTTGCGTGCTTCCGGTAGCGCTCTATGGAACCGAGGTTTGGTACGCAGGCATGACCAAGCCCGGTTTAGGTCAACACGGGCCTGATCGCTCCATGGGCATGAAAGCACATTTGAAGCTGATAGACAAGGTCATCAACACTGCCGCACGAGGCACGATACCAGTATACAAGACCACGCCGATAGTCGCGTTGATCAAGGAAGCAGGTCTCCCCCTCAGGGTGGGTGGCGTTGGAGAAGGCCAAGCTCAGGTTCGCCCTCCGGCTCCAGACAGTCGACTTTAGAAACCCTTTGGTAAGGCGGCTTGAACCCATCATCAGGAGAGCGGGGAAGAGGGCAGGCACTCCGAAAAGCCCTACAACTAGACTACAGCGACTTGGACGCCTAATCCCTGAGACGGAGAGGCCCCAACTGCTCAGGCCACATTTCTCGCGTGAATGTCGGACCAACCCTACGAAAGGATTTTCCAAAGAGGAGGCCGCGCTGGCGTTCAAAGAATGGTGGCCGCAGTTACCGTCCGAGGATTACACGATCTTCTCGGACGGATCAGAACGATGGGTCGATAGCCAGCACCATGTTGGGTACGGCTACGCGATATACCATGGCAGGCAGAGAGTAGCAGCTGGGAAAGGTCAGATCCACGAGACCTCACATGTGTTCGACGCGGAAGCGATCGGAGCGTGGCGTGGGCTCGAGCACCTGCTCAACCTGACCACGGACCAGCCCTCTGGCAAGATATGGCTCTGCATCGATAGCACCTCCGTCATATGGTGCATGAGAGGTAATGCCCCGACCACGTCACAGTGGGCCTTCCGCAAGTGCCACAGAGCGATGGCAAAACACGACATAGAAGCTAAATGGTCACCTGGACACATGGGGATCGAAGGCAACGAAGAGGCAGACCGCCTGGCGAATGATGGAGCAGTGGGCATGATGGATCGAGGCCTAGCTAACACCCCCTACGGTAAGTGGGGTGCGCTCATTCTACAGAGAACTCTGTACTCAGGCGGAGGACTGCTGGTGGGGGGAAGCTAGGACTACGCTATCTAGCACCTACTCAGCATGGCATCCTTCATACAGCACAAGAGAGCCCAGGGAATTGTCACTGCCAAGGGGCGTGCTGCATCGACTGTTAGCAATGCGAACGGGGCACGGCGACTTCGCAGACTACCACCGCCGGTTCAAGCACGGGGACAACCAGCTGAGATGCATCTGTGGGCAAGAGAAAGAACCCTTCCACTTTTCAAATGCCCCATCAACAATGAGACACGTGGTCAGTGGCCAACTGCACCACGAAGCGCCATCACCACCACCTGGCAGACGATCATGTATATCCACAAGCTTCTACGTGCTCCAGACACGTTCGCAGAGCTCTTGCGGGTCTCAAAGTTCTATACCCAAGTATGCCCGCTGTACTGACCCTGTGCCACCCCTCAAAATCCCTCTCTTCCCCTCGCTCAAAAGCAGAGCACAACACGCCACAATCCACTTGACTTCTCCAACTGGGCTATCCGACAACCTAGCTCTTCCCCTCTCTACATTTCACTAAAAACACACACTGGTGTGCAAACACTGACGCCTAGCTAACCAAATGGCGCCCCCCCTCACTCCCCACCCTCTAGCTACAGAATGGGAATGTATAAAGATAGGCCTTTATGAGCCCTTCCACACGCACTTATAAAATAACAGTCACACACACTCGCCACAACTGAGTGGACAGGGCGTTCACGCAAAGGGACGAACAGTCCCCTTCTCAGATGCTAAATTGTTAATTAAGGAGGTCAACAGCTGTCTGTAGTTAATCCCCTTAGCTTAGCACGTCTAAATACCCCTCGGGAGGTCAGAGTAGACGTTAATCACAATAATAATAATAATAATAATCAAGCAGGGACTTAAAGTAATGACAATAGTGTGATGCAATTCGTAACTAATAGTATGGTATACTAAATGATTGATCTTGAGCACGAAGCTCTATACAAAGGAAATCCGTCTTGATTATATAGACCTTCGTATTCCAACATTGGAGCGATGGAGCTGGGGAGCGAGATTCGAATCTCGCTCCTTCGCTCCCTCGCTCCCTTCACAAGACTATTCATGTGATCCTATAACACGTGATAATAATTATAATGTTACAACGTAACAAAATGATTGAGATTAGATAATTAAATATAAATATATGAATTTAATTTTCTGGGTGCTGGTTAATGAGATGAATGATATAAATGAATAATTATCCCCTACAAAAGAAGAGGAAGAAGAAGAAGAAGAAGATCATATATAAGCTTCCAGAGATAGTGATATGATATATACAGATAAAGGGAGGATGAAGCGAGACGCTGATATAAACTTTATCTCATACATATCTCTATCCATATATACCTATATATATATGAATATCCAGATAATATATATACATATATACATATATACATATAATAACACTATACCCAACAATACAACATCTTCCCCGCTCTCCCCGCTCTCCTCCACCATCCCAATCATCCACACCTCCAACACAAACCTGAAATCAAGCCACATATAATCCGCAGGATAAAGCCTATCTCCCCCTAAAAATCCAAGTATACATCCCAACCAGTAAAAAAAAACCCACACACAAATATATGACCGAAGGACAAAAAGATGGGGTAAAAGTTCGGATGTACGAACACATACCCTGAATACCTGCCATGACACACCCGAATAACCTTACACACCCGCACAATTTCATATCTGGGGATCAAATTCCCATCAAACGTACTGTAGTAGAACAAACGCGGTATGCGGTATCTAAATCAAGAAGTCTGAAATGCCGGACCGATGAAATTGATCCTTCATTCAGTCATGCGAAACAAAATGAATGAATAAATGCCAAATCCAGCGCTTAGAGACAGACTCCTTTCTCAAAAAATTTCAAAGACAAGTGAAAACTGGGCGCTTAGACAGGCTTCCAGCAGCGCTAAGGTTATAATTTCGAATTTACTCCGTAGGTTACGAATTCCATTCGCAGAGAAGGGATCTCCACATTTCACTTGAAACTCTTAGATTTATGATTTCTAACCGATGGTTAGGTTAATGATAAATATGAATGAAATGTGAACTCCCACATACTCATTTTCTCATTTTCACGAGGTTGATAAAAGATAGCGCTTCATCTCCGTACTTTTGCCATCTTCAAAATAGTCTTAACAATCGTAAAATTACAAATCACGTGGTTTACATGATCCCACCAAGAAATCAAATCCTATATCCATTCCGGGGCGCCGGGAATGTGACCTGCTTACCTGCTTACCCATTTCTTACAACTTTCACATACATATGCAAGGTTGTATGAGGCTTAGTCCATCAAGTGACGGGTTTATAAATCTTGCTTCAAAGCCCGTCTTTGGCCTTTGGATATCCCTATCCGCCTTCACAAGTTCCGTCGGTTTTGGGGCACTAATTTCTTACATGCAGGCTTTTCCAGGCTTCCCAGGCGAGGCGGCTTTTGCAAGCAAGCTGTAAGTTATGTGTTAGCTACCGAATTTCATTTAGGCAACCAGATAAAAAATTAAATGGTATTTCAGTGACAACAATGGGATTTGATGCTATACCCTATAGCATGACAGGAAAGGAGAGACGGGGCAGGAATTATCAACGAAGAGGATGGCAAGAAACGTGCTGCAGCCTGCGCAATCAGAAAATCTTAAAAAAAGGTTATATTGCCAAGGATCAGTGCTCAAGTCAAGGGTTTTGCCGTTCTTCGCGCCAAATGACACACTGCACACCGTCGGCTCAATATCTCCCCAAAGCGACCCATCTCATTCGTGTAGCATCAACCTATAGGGAGAGTGTTCCCACATTGAGTTGGTGCTACTTCGGTTTGATCTCCACTGTTCACGAGATGAAACATACGCTGGATAGTAAAGAAGGGACATAACCCACCAAGCAGTGACAAGCACCGTCTAGCAGACGCAAGTAGATCATCCATGTGCTCCGGTGGCACAATTCTGTGACGCCACTAGATAAGTCTGAATATCCAATGATACCTTCCATTCCAAATGTCTTGCATTCCTCTTTCCTGTTTCCTACTTCATCGCCGACCTTTTAAAGATTATTTAGAGGGTAGGAGATGGGATGGAAATTGAAGGGGTGTTCGAAATAAATTATGAGGGTATCATGGATGTTGGTACTAAATCGTATAAGAAGGGAACTTACGCTATTCTAATTTTTCTGTAGCACCACAAGAAATCTCCTCAGAGCATCCTTGGCGGCTAAAAGGCTGCAACGTACGTCCGGTTAACAACAAAACAATGCGGCATCGGTCGCTTGAAGCCTTGGATATATGCACCTGCAATAACCGGGGAAGCGCAGCTAGAGAAATCAGGAGGACACGCCCTTCCACGAGAGAAGATAAAGAAATTCAGCCGTCTCTAGCCCTGTAAGGGGTGATGTAAGATGCGGGCGAAAATATGCAAGAAGGCTTCGTAGAAGACAAATACACGCCACGTTGGTTGTCTAGATGTCCTTCTTCCGTATAGAAGCGATTCGACTGTACGATTGTGCGCCTTGCCATACATTGCTTGCCCTTGGTCGGAACGGAGAGATGATGCTGCTGGCTAGATGTAACCGATGTAACAGATCAATTCCGAACGTTGGTTTCGCTCGGGTATATAGCGATGAACCCTGGTTTGAGGGACTATACAGAGGGGCATCACCCAAATTTGGTTGAATAATGGAAAGGTGTACGAATTGATAATCTTGCCGAATTCGCGTCTAAAACCTTTTTGATTGTGTTTTGGTGTCAGTGATATTTAGATTTCATGCGGATGAAAGTCATGTCCGTTAGTCAATACGAAGCAATAATTGACAATGATGTGTTCGTTCCCAATTTGGTCAAGATTTACTCCATATTGAGTGAAAAGCTTGGGAATCCAACGATGAAAGGTTGGTTACAGTGATAAGGCTTTCTTCGATTGTTTGGGTACGAGCCATTATCTATTTTCCCCAAATTACTCGTAGAGTCGGAAAGAAAAGTCATGGATCCAGCTGCCAGAATTCCCCATGTAGAATAAAAATATCTGACAATGCATTAGGTTATTCATTGGCCGCAACTTGCCGCGACATCTTTCAATTATTATTGAAGAAAAAAGCTACAGTACTCGCACAAAGCACGACATGATTTATTGAATCGACTTAGTGTTGACCGTTTTCCGAGGCCTTATCCAGCGCTTCAATCAAATGAAAGTTTGCTTCGTATAGACGCAAGGTCGGCAAGGTAACCTAATAAATGCCATGTTAACGCTGCAAGCGGGCCAAACTATGTCTGACCCTCTCATTGGTCTTTGATTTTCAACCCAATCTCATTGGAGATTCCAGACTCTCTTTTAAAGTTCTGTGCCTCTTGTGCCACTGAACAAGTAGCGAAAACTTGTCGTAAAATCCTTTTAAACAATACTTGAATGATTCATTCCCACTTCCACTTAAAAGAGTCGAGTTCAATTAATCCTTGAACGGACTTTGATGATCCTGACCAAAAATTATTCCAGTATGATCATCCATGTCAGTGATCCCTTCGGACCTTTGTTTCATACAGACGCAGTCGGTTGACATGCTACGAGCAAGAAACTCAGGGGGGAAAGAGGGGAAGGGGAGATATGTCGGGTAACTTTCGTAAGAAGAGTGGAAAGCAAGTCATGGAATCGAGCCGATGGTTTATCTCATTTGGTATTTTTTTCCCTTTCGTGTAATCCATCCGGACCATTCCATCTCGATTCGACCCCGTTTTTTTATTGTTGCGCCAAAAGATAATTTTTATGCGCGTTCCCGGCTGAGTGATGACTTTTCGAACTTTCGCAACCAGGTTTAAAAGGCATCAGAGTACTTCCAGCTAAGCAAGTTGTTGAGTGGACACTGGGAAGAAATGTGATTTGGGCATTGGGTTCCATTTTGGCTTGGGTCTTTCTTTCTTGGGGTCAGTGTAAAATTATATAACCAAGTACCGTAGCTAGATTTTCTATTAGGCTGATTCCTGGCCCGGTCGACCATCAAGGCTATTGAAAGTGACATGTTGGCTAACGCGCTAGAAGAATAGTTGGGTGTACAGTATGTAAATCAGAAGTTACCAATGGAAGAAAGGGAAATATGATGTCGTTCCGTTACAGATGGAAACGTAACGTGACGCGAATGTATCATAACACAGCCTCGATTCCTCTTGGTAACTTGGGTATCTTGGGTATCTTGGGTCTGTTGGATAATAAATAATAAATATACTAGCAAATTGATGTAGGAATGAATGGAGAGCTAATGGATGGCGTTGATTGATAATTGACTTGGTTTTCTTATTCGCCATTGGGTTTAAAGTAGCTAGGATTCATGAATCTTGACCCAGTTAGGAAAAGTATGAGAAGGATGAAAAGTATATTTTGATATTTTGCTTTAATGTGTTGCCGACCTGGGCTTGTTGCACATGGGGAATTAAATATAGCCTTGCCTAATCGAGATAGACGCCGAAGTAGATTTATTGAGACGCAGCCAATAGGAAGTACAGGACAGGGGTACTTGTCGTCGCGCAAAAGCGAGCAGCCGCTCAGCTCACTCCGATACAAGCAACCTTGGAAGGGTTCGACGTGGTACTACCGTACTAGGTAGGTGGTTTTGTATCCTCACATTTAGTATTCTGTACTTAGTATTTAGTATTCAATCATTAAGCTTTTCCATGTTCATGCTGTCCGATATCGAGGAATTTCCCGACTCCTGATCTGGATTATCTAATTGAAGAGCACACAGGTGGCACTTAGCACTTGGTAAAGCGGACATCGTCATTGTGGCAATGGAGGGGAAGAGCTTTCCATTTTTCCGACAACTACCTACTAACCCTAACCATCTCACAACGTGCCAGTGGAGACACGAGTATTAGTCCTGGTGGTCCTTAAATTACATGTTCGTTTACAAGGCTAATAATATATGAAAGTTTTCCAAGTCAGTGGATTCGGTGACATCTCTCATTCATATCAATCGCCAGTGGGATCATCGGATCTTCTTGACAATAACAATAATAACACTGCCTACCTACTCCTTTAACTTTCCAACCAGGAAATTCCCTAGTCGTAGTGTGTACCTAAGGTCGCTGGATGTAAGCTAAGATATTATGTTCCTGTAAATTGTGACCGACATGATCGAATGAGCTGGGAGAATATTGAATTCTGAAAACAATATGAAATTGTAACCTTAACGTTAGGTAAGAACTATAAAAACCATGTCCCGCGTAAAAAGAAGGTGCTGACGCGCCGAACAAGTTGATGGGAACAATGAACAAAGCGTCATTTGTGATGGCTACGAAATGATCCTCGCAGTCATAATTATATCAAAACCTTTAATAAAATTATCATTAACCTTACCGCAATCATCTTTTCGAATTTTGATCAATAAGGTTATATATAATCCATGTATATTTTCAATCAGTTCTTATCGTTAAATTTGTTAGGAATACTGTAATAAAGTATATATTCTTCAATCAGTCAAAATCCAATCAAGTTAAGTATTAAGTTCATCTACTATTACTAGCTGAAGACTCTTTGAGTCTTCCTTCAATCTCTACAGCTATCCACATGTAATCACATATCAGAGATATACTTTGATTTTTGAACCATGCTTCACTTCAGTTACTCTCTACGCTGTTCTTATCTTTACATTACAAAGTACCTAGGTATTAGAGAATATACTCAGCTGGGGATACCTTTGGTCATGAAACTCTTGACTCCAAATAATGTACCCTTCTATAGCATAACTTAGTACTCTGCCCTGCTTTACTCCTTTTCCCTCTCCCTCTTCCTGTCCCCTACGATGACTTCCATCTCTTCTTCATCTTATTTTCTTTCACCCATTCCCATTATTTCCATTCTCACATTTCACATTTAATTCATCCATCCAACACCCACCCACCATTCATGCACCCAAGCTGAATCACCCAACCGCCGAGGATTTTCATCTTACCGAGCTAAACGCGGAACATGGTAGAAAAAGAGGCACTAAAAGTCATGAAAAGCCACTAAAACAACCCATGACGATTTGTAGTACAGAACAGACGCTGCTCAATATATTCCCACATACCCCGACAGCCATGAACTTTTTAATTCTTTGCGTCCCTTCGTTACCATCCCGCTGGGTCAAAGAAAATCGAGGAGAAAAAAAAATTACTATTGAGAAGATGAAAGAGACGTGACGACTTTTCAAGACTTTCGTATCTAACACAGCCGCCATTCTTATATTTTATCTATTCTCTGATCCAACCTTTTTTTTTTTCTATTTAAAGAATTTGACCTTTTATTGATGACATACATACATACATACATTTCATACATCTCAATCAATCGGTCAATCGGTCAATCAATCAATCAATCAATTATACTATACGAACAATCATCAAATTCCGATAGTGAAAGAACGACAAGACGAAAAGGCGCGGAATCTTTTAATTTACCAAAAATACATCAATCCGTCGTTGCCGACAATCCATCCATTTCTCTACCGCCATTTTGTACTACCTTCAATACTCAAGGAACACGATCCGTGAGGCAAAACCATTCCATCATCACTCATCATCATAATCACGGGCGATTCGGCTGGTCCAATCTATCATTCACTCCGACCACATTCATCGAGGAAGGAAGGAAGAAACCTCATTTCAAACACACGTGAATGAAAGTGTAGTTCCATTCTTTTGCTACATTTCTCTAAGAAAGAGAAAATACCGAGTATCGCGTAGGTATCAAGTATCAGTTTAATCATTTGCGCAAATTGATCCGATTCACTTCTCTGACTTGACTCGACCTCGGGCGACAATCTGGTCAAGAGGGAAACACATCCCTTTAATCAACAATAATCGACCATCATCATTTATTATTTGTACCTTTCAAACCTTGAGAGAAGATCAGAAACCTGTCTATACTTATTGCGACCGATATCATTTACTGGGTACCAGGACACAAAGTGAATTCATTCGACGACACAGTGAAAGGTTTTCGAAATATTCATCACAATCATCAGCCCGGCCGGGATTTGGTGGTGTTTTGTCTTTACAAATCATCTTAGTCTCCACATTTCTCAACGGATCTCAGCTCAGCAAAGGGAAACGTCGTAAGGTCACGAGTTTATTCTCACTGAGAAGTTTTCGCATCATCAATCAAGTCTCTCGACAAAAGATTTCAAACCTTAGACTTGAAGACTCTATTGCTCAAAGCAGGGAAGAAGGAGTATTAACGAATGGAAGGGTAACTCGATAAACTCGACCTTTGAAGATATTTTCTACTGGGATTAGAAAGCGCGCGTCTAGGAAGGAACGTGATCTTTACTTGGATTTCATTCGAGCCCATCATATTGGAGAACTTCATATATCAAATACTTTTAATACCGTACGTTTAACCGCCGAAAAGAGATTTTCTCCTTTGTCTCTAAAATTTCCACTATCGCAATAGGGTAAATCAACTTGTGTGAAGGTGCCTAATACCATGACTACAGAACAAAGTCTCCTTGGACCTCAGGAACTTGCGGATATAGCCCGAGAAATTTTGGTGGTCAACTCAAGTAGTGAAGGAGGATTAGAAAACACTCAAAATATCGCTGAAATGGCGAGTCCAGGAGGTGCAGATAAGCAAGTGGAATCACCAACTGCTAGATTTACGGCGGTAAATGGGAGGAATCAAACCGAAGTTCCGCCTTCCACCAACGGCAATGCGAATGGAAACAGCAATGGTGTGAACGGCAATGGTGTGGCAAGGAGGGGTTCCGATGAGCGATCAAATGGACAACCTCGAATCTCACCTCCAGGTCACGAGAGATTGACCATCACAACTACACAGGAGCAAGATTGGCCTTCTTCCACCAATGGAGAGCGTACTAATTTACCCGATCGCCAAATGAGTAATAGTCAAAACTCAAATCATTATTCAGATGAAAATTCCCACAAACGGAAAAGATCGGGTTCCATGGATCAGGGCTCATCATCAGCAAATTCATACCACAGTCATGCTCTACCGAATTCGACAAAAGCGACACCAACTACGGCCACCACCGAATCTGATGGTAACAGAGATGAAGCAACTGCTCGAGCCAAATCTCAATCTCAGGTAGACTCGAGAGATACCTATAGTTCCGATGCACAGTATAGGCAATTCATGTCAGCAAACGATTCAGCTCGGGAAGCGGCTCCAAGTGATATGTGGCATTCCCGACATTATGTTCAACATCCCCAAGTCAATTCCGATGAGCATCTTGGAGAGGTTTTACAAAGAGCGTCTCAAAATTTGGATGCGCAGCAACATGAGTACGATCGTCGTACACTTTCTGGTGATGATAACAGATATGCCGATCCTCAGTCTGCATATGGTCAAGAGAGACGGGAATTGTCTGCGCAGTCCGATCTCAAGAAGCGGAAAAGAAACTTCAGTAATCGAACCAAGACGGGCTGTATGACATGCAGAAGAAGAAAGAAGAAATGCGATGAATCTAGACCGGAGTGTAAATTATTTCGAAAATGCTTTTCTCAGCTTTTACTGACTTTAGACATAGGTAACAACTGTCTCCGTGGTGGATTCGTCTGTTCAGGATATCAACAACGCGGTCAATACCCAAAAGTCGAAATGAAACAAACTCCAGTTCCATTACAATCCAAGACGGAATACGAGAGCCCCTCTTCGTATACACAACCATCACCATATGGAAATCAACCCGGAATTCCTACTCGAAGGGAACCGTTACCTGGATATCGTGGTCAGAACTTACGTGTAGATCCTCACAGCAGATCCATGACGGATGGAGACGATCAAGCAAGTGCGACGACCTTACCTAGTGCTTCACTCACAAGTCCGGAGAATAATAGGATAACTGCATCAAGCTATGGGATCCAGCAAACAACAACTCCTGTGAGCGCAAATAGTGCTCATCCTGACCGTTATAAGAATGAGTATTCACGCGTCGGTCCTCTGCACGATCTTTCCCGGCAAGAGGCTAGAACAGAATCAGATACTGGCACACCACATTCTGCTCGTGAACCTAGTTCTGCTCTTCCAAGTCTATTAAATCACCAGATTCACCCCGATAATCCTCATAGCAGCGCCCAAGTTGCAGCTCAATTAGCACTTTCTCACCCTGCAAGTCGACAACGAAGTCAAAAAGAAGAGATGTTAGCTGGTCGTCATTATTTTCCATTTGACAAAGAGCTAGTTCTCGAGCGTGAACGCTGTAATACAGCTTGCTGGCGTTTTAACAATAGCACCAATCCTAATAATGGCGTGTCACCAGAAGAACGTGCTCGTCAATTTCGAGATATTCTTCAACCACGGGATCACGTCATCTCTCCCACTCAAGCTTCACCTGCCAATCCTGTCGGCAAAGTTGGGGAAAACGTGGTCGTTGAAGCTCCATTTACTTGTGATTATGGATATAATATTAGTATTGGACAAGATGTGGCGATTGGAAAGAATTGTACAATTCTCGATACTTGCGAGGTTAGGATTGGCGATCGCTGCAACATCGGTCCGAACGTTAGTATATATACTGCAACACTACACACAGATCCGAAAAGAAGACTTGGATCTCGAGGACCAAATTTGGGAAGAAAGATTATTATTCAGGAAGATTGTTGGATTGGTGGTGGTGTAACAATCTTGCCTGGGAGAACTATTGGGAAGGGCAGCACAGTGGGAGCAGGATCTATTGTTACAAGAGATGTTCCACCTTATACGGTAGCTTGTGGAAATCCTGCAAGAGTCATTCGTGGTCTCTACCCACCACATGAGTGAATGAGCTAGTGGAAATTTCTTCAGTTTCATTGTAGACGATGAGCTGATGAACTATCTTTCTCTGTTTCTTTTAATCTTTCTTTTTCTTGTCGCTCCACTATATTTAGGGGTCTTTTCGGGAGTTTTCACTTAGCACCATTGTGTGAGGGAGTAGATAGGAGATGGAAGATTTCCTTTGAATGCTCTAGTATACTGGTTCAGCCTTGGCGCGAGGAGTAGCTGAATGGTGATTCGGAGTTCTATTACTATAGTCTTTTTCACTTCTTTTTATTTGCGTTTGTTCGTTGTTCTTTATGATGACATGTAGGATGATTGGATGAAGATGATTCGGTGCCTGTAGATGCAGGATTTTGTATGCATGGCTATTTGGAATAGTGGTTAGAAGATGTTTGTTAGGACGGTGGATGGTGGATGGTGGATGGTGGATAGTGGCATGATGAAATGGAAAAGTATATTATATAATTTTATTTGTTTTATAATTATCCCCCATTTTCTTCATTACGATCTATACTCGAGTACCATCGAAGCAGCAGTCACAAACCTCTTCCCCGACACAGCTGCCATGGCCGCAGCATCTATATAAATTTTGAATTTGTTGAACCTCTTCTTAACTTGAGAAAAGAAATAAACTTGAAAAGTATATGTTTATCATCATATATTTGATTCTTTCGAAAATATAGTTTCTTGAATTATTAGATTCAAAATGAAAATACTTTTGAAGTTAGATAAATACAAATATTAACTTTTTGTGAGTTTGGAGTCTTCTGATCCTTGATTATGAGTCAGTGATCACCGATTCACTGAGAGGACTTCTCATTCCTCTGCTGGCCACTCTTTCTGACCCAGGGTTCCCACACTCTGCGATTGTAAGACCTTGTATTAATTTCCCGTCTCTTCAGTATTTATAACCAGTAGTGAATTTTATCTACTTGTCATTTTGGAGATGTGGATCATTATAACTTTCTATTCACTTTTATTCTATTCTGTCTTCTATTATTTCATTTATTAGAATGACAAATCCAAACTCTTTATCTAACCCCCTTCTCTACGCCTACAAAAAGAATATTGTAAAAGTAATCTCAAATCCGAATTCCTTCATTTGTAAAAATTAGTTCAGGTGAGATATCATATGAGAAATATAGGATGTAAGATTAGAATGTGAGCAAATGTTCGAGGAGCTCTGGGGAAGTAGGGATATAGTCTTATTAAAAGAACAAAGGGGGAAAATGAAAATAAATTATTATTTACTTGAGTATTGTTGTTTTTTATTTTATAAAATAGAGTAAAGAGAGAAGAGAAAAGATGATGAAATGGATTTAAAAAGATAAGGATTTTAATACAATTAATTCATTATCAAATTCAATAATATTATCTTTGATTCATCAAAACCACAACTCTGAAATCCTTTTTGAACAATTCGACTTGATTTTATAATAAATATAACAGGGATTCCAAGCATTTATTGATATAGTTCAAAATATTCCAAAAATAAACAACAAATCTTCTATCTCCATCTCTGATTTCCTTGCTCTAATCATATCATCAGTGTAGTGTAATTACTAGAAAGTGAATATCACCATACATCCTGAGCTCATTCACGGTCATGCTCTTCACTCAGATAGAACCTGTATTTTTATTTGAGAAGAAATGACCCCGTAGAATATCTCCAGATATCTATATAAACTCTTGTTGAGCTTAGTCTTTTAACTTTATAGTTGCAATAGATGGAGGTTGGTGGAGATTATTTCATGTATATCAGTATCACTTTGTAAATTCTAATCATTGTAATCTCAAATACTTTTAAGAAGTAGAAATAAATTAAAAGAATGTATATCGATAGATTTTTAGATATGTTTCTATTGATGACAAAAAGATCGGATGAGATAAAAGGAAATATATCTTATAATAACAACAACCATTATACGGGGGGAGTAGCAGCGGAATAAAAGGAAGGTTGTCATCCGATAACTAAACTATCATCTCTGTGTACTGCATTATCTGGAAAGCAGAAACTAATATCTTTCAGATTACAGCTTTCAAGGCTACCTAGGTAAGAGTATTTAAGAGAAAAGTATACCAAGTCGTTCTGAGAGATTAGTCGATATATATACTGGTGTTTTACAACATGTAGTTCTTATAGAGCTGTACTGAGGGGTTTATATAATCTGTTTATTAAAAAGTTTATTTTTGTTTTAATTAAAATGAAAGAGTGAATATTGAAAGTTAAGTGTTTTTGTAAAGTATTTAATAAAGTGTTTTTTTATTGATTATTTATTTAGTTATAAATTTATTATTATAATCTTATATTCAATTTTATAATATATATTTAAAAAATACTATATTTTATATTTAATCAATGAAAATATATTCAAATTTATCTTTTTTAAAATTATATATTTATAATAATAATTTCAAATTTATTAAAGTTCAATTAAAAATATAAATCTATTTATTTATTAATTATTATTTGATATAAATTTTATCAAATTGAATAAGATTTAATAGAATTATTATAAATTGAATTCTCGATTTTTTTAATTGAAATGATATTATGAAAATATTTCATGATTATTTTTGAATATATGTTATGAAGTTAGATGTACCTCTGCACGTGACCTTTGCACGTGATATCCACATACAGCAAACAAGTCCATTTACAATTACCTACTTATCTACTTATTAACCTACCTACTTATCATAAACTCCATACAAACCTCTCTCTCCCATAAACAAAACCAGTAACCATCCAAAAACCATAAGGTTATAACCAATCCTCTTACCCACAAATCCCCAGCACAGCTAAACAGACTTACAATTAACCTTAAGATCTTACAACCGATACATAGCCATAGAATACAGCACAGCCGATTTTTATAATATCCTTACTTGAGTGCCCTTAAGGTTAGAGCAGCTGATGAAGATATACTCTATATTCATCCATCGATGAAATCTCCCTTTGAAATGTGTGTGTGTGTGTGTGGAAATTTCAGGACTTGGTAAGTTTTTGGTGGAGGGTGGCTTGATTATGGCTTGATTGTATGTATGTAAGATTATATAGCAAGTTGATGTATGGATAGGTAGGTAGGTAGGTGGTAATGTATAGCATGGCATGGCACCTGGAGCATTAACAAGAAAGAAAAACAATCTTAACCAAGCCATCATATCATTTAAAATTCGTATTCCTCGCATCGTCGTAAGCTAATTATTTCGGACATCAGAGATCGAATCCCATGAACGCAGGAAGGAAGGAAAGAATTTAAAACTCGCAGACTTTCTCGGTGATTATCGTATAATAATAACCAACCTTAAATGATCCTAAAAAAGATATCTCGTAACCCCTCCTTTGTAAGAATAGAAATAAGGTTGCGGCTGTGTTTATTGTTTTGTATTGTAAGGTTATTGTAAGGTTATTGTATATTTCAAATCTCTTGGTTGCTTTCACTAGGTAGGTATAAGGTTATATAATGAGATTACAAGGTACAGACTGATAATACAGTTATTAAGCAAGCTACTTGTACCTGGTCTCTGAAAATGTATTTTGTTCTTGTAGATGGTAATGATATGTATTGATACAAGGATCGATATATATATATATCTATATATACATAGCTATCTAGATAATAAGATCTTAAAATAGGTACTTAATGGTGAACTTTTATATAATTAAATCAAAATCATCAAAGATTGTAATCCTCAGAATCGAAATTGCTGAGAAACAAGTCATCTCCTACCTAACCTTACACATACATTTTTTTTCTCTTTGCGTTGGACCCTTGATCTGATTGTAGGTTATGTACTCCGTGCAGAGTATGCAATGCAGTTATGTTATCGATACGGACATACATAGAGTACATATCCCCCTCTACCCAAGTAACCTTAGGTAGGAACCTAGCTACCCATTTAATCAATCTTGATAACACGGACCGGACACATGTGAAAAGCACGAGACAGAATCAAATTTCCACTCGCCCACTCGTGGGTGGATACACAACGTTTTGATAGGGCTTGAGAAATTTTCTTTTTTCTTTTTCTTATACGAAGTACAGATTCTTGGGAGAGTAAGGTATGGTGGTAAGCTACCGCAGCGTCACCGTTACTGTGAGATGGTGACTTTTCTCGGAAGATTCGGGGTCGGTCTGTCTGGAATGTATGAATGGATGTATGAATGGACTCGTGGATGGAATAATAGATTTATAGATCTGTACTTGTACTTCTGTATTTTTGTAAAAGAAAATAAAAGTAGAAAAAATGATCTGCTTGCTTGCGTTCTTTCTTTATGGATATAGAATGGATACGGAATAAACAGCTCGTGATCATATACGATTCATACCTACCTACCCACCTACCCACCAACCTAGTATCTCCATACCACCAAAAAAAAGCCCACAGATCTCGACTAGAAATATCTTACAGTTGACTCTAACTTCTCATCCAGCTTTTCCATCCGCCTTCCGCCCCCGCTTACTTGCAGCTTTACCAATTACGTACGTATGTATGTATACATTTCTCGGGGATGCAGGTACGAAATTTTATATTTTTTTTTGATATGCGGCTAGAGTCGTAGATACTAGATAGATAGATGAGGTATATATGCATGCATGAGAGTTTATGTTAGGTAGTAATGTGGTGCATGCGTGATTTATTCTTTTGTGATATGCGTGCATAATATATGTATATATTTTGATTTTGATTTGAGAGAGGTGGGAAGTGGGAAGGGAGGTTGTTTTCTATGACAACTCACACCGACCGACCGGTATGTACGGATGGTATCGTTGGATTCCGGAGATTTGGAAAATCATTGCTGGGTTGGAAGGTTGAGTGAGTGAGTGGGTGAGTTGGTTAGTGAGTACTGTACTCGAGTAAGTGAGTCTTTGATTGGAAAAATGTATGTTCTCTTTTCTGCTTTTTTCTTCATGCAGGGGAGATCACACACAATACATCTGGAATTTTACTTCTTACTGTCTCCGTAAGAGTATGCTGGAGGGAGTTGTTCATCACTTTATATGATTGGATGGAAATGATGAAACGGATGACTTTTTCGTGCCTGGCTAAGCCTTTTTACTATATTGTATTATATCCCTAAGGTTAATGTGGATGGATAGATGGATAGATATCCTTCCTATTGGAGTAAATAATCATGTCGTATCACGTAGTTATGTACGGGACTGCCCCTCATTACTAGGAGATTTTAGATTTTTCAGGGGTCATTGCATAATTGATTCAGGTTGTTGTGGTCGGTGTACAAAGTATCTTAGTTATCTGCAGAGTTCTTGAACTATTTATCTGTTTATTGTTAATCTATTGAGCTAATTATTGACATGTATATGTAGGAAGAGAAGTTGGGTAAGGTTGGTGGCCCACCTCCTCTCGCATTATCTTCTCGTGGTAAGTGGAGCACAAGCACGTAGGTAGTAGATCTTTGAGGGTCAAATGAAATCATATCATTACGGAGATTGGAGAAAATAAAATGGAATTTGAGGGAATGATCGAAAAAGTTTCTCATTCATACATAGAGTACATAGGAAGTGCTAAGTGGTAACCTTACGTATACTCCGAAGTCTGTCGTTTTGATATGTTTCAATGTTTCAATGTTTTAATGTTTCATCTCATGTCATGGGTATTTTATTATCGAGGAACGGAGGAAGAGGTATGCTAAGCCTCCTTCTTTCATTCCTAGAGGTTGTCAGGTTGTCCGTTGTCAGTTGTCAGGTTAATATCTGATAGTTGTATGCCGGTGATCATGGAACACTGACACAGAAGAACACTAATAACACGGTTTTCCCTCATGCCACTCACCTCATGGAAAGGAGCATGAGAATATAAACTAGTGAGTGAGTGCAGCCATTTGCTACTACAACTACTACTACTAGACTCATATTTGAAAAAGGTAAGGAAAATGAATGAGTACGGATATTTAATTGGTTAATAATCCTTGTCATTCTTTTGCATCTTTCTACGCTTTTTCGCGTACCTGGCCCTTTTGACCTCCACAAGTCTCCGGCCGCCCTGCCAAGTAAAATTCTTCCTTGATGAATCCACTTCTTACTGGTCAAACACACATCATTTATCCTAGTCAGTCCACTTTCGCGCCTTTCTTCCCTTGGAATTATTATAGTAACCTTAATGCTTATTAGCATAATTTACACAACTTTAATGAATATTATTCATAATCAGCACATCTTTCTATCTTTTTTTCAAATTGATTGCCCCATCTCTCACTCCTCACTCCTTCCTCCCTTCATCTCCTTCCCTCATCCTTTTTTAAAGATATTCAAACTCCAAATCTTCTTTAGTACATTTTTCAATCCTTCAAAGTACTACATTACACTCCTTCTTCCCTTCCTACATTACACTCCTTCTTCCCTTCCTGAAAGACAGCCAGTCTGCTCAACTCATTTCACTCACTGCAAGTCAGCTTGAAGCCTTTTTAAAGAATCCATCTTCCCCCTCTTCAACGACTCATAACACACACATCAAACAATTCACCTCAATTCGCATTCTTTACTTCAGCCCTACTCACAAACGAGGGATATCATCTTCCTCACCACCTTCCTTTTGAAGATCGATATCAGTCATTGAAATTGCCAGTCATTTCCAATCTTCACACTCCCTCCAGTCATAAGTTGATCAATTTCATACTTGGACTTTCTATTTAAGAGATTCAATCAAAGATACCTAATACACAATCACAAACACAAAACACAAACATTTTTTACGAAATCATATCAAACAAATAAATACATCACCCTCAAAATGAAGTACACAACTGCCATTCTTTCAGGCCTCATGGCTGCTACCGCTGTAGCTCAACCCCACCTTCGTCATCAACATGTCGCCAGACACGAAAAGCGAGATATTGCCTGGGTTACCGAGATCGAAATGGTCACCGAGACGGTTGATTATACTACCACCGTTTGGGTTTCCGCTGGTCAATTACCCGCCCCAAGCACCAGCGCTCCATCTGTGACTCCTACCACTTTGGCAACTATTCCAAAGTCTTCTGCTGCTGCTTCCACTTCTATTCCCAAGTCTACTGCTGCGGCTTCCACCTCCATTTCAAAGTCTTCTGCAGCAGCTAGTAGCTCAAGCAGCGCTGTGCTCGATGAGAAACCAAGCTCCTCAAGCTCTTCATTTGTGGCTCCACCTTCTACTTTTGTTTCTGTTGCTGCTCCATCCACGACACATACTTCCGCAATCGTTCCTCCTACCTCCAGCGTCGCTCCGGTCGTTATCCCTACTACCTCCAGCGTCGCTCCGGTCGTTATCCCAACTACCTCGAGTGTCGCCCCAGTTGTTATTCCAACCACATCAAGTGTCGCACCCGTTGTTAAACCAACTACCTCAAGCGTTGCCCCGGTTATTCCAACCACTTCTAGTGCCGCGCCAGTTGTTATCCCAACCACTTCAAGTATCGCGCCAGTTGTTGTTCCAACCACTTCAAGTGTAGCACCAGTTGTCATTCCATCATCAACAGCCGCAGCTCCCGTCCCAGCAACAACCTACGCATCATCATCTTCTTCCTCAGGATCCTCATCCGGAGTTTGCCCTTCAGGTTCTCCTTGTACTGGAGATATGACTTACTACGAAGCTGGTCTAGGTGCTTGTGGTATTACAACTGATGGATCTACCTTTGCAGGTGTTGCTCTTCCAGTCGGTCTCATGGGTTCCCTCTCAAATAATAACCCATACTGTGGAAAGACAATCACCATCAAGTGTAACTCCACTGGTAAAACCGCTCAAGCAACCGTCATCGACAAATGTATGGGTTGTGAGGGTAACTCAATCGATCTGACAAACTTCGTATTCGATCAACTTGCTGATGAAGCTGTTGGCCGCACTCAAGCCACTTGGTACTTCAATGATTAAATCCCTCATCGATCTTCTCTCAGTTTTCATACTTGATACTCTGGTTATTTATTATTCGGAATATCAAAGACAAAAAATTATTCTCATTCTCCTAGATATAAATATCGCCAGTTCGATATAAAGAGTAGATCTCTTTCATATCTAAGGCTTTGCACATGACATCTTTTTGAAAAAGATACTTAACGAATCTCTTTGGGATATTATATCATTGGGAGGTTTTGGTTTGTGGTGATATATCCGTCGGTTTAGTTTGTTCGTTGCTTTTGAGAGTTTGAGGAGGATACCTATGTATGGAATGGTTGGTCAAGGATATCACATCACATCATCGCATTATCTGTTTGGCGTTCTTACCCGGTTTGGATCTTTTACTTTTACATGATCTTGCGCTTTGAGTCCGGAAATTCAAAGCACAATGCATTTCAAGATACAGACCATATCTCATTGAGACATGAATGGAAGGAAAAGTCAAAAGATAAAAAAACTCACATGATTGGCGGGAGGAGGATTTTTTTCCTATTTCTTTCTTTCACCAAAAAGCAGTATCGATAAAAATTTACATGGAGATGGTAAGATGGAGAGATTGCACAGGAACAAAACAAAACAAAATAAAATGATATGAATATAGCTTCTTGTACATACATATACCCACCACTTTTAGATTTTAGTGTTTTAAATAAACACGAAATTCTCATGCTTTTTATTTTTTTATACAGATGTTTGATTGTGATTTGTTATGATTGATGTGATGTGATGTGATGTGATGGTGAGCGATTTAACTAACTTGTAAAACTCGAGTATGTTGTATGGATGAATAATGATTATGATACAAGATTCTTAATATATATAACGTGGTTTAACACCGAGTGCACCATATCACCGAGTGCACCACTTTTACCTCAATTTGCACTTTCCAACTTCAACACGCGATTTATCAATCATTTATTATGCAATCAAATAGAAAAGAAGCTCAAATACTCTTAGCTATCGAAGCTATTCAAAAAGATAAAAAACTAAGCATTCGAAAGGCTGCCAAGCTATATAATATAACGCATACAACACTTCTCCGCAGAATGAATGGTTTAGCCCCTCGTACAGAAATTCGAGCAAATAGTCATAAAATGACCGATTTAGAAGAGGAGGTGCTTATTCAGTATATAATTGATATGGATGAGAGAGGGTTTGCACCTAAATTAAGTGGTGTAGAAGATATGGCGAATTATATTCTTGAATCGCGGAGGGCGAAGAAGGTTGGAAAGCTCTGGGCTCATCGATTCGTAAAGCGTCATGCGAAATTAAAGACGCGTTTTAGTCGTGTCTATGACTTTCAAAGAGCTCTTTGCGAAGATCCCAAGCTTATTGAAGAGTGGTTTCGATTGGTATCGAATATGCGGGTGAAATATGGTATTGTCGATTCCGATTTCTACAACTTCGATGAAACCGGCTTCATGATGGGTATAATATGCCCTGGAATGGTTGTAACTAGTGCTGAACGAAATGGCAGAAGCAAGGCAATACAACCAGGCAATCGAGAGTGGGCTACGGCAATTATATGTGGCAATGGAGAGGGTGAAACTATACCTCCATTTTTGGTAGTTCAAGGACAAGTTCATCTTTCCAATTGGTATACCGAACCCGATCTTCCTGCGGATTGGGCCATTAAACCTACTTCCAATGGATGGACGAATAATGAGACAGGCCTAGAATGGTTAAAGCATTTCGATAAACATACTATTCGTCAAAGGAAGGGCAAATATCGAATGCTAGTATTGGATGGGCACGAAAGCCACGAATCAATACCTTTTCAATCATATTGCAAATCAAATGATATTATATGCCTCAAATTACCACCACATTCAAGTCATTTAACTCAACCACTTGATGTTGGATGTTTTGGTGTACTTAAACGTTCATATAGTTCTCAAATTGAGGAGTTTATCAAGGCACATATCAATCATATCACTAAAGTTGAATTCTTTATAGCTTTCAAAGCTGCATATCAACAATCAATCACCTCTCAGAATATGAAAGCTGGCTTTCGAGGAACAGGTCTAATACCATTTGACCCTCAAGCTATACTCTCAAAATTAGATATTCGAATTCATACGCCTACTCCCCCCCCTTTCGATTTAAACCTTTGGATCTCTCAAACTCCTCACAATCCAACTGAAGCTCTTTCTCAATCAACTTTAGTGAAATCTCGAATGGCTCGTCATCAATCAAGCTCCCCTACACCTATATTCGAAACTGTACTAGCTTTAGCTAAAGGTACAGAGAGATTGGCACATGAAAATACACTTTTAAGTGCAGAAAACCGTACACTTCGGAAGGCAAATGAGGCATTAAGCAAACGTCGACGCGCGAAAAAGACTCAATTACGTCAAGGAGGAGTACTTACTGGACAAGAAGCTGCAGATATATTATCTCAACAAGAGGTTGATATTCAGATTCAACGCGACGAGCGTCAAAATGGGGGAAATTCTAATGGGGAATCATCTACTAGTCGATGCTGTAGTAAGTGTGGAAAGACTGGTCATAATTCAAGAACTTGTCAAAATAGTATAATAGATCCTAGATTATTAGATTCTTAATAGTTTTAATTGATTGATTTAATGATTTGTTACGTCCACTACGACAAGTACGTCACATAACCCTAGAACACGTGATGGAACGGTGAGGAACGACCGTTCCTAGGAACAACCAGGAACGTTCCAAAAAGACATACATACGAGCGATCCCTTAATATGTCCAGTCCAATTGACACGCCAGGCCACCCACCGGCCGGCGAGAAGACTTACAACTTCCGGACGCGTAAACGCGCCGCCCCTGATCCCTCTCCCTCGAGATCGGCCTCTGCTGACGCGTCTGATCGCTCTATGTCTCCAGCAGGAACGACTAACACGCCGCCCTCAAATCAAGAGGCGGCTAGAATATTGGAGGGCTTTCTGAGCCCTGGAATACCCGACTTACCCAACAGAGGCACAGCAGGACGCGTTGAGTACGCGTCTAGTACCTCAGTGCCCCCTGCACCTGCCAGAAGCGAAACTGACAGCTCTACGACTGCACATATAGCACAGTTTACTACAGCGGTCATGCACCTTATTAGAGACCCTCTCGCCGAGCTCGAACAAACGGAACCAGCCTGGGGCTCCACCTTCCGCAGCTTCTTTGGCCAGCTGGCTGGTCGTGCCATGATGGGCTTCCCACCACCCCTAGATATCTCAGCGATCTTTGCCCTGCCGCCAACGCCAACCGCCTCCCCCCCACGCGCCTCCTCACCGAGCGCCCCCCTGCAAGAGTCCTGGGCTAGCAAGGCCCAACGCGCAGCTCATCTGCCAGAGCAGACCCGCCCTCCACCGCCGCCGCCGAAGCTACAGAGCAAGGAAGACAGAAGAGTGATGATCCGTCTAGACAAAGACCACCCTACAAGACAAGAAGACCCTTATACAATAAGGCAGAAGATAGGACAGATCCTAAAGAATGATAGAATAGCTAAAGATGTATGGGCGGTCCCATCTGGATTCACAGTCCTCGCAAGCACACCAGCTCAAGCAGCCACAATCATAGCACATGCCTCCGAGATAGAGAACGCTATTGGCTCAGCTAAAGTGGAAAGACAAGAGAAGTGGACAACCTTCGTAGTCGGCCCCATCCATAAGAGGATTCAGACTGTAGATGGAATAGTAGACCCAGTAGCAGAAGGCCATGTTCTTACTGAGCTTCAACTAGTACGTGATAATATGCCAATCCGACAGCTTGAGTGGACCCGTCGTGCACAAGCTGCATTAGACGAAGGCTATATCCGTGTATGCGTCCCTTCTAGCAAAGCGGCCCT
Source organism: Sclerotinia minor (assembly GCA_025389075.1). Taxonomy (NCBI): domain Eukaryota; kingdom Fungi; phylum Ascomycota; class Leotiomycetes; order Helotiales; family Sclerotiniaceae; genus Sclerotinia; species Sclerotinia minor. The sequence goes on from QRFH01000008.1 coordinate 1,718,866, forward strand.
ATTCCCGCCGAATCTACGCATTTTCTCCCGCCCAGTTCGGGTGCAGCGGGTTCGCGATCATAGCCCTACTTCCCAATGTGGGCGCTGCTTTGGCTTCCATCCCGAACGCCTCTGCGCACGCGACCTTCGCTGCGCTGACTGCGGTAAGCAGGATCGCCATATAAACTGCCCCAGCCTTGCTAAATGTGTTAACTGCTGCGGCCCTCACGCTGCAACCGATACCACCTGCCCAGCGCGCCCCCAACACCGCAATGGACAACTAATAAGACCGACTAAGAACGAGCTTCGTGCTATTAGGACTGCTGGAGGACAAGCTAGCGCAAAGCGTGACGCACAAGCCCAGCAGGAAAAAGAGGCAAGTATACAGCTACATCAAGAAACGGAGGCTATGCAGAGCAATAGTACCCAACCGACAGCACCCCCACCAGTACAACAATGGTAGGAGGCACCAAGAAGAAACAACATAGGCAGAGCAGTCTACGCGTTCTACAAGCCAATGTACGAAAAGGGGGATCCAATCATGATATTGCTCTCTCACTAGCATTTGAGAACAACTGTGATCTGCTGCTGATACAAGAGCCTTGGATACACAATGATCTTCAACGTAGATGTACAAAAACGCATCCTGCTTTTGAGACCTTTGCGCCCTGTACCGACTGGGATAAGCGCCCCCGAGTAATCACCTATGTTCGGAAAGGGAGAGGCTTTTCACCCTGCCAGCCAGCGGCAAACCTATGTCAAGATATACTACTTATTGCCCTAAAAGGCAGAGACTCCCCTATGCTCTTCTGGAATGTCTACAATGCACCTATAGGGGCTATTGATGCAGGAGAGGGCTTGCAAGCACTACTGCGACATGGGCATGAAGCCCCCACACTTGTAGCAGGGGACTTCAACATCCGGCACTCCCTGTGGGATACTACAGGAGGAACGCCAAAAGACGGAGAAGAGCTAATCCAGTGGGCAGACAGCCATAGTCTACGCATTGCTAACCCTCCATTCACTCCCACCCATCAAAGGGGGAGGCGTTCTAGACCTAGTCCTAGTCACACATCCTAATGCAAGATGTGAAGTCGAACATTCCCTACATACCTCGTCCGACCATGAATCACTACTAACCATAATCCCCCTATCAAGTAGTCTCTACCCTAAGGCAGGACGTCTTGACTTTGGCACCTGCAATACTGAAAAGTATCTACAGCTGCTCCAACATACAGCTGACCCCGTATATAGTAATCTAGAAGAAGAGACCTCTGATATTGTTCAAGCACTCCAAACCGCTCTATACGGCTCCTGTAAACGGTATCTCGAAGCCACAGGCGGTGCCCCATGGTGGAACGACTCATGCCGGGCGGCATATCAGAGATACAGAGCTCTGCGTAGTACTGGCCCAGCAGAAGAAGAACGTAAAGCCCTTCGGCGCTGCGTACGCCAAGCAAAGCAAACGCATTGGCAGCAGATAGTACAGAATGCAGCTAATGTCACTGATGTCTATAAGATCGTGAAATGGTATAAGAAAGAGACAGTACTCCAATCACCTCCACTACAAAAAGAAGGCGGGCTGGCTACAACGCCACAGGAGAAGGCACAAGTGCTTCAAGGAGCTCTACTCTCGCGCCATCTTGAAGCAGAAGACATCCCCGCTAATACACCCGCAGTACCCAGAAGGACAATCCCTTGGGCGAACATCACAGCGAAAGAGGCACTCTCAGCTACATGTCAGGTCTCATCCACTTCACCAGGAGCAGACGAGATCCCAGCAGCCGCCCTGCGTCTGGCCTGGCCAATAATCGGTGCACGTATCACCCTTCTCTTCCAGCGCCTTATGGAAGAAGGAATACATCCCCAAGCCTTTAAACATGCTGGAAGTAGTGATCCTACCTAAAGCAGGGAAACGGGACCGCTCTCTCCCTAAGTCCTATCGGCCAATTGCACTGCTCTCATGCCTGGGTAAAGGTCTAGAACGACTTCTAGCCAGACGCATTAATTTCTGGGCTCTTAAGCTTAAAATACTAGCACGTGATCAGTGCAGCGCAATTAGCAAGCGGTCGGCAGTAGACCTTACTACAGCGCTTGCCCTCAGATATAGAAGAGGCATGGGCAAAAGGCCTTGTAGCTGGTATGCTAACAGTAGATGTGAAGGGAGCTTTCGATGGTGTACTGGCCAACAGACTTATCCAAAGGCTCCGAGAGCAGGGCTGGCCCAACTGCCTTGCACAATGGGTTCGCTCCTTCCTAGCCAACCGGACAGCGCATATTCGTCTAGACAAGGTCAAGTCGAAGGCCTTCTCTGTCCTCTGCGGCCTGCCGCAAGGCTCTCCAATCTCACCCATTCTCTTCCTGCTATATGTAGAGCCGTTTCTACGCCTTACAAGAGGAAGATTTGGGTATGCTGACGATGGAGCAATGCTGGCTATTGGGGCTACAACACAAGTAGTACAGACAAAACTGCAGAAGCATCTTGATATGACCCTTGCATGGGGGCAAGAGAATGGCGTACTTTTCGATAGCGCAAAAACTGAACTACAGTACTTCTACCGCAAGCGCCAGGCTGCTGAACCGCCACTACACCTGCCTGATGGCGTCGAGATCCCCCCAAACAACATCACCCGTTGGCTAGGTATCTTCTTTGACAGGAAGCTCTCATTCAAGGCCCATATACAGATAGCATGCCTGCGGGCGAAGCAGATCACAGACCATGTACAACATCTTTGCCGTACAATAAAAGGAGCTAAACCAGCCCTTCTTAGGCAAGCAGTACAGGGCTGTGCCTTCGCCACCCTCTTCTATGGTGCTGAAACTTGGTATGGAAAACATACCTCACCTGTGATATTCCGCCTGATACAACTTGCAATCAACCGGGCTGCTAGAGCTGTACTGCCGGTATACAAGACCACCCCTATCCCGATACTCCTGAGGGAGACCGGATGGGCCCCAGCCCCTGCCTGGCTCGAAAGAGCACATGACAGATATATAGCACGAGTTGCAGCAGCAGACGAAAGGCACCCAATACGCTTACGTTGGGGCTCTAGTCGAATGAAGTGGATGCGCCGCCGACAAGAACTAGCACTCTCTCCTACCTTTCTTCGCCCCCCCTTGGGAAGATACAGACCGCGACAATGCCCTCAAGCAGATTGCAGCCTGTGGACGGACTAATGGGCCTCAAGCATTCAAGCAGTGGCTAGAAAAACAGCCCATCCTAGACCTTATTGTATACTCCGATGGCTCTATGAACGAGAATGATAATGCGGGAGCCGCGTACTGTATATACCGCGGCAGCCAACTGATTGAACAAGGCCAGGTCCCCCTTGGCAAGACTGCAGAAGTATATGATGCTGAGGTTATAGGTGCTCTCGCAGGCCTGCAGGCTGCCCTGCGATCTTGCATGGCACGATTTGCTACGAGTATTACAATCTGCCTCGATAATCAAGAAGCAGCACTACGCCTTCATACGGGTATTCCTACAAGCACTAGTGCCAGCGAGATTCTAGAGTTCCAAGCCTGCAGGCAGGCCTGGCTGACAAGAGGGCGAGCCCGGAATGCCGCTTGTGGAGCAGTAGGTATACGCTGGTGCCCAGCACATGTCGGTATCGCTGGGAACGAACTAGCAGATCAACTAGCCAAAGCCGCATGCCTGCTGCCTACTACACGCAGCAAGGCTTCTGTAGCACGTGCCAAGCGCTTGTCAAAACTAAGATACGAGCGAGCTGCAGCCGAGTACTGGAGCGAGAAGTGCCCAACTCAATACGAACGTCTCAACCTACCCTTCCCTACATCAAAAATGCCAATGGAACTTACACTCCCCCGCCCTACCTTAGGGTACCTACTAGCCGCCCGCTCGGGGCATGGTGACTTCAGAGCCTACCATGAGAGATTCAATCACGAGAACGCGTCTCTTTACTGCCAACACTGTAATCAAGATAGCTCCCTAGACCATTTTGCCATCTGTGAGGCAATATCACCACCTTTCGAGCTCTTTGCCCCAATACGCTGCCCAAATCCTGCCTGGTGGGCGCTAAGCACTACTGAGGGCGCAAAAGTCTTTGCTAAATGGTGCGCAAGAACCCGTTTCTTCGCACATTCTTAATTCTTTCGTTTTACTACCCCTTTCCTATCTAGTCTACCTTAATCCTCCCCCCTCCCTTTTCCTTTTTCCGTACCATACAACACCCATCGACGAAGCCATAGCCTTTAGCTACCCTATATAAGTCTAAAAATGCTCATAACAGCATTCCCATGCCCGGCTGCCGCAGTAATGCGTTGGAACTGTCTGGTAACTATGTATATAATCCGTATATAGCTGCGCAGGCACGCTGGATACCCTTCGGGAGGTTTAGTGGCACGTGCTATAACACGTGACCAGCCCAGCGCTTAAACAAAATAAATAAATAAATAAACCAGGAACGTTCGCTCCAAGGAACGTTCGCTCCCAGGAACGACGATTCCTAGCTAGCCATAGGCATGAAGGTCTATATAATCAAGATGGATTTCCTTTGTATAGAGCTTCGTGCTCAAGATCAATCATTTAGTATACCATACTATTAGTTACGAATTGCATCACACTATTGTCATTACTTTAAGTCCCTGCTTGACGCCTAGTTATAAACCTACCTCGAGAGCCTAGAGCACTTCCACGTGATCTAGACGGCAAACCTCGTAACATGATTGTTGAATGATATGAGTTAGAAAGTGCAAATTGAGGTAAAAGTGGTGCACTCGGTGATATGGTGCACTCGGTGATATGGTGCACTCGGTGTTAAACCACGTTATCAAATCTTGTATAATCAATTATAAATATCAAATATCAAATATCAAATATCAAATTACAAATAATATATTATAATATGATATAATATAAAATGATTAAATTCTAGTTCTGCTAAATATATAAAAATATACTAATATAACTACCTAATACGAAAACTAACTATAATCTTACACACACACCCAACCTACCGATTCAAACTCAACAACCCCTCAATATACCTCTTAGTATCTAATCCCAAGCCCGCAGCACCCCATCCAGCATCCGCTCCCGCACTCACACCTCCCGGACTACCTATCCAACTCCCCGCATACCCAACTCCATATCCATAGGCATAGCTTCTCCCCTGTCCCATTTCCACATAATCACTCGCTCTTCTAATTAAAAAGATTTCTTTATCTCTACTCCTTTCCATTCCCCTGGGTCCAGCTGCATCATCCAAAAACGGATGTGCAGGTCCACTTACACTCGTTCCACCTGTTTGTGCCATGCTAGTTGCACCACTTCTTTCATCTTTATCTTTTCTTCCCTTGTCACTTATTTCTCCCATGAAAGATTTACTCGTTTGACTTTCTGCTGAATCTTCTGGTATGAGGGGTGGTATGTTAACTTTTGGATTTGTATTTGGCGCTGGTTCTGGAGGCGAGGGAATGCGCGTCCAAAGAATCCAATATCCTCTTGATGTTTTGGCTGTGCGTTCTAATGTGTTTATATCGGTAGTCGTTGCGATATATGTATGGAGGATTTGAAGGTGAGTGTTCAAAGCTTCAACGCGGGACCAAGGGAGACGATTTGCTTGTTCTTGTGTTTGGACTTGTTGAGGATCGGGAATATTAGGGATATTTGAATTAATAGTAAGAAGTTTAGGGTCCCAGAGAAGATCGTAAACAGGAGCCGTTGGGTTACTTGTATTGACTGAAGGAGAAATGGAAATATCGGGTTTGGGTGCGCGAAAGGATGTAGATTTGAGAAGTGGTTTGATGAGGGATTGAAGTTGTTTATGAAGAGATCGATATAGTCCTTGTAATGCTAGAGAATCTGCCCGTAATTCAAAGAGAAAGATGAAGATGAAAGGTTTACTTGCATAAGCCACTACTCTTAATTTTCTCGCTTTATTTCGATCTTGACTTTCGAATGAAGCGTTGGAAGTGCCGGTACGTTCAGAACCGCTCATGCGTCTGATTGATGAGCCAAAGTCGGAATAATCAATGCTAATATCAGCTTCTTGACGAACATCTTCTTCACGTTCCAATTCTACTGTCAATGTACGAAGTACAAGTCGTTCATTTTGTCCTTCAATATCTTCACCTTCGGCGATGAAATCGGCGGGTGAATCCATCTCAGCTTCCATATCACCCATTAGACCTACTAGATAGTGTCCTCTGGAGTCATCAGATTCAATTGTGTGTACTGATCCTTCAGTTGTGTCAATCATTCCATCGATTGGAGGAATAGGGGTAGTTGAGGCACTCAAGGGTTTGCTTTGTTCTTCTTCTTTTGCTGTGGTCCCACCTAGGGACCAATGAGTTCCGTAACCAAACTTCAAGTATTGCGAAAACCTGCTGCCCTTTGATTCGCCGTCTGTACCCTCAGTGTCTTCAGTACTGGTATGACTTGCAGGATTTCTACGTGAGGGTGGACGTGGCGATTTCAATTTAGAATTGGCTCGGTCACCCTGATTACCTTCCTCCGCCAGTTGTCGAGGCTCGGTTGTACTAATACTCGACGGTCGGCTAGGTTCAGGCCCATCATGAGGTCCATCATAAATTGGTATCTCCTTGCTTAGACTAGATGTTAGTCGAGGAGCATTCTTTGCATCCTTGATTTTTGGTTCAACTCTTGGCTTAGGCTTAGATGGCTTCTTTGCGCGACGAGTAGAAGAAGGATTGTCAATAACCCCATAAGCATATGGACCCCATCTATAAAGATCCTCAACCCAATGTGAAATATTTCTTAGTGATTTCCTTGATAAAGCTCCAGTACCCAGGAAAATTGCACCATCTTCTGTTGCAGGTTCATCACCAGAACCTAACCAAGGAGCAGATTGTTTCGACCGTTGATCTGTAAATCCTTTATTGGCATCGTCTTTTGGACTTGCTTGTGTATCGCCAAATCTTGAAACGATCACATCTACAAGCCCATCCATTTGTCCAACGAAGCCTTCCAGAGCTTCTCTTTCGCCGCTACCTCGCTCTTCCTCCCCAACCCCTACGCCAAGTTCTCCACATGCAGCAACTTTTATTCCACCATATAAATTATTCGCAGGATTGCCATGCATAAGCACATTCCACGTCGAAAGATATGTATCCCAATATCTACCCAGGATGCTCACAAATTTGGAACGTCTTGTTCGTACAAAAAGGGCACTCATCGAGGAGGCATGATGGAGGAGGAAGGTTGAGTGCGCTCGTAAAATATCTCCCAGGAGTAATATCCCAGGTTTAACTTCTCGAGAAGAATATTCGATAGTTTCTTGTTCTTCAGCAGGTTTGCCTTTGGTAGCTGGTATCTTTTTTGTGCCTGGTAATATGGTGAGATTGATTGACTGTGCACACATTAGTACAACCAAGTAACACAAGGATGAAGTTACTAACGGTCAGTATCCACCAGCCAGCTTCCAATTCATGAAGAATGATACGAGACTTCTCAGTCTCTACAGTATCCACAGATTTACCCTCAGAAAAACTCCTTCCGAATTCTACCATTCCCTGGGCAAGTCCAATCTGCCTTAACTGTTCATTCTTTTGCTCTTTCGCAAAGGCACGCGCCTCTTTTGTGTCCCTAGAAGCCCCTCTTTTGTGTCCATTTTGCTTGATCGAGGGGTAATAATAAACAATTTGGTTATCGAGTGTATCATCGGTAGTTCCTAAAGAAGGGTTGTAGATGGCTAGAAAGCCTACTTGTGCTGGTACTACCTTTCGACGTTGTTCAGACATTGCATGCTGTATATGATTAAGAAGATGAAGACGAGGATATAAATATATTATTGCAGATCATTTCTTGGTTCAGTCCAGTCAGGGGAGTCAGTCGTTGAGTTCCCCAGGGTCGCGCTGATAGTCCGATTAACCCTGGAAGTTTGTTGTGGTGATGATGTAATTTGGACATTTTTACGATAAGTTAACTAATTAACTTAAGTTAACTTAACGTGGTTTATCAGTAACCGGAACATATCAGTAACCGGAACACTTTTACCTCAATTACCACCTCTCAACTTTAACACGCGTTAAATCCATATTCAACCTTTCAAATCAATATGCAAGAGTCGCAAATTAATCTAGCCATTCAAGCTATTGCTTCATCCAAAAAACTAAGTGTGCGAAGAGCTGCTAAAATCTATAATATACCGCATACTACCCTTACCTACAGAATAGCCGGTCGAACGCCGAAAGCTGGATCTCGATCAATACATTGTAAAATGACGGAATTAGAGGAGAAATCGCTTTTTCAATATATAATTGATATGGACGAGAGAGGGTTTAGTCCTCGAATAAGTGATGTGGAAGATATGGCGAATTATATACTCGAAACGCGGGGTGCGAAGAAGGTTGGAAAGCTCTGGGCTCATCGCTTTGTGAAACGACATACAGAATTAAAGACGCGTTTTAATCGCGTTTATGACTTTCAAAGAGCTCTCTGCGAAGATTCAGAGCTTATTGAAAGATGGTTTCGATTAGTATCGAATATGCGGGCCAAATATGGTATTCTAGACTGCGATTTCTACAACTTCGATGAGACAGGCTTTATGATGGGACAAATATCACCACATATAGTAGTTACTAAAGCTGATCGACATGGAAAAAGCAAAGCTATACAGCTAGGCAATCGGGAATGGGCTACAGCGATTATTTGTGTTGATGGAGAAGGTCATAATATACCTCCGTTTTTGATAGTAAAAGGCGAATACCACCTCTCAAATTGGTATACCGAAGGCGATTTACCATACGATTGGCTTATTAAACCTACTACCAATGGATGGACAGATAATGAGACAGGTCTTGTGTTGGTACGAGAAGGATACGGAAGACGTAGCACCCACGGATTGCGTAGGTCCTGTATGTCTAATTGTATTCTGTCTAAAGAGCTAGCTACATATTGAAAGTAGTAAGTCTTATATAGACTTACTGAAAGAGCTAGTCTCTTTCGCATTCGCTTAGAGCTTTATTACAGTAGCTATATTACAGTGGTAATTGAATTGAAATCATTCACTTCGTTCACACATCTTGAATGGATTAAGCACTTCAACAAACATACTGAAAGTAGGAAAGTGGGTAGATATCGAATGCTAGTGCTTGATGGGCATGAAAGTCATAAATCACCAGCATTTCAGGAATACTGCAAGGAACACAACATTATATTACTTAGTTTGCCACCTCATTCTTCGCATTTAACTCAACCACTCGATATCGGTTGTTTTGGTCCTTTAAAGCGTTCATATAATCGACAAATCGAGAACTTTATCAAGGCGCATATCACTCATATTACCAAAACCGAGTTCTTTCAAGCCTTCAAAGCTGCATATATCGAAGCAATATCTATATCAAATAGTAAAGCTGGGTTCCGCGGAGCTGGGCTAATCCCATTTAATCCGGAAATTGTACTTTCAAAGCTAGATATTCGAATAAGAACTCCATCAAATAGATCAATATCAGCCGATCCTGATATATGGCAATCTCAAACACCTCACAATCCAACTGAAGCTCTTTCCCAATCCACTTTAGTGAAAAGTCGTATTGCTCGGCATCAAGGGAGCTCACCTACTCCAATATTTGAAACAGTTGCAGCTTTAGCTAAGGGTACAGAGCTCCTAGCTCATGCAAATACGCTTTTAACTGCTGAGGTTCATAGTCTCCGCAAAGCAAATGAAGCACTTAGTAAACGCCGGAGAGCTAGAAAAGCTTTAATACGAAAAGGAGGAGCACTTTCAATAGAAGATGGGCATGGTATATTAGAACAAGAGAATGTAGAAGATCAGATACGACGCGACGAATATACAAATGATGGTTCTTCAGCAAGGAGGCAAGCTACTATACGACGATGTAGCAAATGCGGTAGTACTTTACATAATGCACGAACTTGTTAGTTCGATCTAGCATTAGTTGATCTTTAGATTGTATATAATTCAATCCTAATTTATGGTGTTGTTGTAATTTTATTTTAATGGAATGTGGGTAATTGAGGTAAAAGTGTTCCGGTTACTGATATGTTCCGGTTACTGATAAACCACGTTATGCTATTTGTGCTTACGTAAGATATCGACAAGACAACTAGTCACGTGACAGAGAAGATATTGTGAGAAAATTGATGGAGGCCCATATGAGCTCGAGCCTCGAGAAACGGTGTTTTGACAAGTTATTTTTGTTTTTTTGACAATAACTCATGTATGGAAATTTGACTTGGTGCTGACTGCACTTTCTAAAATCATGGGGCTCAAGATCAGAACCTCTTTATTCGTGCTGGGAAGGATTGTAAGCTCATCAAAGCCATTTCCAACCCACGGGTTTTATTCTCGACTTTTCAGTACCAATATTATCCCAAAAACCTCAAAACCTTTAAGAATTTTGTTTTGTGGCTCCGACGATTTTAGTTGTGCATCTCTTCGTTCTTTAGTGGCCGAACAATCATCGGATCCAGGAGGAATCGTTTCTATCGACGTCCTCATTCGACCAAGTAAAAGATTCGGAAGAGGCTTGAAGGAAACTCGTGAAGGTAATGTCTAAAACTCTGAGGATCAATTTGCATTTGCATACTAATGATTGATAGTCCCACTAAGGAAAGTGGCCGAAGAGTTGAATCTTCCCATACATGAGAGAGATACATTCACTGGATGGGATGTAAGTTCCGACTTTTGGAAATATCTTCGTTTCCTTGAACGCCTCAACTAATCATATTCTAGCTGCCTAGGCCAAATAAACAACCAATCAACCTTATTGTAGCTGTTTCGTTTGGTCTCTTTGTACCACCACGTATTCTCAACAGTGTTGAATATGGCGGAATTAACATTCACCCTTCCCTGTTGCCACAGTAAACTTTCCCAGCATTAGGTTTCTGCACAAATGCTAACCATAATGTATAGATATCGAGGATCTGCTCCGATCCATCATGCAATTATGAATGGAGACACAATTACTGGTGTCACACTTCAAACTTTGGATCCTCATAATTTTGACCATGGCGCTATTCTCAGCCAAGAAGGTTTCCCTATTCCTCAACCAAATACAATAACTTACCAAGGCCTTTTGGATTTCGTCACACCAAAGGCCGCGGATTTGCTCGCAAAGGGTATTAGAAATCGAGTCTTCGTAAACCCAGCGTTGGATCAAGCGATCAAAGTTGCGCCCAAGATCAGCCCCGTTGCTAGATACATTAACTTCGAAGAAGGATTATCTGCCGATATCGAACGGAGACACCGGGCACTTGGTAGACTTTGGTGTTATACACGTACTTGGTGGTCAGGTAAGAATAAAAAGAGGACAATCTTCCATGATTTCGAGGTTGTACCGCTACCAAAACAATCTGTGATACTTCCAGAACGGGTATACTACTTATTCCCACACTGGGAATATTTCTGCACTCCTGTATATGCAGATCCTACTCACCCAGGATCCATCATCATTCCAACCGTGCAAAATGGACTGGGGCTCCGAGTTAAACAAATTCTCGTAGAAGGTCAGGTGGTGGGTTCAGCCATTGATGCTGTGCATAGAGTATCAGGCTTCACCAAAGACCCAAATGATGATGATGTCATGTTCATGTCTGTAGCATTGACGGATCTGTCGGATGATGGTCAGCCAGTTCTGCGCGATGGTAAAGGCGTTGAGTTTGCGGCGAAACACTTGATTCCTATAAGCAAGACGCTAAAAATCAGTCGGTCGCGCCTTATTGATCCCAAGGTTTAAAGGGGTCATATGTAGATTTTTAATAGAATAATAAACCGAGGAAAAAGACCCAAAATCCGATGGCATGTAGCGTATCATCTCATGGCTCTCAAGTGGAGGATGGTGATTCGAACTATGTATGGTATGGAGCAGAAATGAGAGGTATCAGATTCTGAAAGAAAGATTGAATGAGTGCTCTGTGTGCTTTAATCTGGATACAAGCTCGTCCATTGTCCCGAGGCCCAAGGGCAACAGATCCCTATCGAATTGGGCTGCGAATTGAAAGCGTTCGTTTTATGGAGTGAAGGAGGACAAAAGTCGCTAAGTCTAGCATAGTTCAGAGTTTTATCTGTACCATTTTTCGGAGGAGGAGAGTATATTTGGCTTTGTCCAATAGCGGACAATGATGGAATTTCTTCCGCTGCTGAGATTATGGGAAGCAATAGTCGGCTTGTCTAGTGGTTCAAGGACGGAATAGGTTTCATCGCTGAGTACACAAGATGTTATTGTTCTTTGCCTAGTAGGCCTTCAAGAAGGAATCCTTTGATAGTTGAGAATACAAGGAGGCATTAGCCAATCCATCTATTATATCTAGGGTGGAATATGCTCCACTACCGAAACCGAAAATAGGTCTTTGATTTATATCTAACTAAAAGACTTTTTTCGTAGGATTGAAAGTAGATTGAAACTGGCCTGGTACTTTCAAAATCTAGTCAACTTCACCTTTTCTCTTCTTAAGTACTACTAGAGATATTTTCACAAATAATTAAATGCCAAGATTATGAAGACGACTAGTTAAGATGCGCTAGTATACCTTCGTGCTATGGTAGTGTACGTACTATGGAAAGACGCTTAGGCTTAAATCTATATGTGCCTTTACTTCCAGATTTTTCTCCTCTTGTGTATTGTATTCGTATTAGTGGATTCAAATACTAAGTAGGACAAGAAGGAAATGTAGTTACATCATTCTCGGGACCCCCAACGGAGCACATAGGAAAATCCAAGATCCAGGTATCTTCCGCTGATGGCATCTAGTTGATTCTAATATACTAAAATCGCTCGTGGCAGGAATTCCTTCAAGTTCCTTCCACGAGAAACAATTAGTCACCGTGGATACTGTCAACACTCACCAGTATGCCAAAGTGTTATCACTGGATATATGGAGAAACCTGCAAAGGAGCAGTTAAATGATTTGTCCTTAAAACATTGCATCCCGGTTTTCACAGTACCACTTGATACATGCATTATGTAAACTTCATACTAGAGATTCTTGAGCTTTACCGTAATAGCAGAAGATGGAGCTTGCGTTTTTATTAGCTATAATTCCGTACCTACCTTTTTCGACTTCCTCCTTAGGACTCGTAGCATGGAAGTTTGAGCTCACCATGATGATGCAGCCTAGAGACGGGTCCTATAATGTTTCTGTTTGGCGATGTGGAAAGTCAAGAAATATACCGTAGTATGCTGTAGTGTTTCTCTTTGACTTTTAAGTAATTGCCTTTTGACCAGATTCCTAATTCTTTGTAGCGCTGAGAAATCTAAGATTACATATAGGAAGGAGAGAATGGTATTCTGAGGCAGAGTCGACGAAAACATGGTTTTTGATAGTAATCGCTTCTTTGATTATTTGCGCGCATATATCGTCGTCGTCATCTATGTTATAGGGTTACTGTTATTTGAATTCCACGATCTCAAATATTATCTATTCCGGCTTGGTTCTGCAAAAGTGAATCGAAACCATGAATATCCTGTTCCAAAATATCTAACCACCGCAGTTCACCTGTAAACCATAGTAAGATGGGGGAATATAGTTGACAAGTTATACTAGTGGGATCTTATTATTAATTTCTTGAGTTAAAGTACAAAGAGACCTCGTGATCTCAGGAAGAAATCGATTGTCAGGATTTAACCGAAGAGCCTTGCGCATTGGATGATGCGTGTCGCGCATGCCCAAAACAACAAGAACTTGGAATATTTGACTCCGAGAAAGAAGAGAGGTGAATTTTGCTTTGCTGAACTTCATTTAGCAGTGCTCATGAATGGCGTGATCAGCAGAGCTTAAAGAAAAGAGTCAGATGCAGCAGAAGAGTCGATTGTGATGGTTCGAGGTCTAAGACACCAGATGCTCAACCAAAACCACAAGATGCACATCATGATCCAAAAATTTGTCGCAAAAAAATCAAAAAAGTAAGTCCATCGCGCAAAAAGCTGTACTGTACCATCTAATAATTATTCCTTGTATAAGAAATATCAATAAAGTCAAAAAATACCTAGAAGCCATTAGGAACAAGAAAGTATTTCCTTAGCTCAAACATTATGCCTACCTGCCATCATCACATATATACACCAGAAGCATTTCGCATACATGATCCCAAATATACGCACCCATACCTACAACAAACGAGTAGTAGCCTTGCATGGTGCATATGATCAAGCCTTCTGATCAGCCTATATGCTTTGGCTCCTCGATTGCTTTCCGCTCCTCGCAAGGTCTTGGTTGAGCATATGGGATATTACTTTTTCGTATTTTGAATATTCGTAGAGCTTATTCTACCGCTGTTTGGATGAATTTGCTAGTTGGTATTTGTTTTTGTTTTTGTTTTTGTCGCATTGCTGCTTTTGATGCTTTTGATGGTGTGGATTAAGCGAGGACGGTGAGGTGAGTGAATGTGATGAGGTGAATTGTTGTGGGGAATTGTCGAGATTGCTTAGATGACCTACTTGTGATCTTAAATTTGTAAGCTGATAATAAGTACTTACCAGGAGGCTTTGCTGCTATATTCGTGGTGATGAAGTATCAGGAAGGTGTTTCTCACATCTGCTTTGTGTCTTGGTGTCTTGCTTTGACGCACTTCAAGGCAGAGAGATATTTGATAGGCAACCATATTTTAAACCTAAGTTAGATTGTGATATCTCTAAGTTTATAGGTATAGAGTGCTGTCAAAAAGGTCATTTAGAAGGTTAAAAAAGGAAGAGAAGCCATGATCGTGGTGTAAAGAAGTTTACTTTTGCTCGTGGGTGTCACAACAAGAAATAAGTTTTAACCTCAACTTTTTTGAAATGAGACAGACGAATTGAAATTTCACGCTGTGATGAGTCAATTCTAAAGAGCCGAGATATCTGTGAAAGTCTGGAAAACCCTTGTTTGTGTCTTTTCATAATTTGAGGTATATATTCTACCGCTGGAATACATTTCGATATTCATTCATTTGATGAGTATGACTACGACATCATTATCAACTTTTTATTTAATTTGAAGCAGGATACAATTTTCTGAAAGACGTGGATAAAGATGAAAAGAGCATTCATTTAAAACGTAATTAAGGCACGAAAGAACGACCAAAGAGCGAGTGCAACCTAACACAACCTCTCCCCCCTCTCCACCTTCGACGCCCCCAAAAAAGAAGCACCAACCAAACTTTCCCCCATACTTACCCCCAAAAAAAAACAACCAGAAACCAAAATCAACAAAAATAAAAATAAAAAAAAGGAGATGATGAGAATCGAACTCATATCCCGCCCATTCTACCAAAGTTGATATCCGCCATCGATCGACGACGTTCCCTTCGAGTGCCCAGTTCGAAGAGGTGATATGCCCTAAATGTGCATGTTCTACCACTGAACTACATCTCCTGTTTTGTTGCTCCTAGAGAGTTGTTTCTCAGGGATTATCGTTTGTGGGATTTCTGATTGATTGTTCTCGTCGGCATTATAGTTATTTGAGTAGGGTCGTACAATGAGCCTGAGGTGTGTGGCGCGTGGGAAGGGAAGGAATGGGGTTGGATAGGCGGGGAAAAGTAAGTAGATTCGAGAGAGGAGCTGTGATGGAATGATTGGATTTGTGTAAATTGGCAGGGTTGTCGTTCGTGTTACGGCTCTAGGACATCTTGTCAACTTCCCGGCTTTTTTGAAAAGTGTGTGTTCGTTCAATTTCACTCCAATACACCTCAACCACCTACAGAATGGGGTGACGAGGTTCCAACTCATGGCTACCGTGTTTTCATAGAATCATCTTCATCAAAGCTCAATTGCAAGGGCCCAATTCCGCAGTATCTGGTGCGAGTAGATTGTTCCTGTGGTGGGTTAACCTGAACCACAGGATATTTAAGTGAGTTGAGGATTTTAAGCACATTTAACCCTTGAGTTATGCTAGCAACTCAAATATGTCTTATTGTATCTAAGATAACGTGAATCTGTGCAAGATGACCTCTAATTGGTGATGGTTAGAAGGGCGCTCATTTTTCTAGCTTGCTGCTCTCAAACAGAATACCTCATATCCCACTCATCCCCGGCCACAAAAATAACTTGCACTATCCCCACTTACTCTGCGAGTGTGTGTTATCCGAGGTGTATGGAAAATATGGTAGGTATGGGGCTGCCATTGTGAGATGGATGGGAAGATTTAAACAGGAGATATTGCGATGAAGCGATGGATGTTGTGTAATCAGATAAGTAGCTAATATTCACATGACTTTATTCGAATGTGATGCAGAATGCAATGATGATTTTAAGGAAGGAATAGCGATTTCCTATCCTAAAACTCAATAATCATAAAAGAGACTTGTAGATCAGTGGAAAGAGCAATGGAAAATTATTCGTTTCCGTAAACAAGTAGCCGAATTGAAGACCAACATACATCAAATATATATTATAAGTATCTTTCATCCTTGTGAACTACTTGTCCTCCCATTTGAGATAGCAACATAACCATCAATGATCATACTCGACTCATCTCATTGACCGAGCCCCTTTTACCATCTGCGAGCCATCTGACGATCCAAAAATTATTTCCTCCAACTCGACATCCTCACGTCGTTGCTGCAGCTCACTATAGTTTCCATATAAACATGCCCTTTCACTCTTGGCTCTTTGAGTTAACTCGGCCATCGTCTCTGCGCCTCTAAACGTCTGGCCTATCACAAGGCCTCTGGAAAGAACGGCAAGAGAGCTTGACTTCCATGCGGGCGTTCCCCTCATTCTGGTTTGATATATAGTGAGAGCTATGAAAACGGTTGCGGCAATGATGAAAAAACAATGTAAGGATATCCATTCCCATTCGATTCTATAAAAAGTGACTGTTTCGTAGTTTGTGCCAGCCTGTACCTTTTGACCATCGTCGTTAGCACGGATAGAGTTGCTCATGCTTTTTGCGAGAGACGCAAATGTAGCTGGAAGATCATTGCTCGTGTTGAAAGCTTGCATAGAGCTGGGTTTGTATTGGAGATTACCATCGGACATGATGTAACCATTTAATCTTGCTTGCTGAGTTTCAGTAACATTGTGGGTTATGTTGATGCTTGTAGAAAACAAATCGCTGACATAACTATTAATGCTGTTGACAGCAGCTTGTGAGACATTGTACTTTCTACCTAGAGAAAGATCGGATCGAGGTGCGGCGGATAATTTATTGTTGAACTCTAGACTCGAAACAATCGATGAGTTAAGAACAGCAGCCCATTCCGAGCTTGTGACCTGCCATGAATCCGGATCTCGCCTTGCACTCTTTACTTCAGAAACTTCTTCAGATAGAGTTCCGGACACGATAGTCGAATTATAACGATTAACGCAGTAGTACAAGCCGCATTCTCGTGCTTCCAGAGGTAGATTGGGCCAGACGGCTGAAGTGTTTTGTGGAGGATGTACTTTGAGAAAGGTCATCGCCCAGATCAAAGTATCAATATCTTGTAGTGATACCGTCTCGCTAGCATTGCTTGTTCCATATGTCGTCATGAAAATGCCGCCGGGGAGTTTGAGAGATATGTATTTGTCGGTGTAATTCCAGCCATCAAAACCATCAATAAAAAGGCCGTTGGGAAGTCGGAATGCCGTACCCATCTCTAATATTCCAATACCGTTGTCAGTTTGTAGGTCAGTGTAAAGAACATTGTAATCTCTGTATTCAACTACTTTGTCGCTGAGGTCGTTGCAGACAGAACAGACTGAGAGGGATTCAAATGCATCCCAGGTACAATTTCCTGATGCGCACTGGTGAGGAAGTTGCTGAGTGGCCATCTCAATAGGCTGCGTAAGACCGTATAGAACAGCGGACTGCATGGTAAAATCGGCGTCCACAAAGGCCTGCGGTATGAGTGGGTCACCTGCTCTGGGTCAGTGGATTGAGGCTCATATTTTAAGCTCCGAGGGGATCGACTTACTTGACACCATGGCAAGCTGAGTGTTGAATAGCCGACCTCTGGAATAACGATCTGATCTGGGAACAATGGCCATTCCAACGTCCCGAGGGACAGAACGTTGCTGATATTGAACGAGCTGTTGTGTAAAGGGGTCGACTGCCAAGGCAAGCACAGTGGTGACCGCGCCAATGCGTACTATAAGCCTATCCATGTGAGTATGGATTTTCTTATCGAATACGAGACAGGGAAGTTCTCACTCCCGATTTCTCCTCCATAGCAGTTTGAAACTACCCAATGGCCCGCGGCTTGCCGCATCAATCTTATCAAAGTCTATCAGAAAATTTTTCTGTTCTGAGAAGTGAAGCCATTTCCACTGACTGGTAGATTCAGCGATGGGATACAAAACAAGAACTTTAGCAGCGGTTGAAAGAATAGAAACCAATGCGTTGAGTGTGATACCATGCCAGCGAAAAATGGTTTTCCCATCGAAAGCATAAAGTAGTGCAGCGAGAGCTATAAAACATAATGTTCCTGTAGCAAGTGAAGCTAGCTCGCGTTTCCACACACGGAAGTTCCAAAAGAGCTCTCGCGACATCGAATCAAAAAATATGCTGTTTCGAGAACAAAAGAGTTTACATAGAAGAAAATCTGAGAAATCGATCTGTCAAATAATAGTTCTGCAGTGGGGGCGACTGCGTCTGGCGTGCTTATATAGAGCATCACTTTTCGCGGTGAATGATGGGGTGGTTGAGATGGATCCTACTATCGAGAATTCTTGGCATGAAGCTGACGTCCTTGCAAAGACATACCACTGGCATCTGCCTGCGGGCAATATCCCACTATCATCTATTGGACATAAGGTGTCAAGGTTACTGAGCAATCCACCAACAGATCTGCCACGGCAAATGAAATGCAATCCTGTGAGAGATCCGAAATCATGATTGAACATCTTGTACGTACATTTTGTTTTGTGTTGTGTGGTGCAATTGTAATCTTACAAGAAGCCCTGTTTGAGACCCGCATAAGCTTATGTAATGAGAATCTTTTAACCTTAAATCATAAATGTAGGTCAGCATCATACACCTGGTGATACATCTAGGCCAGCAGCGACTCTTTTGTAGACATGCTAAAAATAAACTCAAGGCGAAAATGTCAAAGTTTTTCCTAGGACATTCGAAATGGTGAAAATGGTGGTAGTTCTAAAATGTCCAACATTTCATTCGTTCATTCATTTATGCCATAGTACTTGTACTACCAATCTTTTAAATCATATCTTCATTTCTTCCATTGCTTCGTTCCAGAACCTCACTTCGACTTTCCGGTAGGGATACCAAACATCACCGCTGGCTTTCCATCTTTAGCCGCTTTGTCAACCCTGAAATACCCCTTTCTCTCCAGTTGGATAATGTCATCTTCCTTGAGATCAGCCACGTTGCTATCACATAACTGATCTGTCTTGTGGGCGGAATCCGGAGTGAGGAAATCTTCCCAGTTATCATCTTCCTCCAACTTATCTTTGGTGATCATGTAGTCAAACTCGTACACTTCAGCTGGGATGAGAGTTTGGTCAGATGATAACCAGGTGACTTTCTTTTCGGTCTTCTTAACATCACCCTCTAAGTGCAGCTCTAGCTCGATATCTGTGATTGGGCCGGAGCCGTTGATTTTGCGTACGAAGGCATTGCCCCAGTTCATGAGAGTAATTTCCTCGCCTTCTTTAAAGAGCTTGACATCCTCTTGATCAAGAATGAGATTCTTGCTGTAGGTAACTTTCTTCATGCCAACCTGGGGGTTTTTGCCATGCTTAGGCTTGTCTTCGGTATACGGTGCCTCAGGGCCGTTTGTGACAACGGCTTTTACCTGATCCTTGATGTCAACACCTGTATGCCTTGGCGCAATTGGGTCGATTTCCTTCTTGTTTGAAGCCCAGAAATTGGTCCAGTCCATGGTTACAATGTTTCGACTTGGTCCCTGCTTCAGGATAAAATCTCTCAAAGCAGGAATGGTCATACCTCTTCTCCGGACACCACGGATTGTTGGCATCCGAGGATCATCCCAACCCCAAACTCTTCCAGCATCAACCATCTTGGCCAATTTACGTTTCGAGAGGAAGACGCGAACAAAGTTCATACGAGCGAACTCCCACATATGCACTGGCGTGAGGTTTAACTTGGTGATAAACCATTGATATTGGGGATTTCTGTCGTTGTATTCCGTTGTTCTTAATGCGTGTGTGACTCCTTCGAGTGAATCGACAATTGGGCATGCGAAATCGTAGGTAGGATACATCTTCCATGTAGTACCAGTGCGGTGATGAGGTAATGGTCCGCCGGTCTCAGGATCGTCATTGGGGCATCTGTAGATGACAGGATCGCGCATTGCCTTATTTGGGTTGTCCACAGACATCTTTGCTCGAATACAGAATTTCTTTCCTGCTTTCGTACCATTCTTCATCTCCTCAAATATTGCGAGATTCTCCTCAACACTCTTGTCTCTGTTTTTACTCGCAATACCATCCATTCGCTGTTCTCTCATAGTCTGTTGGTCTGTGTCATCTGCATAAGCGTCGCCTTGTTTGATAATTTTCAGACCAAATTGATATAACTCCTCAAAGTAATCACTAGTATGGCTCTTCTTATCTGGCTTGACACCCATAAGTGCCAAATCCTCGATAATGGAATCTTGGAATTCTTGTTTTTCTTTCGAAGGGTTCGTGTCGTCGAATCGCAGGAGAAGTGTGCCTTTGTAGAGCTCGTGTGCGAAATAGTCATTGAGAAGTGCGGCTTTTGCGTGTCCAATATGAAGATATCCACTAAAGAACGTTAGTAACATAGCTTTGAGGTGTGAGGAGCGCAGTGAGCATACGATGGCTCTGGTGGAAATCTAGTGACGACTCCTTTTTCAGTATTAGGTAAAGCGATGTTGTAGCTTGCTCCCGCCTTGCTAGCAGCTGTCTTCTTAGCCTTCTCCGCCTCATCCTTAAGCTTGATCTCCTCTTGGATTTCTGGATGTGTTTGCTCAATGAACTGATACCATCTGACAAGATTTATAGAGGTGCCCTTCTTTATGAAAGCAGCAGCAACTCTGTTTGTTCGAAGTGTGATCCATATTTTCGAGTCCAATTCCGTGATTGAGTATCCGTCAATATAGGAACGAAGCGTAAGATGCTTGTCCAAGGCTAGTAAATGTGGCTCGATAGCTTTAAAGTCTAGCGGAGCTAGATTAGTCGCTAGTTGTGATAATTCCTCGGACTTCATTTTGTCGATATGGAGCAATAAATTGTTTGGTCAAGCCTTGAGATAAATTCTGAGGATAGTGGGGAGTTTGTTGACTCAGGGCGGGGTGCTCCGGAAAATGGTTCAGCCGAGAACCGAGCGGAAGCTAATTTTTATGAATTTGGCGCTAGTGATGATAAGTGATCTCGAATTACAAGCCGTTTTACCAAAAATCGAAAGTTTCTAGGCGTTTATCAACACAATATGGCGACTCCAGGATTATGCCTCGCTCAGATGAGCAGGCTGTCTCTGTCTACAGCCCGACAAACTCTCCTCCATACCCCAAGGGCCTCGATACCAATAATCCAAGTCCGACACAAGGGCTTCAAAGAGAGGATTCTTTCCAAGAAGGAGAAGTCGGGCATTCTTACTGGGCCGACTAAGTCATTTTCGAAAAAGAAGACCACGGAAAAGAAAAAGAGGAAGCCGAGGACTACATATCGACAATATGATCCAAAAGATGCAGAAACATTCACATTGCTTGATGCCATGCGGTTAGTCCAGCCTTTCGCGTTCATTCGACAGGTTAACTCATGTGGTGTGCAGATATTTAAGAGCATTTGAAGTTGGAAGACCCCCTAATTCTTCTAAATACGAGATGCATCTGAAGTTGAAATCTCTCAAGAACGGTCCGGTTGTACGAAATCGATTACGACTTCCACACCCAGTTAAAACCGATTTGAGGATATGCGTCATTTGCCCTCCGGATTCGAAATATGCGGAATCCGCGAAAGCAGCAGGAGCAACGCTAGTCGGAGAAGAGGAAATTTTTGAAGCTGTAAAGAATGGCCGAATCGAATTCGACCGATGTATCTGTCAAACGGATTCTCTGGCGAAAATGAATAAGGCTGGTTTGGGTAGAGTTTTGGGTCCTCGAGGACTTATGCCAAGCGCCAAGACGGGTACCGTTGTAAAAGACCCAAGTTTGGTTTTAAAGGATTTGATTGGAGGTGCTGAATATCGAGAACGTTTGGGTGTTGTAAGAATGGCAGTTGGTCAACTCGGTTTCACGCCAGAGGAAATGCAGCGAAATGTTAAGGTATTTATCGAGGCTGTGAAGAAGGACATGGCACAACTGAGTGACAAGATCAGTAAAGAGCTGGTAGAGGTGGTTTTGAGCTCCACAAACGGTCCTGGATTCGTTCTTAATGGGGAGTTCAGAGATCTCAACTCGAGTCTGACCCCTCGAGATTTATCGACTTCATCATAACATCATATATCATGACATGCACATTTGTACTTTAACTGTATAATGAAGGCTCATTCCATTAGCTGGGTATTTTCCTATAAACTCCTGAAGCTACAAAATATATCATTCAATTGTTATGTGGATTTAACGCCCCTCAATATCTTGATCGCTTCATCGCCAGCTCCCAGGTCACGATATATGCCCATGATTTTGATCAATCGCGGTTTACCTTCTTCCTTTAGAAACATTGCATGCTTTAAAGCAGTATTTAGATCCAGAATAATGGTGTTTTTCAGCCGCAATAATCGAGGTTGCTGGGCTGCAATGAAGGGATGATCCAACCCAACTGTGGTTGACAAATACTCAATGTTACGATAGTCTAGCACAAGTCTCTGTAGCCTCCTCGTACTTGTTGCGTTGACAAGTCCATCGATAGCCAGTCCGTCTTCATCATCAACCTCGTCTTCATCTTCACTCCAAGAATCTTCAAGCCCGTTTGGTGACCGACCGAGCGAGGCGACCATTAACCTATCCTCCAACTCTTCAAGTCGTGAATCAAATTCGAGCAATTTTCTTCCCAAAGCTATGTCCTTACTAACATTTTTCTTCTCGCCAAGAAGACCTTCAACCTCCAATTTCCTTTCTCTAACTTTCCCTCTCACATCCTCAACACCTCTTTTAAAACCCAATAGCCCCACCCTAACATCTTCAACCTTCTCTTCTCCACCCTTGAGGTCTGAGCCCAAACTCAGAAATTGTTCATAATTGGTGTTCACTAAATCCAATAGTTCTTTTGAGAGAGCCTGTGAACGCTCGCGAAGATCGGTGCGTAAATCCTCGAGGGTCTGGTGACGATCTGATAAAGTCGATAGATAAGTCGGTGCATCGAAGGTTGGAGCCAGAAAATCGCTTCGGGGAAGTGCTTCGGGATATGGGAGATTGTCCTCATCGTCCGAGGAAACATCACCCGATCCTCCACCAAAATAGAATTTACTCATATTTGATAAATGTAAGAGATTTTCAAATCAATGGAACCCTGAGACAAAGAATACAACCACTGGTTGAGTACAAATTGTGTATATAAGCTTTGATATCTCCTTTTTGGAGTTCTGTCCTTTTCGTTTGGTATTTTTGTAGTTGCTGCTGCTGCTGTGTCCATACACCCTTCCCTAACCCGTTCCTTCGGAACAACTCGCCCTTAAGGCTGGCCAGGCATTCATGAACAGAATGTCGGCTGGTAGTTTATATAACAGGTGGACCCAGACAACAAACGCAAGCTCTGGTAAATCAAGACCAAATCCTAGGAAAACAACCGGGGTATGAAAAATCGTTGATGAAAGATCCCCTCTTTTTTCTCTTGGCGTGAGGAATTTTAACTGCAATAGAGATTATGATTGGATATCTCCTTCAATTGACAATTCAAAATAAATGTCAGGTTAGAGAAAGTTGAGAAGAGGTTAGGAAGGTAATGAAAAATTCACTTGATGCCTGCAAAATAGGATACCGGAAATCAACAGAGCCGATTTTCGGAAAGTAAGCGTGCGTCAACACTTACAATTATGACACTAGTTTTTGCGCTAATTTTTATCAATCTAATCTTTTTGATCTCTGAGTTCCTTTTTCCCCCTTCCCTTTCTCTTTTTAATCTGATCTCACAAACCAACCTCATTCGTCCTTTTCCTAGTAGCAAGTGCTTGATATTTGCCACAAAGTTTACTTAAAATCATCATTTTATAATTGATGAGTAACAACCTCAATTATTCTCGTCTTCACTAGCAACAGAGTCAATTCTATCCAATTACATTTTTCACAAAAGGATTTGTTTGTGTGTCAAGTTCGAAAAAAGTCGGGTCTCAAAGAGTTTACTTCATATCTCGTGATCTTCCTTTCCTGCGGTTGAAAGAAAATTCGCCAATCGGCTATTCATTGACCCGAGCCATGGCTTCACCCACTGTATCAACGCCATCATCGGCTGGTTCACCAGCAGCTCTTGCGCCGGCTCCTCCAGTTCTCGCCATTAAAACTGAAAATTTATCAATCATGAACGCCATGGCGTCAGCATCTGGGGCTTCTACCCCCACTATCATGACGACGAAGGAATGGGTTATTCCGCCACGACCGAAGCCTGGACGAAAGCCTGCAACTGACACCCCACCAACAAAGAGAAAGGCTCAAAATAGAGCCGCTCAACGTGCTTTCAGAGAAAGACGTGCTGCCCGAGTAGGCGAATTAGAAGAGCAGCTTGAGGAGGCCAAGGAAGATCAACAAAAGCGTGAGAATGATATGCGATTGAAGATTACTCGACTTGAGGCAGAGGTTACCCGATTCAATGGCGAACTTCAGTCATGGAGATTACGATGCGAGACTCTTGATCGAATTGCAGATTATGAAAAGAGAGAGAAGGAAGCTGCACTCAAGGAACTGGCATATCTCAGAAAGGGATTTCAAAGCACAAGCACTGATGCTGTCCCGCTACCACCCCGCAGGAACCGGCAGCCGACGCAAGCCTTACACATAGTGCCACAACAACAAAGCCCTTTTCCAGAACTTGAGTTACCAAGTGAAATCGGATGTGGTGATTGCAAGTCTACGGATGAATGTGCTTGTGTTCAACAAGTAATTGCTATGTCTACTCAAGGTTGTGGTAATTGCAGCCCTGATACTCATTGTCAGTGCTTAGAGGAAACGCTTAAGGATGTCAGTACGGACTTGAAGAGAGCACATTCTCCTACAATTGATACTGCTGTAGAAAAACGTGCTCGTTTGTCGTCTAGGCCTTCTACTCCCCTCGAGATTGACTTTACTGCTCAGTTCTCACGACGGCAACCAGTTATCCGCGAACCATCACCTCCACCTCAGATCCTGACACGACCTGTTGAACCATGTGGCTTCTGTGATCAAGCAACATTTTGCCCCTGTGCTGAAAGGGAGCTTGAGAATCGTCTTGCACCATTACTGAACGAAGTCACACCTCCACCATCAGATACAGATATTGAGAACACACAGGTTAAACTTCCATCTATGCAACCTAATCACATGCATCGTCCAGTTGCTGCTGCACCGACCTCCAATTCTTGCGCTAATGGCCCTGGTACCTGCAAACAATGTATGAGTGATCCCAAGGCGGGATTATTCTGTCGATCACTTGCAGCAATGAGAGCTGCTTCAAGTTCAGCTCCACCAGATGGATGCTGTCGAGGTAATTCTTCTGGTGGTGGCTGTTGCAAGACAATGGAAACGGCATCTTCATCAGAACCACCTCCAAGTTTATCTGTCGCTGAAACCTACAAAACTCTTTCTACCCATAAGAATTTTGATCAAGCTAGTGATGAGCTGAATACGTGGTTGGGTCGTCTTCATGCTACACCGCTCCAACACGCCGGTAGAGCACCCATGGAAGTGGAGGCTGCAAGTGTTATGGGTGTACTTAAACTCTTTGACCGAAGATTTGGAAGAGGTTGAAGACGACGATAGTTATTACTGAAGATACCCAAACTTTAATTACGACTCATGAAGATGAATGAGTTCTTGTTTTCTTGTACATATTTATCAGTCTATGTATGCATAAGCATCAAACAAAAGCATAAGCGATTTGACATTTTTGGAATTCATAATAGCCAGCAACAAGCTTGTACATAGTATGTACAAATCTAGCTCAATATACCCACTCCAACGCTTCCCACATGTAACCCTACGAATGACAGCTAAGAAGCATCCATCAAAATACCCACATCTCTTGGCGATTAATTGTCCTTACCCAGAAAGGCAGGTGACAAACATCCAGAAAGCCGTTCCTGGGGAACTCCAATACCAGTTATCTTTTTCCACCCAAAACCTGCCCCACGTGTGAAGATTTATCGAGAGGGGTCGTTACCCTGCATCGTGTTCCTGGCCTGCCTTTCCTTTCTATTGATAACTTGATAAGCTACCATCTTTACTACTTTTTGACTTTATACAATGCCAGACCCGGTAAGATTTCCCATTCGACAGTTGCATGCATGATTGATGTGGCCGAGGCGAGCTAAAAGTCGACCCAAGTCGGGGCGACTTTTTTTTGATTTACTTAAAGTCGAGTCGAGGTCGAAATTTTTTGCATTATTTATTTGCTTGCTTCTTTTTTTGGATTCGGTTTCTCCAAAAAGTCGTGAAGATGCAGAATCTTAAAATCACTACTCTTCTCGCCCCTCTACTTCTCCAGGGCGTACAAGCCTCATTATACGGAGAAAGTAGTCTCAACCACACTTGCGAATTGAGTAAGTACTCAGGACTCCTTCATAATCGCATCAACAAAACATCTAACAAAACATAAGAAACACCCTACCTCTCCTGTTCCAAAAATGCCACTCCAGACCTGACAGATTCCTGCTGTACGGAAACATTCGGTGGTTTACTCCTCAGCACCCAATTTTGGGATACGTATACGGGGCGTGAAGCAGAAGGTCAATTGTTACCTCAGAATTCGTGGACGTTGCATGGACTTTGGCCGGATTTTTGTAATGGCTCTTATACGCAGTATTGTGATTTGAGGTTTGTTTGTTCCTTGCTAATTGCAAAATTGTGCGGCGATGGGACTAAAGCTGAGGATATTTAGTCGTCAATATGATCCCGAGCCCTCTCCTAACACCACGACTGGGACATCGAGCGGTACCCCCGTGCCTCCTTATACCGGAAAACCTATCTCGGATATTATTCAGCAATATGGAAAATATGATCTCCTCGCCTACATGAACAAGTACGTATCCCTAGCGCTTTTGCTCCTCGGCACAAAAAACTAACCCTCAAAACCAAGATACTGGATCGCGCAACTAACACCCAATTGGCATCTCTGGGCGCATGAATTCTCCAAACACGCAACCTGCTTCTCCACCTTCGATACCGCCTGCTACGGACCCCTCTTCAACCAAACTCCCCACGCAGATCTCATCTCCTTCTACACCACTGCCCTTTCCTACTACTCTACGCTCCCTACCCATACTTTCCTCTCTAGACACCATATCGTTCCCTCTAATACAACTACCTACACTTTATCTGCTCTGCAGTCAGCATTGAAGAAGGAATCTGGTGCGGTGCCTTATATTGGATGTTCGGGGCCGAAATTCAATACTACGGCGGAAGGGAAGGGGAGTTTGGATGATGGGCATACGGTGGTTAATGAGGTGTGGTATTATTTTCATGTGTTGGGGCGTGTGCAGGATGGGAGGAGGGTGCCGGTAGGTGCGGATGTTAATGGAGGGAGTGTTAGTAGTTGTGCTACTGCGAAGGGGGCGTTGAGGTATTTGGAGAGGAGTGACGGTTCTGTGAGAGAAGAGGGGAGTGGAAAGTATGGATTAGAGGGGGTTTTGGGATCGTGATGTGATGTGATGTGATACGAAGTAATTTTAGGATATTGTATATGTATATATATAGATAGATGGTATAGTATATAAATTAAAACAACATGAAGGAACTCTCAAATATCTATATATTATCCATAATCCCAGGCTGAATCCCTTCCAAAACCTCCATAACCTCATTCCACACCCTAACCTGCGCATTCTTCCCCTCCTCACTCCGTACATATTTACTTGGCTCACCAACCCCACAATCAACCATATACCTCCCATGACTTTCCACCCCGGCGGCAGCAGCAGCAACCAAAGTCCTACTACCCACCTCTGTCGTTCTCGCCAACAACGTCTTCCCAATCCAAGCAAAAATATTCAAAGGAAATACAGCATGCCGCATAAGTTCAGAGTGACAAAATCCAGGTGTAAGTGTATTGATTATTATTTGCTCTTTATCAGATTTTGAGAGTCGAGGCGCGAGTTCGCGGATTAGGAGGATTTCGAGGAGTTTGGAGACGTTGTAGCGATCTTGTTGGAGTTGGGGATTTTTGAGCGCGGAAAGGATGGAGGGGAAGGATTGTTCTTTGAAGAGGGCCTAGGGGGTTTGAGGGGTTAGATTTTGGGGTGTTTGGGTTGGTTTGATAGGATTGTAAGGTTTTGGGTAAGATGGTTTGGATACATTGCAACTCATATGTAGAGGATTGCATCGAGGATGAGAGGAGAAGAGAGGAGATCTTACCTGTTCATGCGCATCACTAGCTACAATGGTCAATCTCGGCACTATATCAAACTTCCCAGCACTCTCCCTCAATTTCGGCAATACCAATAATGCCATTAAAAAAGTACTCATGACGTTAACCGTAAACGTACTTTCCATATCCTCAAACTCCTCGTATTTCGGTACTGCCAATCCAGCATTCTCAAGCATTACATCTAACCTATCCAATTGATTTACTCTGGCGCAAAATTCTTTGACCGATGCATAGGATGTTAGATCTACCTGCCATACTTCGATGATGGTTTTATGATCTGGGAGAGAGGTTTTGATAGAGGCAATTGCGGCTTCGCCTTTGGGAAGACTGCGACAGGCGAGGATTACTCGTGCAGCATTGAGACGCACGATGTGTCGAGCGGCTTCGAGACCGAGTCCTGTGTTTGCGCCTGTTATGATTACTGTTTGGCCCGCAAACGATGTATCTGGATATGGAAGTTTTTTGAATTGTGATTTCAAGAAGCGGCCGAGGAAATCGGTGGGGCTGGAGGGGGAGATGTTAGAATGCGGAGCTCTTGCAAATGAGGAGATGAAGGGGCTTACAGGTTGAAATGTCCAAATAAATTAGGCATAATTAAGAGATTCTATATATTGACAAGTCTGATAGATTAGTATATGGAAGTGAGGCAAAGGGTTTATATATATATAGCAATATTTCGAAAACATGTTGGCGCTGAAGATCAATCGAATCGACCTCGAGCTATGAAACCATAGTGAAGAGGAGCTCAAACACCATCCTCCTGTCACACCCGTCTGAAGAGATGGTCCGTGACCCAACTAACTTTCCACCATCCACGTGCAAAAGTAGCGTCACCTCAACCTCACTTGATGAAAATTCTGGAAAGCGACACAGATTCCCTATTTGCGCTTCCAGCAAGCCTCGAGTGGATTTTTTCTTCATACAAATCGATTTTGTGAGAATGAGACGAATCTATATCTGTCGAAAATTTCGAGTTAGATGACTTTTTCGAAAAAAGAAATTTTGCGCGTTTTTTCTGAGATGTGCAACAAATGGTTTGGTGTTTGGAGGGTTTTGGTGCGAGGTTGTGTCGGAATTTTGTCGGCTAAGCTAAAGATATAAAATTTATGGTTACAACTATCATGATGATTGATCGTTGATTCGAGGGATTTTTGATGGGGAATTATGCCTGTGTTTTAACTGTGTATATACGAGATTGGTGTGGAAAGTTCCAGTTCCGATGTGGTGGTTCCAAATGGGCGAATTTGCGATGTTTAATGACATCTGGTACCGATGCTCATCGAGTGAAGGGGTGGTGTTTCTCATTAACATCGACTTTGAGAATATAAGAAAGTAGTTTGAAGGAGTAGATTAAAAATATTTGGTTGCCTGGGCGGAAGAGTAGAGCAATAGGGAGTACAAT
Organism: Sclerotinia minor; assembly: GCA_025389075.1. NCBI lineage: Eukaryota > Fungi > Ascomycota > Leotiomycetes > Helotiales > Sclerotiniaceae > Sclerotinia > Sclerotinia minor. The sequence continues at coordinate 1,748,582 of QRFH01000008.1, forward strand.
TAACGGAAGATTTCATTGACACCAAAATACCCACATACAAAAGCAAACCAGCCAGATCAGACCAGTCCAAGAAAGGGAAAAGGAAGGTATGAGAGATACGAGTAGTCCAAGGCACTTCACCAGCAAGCACAACTGTACGCATTTACTACGAGTGTAATAACAATACCCTCCCCAGCCCACTGAGTGAAGGATTAGAGAGCCTGTTCACAATTTGTCATTAAAGGCATGGGTGTACGCTACTATACACACCGAGGTAGCCTTGGCTATTTCTAATGTGATGGGGTCTCGTTTAAAGATTTTATGTTTTAGTATTTGAGTTGAAAGGAAGTTGTCGAGAAAGCTGACTTTGTAGTGTGAGAAGTGGATTGGAGGTTGTCAAAATAATGCAGAGATGGCACCGGGTTGATGTATCGATATGCTTGAAATTAGATAGTGGTTAGCTGCTTGTTTCCACGTTGTGATCCTGTGATCCTGCGTTTCTGAACTCTGGCTTCGAGTAGAATTGGGAATTTATAATTATATTCATGCTCGACCAAACATAAATGGATCTCTGCTACTATGGTTCGTTGTTGAGGTTAAAATGACAGCCCGTTTATCACTTTGTGTGGAGCTTGTAAGATGGAAACAAATGGATGGGATTCCTCATGATAATCCTTTGAGTTTTGAAAAACTTGAAGCTAGAGGTAAGGTTAGCTTAATTGGAGTATTTCTTGACATTTTGGGTCGTTCGCTGTCATATGCCAGGTTTGAGTTTTATGTAGCCAAATTTATCTTAGATGATATATTCTCTGCTAGATTCAATGGTGAATGAGTAGGAGGCTTCCAGACGTTCATCTTTTTGAGAGGGCGAGTTATCAAGAATCGATGCGGAGGTCTAGGCAATAGTCTAGGATGTTGGGAGAAGGCAAGGGGTGGGGATGTGAGACCGTAGATAATAGATGGTAAGGGGAGGAGAAATAGAGAAGCTATAGCTAGGAATAGGTTGGCTGCATATGTTCCTGCATCAATAACACAGGTGTTTGGAAGTCTAAATGGATGATGTCAAGGTTCTTGTACGATATACCTCTTTCCAACCTGTGTTTAGTGGTCCCGGATTTTTGGTAGAATCAAATGACAAATTAATTCCTTACTGAATTGACTTTTAGGTATTCTTTATGAACTAAGGTTAGGACATAAATATCTTTAACTGACGCCAATACCTTGCAGTCAATGCCCCAACCCTGCTCATAGGCATCCCCGTGTGCTTCATGGCTTAAAGAGCTTGGGGGTTACTCCGAGTCAATCGTGAAATTCCGAATTAGCACATATTGGTGAAGCTTTTTCAGGAGAAGAACTACGCATGGTAGGAACTTCATCGGCACCGCATGATCAAATTGCGAGTTAAATATCAAGGCCATCTAATCTCCATAAGCATGCCATATTTATTCATCAGAAAGCCCAAATTGATTGTATCCAATTTCAAAACTCTTGAGAATAGCATATCTACTTAGATGTGTTAATGCACTAAAAGCTATGAGTACTGTACTAGAAGTGTAACATTGATGCACTAGAATTGGTTTAAAGCGGAATAGGAAATTTAGACTTTGCTCGAGATGACACCATTCACTTAGACGCTTTAGAGCTTCCAAATTTCCAGTTCTCATTTTATAAGACTATGATATGAATGTGATGATATCTTAAGTCTTTGCTGTCTATAGTATTCGTTTCGTATATCGTACAGTTTAGGCAAATAGTCGAGATGTTGTTGATCAGCCCGAATGAACCTCGGTCCAAAGATCAAGTCATTATGCACCACGTCAAAGTAACATCCAACAGTGATCTTAACGTGAAGTACTTATTGAGACATAAAAACATTACTATCTGAATAATATAATTCTATTTAAGAAAAAACTTTCATTCAGAGCTTCTAACATGACAGGTCCACCACCATTAACAGGAATTCGCGTCCTGGAATTTGCAGGTCTAGCTCCAGGTAGCTACCCCGCACTTCTACTTCCCCAGATTCTAGCACTTTTCCTTAACATCAATACACAGGACCTTTCGCCGGACTTCTTTTAGCAGATTATGGCGCATCAGTGCTCCGTATTGATCGTGCAATTCCCAATCTCACTCATTCATCCTCAATTCCTCCTCCTACGGCCGATCTCCTTACTCGACATAAATCCTCCATTGCCGTCGACCTCAAATCATCTGCCGGGATATCCTTTATCAAGTCCCTCGTACCCAATTGCGATGTGATAGTTGATCCATTCCGGCCCGGAGTTTTGGAAAAATTGGGACTTTCACCCGATGTTCTTGTTCAGCTTAATCCTCGCATTATTCTTGCCCGAATGACGGGTTTCCGTCGCGATGGAAAGTATAAAGATATGGCCGGACATGATATAAACTACATAGCAGTATCAGGGGCTTTATCACTTCTCGGACGCAAAAATGAAAAACCATTACCACCAGCAAATATACTTGGGGATTTTGCAGGAGGTGGAGCTGCGTTATTTCAAGGCATTTTACTCGCATTGCTAGCGCGGGAGAAGAATGGAAAGGGGCAAGTGGTGGAAGCGAATATGGTGGATGGAAGTGCATATCTTGCAAGCTTTCCGAGAATGTTGAGGACAACTCCCATGTGGAATAAACCGAGGGGAGAGAATACTTTGGACTCAGGTAGCCCGTATTATGATACGTATGAAACGAAGGATGGGAAATATATGGCAGTTGGTGCTTTAGAACCGCAATTTTTCAAAGAATTGATCAAAGGGTTGGGATTGGAAGGAACTAGTATAGAGAAGACGAGAGAAGATAGAAAGACCTGGCCGGAAATGAGAGAAACTTTCACAAGGTTGTTCAAGGCGAAAACAAGATCCGAGTGGGAAGCTATTTTTGATGGCACAGATGCTTGCTGTACACCTGTTCTTGATTACGATGAATTAGAGAATGATCCTTCCAGAGAAGGTGATCAAAGACCGATGGTAACACTCAGGAAGACACCATCTCTGGCAATATCTACAAATACTAGCCAGGATCCGTCGATTGGTCAAGGACTCGGCGTGGAAGGAGGAGGCTGCATTGGAAAACCATTGTATCCCGGAGAAGGTGGAGAAACAATACTTAATCAATGGCTAGGGTGGAAAAGAGGAGAAAATTTTGATGTTGAAAATGGTGGCTTGATTAGGAAGAAGCATTCGAAATTATAATTCATCATTGTATCTAATCCCACCTCGAACACCCCGAACCCCCCATCTATCCATCCTCCTTCCATTTTCCATATCTAAAACGCCCCCAAACGCAAATCTATACTCCTAGAATCAGAATCCGAAACCTCAAGTCCTCATCGCCTACCAACTCGCAAATCAACTCCATTTCCCTGTCCCCGATCGCGAATAATCTGCCTCTAAACAGATGCAGTAAATTTGTGGCTGGACAAAACTCCAGCATAAGTTTCGACCGCAGGTACATCTTGGGAAGAAATTAATTTAATTTCCCAGAGTTATGAATCATCATGTAGGAAACTTACAACTCAGATTTTAAAGTCATCATCATCTAGCTCAATAAGCATCGATGGACTTGGAGGTGGATTTGGAGGAGGAGATGGCGGATCATCCCTTGACATGTTTGTCGACGAAACAGATTCGACTTTCGAATAATGAGTTACTCGTCGACGAGGTGCTCGAATTTGTGGAGCTCCAAATGATAAAACTGGAGGAGCAGCTTTACGCTGACGTTGTTGAAGACGTGAAGATGAAAGATTTGCTGGAGCGACAGCCATCTTTCTTGTCTGATCCGAAACAAAACACAGAAGAATTATATAGGAATTAAAGAAACAACAAAAATGAGTTACTCCGAAAAATCAACAATAGCTAGCTACCTGGGTAAGCTAAGTCAATGATCTCCCATAAGAAGAAATCTAGTGCTCTCCAAAAAAAAGAAAAAGCAAATCTAGAACAAGCCAGCCAGCCACTTTGGAGAAATTTAACTAGATAGATAGATAAAAAGCTGAAAGACTCTAAAAAGCTTTTGAATGAAGAATTTCTTCTTTTTCCTAATTGACCCGCATATCATACTTATTAAATAACTATTTTCCTTCCCTTGTTGCGTCCGACCTTCTAGATCTATCATAAAATTCTCAATTGTTTCCTTGCAGTCTTCCATACCCGTATATTCCTTCTAAAGTGCTTTTTGGTCATACAGATGCACTATCTAGACCCTACATGAGATCTTACAACAGTGCTTCCGTCGGCTGCTTGGATGGATGCCTCGAGAGGGCAGTGACATTCTTGTGGTCTTGGCTGGGATTTTTTTATATATTTTTTTTGACTTTGTGTGTTTGTGGTAGATTGATGGATGGATAGGGTAGGTAGATGGAGGGATAGATAGGGAGATAACCTTGATAGATAGATAGGTAGATATGCAGGTACGTAGATACGTAGATAGGACAGGATACTTCCTCACGGGGGCTTTCAAATTCGCGGGAACACAAACACAAACACAGATATACACACACAACAAACAAAACATATTCACGGCAACCTTTAGCGACAAACACAATAACGGTAATTAAATAACGAATCGAATCAACCCCCCAAGAAATTAAAATTGAAATAATAAACAACAACAATGATGAAGAAATCAAATCAAAATCATATTTTCCATTCCGTCATCCCGGGAACGGGAACAGAACAGAACAGAACACTTCTTCCAGAAGCAAACACGCGGATAGATAACTTTATACGACAAATCATTTTTCGCCAATCTCATCGTCGAGGGAAGCTGCATTGTGTGTGGTGTGTTGTATTTGAGGGGGTGGAGTGCTTTGCTTTGCTTTAGTTTATCTTATGGTGATATTATGGGGTTTTTAAGGTTTTTGTATTGTAGGTAGAGATACCTTGGGAAATAAGGAAATAGGGAAAGTGGAAACGAAGAAGAAAAGGAGGAGAAGAGGAAAAGGAAGAGAAAAAGAGAAAGCGATGCCGGAATTTTAAAGTAAAGTAAAGTAAAGTAAAGTAAAGTAAAGTAAAGTAAAGTAAGGAAGTAAGAAGCAGACATGTGAATCTGCAAGCCCTTTATCCGACACTCTGCCTTTCCATTTTCCCCGATCTCTAGTATATTGGCATTGCATGCTGATATATTTACATCTATTTTCTAACTTCTCTTCACTTCTCTTTCACTTCACCTCGCCTAACCAACTCACCTCATTCTATCATCGTGAGATTGTTGCAAAGTATTCAAATACCTAGTTAGTATACACTCAAATAATATCGAATCTTAGGTTCCAAAAGCATAGATGTACGTATATTCCGCAACTCAGCAGCGCGGTATTTGTCTGTAGAATCTGGGTTTAAAATTGTTTCAATCACAGCCATATCATCCATAACATCCATCTCTATTCCATTCTATTTTCTATCCTGTCTTATCATCCTATCCCCAGGAACCAGTCCTAAACTCCGATCACGAGAGATATGTACACCAGTAGGTAAGTAATACACCCTTTTACCTCCTCTAGCTCGTCTAGCTCCTTCTTCTACTACATCTCCATCACCTAAATACACAAATACACTCTTCCCTCCATCCTCTCCTCCATATCCCGTCCCATCCCATCCCATCTCCCATCTCCCCATTCCTAGCTCCGCATTACCACATCCCCATAAATCCATCTATATCTCCACAACCACATCCACATCCCTACAAAGCTACATACCACAAGATCTCAACCCAAACCCTCATCGATCTACATCGTAGAGTTACCTATGTACAAAATCCCTCACACCCTCAGCACGGGTGTAATAAGTGATTCTTCAACTCAACTCTTCAGCCCTTTACATTTAGACCAATCTAGAATCTATTCATTTCATTCCTCATAAATAAACCTTTCCCACCCATTTTTGTAATTTTAAAATTGTAAATTTGTAAAAGGTAAGATGAGACGAGGCGATATAATACAAGGCAAACATTTCCTTTAAGAAAGACGATTAGCGTTAAGTTGTGTATATATACATACCACTCTTCACTCCACGTCCCATCACATCCCCTCATACATAACCTCAAACTCACATCCCCTTAAACTCACATCCCCCCGTATCCTCACTCATAAACACCCCCTCCCTCTCCCCAACACGAGCCAAAAACCTTACAATCAAACCATATTATATCATATCATATCATATCACTCACATAACTAACATAACTAACATAAATAAACAAACTACCCAAACTACCCAAACCACCCAAATAATCGACCGACCGACCAACTTACCACTAGACACGAGCAAATACGTCATACCGTCCTACCGTCCTACCATCATACCATCACGCCGTCATGCCGTACCGTGTATGCAATAACCATACCCATCCATCGTGCAATGTAACAACGCAGAAGCAGAGAAACTTGCTGCCGTGTAATGATCCGATACTATCCCACTCATCCTTTCCTTTCCTTTCCTTTCCGATGCGATGCTGTACGATACGTACGATACGATACGATAGATACGTGTTACGATGCAAAAAGTATGAATTAAATGAAATGGATAGACAGCAATAGAATAGAATAGAATGAAACGGAAATTTATCTTTTCATAGGTAAGTAGGTAGGTAGGTACGTACGTAAGGGCAACATGGAGCAAAACTATCTAGATATGAGAAGAGGTCGGTATTTAATCTCGGAAAGCTAGCCCATAGACAACAGACACCACACCAAGCAGGAAAGAAAAGGTAAGTCTTAAAAAGAAGAGGAAAAAATTAAAAGAGTTACAACCGTTTCAAGTAAACAACCACAATCAATAGAATCAAATCAAGCTTGCCATTCATTCGTTTTCATTCGCTTCATTGCTTCCCAACCAAAATTTCTCCAATAGGTGGAATATCGGTACCATCATTCCCATTCATGTCCATCGCCGCGTTAGTGTATTTCACACACATCATCATTATGCTTCAAGCCAAAGAAAAGGTATCGTATGTCGTTGTGAAATCGAAAAAAAGGAGTCTAAGGTAAATGGTCCAACACAACACTTGCGGTGAGTATCTATAAACGCTTCCTCCGTTGCTTCCCCGCCTCCGACTTTCTTGACCCGGGAAGGGTCGCTGCGTTTCTTCTTCGGACAGTAGCTTTATTGTACTTGAGCAACAATTTCGCTCGCCTTTGAAAGTGATTCAACCATTTGTTGGCATTCCTTTCTTCTTCTAACGGTGTAGTCACTTTCCTTAAGCAAATCATCAAGAGTATCGGTTCTGTACATATTCTCAAGAAGCTCTCGTTGCATTTCATCCTTGGTGTATCTATAATTGATTAATTAAGGTGACTCAGAAAATGATCGAGGATTCTTACTGGACGAGATTAAGCATAATGGCTTTGGGTACCATATCAATCATGGTTCGCTTTACGATATTGTAATATGAATTGATGAGAAGTTCTAGAAGAAGTTAGCTGTGTTATCTAGAGATGTACTAAGATTTGACCTACTAATAATCTCAACTTCTGTTCCTTCTCTCTCTGACAAAGTTCCAGAAGCCTTGAGGATCGGCGGTGGGGCTTCCATAGCGGCCATCTTCTTCTTGTTTTTAGAAGCAAAGAAACTTCCAAAGAAACCTCCATTTTGGTCATTCATTCCATCTAGTGTTGGACTTGCGGTACGTGCAGGTGTCGATGGGATCGGCTTTCCAGATTTAGGATCGACCTGAACGGGCTTCGATGCGTTATGTCTTTCACTAACGATAGCCATAGCCTGTAAAGTAAATTAGTAGTGATTATTAATAAATGATTGTCAAACTTACTCTGTGGCCGTTGAGGAAATCAGGGTGACCGGTATTGATATAGCATGATTCCATAGCCACTAAATCTCTTACGAGCTTATTGGCAGGGTCCATGGCCTTCTTGAAGAATGCAATGACGACGGCATGGAATTTCTCCTTCAATTGAGGATACCTGCGGAATAATGGCTTGGCAAGAAGTTGATTGAGAATTCTAACCAATTCATCGTATACCAAGGAAGCACACTTCAAACTTGGCTCTTCCAGACGCTTAATTTGTTGCTTAACAATTAGCTCGAAAGCAGTAGTTCCAACAAATAGCGCAGGCGAAGAACCCGAGGAGTTGTACAGAATAGTTCTGATGTCAATATCCTTGACTTGATCGAATGGATCCACAGCTTTAACACCATTTGAGTAAAGTTCGTGGAAGACGAAACTGATTCTAGCACCTCCCGAAAGTTCGACACTGGAGAGCTCCTGGTTATTACCCTCCAAGACCGTCCGCCATTCATTTGTAAATTCCGTAATGATATTAAGGACGATGTTCGCACTATTCCCAAGCATCGAATCTCCGAGACCTGCCAACTCCGCGGTGTACTTTTGTAATGAAGCCGAGATACGAGCCTTAATATCTGGGAGGGTTTGCTTGATGTGCATCATCAAGATCAGGTTCAGTTTCCTGGCCAAATAAGGCGTTCCGCAATATGTGCTCTTATTCTTGTATGCTCGGTGGTTCTCAAAGAAGTTCTTCTCGTTTTCTAGTGCCGCACTGATCTGCTTCTTATTGTCGATATCCCTTTGACCTCTGTTGACCACTGGAACGTAACCTAATCTCAGCGGAATAATTCTTCCAGCCAAAATGTCCACAACATCAGTTCCATCATCCATCAAATCGACCTTGGTCAAAACACCAATTGTTCTTTGACCTTCTGGGTCGACCTCTCGCGCAAGCTTTAATCCATCGGAGTTGGCCAAATCGGTATTAGCACCCGTAACAGCAAGAATAATGGCATTTGGCTTGCTAATTTGCTTCAGGACCATCTCTTTGATTTGTCTTTCAATGTCCCGTGGTTGATCTCCGACTGGAACCTTGGTCAACCCAGGTAAATCGACAAGTGTAAGTGTAAGAACATTGGGAGAGTATATGCGGAGGTTGATAGGAGCTGGAGAGATTCCCGCATTTCGACCAGTCTTCGCCTCTGTTTCCTTTACAATCTCATCTCTGATCTGATTGAAGTCGTAGAACTTTTGCCCGGGAATGTGAAGAAACTCGCCCCATTCATCAAAATTAGCTTCTTTATCACCAGTCGTGACCAGTTCCTCCGTATCATTTACCCCGTTTGTCTTCGCGGTAGGCGGACGGTTGATAAGTTGCAGGATGAGCGGTCTTCTGGTAACAATACCGGTTCCTCGAGGTAAACTGCGCATCATAATAGTATTAGCTATGTAAAACAAAGCATGCAGGTATGCAGCAGACTTACAAGTCTCTACCAACTATGTTTTCTAGAACCGAACTCTTTCCACTCGACTGACTCCCAACCACTGCGATTTGAGGAAGATCTATAGGGTTTTGCACACCGACGGTCGTGAATACATCTTGAAGCTTGTTCACCAGTCTGCAAGATCAGTTAGCTATACGGCGCAAACAAATACAGTTTAAGGAGGTCCTCACGTTATGAGACCGGGGTCAGAGATACCGCCTTGTGCGGCCATGATTGCGGATGCGTGTTGATTTTGAGAGGAGATGGACAGTTTGAAGATGCAGTATATGCCTTGGCAAGCTTGTCACTTGTTGATATTCTCTTTTTAGGAAAGTGGAAGTTGGAGAAGTTTCTAGTTTTAAAATGCGACTGCTGTTGATATTCTGTTGTTTAAGACAAACTAGGCGTGCGAGGCCAACTTCCGCGAAGTGAGGCTAGTGATGACGGTCCGTGCGCAGATCTTAGCCACACTATTAAGATGGGGAATCTAAGCAGGGTAGTTAATGCAGAAAAGTGTTTGGCTTGGTTAAAATTGACAAGATTATACGTCTGGTATCTCGAGGCTAAAGTTTCAGTCGTATAAGATAGATATACTAGCAGAAGGAAGTCTTTGTTCTTAACGGTGAGTGAGTTCCAATTCCGAAGGAAAAATCGATTGAATCACAAGATGTATTTGAGAGATACTGAAGCGTCATATGGATGAGAAATCTCCAGTTCAGTGGGGTTCTGGCGGGGTTGATTGATACCCAAGAAGGAGTCAGAACAGCTCATATATACTCATACAAAAAACATACACTCACCTATTGGTTTTTGAAAGTTTAGATAAATCTCACTAAATCTAGTGCTGAATACCTAGCTACACAACCCAAAAGCCCTAAAGCTTCGTCATCACTATTACGACGCACATTCGCCAGAGCATTAGGCACCCAAATATCGAAAAGCAAGCTAGCACGTGCCCAACCCCCTTTCAATACTTCGAATACGCGGATAACTTCGACCCCTCGATCCAACCATGTCACCCAAAACGATTACCGTCATCGGATCCCTCAACACCGATCTCGTAACGCTTACTCCGCGCGTTCCTGATGGCGGCGAAACCTTAACTGCTACATCTTTTAACACTGGTCCTGGCGGAAAAGGTGCCAATCAAGCTGTAGCATGCGCTCGCCTCTCAAGACCTAATCCCGCTTCCACTCCATCTTTCGATAGTGATGTTTTGGTCAAAATGATAGGTGCTGTTGGGGACGATGAGTATGTTTTTTCTTTTCATAAATCCTAGTACGATTCCTTTTTCATAAATCTACCAGTGGTTCTATTCTCCAGAGTAAATATCATGGTATGGTCCTCACATCTGCCTATTTTGCAATAAAAGTGATATCCATGTCCTTGAAGTCAAGGACCAATGGTATAATTGTCACTTCTGCCTATTCGCATACAAGTGTAATGCACCATTCAAACATTATATATTTCTCAAACAAAACACATTAAATCCACTCCAACAACCCCACCCATCAGAACAACAAAAACTAAAACCCCCCCTAGATTCGGTCCATCCCTCATTTCCTCCCTCAAATCCTCCCTCATCGACACAAGCTCCGTCCAAACCATCCCAAATCAATCCACCGGCGTAGCAGTAATCCTCGTCGAGTCCTCCACCGGCGAAAACCGCATCCTCTTCTCCCCAGGCGCCAACCACGTGAGTCCCCTATCTTCTCTATTCATCTCCCACGACCCAACCCCACCCCCTTTCAACATCCATTCTTCACACCTATCCCCATCCCCATCCCCATTCCACCAACAAGCCACTAACCTCCAAGAACCACCCTAGTCCCTCCACCCCGCAACCTTCACCCACCTCCCCTCCCTCGGCACCCCACCCCCACCCTCCTAATCCTGCAACTCGAAATCCCCCTCCCAACCATCCTCCAAATCCTCACCGTGGCCTCCACCCACCAAATCCCCGTCCTCCTCAACCCCGCACCCGCGCAAAAACTCCCCCCTGCAGCCTACCCCTCCATAACCCACCTAATCCTCAACGAAACCGAAGCCGCAATCCTCACCTCCCGTCCCATCTCCTCCATTACCTCTCCCACCTTCAACTGGCGCACCGTTACGTCTGAATTTTTGAATCTCGGTTGCAAGACCGTTATTATAACGCTGGGATCCAAGGGTGCTATATTCGCTACGGGGGATACGTATGAGCATGTTCCTGCGGAGAAGGATGTAAAGGTTGTTGATACGACAGCTGCGGGTGATACGTTTGTAGGAGCTTATGCTGTTGAGTTAGTGCGGAATGGGGATGCTGATGCTGATGTTATGCTAGCTGCTGTGGCGAAAGCATGTAAGGCGGCTGCGCGAACTGTGGAGAAAGAAGGGGCTCAGAGTGCTATCCCTTGGGCTGATGAAGTGGAGAGATCGATCTTGTAAAGCTAATGTGGAGAGTTATTAAATGTGGATATTTAGATTTACAAATGATACTGTTTCATTGGCATGTATAATTATCTACCATGCCTTGCATTGCCTTGCATTTTGCCTTACCATCCAATCATAGGCCTCTCCATTGCCCCACTTACTCGCAATGATCTATCCGTGTAAGAGAAGCTTTGCGTGAAGGGTCTAAATATGTTGAAAACAATTCGCAAACACACACTAACAAAAGACCCCAAGCCGCTACTATAAAGGTTTGTCCCCGAACACCATAAAATGCCTTCCATATGCAACCATTTCTGCACTCGACCCAATTCTCCTGATTCGCCGCACCGTGTGTGTGTAATGTGAATAACTATGTTGTCAATGCAAACAATGAAATTTGTAATGTCACTTCTGGTGAAAAGCGTTTATGGATTCTTGGTACTGGTATGAATGTCCAATCACCAGCCGTTAGATACACGCTGCGCACCATTGGAACCATTGGATGCCCTTGACTTTAAGGATCGTCCCGAAGTGTTTTCACTCGACCATCTGGTGTGCTTATTAGTTCTAGCCCACAGAATGACTCAAAGAGACGATGCTTACATTCGAATTTTGCCGTCATCGCCGGCTGAGGCGAACATAGCTGGATTTGTCGGATTCCAAGAAATTGCACTACAGCAGCCTTTCTTATGTCCCTCCAGTTTTTCTACCACTGTACCGTTTTCTCTGTGATATATTATAACGTTCCCTTCTATAAGTAAAATATTAGCAATACTGATAGGCCACCCGATGTATGAATCATACCTTCGCTTCCGCTAACAACAAAACTCTCATTTGCACCACCGAAAGAGCTTCTAATAATGAATTCACCCCCTTTGTCCCCTGATATGAAGGATCGTACTGTTTCGCCTGTCTCTACATCAAGCATGCGTGTCTCCCCAGTGCAGCAGTGGACCAGTAGGTGCCTCGAATTTTGGCTAACGGAGATTGAGCATAGCTGGACCTTGAGGTCCAGCTCGTATTCAAGCTCGCGGGTTACGAAGTTATAAACATAAATGTGGGTCAGGTGTTCGATGGCCACTAATTTGTTTCCGTCGGACGTGATTGCTACGTCTCGGATACGATGTTCTCGACCCCAATCGTAAATGAGATCACCGTTGAGATTCCACTGGCATAAGTTTTTAGTATTGCCCAAGCTGCCAATGACGAAGGACTGTCCATCTAGAGCCCATACACAGCAGGTCACAGGCTCACTGAAACGGGGGAGCTTGTTTATTAATTCGCCGGTCTGAATAGTCAGCAAGAAGGCTTCTAATAACGGGTTCTGGTGTGAGATTCGAACTTACTGCAGTGTTCCATAAACACGCGCGATTATCACGACCGCACGTGACCATTCTTGTATCATCAGGACTCCAAGCAAACGAACAGACACCCGCCTCATGTTCGGAAAGAACAACATGGACATCAAATTCCGGTACGTTATAAATTACCGTAACGCCATCGCTCCCACAGCTCGCCAATAGAGTACCATTGTGTGAGAACTTGGTATCCCATATTTCGCCAGAATGTTTATCAACTTCCAAAACCGGCCGTAATGGAAAGTTACTTCGGTCGCATGTATGATCTTGGTACAGTGAAGGAGAAGTATATGTGTTATGGTAAATACAGCTAGATATTTGATGTTGTTTAACTTGGTTAAAGAGGGTGACCAAACGATGCTCAGGCAACATAGCGGACGGTGATATGCATCCTAGGAGAAAATCAATAATATGCCAACCAACAGCATAACATGAACTTACTGGATAGCTGCGAAAGAAGCTGTCGTCTTGATTCTCCAGCGGCCCCATCCCAGTTAGCTTTGATCTTGAGGTCTTCGGGTGTACACATCAATAAGCTGAGACAAGTGATTAGTTCATATCCAAATAGTGCTCGTAGGTAAATCGACAGGACTGACCTTGACAGAAAATGCAACTTTGGAGTGTCCTGATCCAAGGGCGTGAGCTCAGATCGTAGTACATTTATCGCTCTGCCCATGTCTTTTTGCTCAAGTAGTTCCAAGAATTTCTGTTGGCGTATCCAGAACCGCATAAAGTTCTTATCCACGCCATCTCGGAGAAACAAACCATTTCCCTGAATGCTGACTCCGCCTTCCTCTGTAGATCCTCCAAAAAGGAGTTCTTCAGCGTCAGCCCACTCACCCTGTAGGACTGCATTTCGGAAAGCTGCTACTGTTGGACTCTCTAGATTATAGCCACTTTCCTGACTTAAAGTTCCAGCAGCACCATTGTAACCCAAGTCAAACAATGCTTGAATCAAGATCCTCGTAACTTCCTCCCTGTCATGTCCAAAATATGTGGATGCCGGCTTGATACCTGTGTCTGAATGACCATTTGTACTTGACCCATTCATGGCTACTGTACCGTTGGTGGAGTTTGAAAGAGCTGTCTTGTGTAAGGAAGAAGTCCCGGCTCCATTTGACAATGGCCTCGAGTTACCGTTTGAGTTACTACTCTCTCCGTCAAATTTCATACTAGCACTTTGTCGTTTTCGTTTACGACGATGTTCGTCTTCTGAGTTCGAAATATTGGAAGAGTCCCCAGGGCTCGAAAGAGTATGTGATTGTTCCCCTCGGTCTGTATTATGATCTCGACGCCTACGACCAAGGACTTGCTCTGAAGCACGACTCGGTCGGAGCTCAGCTTGCGGTGTGCTGCGAGTTCTGGAACCTGCTCTTGTTGTCGTTTCTGTGTTATATCTACTGAATGTAGGGAGAGCGTTGACTTGTTCGGTTGCGTATGGGTCTGATGGTAGACGGGGTTGGGCTGAGAAGGCAGTGCTGGTTGATCTTTGAGGGGAAGTCGGGGTGGATGGGTCGTCGGGAGTGGATAAGGATAATGGTATATGGGGGTTGTCGCCTGCCAGGACGAAATCTGCGGGAGTGCCGCTGCTTGAATATAGATTCAAGAGAGGGGCCTCAAGAATCTGGAAATTTTGGGCAATCGAAGCTCAAAGATGGATGTTATTTTAATGGAGGTAAGAGATCAAGGGAGTATAAAATGCCGGGCTTGTCGTCGTGCCTGAATACCTGACTTTCTTTTACCTCTGATGATGAAAGGCCTTGAGCGAAGGCAGCAGCTGGGCTGACCTGACGGAGTGAATGATTAAAAATCAGTCAAAGAGAGGGCAAATGTCGTGGAGTAAATGTGAATGTTATGGGAGTAGCAGTAGGGATTCATAAAGAATATCAATCACATACTCATTCGCGATAATAGTCGAATGCCGATATTTCCAAAAGAGAGAGGATTTATAAAGTCAATAAAGGTCTCTCATGTATCTCATTGTAACGTCGTAATAGAAAGTTGTCGGACAAGACTTGGGGCTTCCAGTACATGAGTGAGGTAGGGTAGGTGAGGGAAGTATGTGTATGTACGGAGTTATCATAAAGTTGTAAAAATACGGCGGGTCATTAAGGTTTTGGGGCGGGGGGGTTCACCCTATCACTATCGCTCTTATCGAAGAGGCAAAAGCAGACTAAGAGAACATGTGACATGTGGTAAGGTTACAGCAAGACACCTTCAATTATAGTAATATCACACATGGGATACGAAGACTCAACACCTGTACGCGGTGCATCCTACGAACCTCCAGCTCTCTTATGAGAGTCTGCAGAGCTAAGTTTGAGTCATTTGATGGAGTCGTGGTAATTGGAAGAGGAAGAGGCGCCAATCACGACGTTTTTACCCGTTTGCGGTTTTTTGACAGTCGCATTATCGGTGCGCTCTCTACAACACTACCTTTATTACGAAACAGAGGACAACACCATCATCTACGACAATACGCTACGAAATCATCTCACTTCTTAAGAGTGAGACTCCTCTGGGACATAGAGTACAGCTCGACATCTTTGACGCGTATATGTTATATATCGTATACCTCCCATGATCGACACGACCGAAACGACAACAATTTATATACCTTCCACACGGGAACACCGGAGGAGTACTGTTGAAGGACCTGAGCTGATGACGAAACTTACTCTGCTCTCATTCAGCGGAGGTATGCTACTTACGGAACTGGGACACCCGTACAAGCCACTACCTGTGCATGCTATAGTTACGCCATATGAGGATTGGTGCTCCTTCATAAGCTTTCTATTGGCAGGATGATCAGAATGAGGACGAGGCAATCCTGACGGTGGGCGATTACAGTACGTTCTGGTATATAAGGAGCAATTAGATTGGTGGTATCGGGAAGGGGATCAGGGATGAAGGGTTTTCGAGTACAATGTTTTAATAGCATGAGGGGAAGGGAGAGAGATCAAGAGCCAGTGATCTAGTGGACGAGGATGACCACAATAATAACCTCTAAGCCATTGGCTTCAACCTGTCGCGAAGGCAATCATGTAAACCCTGCCCTAGCCCTTTAAATTGTATACAAATACCCTCCCTAGCTAGCTAGTACACTACTCAAAGGCATACTCCTCTGAGCGTCATTTGTCCAAATCTGGAATAGATGGCTAAGGTTATCACGCGCCAAGGCGCGTGGGCCTACGGCCTATGACGATAAACACAATCAATCAATCATATAGTAATATCACATTCACAATGAGAAAGAAAAAAGAGTATGCACCGCACCCGTACTGCAGACGAAAATGTGACCTCATCAAATGAAAACTATTTTGATTTATGATGGAAAGAGAAAAGAAAAGAAATGGAAATGGAATTGGAAAGATGTCACAAATAAGCTATGGTACCTAGGTTAATTAAGTAAGAACTTTAACATTTCTAGGGGTAGGTATCCCTCTAGGAGAAGAACTTACTGCCACTTGCAAACACCAGTAAATTATTATTAGTAATGGACACCAACCAACATGACAGTAGCGGGGAGGAGAGACTATGACCAGATAGGGAGGGCGTGTCTCTATCTCGGTGCGTGCCCAATTAGTAAAGATGTATCCCGCCAGGTAGGTACTGACTGACTGCTATGTGGGCACTTATTACTGTATGTCCAGAGCTCCAAATGATCGATTAGTGATATCAGTGAAAGCTGAAGTCTGCAATGCTCTTTCCCTTTCACCTACCGATAGTCATTAGTTAGTTGTTAGTAGAAGCTAGAAATTATCTACACAATACTCCGTACATACTTGATCATGATTTGAAAATTGAGGCTCTAAGAAGATCTTACAGAAACACAGAAACTGTACACTGTACGTACTTGCTTGCTTGATCAAATCTCATTGGTCTCCTCCATCTTTGATCTTCGGCCTTTTATGTCACTTGGTATTCGTCCTCGTTTGAAAGCTCGGCCCTCATTCCTAGACCTCATCAAAATCCAACATATCGATACCTTGTCAATAGCTCCAATTGAGCTTAATCAAGAACCACTTCCATAACTTCCTTTATCACCCCCTCCAACAACAACAACTACTACTACATTCACAGTTCCGAATATAATCCACAAAGATTTTGCCAACATGGCTCCGCAAAGAGATGCAGACGGGGAGGAACAATATGGTTTGTCTTTGCCTATTCACTTATTCTACCAATGAATACTAATCATGATTCTACAGGTTCAATTTACTCCGTATCAGGGTTCGTGCAAGAGCTCATCAGTATGCGTACAGTGAACTAACCGTCTCTAGTCCTGTCGTGGTAGCAGAAAATATGATTGGAGTTGCTATGTACGAGTTGGTAAGTTGGCTTTGTCCGCATAGCCAGCATTGTGCTTGCTCACTTCTGAATAGGTTCGAGTCGGTCACGATAACCTTGTCGGTGAAGTTATTCGAATCGAAGCGGATAGAGCGACTATTCAAGTGTACGAGGAGACAGGTAGGAGAGCACATATGGCCCTGGGCTAAGATTATAACTGACTGGTGGGTGTAAAGCTGGTGTTACCGTTGGAGACCCCGTTGTGCGTACCGGAAAGCCTTTATCAGTTGAGTTAGGACCAGGTCTTATGGAAACAATTTACGATGGTATTCAAAGACCTCTCAAAGCTATCGCAGACAATTCAGACAGCATCTACATTCCTCGAGGTATCTCCGCGCCCGCTTTAAACAGAGAGAAGGATTGGGATTTCAAGCCTATCATGAAAGTTGGAGACCACATCACAGGAGGAGACATTTGGGGTACAGTTTACGAGAACTCCCTCTTGGATGACCACAAGATTCTTTTCCCACCCAGAGCCAGAGGTACAATTACTCGCATTGCTGAAAATGGAAGCTACAAGGTCGACCAGAAGATCCTCGAGGTTGAATTCGACGGCAAGAAGACCGAATATAGCATGATGCACACTTGGCCTGTACGTGTGCCACGACCAACCACCGAAAAATTGGCAGCAGATAAGCCATTCATTGTCGGACAACGTGTGTTGGATGCTCTTTACCCTAGTGTTCAAGGAGGAACTGTTGCTATCCCAGGTGCTTTCGGATGTGGCAAGACTGTTATCAGTCAATCTGTCTCCAAGTTCTCGAATAGTGATATTATTGTATATGTTGGATGGTAAGGATTAAACCTTGATAAATACTAGTGACATCATGCTAACAAAACATGTATAGTGGAGAGCGTGGTAATGAGATGGCTGAAGTATTGATGGATTTCCCAGAACTTTCCATCGACATAGATGGACGTAAAGAGCCTATCATGAAGCGTACAACACTTATTGCTAACACCTCCAATATGCCTGTCGCCGCTCGTGAAGCTTCTATTTATACAGGAATTACAGTGGCCGAATACTTTAGAGACCAGGGTAAGGATGTTGCCATGATGGCTGATTCTACTTCTCGTTGGGCTGAGGCTCTTCGTGAAATTTCTGGTCGATTGGGAGAGATGCCTGCTGATCAAGGTTTCCCCGCTTACCTCGGTGCCAAACTTGCTAGTTTCTACGAACGTGCTGGTAAAGTTCAAGCTCTTGGTGGCCCTGATCGTGAAGGTAGTGTCAGCATCGTCGGTGCCGTCAGTCCCCCAGGAGGAGATTTCTCCGATCCTGTCACAAGTAGTACTTTGGGTATTGTGCAAGTTTTCTGGGGTCTCGACAAGAAACTTGCTCAACGTAAACATTTCCCTTCCATCAACACCTCAGTCAGTTACAGTAAATATACAAATGTTCTCGACAAATACTACGAGAAAGATTTCCCCGAATTCCCAAGACTTCGAGACCGTATCAAGCAACTTTTGTCTGATTCTGAGGAATTAGATCAAGTCGTACAATTGGTCGGAAAGTCAGCTTTGTCCGACCCTGATAAGATCACTTTGGATGTAGCTGCGATGATCAAGGAAGATTTCTTACAACAGAATGGTTACAGTGATTACGATCAATTTTGCCCCATCTGGAAGACCGAATGGATGATGAAGGCAATGATGGGTTTCCACGATGAGGCACAAAAAGCTATTGCACAAGGGCAAACTTGGGCCAAAGTGCGTGAGGCTACTGGAGAACTTCAATCGCAATTGAGAAGCATGAAGTTTGAGGTTCCAAGTGAAGGCGAGGAGAAGATCACGAAGAAGGTATGTTTATCTTTTTGTACTCACATGACTGTCCTATTTATCTAATATTTTCATAGTACGAGGACCTAGTTCAAGCTATGACCGACAAGTTTGCTTCGGTCACCGACGAGTAGAGGAAGTATGCATAATAGGAGATTATTCTGAGAAGTGCCACAGCGGCCTGCATTTCTTACTTTAGCTTGTAACAAGGTTTGTTGGGTGATAGATATGAGATTGTATGCATATAAGTAGCGAATGGACTCTATAAAAGTAATTATTCTTGAACCATTTCCACCGATGCTTGTGATTGTAGTTGTTTAGGCTCATACACGCAGTAACTACTACGTTAAATGTGATGTGTGATCGAGCCACTTCGTTAGAACTCATGATACTGCGGCTGAATCTTGATATGTAATCGCCTCACATTTTGGAAAATTTCATATTCATGGTCTTAGGTCTAATTGGGGGTTGATTATATAATAACTTTTGGTTTTATATCAAAGAATCTGTTTGTCCATTTTTGGATTTCAGTCACAGTTTAATCATGTCGTGAGTTTCTCGTTGGTTGGTCTCTCAAGTCATTGGCTGAATAATCGCGGGAAAATATCGGGACATTTTTACATTGGAGGAAATAAATACAATACTTCATGCGGACGACATCATTTTCGCGAACGCTCGAGGAATTATATAGAGGATCAAAAACTCCTAATTCAAGTGCCTATCTTCGTAAGTCATGTACAAGTGATATCTAAAACAGTATTTCAAGAATAACGAATAATCAAGTAATTGCAAAACCCTCTTTTGACCTCTGGAAAAACATCAGCAGAAGATCATCACGGGAAGTAACTACATTATGGGAAGCACAACCCCAATTCCCACAACAGATCCCTCAAATCCCCAAATTCAAAACTGGGAAAATGGACTAGCTCTCTACACCGATTTCATCACTCCCACACAAGAAGCAGAAATCATCAGCTCTATCCTCTCCGATGATCGCTGGAGCGGCATTGGCAAAAGACAAACCCTGCATTATGGTGCCCATTTCGATTACACTACCTTTGGAGCATCGGAACTATGGACCCCCGTTCCAACATATCTAGAAGAATTAGTCGATCGCTTGCCCTGGAAAGAAGATGGAAAAAATCAAAGACCAGATCAATTCACCGTGCAATATTATCCTCCTGGCACCGGAATTCCCCCACATGTCGATACTCATTCAGTGTTTGGGGAATATCTGTATAGTTTAAGTATAGGAAGTTCTGTACCTATGGTTTTTAAAAAGTGCGGGGAGAATGAAGCGAGGAAGGTGAGGAAACCCAAGAGATCGCTTCGTGGTGATTCGACGGATGAGGTTAATAGGACGAGGGGGAATAGGAAAGCGGATGATGATGGAGAGCAGAAATGGGAGGTTTGGCTTAGAGAGAGGAGTTTGTTGCTTATGCGGGGTGAGGCGAGGTTTGGGTACACGCATATGATTCGCGGGAGGAAATTTGATTTGGATGGGAGTGGGGAGAGGGTGAGGAGGGATGGGAGGTGGAGTATTACGATGAGGAGGGTTAGGAGGGGTGGGGAGGTAGGGTGTGAGTGTAGGTTTCCGGGGGTTTGTGATGCGAGGATTAGGGAGGAGGTTGAGAGGGAGGGGGAGAGGGAAAATGGAATAGAAAATGGAAGGGAAGCGCCGACGGAGGCTTCAAATATACCTTGAACTTTATAAGAGAATAGAAAAGCTGTATAATGTATAATATAAGATCTTATGATCTTACGCCTCTAGCTCAGAAGAAAATGATGGGATAATGATTTAATTTGTTGTGGATTTTTCTGGGTGGGTGATTAGTTATGCATTGGAGGGTTGAAGTCGAAGTTGAGGGTGGTTTGTATGTTTTTGTGTATGTGTTAGGTACCTAGATATATGAGTAGAAGATGAGTAGGAAATGTAGAGTCCCTAGCTAGGTACGGAGTAGTTATAGGTTATTTGTAAGGGTAATTTTGTGAGCTGATTAGGGTTTACTTAATGGTTCATTCGGTGGGAAATGGGGAAGTGGGGAGTTTTAGAGTGTTGATGTTAGGGTCGTGGAGTGTAGAGGATGAGAATGGGAATTAGAATGGGAAGGAGAATGGGAGGTTGGAATTGGAATTATTTTTATTGATGATATTCCCAAGATCCATGGCTATGATCTAGGTATATAACTAGTAGTCATTGTAAACAGGAAATTGTTCTGAGCAGAAATATCCCTTTAATCTCAACCTCAACGCGTTATGAACATCTCCTCGACCTCAAACCCAAATCCAAAAAATGACAATTCCTTTTCCTCTTCCCCTTCCCCCCTCTCAAAGAATAGACACTTCATGGGAGAAAAATGTATTTTTATATAAGAATATAAGTTAGCAAAAATTCAGTAATTAGAAAGAAAAGAATTGTACAAGGCTATATATAAACTTACCAAAATAATCAAAGAGAATAAACGGGTTTTGATCCGTTTGCTCCTCACTTGAGGGTGCCCAGCCAGAACGAACGGGGGCGTGGATCTTTCTGGCCGCCCTGTGCACGGTTAGATAGTTAGTTGGGGGGAGATACATACGTTTGATTTGTTTTGTTTGTCAGGGATCCAGGGAGGCAGAGAACATTTCTTTTTCTGTTTCTTTTTTGCTTGGGATGTCTGGGCTTGGGGGTTAGTTGCGAGTTAGTTGTTAGTGGTTAGTGGTTAGTTTCACGAGAACTGCATAGGGAAGGGGAAGGGGATGATATCTACCAATTCCAAATAATCTTTGGAATTATGATTGCGGCTGCAATCAGGGTCCGGGTGGCTACTGTTCTGATGGTCTTTGAGTTTCGATGGATCCAGGATTGCTCGGTAGCAATGGTTTTCGGTGGGGTGGCCTCGGGTTCCGGTGTGGCCTCGGTGTAGCTGTCCAGGGAGGAGGGATAGTTAGTTGTGTCTGTGTCATATTCGCTTGAGGATGAGATGTATGTTACTGTGGGATTTGAGCTGGGGATTGTGTAGGGAGTGGGATTGGGAATGGGATGGGAATTGGGGAGGATAGGGCTTGGGCGTGCACCGTGGAACCTACCACCACGCTTGGAACGTGGCTTTTTAGGAATGGGCTGGGGGGATGGGCTTGAGCTTGGGCTTGGGGATGGAGACGGGGATGGGGAGGGGGAGGGGGAATAGACAAAGGGGATAGGGGAACAGGTGAAGGGGTCTGTCAAAGGGGATTGAGCTACATTTTCACTGTCAGATTCAGATGTTGCCATCAACTTCGAACTTTTCTTAAAAGGTCGCACTGGAGTTACTATGTTTGCTCTGGAAATGAGAAGTTCTTCTTCAAGGATCAACTCGGACCACCGCTCGGTAAGAGACTTCTTTTTGGCAAACCTGAACAAGCGAGTTTGCTCGTATACTACAGGTTGCTTGGGGGAAGGGGGATGTGAACCATCTTCAGCTAATACTGAAGAGCCACAGGAGTAGGAATAGAATGTTGGGATGGAGGGAGAGGCAAGGGAAGGGGAGGAAGTTGAAGAGATAGAAAGGGAATGGTGGAGGGAAAAGGATTGTTTGGTGCTAACTGGGCTGGGGGTGTTGGGCATGTGTTGAAGAGGAATGTGGACTCGTAAATGGGGACTGGGGGAATGGATCGTGTTGGAGACAAAGAACGGAGGGAATGGTGAGCTGAAAAGGATTGTGGGGTGCTAGCTGGGCTTGGGGTGGCAGATTGGACTGTAGGGGTAAATTTGGAGTTGGGTTTGGGAAGAGGTGCTGAAGAAGGAGGGACAGTGGGATGATCGATGAAAGGATTGAGGGATATGTTGGGATATGAGGGAATGGAAGTGGCTGTATGGGGCTGAGCACCAGGGAGAAGATCTACTCTGATGCAAGGGGAAAGAATTGGAAAAAGGTCGCTGGACCCAGAGCCTCGACTAGAGGATGTATATTCTTCCATGGTTGAGTCAGTGTACATGGTAGGGGAGCGATAGGATTTGGGGGCCATGGGATGGGGTTTGATCTCAAGAGACGACCAATTGATCGACTCGTAAGAACAGGAATCAGAATAATATGATGATGAAGTAATAGATGCAGATAAAGACAAAGCAGAAGAATTTTTTGTGTTTTTGGGACTCGTAGGACCAAAAGTTGTGGAGAAAGATAGGTTTCCAGGCCTGTTACATGGTGGTTGAAGGTTTGAAGGCTCCAAGGAGGGTTCCATTTGATTGTCACACACGTATGGGACGTGGAGAGGATGGAGTTGAGAGGGTGGGAGAGTGGAAGAGTTTTGTGGAACTTGATATCCACGACCGCGGAGGGCCGACATGTTGATGGTTGGGTTGGAACTGGCAGCCCCAGGAGCACTGCCAGTGGAAGAAGATGAGTGAAAGCGAGACATTGAAATGTGTAAGCTTGTAGAGTGTAGAAAGTATTTGAAAGCGGCAGGGAGAAGAAAGAGAAAAAGAAAATCGAGGAGAAGAAAAGGACACGGAATATATACCCATTTTTTGGAGCATTTTTCTTAGACCGAGATTACGTGCGTTAGAATCGCATGGCTTCGTTTCCAAGGTTTATTGTAGCCGAACAGAAATATAGGGCCAATGATGGTACCGGATGCATAAACTCTATCGGGATCGAACACTCGAGATGACCGATAGTCTTAAATGACGCGAGAGCATGACTCAATCATAATAGGATCAGGCGTTACCGAAAGGAAGGAGCCATGGCGATGTTCACCAGGAAGGTATGGGCTTTGCTCTGTCAAAATGTAGCTGTAAGTACTGTAGGTGTAACAAACAAAACTCATCATACAAACTATGAGATCTCTAAGAAGATAACTGAGTATAACAATTATTTCATTTGGTGCTAATTTCTAGACCAAAGACTCAATTATTGAACCATCCCTACACCAACTGAGCAGGAGACGATGACTTCCAGCAAAGAACATGTTCAGAGTCAGAGAGAAAACCCCCGGCGTCGCAATTAAAGCAACAGCTTTGGAGGATGTATATGGTGTATAATCATACCTCCGACGAATAGATCACGTAGGTTATAGCGCTTGGTTCGTTCCAATCCTGTCCCGAGACATCTGTTTTCGAGTCGCAACTCTGCAACTTTATAAGAGAGCGCATAACCTATATCAGGAGATGCCTTGAGCTTCTCCCAAAATTGACAAGTGCTAATTCATCTATAACAGCAGTGTTCCCTAAGCCCAATCCAAGCCCTAACAACTATGTTCTCCTTCATCGTCACACGATTTTATACCGAAAAAATAGACACAGATACCCGAAAAAATTGGAGAAGCATATTAACATGCACGGAGTGAATAAAAGATCGGGTAATAAAGGGGTATTTCGCCACCCCAAAAGTAGCAGATGCTTTACTATGCCCGATATTCCACTTTGCTGATTAGACTTCAAAGCCAAACGAGTTCCAAGGCTTACTTCGCAGACGACCGCAGAGGGTTGGGAAAGTACTTGGTAATAGTACAAAGGAGACAAGATACTGTGTGCGAGCGGAGGCATGTCGTCTACATAGTTGCGGGTAGAAGTGGAGCAAACACTTGGCAACAAAGCTTTTCCTAGCAAAGGCAGAGTCTTTCACGCCATTTTATCTTTAACTATTGCGCGCCGTGCATCAATATGCAGCCCATACATTGGATTATAATGCAGAGTATCTAGAAAGGTCTTAAGGCGCGGCTGAGGAGAGTAAACTCCTTGTGGTACTACCAGAAACGACATTGCGACCAGGCATTTGTTCGATCCAAACGCGACAACATCAAACAAAGAAGCAGCTCAAACGCAGGGAGAGGAAATAGCAAAGACAGCATCCGCAACTACTTTCTGTCGAACCGTCGCTTTCCAAACCTCCCCGTCTTTGCTGGGGACTGCAATGGCAAATCGGGGACACAGCTTCAATCCACTAGCACGAAGACTGCGCCGCATCTCCGAACAATTTGAGCCTCAAAATCATCGTTTGTATACGATCCAAAACAATAACTATTCATCGCAGCAAAGCCCTTTCTTGTCTCTGCTCCAAATATGATGTATAGGATTTGGGATGAAGAATCTACCAAGTATACCTTACAAAAAATTACCCCACATCAACCAACCCTAACCTTACTATACCCAAAACCCAATAGCTCGCGACTAGATACCATAGCGGATTGTTCTAACTGCTATAGACATCCAAGAGACGAAATCTATAAGCAAGATAGAAAGGAGCAATAATTTTGAGAAAAGAACTATAGTTAGTTGCTTATTTGAATCTCTTGATTGGAGAATATTTCAAGGATGTGATTCACTATCTGGAAAGTTCTACATAGATATATACTTCACACCTTACTCATATTGGCAGTTGTGCTGAAAGTCACGGAGAAGTGAGAAGGGGATAGTATATTTACCAACTCGCCGCCAACCCTCTCAATTCCTTAAACCCAATCTCTTTTCTTTCTTCAAAAGATGAATGGAAAAGATTCATTTCAGGTACTCCCTCTTTTCCTCGTTCCTGGTCGTCTTTGGCTTTTACACATCAAGCGGTTCTCTCTATTTACCTTACTTTCCATTTCCTCTGGTTATTCTCCTCCGGTGCTTCTCCTCCTGCTCCTTTTCTTCTCTTTTGCGAAACAATCTTTACTTCCTTGCCCTTGTTCGCTTAGCACTCTGGCTCGAATGCCTCGCCAAGGCTCCTTGGCATTGGTGGTACTGGCTGGAATGCAAGAGGTGAAGAGGCGGTACTAGCAAGTGCTACTGCTGAAGTTGCTGCGATAACAGCGCTGTGATTGTTTGAATTTACTGCCAGAGTTTGTTAATACCGAGTCTTCCACGCAAATCCAACAGTAAGCACTAGCCTAGCTATTTTAATGCCAGGACAAAGAGGATATTGGCTAGACATCATTCTCAGAGTGTCGAGGTATCGATTACATCGTTGCTATTTGCCGATATCAGGGACTTGGAAATCAAACGTCAATCCCATAATACTCGAAGATTGGGCGAGGAATAAGAGGAGTGGAAGAGCGGGAGGAAAAGTTATATCTTATCTGCATACTCGGCTGGGTTCCTGAAGACAACAGGGAGTGCTTATTTCTATTGCCGAGCGGCAGTGAATGGGAAATGATTAAGCGAGAGTAATCAATTGTCAGGAATACTTGAACAAATGAAGCTCAAAGGTTTACTAAAGCGAATGGTAGAAGGTGCACTTGCTTTCGCTTGGAACATTCATAAATGCAACTGACTGGGTACGTTCTAATCCAATATTTCTATGACCTTGGTATTATGTGCAATGTGAATAACTATCTACATATGGAAAGATGTCTAGGAAGATGGGGAGCAAAGAAGCTACCCACATAGGGTTGATAAAAGGATGAAGCAGAACCTCAGAGGCCGTCCGATGCTGGTGGTCCTTTGTACACTATGCTTTATTAGTATATTCCAATTTTTCGTATATAGAGGTGAAACTCACCTTTCCTCGCATAAACGCCATACCAAATTGCCGCAATTGTCATAAATCCAACCAGCACTACAATCGCATAATTCATCGTCACCTCCGTGACAGGTAATGCCGTAGGCATACTGAACAACACCACCTCAAAAGCGATCCATACTAAAGCCACTACATTCACTGTCGTTCCCACAATGTGACCACAATTCCAACGCGCATGAGACACTTCTTGTCTTCTATTCCATAGCAGTGAAAGACTGATTGGTATAGCGTAAGAGATAGCAAGTGCCATAACGCCTACTGATACAAAAGCTGTGAAAGCACTGCTACTACCTAGATTAATGAGCCCAAGAAGCATTTGAACGATGGTTATTAGTATAAGGGCATTGACTGGTACGTCTAAGGATTTGTTGACAATGGAAAATATTTTGGAGCCAGGTATTGCTTGATCACGGGCGAACGCCCAAGTGCAGCGGGATGCGGCCACTGTTATGCTGATGGAACAGAACATGGTAATGCCGAGTACGAGGAATGTAAGACCTAATCCACCTCCTGGTGTTCCCATGACCCTATGAAAGATATATGGGAGAGCTTGACCACTTGGGGCACCGATAACCTCGGCGAGAGGGGGCATTGTTACGCATATCGGTATGATGAATAATAGACCAGCCGTCCCGCCAACAGGAACGCATAAGGCTATTGCTTTTGGGACTTTGATCGTGGGATTGGCAACTTCTTCCGCCATAGACGAGATCATTCCGATCGCGGAGAAAGTATATGCAGCGGGTAAGAGACCGATGAAGAAAGTGAACCCTCCCCATCCAGCAAAAGAGGTATCATAATTGCCCAGGGAATAACCAGCACTATTTCTTCCTTCTTTTGCCGAGACTGAAAGGGCGATGAGAATGATTAAGATACTAATGGCCGTCCAAGCAGCGCAGATTGTATCTACCATTGGTAAGAATCGGTTGCCGAATATGCATATAGAAAGTGTTAGGAGACAAATGGCATAGAATATGAGGGTAAGTTGCCAGCTAGATGCTACGAAGTCTGGATGATATATGGCGATGGTTGCAGATATCAAAGATGCAAATCCAAAGTTGACGGATAGTGTAATTGTCCAGTTTCCAATAAGCCATACCCAACCAGTGATGAAAGAGAGGATGGTCTTGTGTCTCTTTGCTACCTGCCATTCTCGGATTAGCAACGGTCGATGTTCCATTTTCTCTAAATAAGTTCTTGTTGAACATCACTTCACCGACGTCTGATGACGAAAAGTAAGAAGTGGAGAATTACTCACCTGAAAAGACCAATAATATGGTCCAGCCGAGGTTGGGTACCTCGAGGCAAGTTCGCCCAGTGATAGAGCCACACACTCATCTAAAACAAGAACCACAATCCATCCAACGAAGATGGAAAGCTGACCTCCTCCATATATGGCACTAATCAATGGCCCCCCTTCTCCATAAGGTATTGCTGCGATTGCGAGCGATTGAAATAGGAGGGTAAACAGCGATCGATTCCGTTGAAGCTCAGCAGTGTATCCAAGAGCTTCAAGATTATCAACTTCATTAGAAGCCGGCGGAGTAGTTGTTGACGATATTGCTTTTTCGTCGTCGACTAGTTTTGTGGCCATTCTCACAGAAGATAACTGGGTCCTTCAGCACTAGATACTTCTTTGATAAGAAGTTTAGGACGTTGAGCTAGGCCACTGTACGAAAGAGCAAAGAAAGTCCATATGGATATGGACGGGTTCACAAAGGATATATGAATGCTCTCTCAAGGGCCGCAGAATTGTGATCGGCCACTACCTGCCGCGCTTAAGTGACACAAAGATGGCTGTACCGAGTGATCGGTGCCACCAGCCTCAATGGTAAATAAGAACTAATACAGAAACATTTTCCTGCACTGCTTGGACGACGTCAAGAAAAGGAAGTTCAAATGCTGATATTTCATTGGCTAGTTGTGGTTATCATAATATGATAAGGTTTTATCTTCCAAAATGGATTCGCTTACACATGTTTTCAAGGTAGAGTATGTAGCTAATCTCTGGAGAGATGTTTGTGCCTCGCGGAACACATTCAAATACCGTGAATCTGCTGTAACAGTGCAAAACGGGAAAAACAAATGACTAGAGGTAAGTTTTCAAAACAATCCGAATCAAGAGAGCTGGAAAATATCACCTCTTTGCCTTCATAGGCCTTTCCATCGAAGTCATTTCGCGTAGGTCAATGGTATCTTCAAGATAATGAAAAGATGCGAAAGTTGTTCCACACTTATTTGTAGATCTTGGCGAACAACATGGAGGGCTATTGGACAGGCAAGGTCTAGATGTTGTACGCCTTCACATCAATGGTGGAAAATCAAGCTATTTTTGGCAACGTGGGGAACTTGACAATCTGTAAAAGATGGCAAAGGTCCGAGCGTACAGTAACTGGCGGAAAGTTATAGAGACTATTGAGACGAGGGAGAGACACTAGGGAACATATCGAAAAATCCTCATCTAAATGAGATGTCATGAAAGACCAACGAAAGCGCGCAAGTGCTCGAGAAATAGAGACACGTCACGTGTATATCACGTGTATCAAAGAGATCGATAATGCTATCAAGCTAGGCGACCGCTAGGTCGAATCCGAATTGCAAACATGGTACATTATTATTGATTGGGATATCGCAACACGAATACTTTCCGTGATTTAATTTATGAACTTATCCGTTCCTTGATTATCAACATCTATTCTGCCCGCTACCTCAGACCGCTCGAATTACCCCTACTCGCATCTCAATCGATATTGTTAGGCAAGCCGACTCTCCATTATTCTTAAATTTGACCTGCTGCTGACCTTCTTTAGAGGTGAGTACATCAGGATGAGGGCAATTCTGGGTTCACAAAGAACTTCGTAGTCGCTTCCCTTCAGAACGACGCCTACGGCCGACTACCGAGTGAGCTCGAGAAGGATGATTATCACAACAAGAGATGAAACGCGCCTAAATTAGACCCGACGAAAACAAAGATAACAAATTGCCTGTCTTCTCACCTGCACTAGTTTGGCGATTGAATCTTTGACAAGATTGACGACTGGCTGGACAATATTGCATCAGAATCGGAATCATCAGAATTTCGAATCATTTTACTCCCATACCAAGGCCAGCCTTGTCATTCGTACGATAAAATGTCAAATAACCTACTCAGATTTGACTTAATGAAAGGAATATCAAAAGTTGAGTATACTATCAGAGATGCGAAGCTCACACCACAAAGCAAACGAAAACATTTGAACTCGGGTTGGAGTAGTCTCCTTTCTTGTCATTCACCAATAATCATAAATTCGGTAAAATGCCATGCTAGGAAGCATCGATCTCTCAGCCGATAATGCTGATCTGTCTTTCACCTTCTCGTGGCATTGAGGACAAAGAACGAACAAATATCGGATCTAGAAAGGTTCGAGAAGAGCCGTAGAACTTTAGAAAGATGTTTGTTTCCGGAAATATTCCGCATAAAAAAAAGTATTGGCAGGTAGCTAAAGATTTCGATCCATAAGTGTGTACCTTTTGATTGTTGCAACAAAATTCCTTTGCTCACAACACAAAGAAAACATGCTGACTGTCTAACTTTCATTAGTAGCATTGAGACTAGTGAGGGTTATCTCTGAAGATATTCAAAGTATCCCTACAGTTCTCGCGGTGCTCGTCATTCATATTCAGTATTATATGATTGATTGTGATAGGACTTTATCAGCCTTTTCTTTTTGGGGGAGCACAAGTATGAATTTAGGCTAGGGTCTATCTTGGGTGTAAACGGCAATTATCGGCGTGATCGATGGAATTTACCACCACCAGTTACTTTAAGTTATCCTCTTTGGCATCCAGCCATGAGAGCATGATTTCAAAATGATCCCAAGGAAGTCCTGCATTGGAAGATGAAGCGGAATTGAAAGATGAAGCGGGATTAATCGATCGCTCGAAGTTAGATCTGAGAGGTAAAATCCCATGTTGAACTCCCAAGCTACCCTTAAGTATCACTCAGTCCAAGAGGCATCGAACGACCTTTTGCGAAGGGAAATTTCGAGTCTCTGATGTTCAAAGTCGATAAGGATTTTTTCTTTATTGAGGCCCATGTATATTAAATCTTACTAGTTTCCTTCTTGATACTTCCTCGAAATCTGCCCACTTTTACACTTCAGTATTCCGTCTTCATACATATGTTTATAGATATTGAACTTTTAGACTAGAGCCCCGGCAGGCTAGCTCTCAGGGACATAGCACCATGAAATTTTTCAAGAGCATAATGGCCTTCATGGTCAGCATGGCTATCATTGTCGAAGGCCAACCGCAAAACTCCACAGAACTCCTAGCGGCTGCCTCAGCTGCATACCCGAAATGTGCTGTAAGTTTGAACATTAAAATCTGCTTGATCCTATTTTTGACAAGGCTTCAGCTCGTATGTACAGCTGAGATACTTCCTACTTCTAGATATTCTCCTACAGATGTCGAATGTATATGTACCAATACTGCACTTCAACAAAATGTAACAGCATGTGCGCAGAAGACTTGTACCATTCCTGAGCTACTCAGTAAGTTACATAAATCGTGATATTTCACTACCCCACGATAACTGACTTTTTACAGCCACAAAGAATGTTACAGATACTTTATGCGGCGTCCCAGTGCGCGATAGAACTTTGACAGCGGAACTTGTCGGTCTGATTGGTGGTAGCTTAGCACTAGTATTTTACTTTCTCCGGTGTCTGACAACTGCATTTCGATTACGAGCATGGGAGTCGGAGGATTGGGCTTTACTTGCCACAGTGGTAGGTTCTAATGAATTTTTCCTCTCTGTACATTGCTAATCTCATTAGATACTCATGATCCCGACCATACCTATCTCAGTTATCTGTGAGTTCATCGACACAAGTTCCACGAATATATGCTAATCGGCTAATCAGTGGCGGATCTTGGCCTCGGCAAAGATATATGGACATTGTCGCACCAAAACATAACAGACATCCTAAAGGTTCGTAGAGTCAAATAAATAGTCTTTTTTTCAATCTAATACTTCTCAGTTTTACTACATCAGCGAAGTTATGTACAACGCAGCAATATCAACAATCAAGATTTCTTTCTGTCTGATGTACATAAGAATATTCCCCTTTAGGCCTTACGTATATTGGGTCTATGGAACACTAGCACTGTGTATCGGATATGGGATTAGTTTCACTCTTGCAACTATTTTCCAATGTACGCCAGTTACCTATGCATGGTATCAATGGGATAAATTACACGAAGGTTTCTGCAGCAACTTTCATCTCCAGGTCTTGATGAATGCAGTGTTTAACGTCGCTTTGGGTATATTAATCATCGTATTGCCGGTATGGAATGTAAGTCAATTGATGATGGGTTGGCAAAAGAAAGCTACGGTTATTTGTATGTTTTCTTTGGGATTATTGTAAGTTTTTCCTCTTAATCTGAAGACCAAGGCTTATTAGCGATAGTGTCACGGCAGTCAGTATCACGCGTCTCGCAAACATTGGGGAATTCTCCAATACTCAAAACATCACCTGTACGTACCCCCTCTCAAAAACTTTATCAACATCAACTAATTAATCCAATAAAGGGGACTACGTCCCAGTAGGATATTTCAGTCTAATGGAACTATACGTCGGAATTATCATCACTTGTATCCCGGCACTACGACCTCTTGCACATAAGAGTATCTTGATATTCAATTCAGTCACAGGCCGTTCTGGTATATCGAATTCACAGGCCGGGTCGCCGTGGTCGAGTCATGAAGATAGATTTCCGAAGAAAAGAATTATTAGGGATAGAGATGAGTCGATTCTTGAGGAGACGAGGATGACGCGGATGGATGTTGATAAGAGTTTTGTTTGAATATTAAATAGATGTTTTTTCCTTAGATAGTGTTTTGTTGTACGTTTGAGATTAGGGGTTATGGGAGGGGATTGCTGAAATACCGAGGTGTGCTATATGCGGACTAGACTTTATTAAATCGATAAATTTTATAGAATGAGATTAGATTTTTAATTTTGTATGAACCGCAGATCTCATCTGTATGTTCTTTGCAAGGTAAAATTCCTCATGTAAATTAAATTCAAGCAACCAATATCACACCACAAATAGACAGTAGATACAAATCTAGATTATAAAAAGCCATCTCCACTATCAGCAGTACACCAAAATTTGAACCGAAGCCACCCAAACCAAGCTCCGTAGAATGACTCTTGAATAAGTATAATACTCCTAATCAAAACCGGAAGCGATCTAAATTCGATGAATGCCAATCTTTTTGAACCCTTTAGCTTCGACTTGAGCCAGTTCGAATATAGATTGGAAGTTCACAAGGATTGCCACGTTTTGATACCTTTTGGGCTCCTTCTAAGAGTTGACGGACACGGAGAGTAATATTTCATTGTTCAATTATTATTTAATATAACTAACGTAACTTGACTAGAAGTGGGTCATGTCATGATATGGGTCAGGTACCTTTCCACCAAATTTTGTATATAAAGGTACTTAGAGCGACTTTTTATATCTCTAGAAACACTAGAGATATAGTTTCAATATTTTGCAGTATGATGTATTCAATATAAATATTCAATATGACAAAGTATTATATAGAGATGAAATTGTTTAATAAAGATATTAAAGTTTCTTTCAAATTTTCAATTTTGCCTAACAAAAATTACTATGGGAATTTTTAAAATCGTATTAATTCAAGAACAAGATTCTCAACAATTGTTTTATAACTTGAATACTATATTTCTATTAGATATTAAACCAAATTATCAAAGGTTTAAATTTTATCTTTAATATTTGTAGAGTTATAAAAGTCGCTCTAAGTACCTTTATATACAAAATTTGGTGTAAAGGTACCTGACCCATATCATGACATGACCCACTTCTAGTCAAGTTACGTTATATAATTTTGAAATTAATAATTAAAGGTTTTTATAAATAATAATAAATAAAGCTTTTAGAAACCTAATGTTACGAGGTTTGCCGTCTAGATCACGTGGAAGTGCTCTAGGCTCTCGAGGTGGTTTATAACTAGGCGTCAAGCAGGGACTTAAAGTAATGACAATAATATGATGCAATTCGTAACTAATAGTATGGTATACTAAATGATTGATCTTGAGCACGAAGCTCTATACAAAGGAAATCCATCTTGATTATATAGACCTTCATGCTTCTATGATCACTACTGATCACCTGTAATCACATGCCTTGGTCATGTTATGGTAGTAGTGTAGCCCGTCGTAACACCTAATTAGTTTAATGAGAGTATTTGATAATTAAAATATAATTTTATTAGTAATCAGATTATAAGAAGCATCAAGTAATCGATTAGTATATAAAATAAAAATATTAGATTTTTTAAAATAAAAAAATTATTTTAAAATTATATAAAATTTCCAAAGGAAGATAAGTTTTAAGATAGTACTTACTGACATTCTGAGAAATTTGTGTTTTGAATTAAAATAATAGATATAGGTTATTTCCTGTTCAAATCATTAGTAATTTATCGAACTGTGATGCGTAGATAAATTCGTGACGTAGACATTAGACGCTAGACGTAAGATGACTAAGCATCGCTTATCCTCCCATACCCCTTCTCCCTTCCCCTTGACTACCACTTACTGCACCACGAAATCATAAGATCAAAAATTAGCAAGGCACATCGATGAAAATATGAATTAGATTCAATTCTAATATATTTGTCCAATTCCACAGAACACTGATTGCCTAATGTTGAATAGAGAAGGCGAAGAGAAGTTGGGTTTTCATCTCTACGAACAATTCCATCCAATCCATTCAATCCTACCCCTATCCATAAAACCCTAGACAAATACAGAAATAGAAATAAAATCTTCATCAAAATCTGAGAAAATCACGTGGAACTCTTGAGGTAGCTGTTAGATCCAAGACTCCCTCCTATTCCAATTTTAATCCAATTTCAATTGTAACTGTGAGCCTGGCATAGGTAAAGGAGTTGGCTGTATTGGAGTGAGGTAAAGGATATCTGAAATCCATCTAGCCGTTGAAAATTTGTAGAAAATGGAGCTCGAAAAGCGAAGACCGAAGATGTAATGAGTGGAAGCGTTATATCAAGACCGCCGTAAAGTCACGCGACGAAGAATAGATTCTGAGAAAGGTATCGAAATCGAAATCGAAATGGAAAATGTGATGGTGATCGAGTTTTCGCCAAGGCGAGATTGTGACGAAAAGATAGAAGATATGTCGGACGAGTGAGTTGGTCGAAGAAGTTGAGTTGAGAGATAGATCATCCGGTTGAGATGGGAGTATGGGCGTGAGAAATGTGTATTATGTTGTCCAATTTCGGGTGGAACAAGGAGGGTATATTGTATGAGATAAAAAATCAGGTGATCGATCGTACGATTCAAACTCGGTCATTGGGGGATAGTTTGTATGAGCAAGAGTCGAATGAGGGTAGCATGCGTCGCATTGGATGAAGAATATTGAAGAGGGAAAACCGGCTGTCATGATGGCAAAACAACTCCTTACTAAGCATCGTCGTTCTAAACTGTAGGAATTTCTGTATGCCTACCATCTTGTAGATGAACAAAGCGTAAATGGTGTCCCATGTTCCCGTC
Organism: Sclerotinia minor; assembly: GCA_025389075.1. Taxonomy (NCBI): domain Eukaryota; kingdom Fungi; phylum Ascomycota; class Leotiomycetes; order Helotiales; family Sclerotiniaceae; genus Sclerotinia; species Sclerotinia minor. The sequence goes on from QRFH01000008.1 coordinate 1,783,744, forward strand.
AGTCAATCTACAATACTCATTTACGTAGTCACTGAAATGCCGTGTTCCAGTGTACGAGTCTTCGAAAAGGCCGGCGGTTTTTTCCCTGCCACATCCTTCCCTGGAGCCGTGGCCCAAAGGGCCAGGCTCATGGAACTCTGCGGGCCTAACGCAATATAGCGCACCGGCTTCATTAACATGGTTGCACTACATTAATTATGTTAGACACATGTTGTTAAGCGAAGTAGGGGGCAACGAACCAATGCATACATACGAGGAAAAGGCCAGGACATTTGCATCTCCATTGTCCTGGTTTAAGACCTGGCTCCTGTCGAACTTCTCGAGTTGCGTTGTCTTGATTGGCATCCTGTCGCTGACCGCCATCTATCCCCTGTTCAGCCTGGAAGTGAATCAGTCCTTCGCGGACGAAAAAGGGTAGCGGCTGGTTTATGATGTATAGAATATCCCCAAGTACCCTAACTCCCAGTGAAAAGATGCAAGCCAAAAGTCTCGAAGACTGCTTAAATTTTGAAAAATGCGCAAAAGTACCTGAGAACAAGAGGAGATTATTGAGAGTCCGAGTGTTACCGAAGATGTATTGAGGATTTATCGTTCTGTTTGTAAGATTAGCTCTATGGACCGAAGCTATTTGATACTGAGAAAAAAAAAAGCTCAAACAGAGGCGGGACATCGAGGCTATTTGTATACATTTCCATGGTGATACGAGTTCTGAAATTGTATATGATTAAGTATAAAAGATGGTGTTTTATGCGTGGATAGTTATTTTCAGACGCTTGATGATTATTCCTTGTGCGAAATGCGTCATTTATACTATTTCGAGCGATTTCCCATGGAAATGATTGTCATTCCTGATTTTCGGTGACAACATTCATACCATAAAAAAGGCTCAAGTGATTCAAAACATCATTTCGCGCTCTTGATGACTGTTCACCTGGTGCGGAAATGTAGCTTGGGTACTCGTGGATGATTTTCTTTCAATGCAATTAACAATTAACAATCATTCTAGAATTTCAGTAGCGGCACATCATACTAAGAGCTGGATTCAGATTGATTCGGATTCATGTATACTATTTTGAGTCATTTCCCCTTGGTACGAGTGTCATTCCAAGCTCTCGATAACTGTATCTTGTACCAAAGATCTGATTTAGGTTTTCACTTCAGACTTTCGGTGACAGTTCCTTGAACCAGAAATATGATTGAAGATTCATATATACCATTTTGAGTCATTTTATTTTGGAATGAATATCATTCCAGACTTTTGATGATGATATCCCATATCAAAAATAATCTTACTTTCAATAATCATTCTTCATCCGAGAAATATTACTTGGGCTTCACACACCATATTGAGCCCAACTCTCTTTAATATGAATATCACTCCAACTCCCTTCCCCCCCCCCAAGAAAATACACCCACCCACCCACCACACAACCCAACCACCAACCTCAAAAGAACACCCCTTTCCACATTCTCCCTCCCACCCAGACAGCAACTTCTCAAACCATACCCACAACACAAAAAGAATTCATCCCCTTACTCTAAACCCACCTACCTACCTACCTACCCCATAACCCCCAATAACCCCACAACCCAGAACCACTAGTTACTACGTACAGGAACATATATTCAAACACTTCCAATCCCAATCCCAAAATCATGCATTCATCCATCCACACCCCCAAAAAATCCCCCTCCCCCCCAAAAAAAAACCTCGAAATAAATAATCAATCTGTCCCCTCCTCTTCCCCTCATCATCTTCCCCTCATCATCTTCCCCTCATCCTCTCCCCCCCTCTCCTCCTTCCCCCCTCCTCCTCCCCCCTCAACCCACTCCCACCTCGCCGCCCCAACACCAACGACTTCCACAGCCAGAACTACAGGCGCGGAGTTTTCACAGTTTGGAAAACTATTCATAGAAATCGATGGATTGATATAAATAACTATATAACTATTACTCCAGATCCAGATCCAGGTCCTCAAATGGAAGACAAAAAACTGTTTAAAAAGTAATCTTTATATGGATGAAAATCATATAAGATCCACCCTCACTCCCGAGTTATAAACATGATGACAATGACAATAATGATAATAACAAATATTAATTCACATCACATCAAATAACATCACATCCATCAAAACAAATCGAAACTCAAAACAAAACAAAACAAAACAAAGCAAAGAAATATTTCCACATTTTACGAATCCATCAACAGTACAGTACAAATTCCAACAACGCTTATGGTATACAGCAAAACTATCTCGATGAACCAGAAGAGATATAACCATTTCTCACATTTCCCTTTCGCGCTTCGCCATTTATCCAATTTCGCTATTCGACGCCTGGATTCCCCGATATCAATCAATACGCCAATTTTCATGTCTCTCCAATTCCATATCCAGAAGTACTCCATCACCTGCGGCCGTGTGTCCACACTTAAAAACAAAATACGGACGAAAAGAGTGTTTTGAATTCTTAAACGAGTGAAGGTGTCTCTTCACCCAGCCCCGTGTAGCCCACCTTAACGTCTCCACTTGGGAGTGGTAACGTTTCCGTCACTTTATTTTCACTTCCATCATTCGTCATCTTTTCATCTCGTGGAGTAACAGCTTCCCTCTCTTCCCGCTTCTTTCGACCTAACTTCTCGCACCATTCTTCCGCACTAACAATAGTTCCGTCCAAAACTCCTGATACTTGAGTCATCATATCCAAACCTTCTTTCACCAATACCATAACCCTCTGTGCACCTTCTTTAGCATCGCTATCTCCGTCGCGATGACTTCTATTCTCGCCATTTGAGACGGAATTTGCAATTTGAAATCTTCGAGGTAAGGATGTTAAATGCCTACGTACAAGATCTCTAGCATTTTCAGGTAGAGCACCGCCAGCATATTTTGAGACGATATCCACCACCTCTTTTAGGGTCTTCAAAACGTCCTTGTTTAATTGTGCAATTTTTGCAGTCAAGGCTGACCGTTGGTCATCTGTATGAAGTACCACTTGTCTTTGATTATTATCAGTCCCTTCATCGGAATAAGGGGTGTCAGCAATGGTGCCAGAATTATCATATTGCTCCAAAACTGATTTCAATGCTACAATCAGCTTTCCTATGTGCTCATTTGCCCAACGAATCCAACTAAGACAATATTTCAGACTTCTGAGCGACTCTTCCGACATGGCGACACTAAGTCCCGAGGTCGAGAGGACAAGACGGGATTGCCATGAGCTACCAGGTGATGCAGATTCGTCCGATCTTCGGTTTGATGGTATCAATGCTTGTTGTGTGGCTTCGTAGCTAGGACTTCGCTGATCATCATATGCAGGAAGGCTATCCGTTGTCGATACCTGACTAGGTCTACGACGGCGCTGTGGATCAAATTGTATTTCAAGCTGTATGGGTTGTGCTTCAAGGTCGGACGGGGAAGAGGTATTGACCTTTCGGCGTTTATGAGAAGGGGAATCGGATTCCGTGTCGGAAGGACCATGATGACTTGGTCGACGACCACCAAGGAACCAACGTACCCCACCTTCAACTCCAGTGATACGATTAACGGAATTGATTGTATTGACGACGGGAGTAATCCTTCTCTCAACATATTCTGCACTAGATTTGAAACGAGGACTATAATTTTTGGAAGCCGAATATGCGGATAAAGAACCACCTATTGCATTACCAATGAATGGGTGGGATGTGGTGAGAAGAGAGAGGAGGGGTTCCGGCTGTGTAGAACCACCTGGTCTAAATCGAGGCGAGTTCGAAGCGGCATTGTTGTGATGATGAGGAGACTGTATGAAATCTGCCAATGAGATTAAAATTAAGATTTCGAAAATTCTTCAAAAAACCTACCGGCGCGAAGATCACCTAATGCTTCAGCAGCAAGTCGCACATCTGGATCGTCTATAGATAGCACACTCCCTCCCCGCCTTGCTCTATTATCTGACAAATCTAAATCCATAGCGTTCGGCGAATCCGTGTTTTTTCTGGTTGTTGATTTAGGCGATAGCTGTGAGGGACCTGGTTGATAATATGCGGTTAAAGGATTCGAAGACGGCCATGTTGATTCTACTTCTGAAACTGTTTCTTGCCGATATTTCTGTTCTAAATTCATAGAAGGTAATGGGGGTAGAACTCGGTCATGATGAATCGGTGGTGGTTCCGCGGTAGGTATAGAAGGCAAATTCAAGGATTGAGGGTCGTGAGATGCGTAGGATGGGGGGCATTCCCCTAACATGTGATTGTGCTCCATTTTGATATCAAAGGCCGACGATGCTGCGAAACTTGATGCAAATTTGTCGTGAGTGATAAAATCGAACAATTAATACTTAGCATATGTGTACTGCTGAAATAATGGTGTCCCTAGAGGTTTTAAAGCGTTGTACTTGTTGAGTTGGAAGAGTATTCGATCGGGGGGATTTTTTGCTTGTGATACGATAAGATGGGGGTGATTTTCAAATGCTGCAAATGAGAATCTTAATCAAAGCAAATAAAACAAATTGACTTCTTGAAATATAAAAAAAAATCCTCCAAGATCACTCGAAATGTATTTCTCTTCTTTTTTCCCCTCTTTCTTTCCTCTTAATTTTGAGCTGTATATGGTCGTAAATCCACATGGCGCAAAGCATTGAAGGGTCGGAAGTAGACAGTCGTGGAAAAGCATTCACATGTGACCATCTTGATTGCTTTTGGCTGGTTCGGTAAAAACAAACGCATCATCGTGTGTCCGAATGGGATGCGAAGACTCAACACCTGTACGCGGTGCATCCTACGAACCTCCAGCTCTCTTATGAGAGTCTGCAGAGCTAAGTTTGAGTCATTTGATGGAGTCGTGGTAATTGGAAGAGGAAGAGGCGCCAATCACGACGTTTTTACCCGTTTGCGGTTTTTTGACAGTCGCATTATCGGTGCGCTCTCTACAACACTACCTTTATTACGAAACAGAGGACAACACCATCATCTACGACAATACGCTACGAAATCATCTCACTTCTTAAGAGTGAGACTCCTCTGGGACATAGAGTACAGCTCGACATCTTTGACGCGTATATGTTATATATCGTATACCTCCCATGATCGACACGACCGAAACGACAACAATTTATATACCTTCCACACGGGAACACCGGAGGAGTACTGTTGAAGGACCTGAGCTGATGACGAAACTTACTCTGCTCTCATTCAGCGGAGGTATGCTACTTACGGAACTGGGACACCCGTACAAGCCACTACCTGTGCATGCTATAGTTACGCCATATGAGGATTGGTGCTCCTTCATAAGCTTTCTATTGGCAGGATGATCAGAATGAGGACGAGGCAATCCTGACGGTGGGCGATTACAGTACGTTCTGGTATATAAGGAGCAATTAGATTGGTGGTATCGGGAAGGGGATCAGGGATGAAGGGTTTTCGAGTACAATGTTTTAATAGCATGAGGGGAAGGGAGAGAGATCAAGAGCCAGTGATCTAGTGGACGAGGATGACCACAATAATAACCTCTAAGCCATTGGCTTCAACCTGTCGCGAAGGCAATCATGTAAACCCTGCCCTAGCCCTTTAAATTGTATACAAATACCCTCCCTAGCTAGCTAGTACACTACTCAAAGGCATACTCCTCTGAGCGTCATTTGTCCAAATCTGGAATAGATGGCTAAGGTTATCACGCGCCAAGGCGCGTGGGCCTACGGCCTATGACGATAAACACAATCAATCAATCAATCAATCAATCGTGTGTCCGAATCAATTTTGATGTGTAGCTTTATGACCAATGAAATTTTGATACAGGTGGATGAAGAATTGGGTCAAATGTTGGCGGAGGATATTTTGATATTCTGATACATACAGTACATAAGAGGATGTATATATATATATATATATATAGCAAATTGGGCAGGAGAAGATTGATATTTAAGATCTTTGGTATTAAAAATGGTCAAATTGTCATCGACCTCAAAAAACTCAGGATAACGAAAGGAATGTACCCTAATATCTTGCATCCCGCATTCCACAAATCATTACGGAGATGTACCGGTAGTGGGCTGGAGAAGTCTGATATTGAAGATGTTCACAGAGCAGTATTGAGACAAATGATTATCTTCGACTTCATGATACAGTAACCTTATTCGCCAACTCATTTTTGTCGGATCTCCTTCCACATGTCACCTCAAATCCTCACAGGCAAGTATCAATTACTTCAAACCAAGTATCACATCTGAGTAAACGGTTGTAGTTGAATGCACCGGAATGGTTCTTGAGTTTTCTATCGTGCAGTGGCATCAAATCACTCTTTCGCCCCAGATTCATGTGCATGGCGCTTCTCTCCGACACCAAGACAAGCACTAATGACTTCGAGCAAAGAAGATATTGTTCTAATAAGCCAGCAATTGACGATGATTGAAGCCTGTCGCAATGGATGGCCCTCAATGTTTCTGCGTAGAGCAGCATAAATCAACCTCTTCTCTCCAAGAATCATATGTATGGTCCCTCTGACGCCGCCCAGGCAACCTGTTGTCAAAAAGACAATGCCCGGCCAGCTCTTATGGTACCTTTGATATCCGTCTCCGCGCCGCGAAATCGCTAACTACATCAATGGGAAACAAGATAAGTATTGACAGAATGTCAATACAAGTTATATTTATATGATTGAGTTGCACTGTCTAAAAGGGCGCGATGAAGAGAAAAAGAAGAAGTTTTTCTTGAAAGAAGAAAATATTTAAGGTGGGAAGATTCTGCCGCTTTGGAGCTAGTATGCTTTAAGCTTAGTTCCCCCAAGTACCAAGTTGACCGCCGAGATTTCACTAGTTTGGAACCTGGGAAAGGCTGAAGAGATAGATATGGGTGATCTATCAATTTGAAGGGGGAAGCTTGAACGTGGGGCTACTGTATTATTCAACTGAACACACCTCCAAGGCAACTCAATACCAATTCGAATTGTCGAGAGGAATTCTTTGCGAAATTTGCGAATGATACAAATTCTTTGAAGATATATTAATTTGCCAACTTAGCACACTTTCCGTCATCGATATTATCATCTCTTTCCTTTCTTTGATTACCTACCTGACAATATGGCATCTGCTGTCTTTTTTCTCGATTTGAAGGGCAAGGTATATACTTTCTATGGTGAAATGACTTCTGAACAATGTTGACTCAATACTGCAGACTCTTCTTGCCCGAAATTATAGAGGAGATATTCCTATGTCCGCCGTCGAAAAGTTCCCAATACTTTTAAGTGAAGCAGAAGAAGAGAGTTCCGCAGTTCCACCATGTTTCTCAGATGAAGGAATAAATGTACATCCTCACCCTTACCTATCTGCGATCGCAATTTCTGACTTATTCCAAGTATCTATATATCCGTCATAACAATCTATACCTCCTAGCCCTCACCAAACGCAACACAAATGCCGCCGAAATCCTCCTTTTCTTACACAAAATAGTCGAAGTCTTCACCGAATACTTTAAAGAACTTGAAGAAGAATCCATTCGAGACAACTTTGTCATTATTTATGAACTTCTAGATGAAATGATGGACTTTGGATATCCACAAACCACGGAATCGAAAATCCTTCAAGAATACATCACACAAGAATCGCATAAATTAGAAATCCAAGCGCGTCCACCCATAGCCGTTACAAATGCAGTATCATGGAGATCAGAAGGAATTCGATACAGGAAGAATGAGGTGTTCCTTGATGTTGTCGAGTCGCTCAACTTACTCGTCTCATCGAATGGAAATGTTTTGCGGTCCGAGATTCTAGGTGCCATAAAGATGAAATGCTATCTGTCAGGTATGCCTGAACTGCGGTTAGGTCTGAACGATAAAGTAATGTTTGAAACTACTGGACGCGCGACACGAGGGAAGGCCATCGAAATGGAGGATGTAAAATTCCACCAATGTGTCCGTCTTTCACGCTTCGAAAATGATAGAACTATCTCCTTTATTCCACCAGATGGAGAATTCGAATTGATGTCTTACCGTCTAAATACTCAAGTCAAACCATTGATCTGGGTTGAATGTATTGTGGAATCGCATTCTGGATCAAGAATCGAATACATGCTGAAAGCCAAAGCGCAATTTAAACGCCGCAGTACGGCTAACAATGTCGAAATTACAGTTCCAGTCCCAGAGGATGCCGATTCACCACGTTTCCGCACAAATATTGGATCTGTGCACTACGCACCAGAAAAATCGGCGATAGTATGGAAGATCAAACAATTTGGAGGAAGTAAAGAATTCCTTATGAGGGCAGAATTAGGATTACCGAGTGTGAAGGGTGATGATGAACATGGAGGTGGTATGACAGGAGGATTCGGTGGAAGTATGGGTGGTGTTGGAGGTAAAGGGGCAAAGAGGCCAATCAGTGTGAAATTTGAGATTCCATATTTTACGACAAGTGGTATTCAAGTTAGGTATTTGAAGATTATCGAGCCGAAGGTAAATTTCCTGTTTAAAGTGTACACTGCGATAATGCTCCTTACTAACCCTCTTGACAGTTACAATATCCATCCCTCCCTTGGGTTCGCTACATCACCCAATCAGGAGATATAGCAGTCCGACTCCCAGACGTGAGCTAAGATCGCTGGGATCATCTTGGCTCAATACATTCACACACGCAAATATACTTTCTGGGGATGGAAAAAGATAGATAGATAGGTAGGGAAGGAGGAGCGTAGCAATTCTGCATTAACAGGCGCTAGTGTTAAAGTCTAGGGGTCGACTTATTTTTGAGATAAATACTACATTTCACGACCATGTTTTGGCCGTTTTTAATTTGAGATTCTTCGCAGGATTGTTTCTTTGCGGAGTAATTTTTGCCTCGCAGTGTTTCTCTCAACTGCTCTTCATATAGATGTCTAAGACCTGCATGTATGCAAATGCCCACATAAATAAAGATATCGACGTCCCGTTCTAATCAACCTTAATACTTTATCTTCATTTTTCATTTCGAGTGAAATGGAGATATGAAGTATTTATGATTCTGTATCGAAGTCGAGAAGAATAAATGGCTTTTGAAATTTATTTCCATACGCAACAATGCGCACTACCTCCCTATGCAACATATATTTCCAACCAGGTGGACGATGCTTAGGCACTCCGTAGAAAAAACGTCTCTGCAACTTATTTCTGCAGTCCTCGAGACTTGGACTTGACGATTCGAGTATAATCGCGGTCTTGAAGTAAGACTTACAATGTATCTTCTGTGGAACATAGGTTCAACATGTTTTCAACGATCTAGATCTAGCTAGAACTATCGACTAAAAGGATTTCTCGACGAAGTCGTAGTGATGCTTGAAGAATCTTTTGTGGGACTTGTGAAGATTTTATTAGTACTAGATACCTAGGTAGGTAGTGGATGATGGTTGGAATTTTATTCATTTGTTCGTTTACTTGTGTATTTAGTCTGAATTCACTCACGCATTCACTCATTCATCACACCCCATTCACAAATCCGCCCTCTCAAACCGTTCACACAGCATGAGTTCACCGAACCCCACACCAAGTTCCTCCACCCAAACCTCCATAAACCCCCTCCCCACCGCTTCCACATCACTATTCCGCCCCCCTCGCTACTACATGCTAACCGCCTTCACCAACCGGCTCCTCCCTCTCGCCCTCTTCACAGTCCTTCTAATCACCGGCACCGTGATCCTCATCTACACCGTTGTAGATAAAAAAGTTCTCCCCCCTCGATATATCGTCACTTCTTATATTACTATTGCCGTTATTGTAGGATTGTGGTGTGCATTGCGAATGATACTTTTTTTGCGCAGACAATTTGGGGGGTTGCGTACAGATGATCCGGAGAGGGCTTTACGGATTGGGACGGGGGTGCAGGGTGGGAATAGAATCGATGGTATTAATGGACTATGGGGTACAAAAGAGCGGCGAGTAAAAAAGTGTTTGAAGTGGTTAAAAGAGACGGGTATGTTACTTGGAAAAATTGGCGCAAGAAATCATAGAAACAGAAATCGAGACGGAACTAGATCATCGGAATTAGAATCACAACCTCGTCAAAACGAAAACAAAATCCAAATCCCTAACTTATCAAACACCTCACAAACAACCCATCCAATACAAACCCCCCAACAAACACACAATCCCATCCCATTACAAGACTTAAATCTCCCCCCTCCAACTCCTCCAATTCCTCTCCTCCCAATAATATCACCCCCACAAATGATAAACCCAGCATTCTCCATACCAGCAAATACATACGTTCGTTCCTCTCGAGCACGAAGTTACCCTTGCGATAAAGGATTAGATTTAAATGATTTGCAGCAGATACGGATGGAGGTGAGATTACATGGATCGCAGCGTAAACGGACTCGTGTTACTAGATCGAGAGATGTGCTTAGGGTTAGGCATCCTGAACCGGGGGAATTTGCTTTGGGGGTTGTTTTGTGTGGGGATGGGGAGGGGAGGAGGAATGAGGGTTTGGATTGGAGGTTTGGGTTTGGGTGTGGGTGTGGGTTTGTGGGAGGGGCGTTAGGATGGGATTTTTTTTTCCTGAGGGGGCGGGCGCAAGGTTATAGGGTTGTGGTAGTGAGGGGGAATTTATCGGGCTGAGAGGAGTTGAGATGGTGGTGCGCAGTTTGTGTGTGAAAATCTTAGGAATTTGTTATTGGTGGTTGGGTTATGATTTAATTATTAATAATAGTAATATTAACATTTTTGTCTACCCTAGTGAGTGAGGATATTATTATCTTAATTACTGAAAGTTTTGTACATATAATCTATACTCTCACAATCAGATTCTTTCTCTCATTAATTACCCAAGTAGTACTGACTCGACTCGACGCAACTCACTCCAGCTCTCATTACCATTACCCATGTACGCCTGGCCTCAACCAGCCATTATCTTTACCTCTACATCTACCTCAGCGAGATATGTCAAATCACCGTCATGATTATTACAACAAGTATTCCTGTCTTCTAGAGTATATTTTATTTATTTATTTATTTATTTATTTATTTTGTTTAAGCGCTGGGCTGGTCACGTGTTATAGCACGTGCCACTAAACCTCCCGAAGGGTATCCAGCGTGCCTGCGCAGCTATATACGGATTATATACATAGTTACCAGACAGTTCCAACGCATTACTGCGGCAGCCGGGCAGGGGAATGCTGTTATGAGCATTTTTAGACTTATATAGGGTAGCTAAAGGCTATGGCTTCGTCGATGGGTGTTGTATGGTACGGAAAAGGAAAAGGGAGGGGGGAGGATTAAGGTAGACTAGATAAGAAAGGGGTAGTAAAACGAAAGAATTAAGAATGTGCGAAGAAACGGGTTCTTGCGCACCATTTAGCAAAGACTTTTGCGCCCTCAGTAGTGCTTAGCGCCCACCAGGCAGGATTTGGGCAGCGTATTGGGGCAAAGAGCTCGAAAGGTGGTGATATTGCCTCACAGATGGCAAAATGGTCTAGGGAGCTATCTTGATTACAGTGTTGGCAGTAAAGAGACGCGTTCTCGTGATTGAATCTCTCATGGTAGGCTCTGAAGTCACCATGCCCCGAGCGGGCGGCTAGTAGGTACCCTAAGGTAGGGCGGGGGAGTGTAAGTTCCATTGGCATTTTTGATGTAGGGAAGGGTAGGTTGAGACGTTCGTATTGAGTTGGGCACTTCTCGCTCCAGTACTCGGCTGCAGCTCGCTCGTATCTTAGTTTTGACAAGCGCTTGGCACGTGCTACAGAAGCCTTGCTGCGTGTAGTAGGCAGCAGGCATGCGGCTTTGGCTAGTTGATCTGCTAGTTCGTTCCCAGCGATACCGACATGTGCTGGGCACCAGCGTATACCTACTGCTCCACAAGCGGCATTCCGGGCTCGCCCTCTTGTCAGCCAGGCCTGCCTGCAGGCTTGGAACTCTAGAATCTCGCTGGCACTAGTGCTTGTAGGAATACCCGTATGAAGGCGTAGTGCTGCTTCTTGATTATCGAGGCAGATTGTAATACTCGTAGCAAATCGTGCCATGCAAGATCGCAGGGCAGCCTGCAGGCCTGCGAGAGCACCTATAACCTCAGCATCATATACTTCTGCAGTCTTGCCAAGGGGGACCTGGCCTTGTTCAATCAGTTGGCTGCCGCGGTATATACAGTACGCGGCTCCCGCATTATCATTCTCGTTCATAGAGCCATCGGAGTATACAATAAGGTCTAGGATGGGCTGTTTTTCTAGCCACTGCTTGAATGCTTGAGGCCCATTAGTCCGTCCACAGGCTGCAATCTGCTTGAGGGCATTGTCGCGGTCTGTATCTTCCCAAGGGGGGCGAAGAAAGGTAGGAGAGAGTGCTAGTTCTTGTCGGCGGCGCATCCACTTCATTCGACTAGAACCCCAGCGTAAGCGTATTGGGTGCCTTTCGTCTGCTGCTGCAACTCGTGCTATATATCTGTCATGTGCTCTTTCGAGCCAGGCAGGGGCTGGGGCCCATCCGCTTCTAGAGTATAAAACAGAACTAACTAATCTTGATACTTAGGTTACCACGTGATTTCGCTTATTTTTAGGGAGGTTTTTACATATAATAGTGTTTAGATAAATAAAACTAATATATATATTTATATGATCTCGAGGATGACGGACGAGGCCCTAGGGTCATGACGTACACCCGCAAAGGCGCAGGCTTGAAAGTATTGCAGATGCGCTCACTAGAGAACAGGGATCTACTCTGGATTCAAGTGAACGGGTATTCCATTCTGAACGCGTATCGAGCCCCACTAGCGACTAACACGATGGATTATATAACGCATCTCGCCCCCAACGCCAAAACCATCATCGGTGGAGACTTCAATGCTAAACACCCTCTATGGGAACCTGGTGTGGGCGCTGCAAACCAAGGATCACAGCTTGCGCACTGGGCGGAGGCACAAGGGATGGAATACCTGGGTACACCAGGGCTAGCAACGCATGCGCGGGGCCATGTACTGGATCTCACGTTTTCAAATGTCCCTTTTGCTTTTACCGAAGTACGCGACGAGCTGCACTGTGGCTCCGACCACGTAACCCAAGTTACCACTCTAGTGAACCGAGGGGCGCGAGATCTGGTGAAGCACCATTACCGAGTGCGGGACTCAGATTTATGCCAACTTAACGGGCTAATGGCAAATAGGCTTGCTCATATGAAAGGATTGGATATAAAAACCAAAGAGCAAATCGATCAATGTGTCTATGAGCTCACTGGCGCGTTGGAAGACTCCATTCGGATAGCTGGCAGACTTGACCGCAAGACAGGCAGAGCATCACCTTGGTGGACAGAGAAGTGCGCAGAGGCTCACCGCGAGCACGTACAAGCAAGGAACAGCTTGGAACCGGACCGAAGGATGAGAGCTGCGCACACATTGCGTAACACAGTCCGTAAGGCAAAGAAGGACTACTGGGCAATGCGCTTGGATGGAGTAAAGGACGACAAGGAACTGTACTAGGTCATTGGGTGGCATAAGCTCACCCCGGAGAATACTGTGAAGGCTCCTCCGTTGATTATCGATGGACGAGAATACGTTGATACCAAAGAGAAGGCTAGTGCGCTGTTCACTGCGGTGCTCGATCGATTCAAAGCCGATGACGATTTGCCTGACGACCCCTTGGAAGGCAGCACGCAACGGGGCCAACTTCTGTGGAAGAGAAGGATTACCAAAGAGGAGGTCGAGAAACATGTGATCGGTGTTTCAAGCACGTCACCGGGGGTAGACCGGGCTACGGTCCGACTGCTCAAAGCATGCTGGGATAGTGTCAAAGCACCAATCCACGAGATATATGACTCCTGCTTAGCACTAAGTTACTATCCGGATGCTTGGAAACTTGCTGAGGTGGTCATGCTGCCCAAAGTCGGGAAGAAGGACAAGACATCTCCGCGATCATGGAGGCCCATAGCTCTGATCTCTTGCATAGCCAAGGGGCTCGAGAGATACATAGGCAGTCAAATCTCATGGACCGCGCTACGGCACAACGTGGTCAGCTCACAGCACTGCGGAGCGCTTCCCAAGAGGTCAGGCATAGATCTACTGGCCGCTTTCACACATGAGGCAGAGCTTGCACTTGACGCAGGGAAAATAGTGTCACTAGTGACTATGGACGTACAAGGTGCTTTTGATGCTCTGCTCAAGAGACGGCTGCTCAAACGGATGCTGAAACAAGGATGGCCCGCCTCACTTCTCAGGATGATAGACTCGTTTCTCACAGGAAGACGAGTCAGGATCAGGCTGGAAGGGGTCATAACGAAGGAGTATCCGGTAGCCTGTGGGACTCCTCAGGGCTCTCCACTATCCCCAATTTTGTACATGCTGTACCTGGCTGAGCTTCTCAACCGAGATAAAGACACACAGTTCGGGTATGCAGATGATATCAGTATTTTTCACTGTTCAAAGGACTTTTCTACCAATGTGAAGGTCCTACAACGACGCGTCCGGAAAATCATCAAGTGGGGTGAAGATAACAAAATCTCATTCGCGCCCGAAAAGTTTGAGCTACTCCACATAACTCGGAGGCACACAACCGACAACCCGCCGTTGGTAGTCAACCGGGATTTGGTAATCGCCCCTGTCCCAATTGCAACCACTGCGAAAACGACACCAACACTGCGATGGCTAGGGGTGTACTTTGACAGACGACTGTCCTTCTTACAACATGTCAAAGAGCGAACGACCAAAGCTATGAAGGTGTCTGCTCACATCAGGTCGATTGCAAGAACGGTTCATGGGCCGCCAGCGTCATATCTAAGGAAAGCAGTGATCACTTGCGTGCTTCCGGTAGCGCTCTATGGAACCGAGGTTTGGTACGCAGGCATGACCAAGCCCGGTTTAGGTCAACACGGGCCTGATCGCTCCATGGGCATGAAAGCACATTTGAAGCTGATAGACAAGGTCATCAACACTGCCGCACGAGGCACGATACCAGTATACAAGACCACGCCGATAGTCGCGTTGATCAAGGAAGCAGGTCTCCCCTCAGGGTGGGTGGCGTTGGAGAAGGCCAAGCTCAGGTTCGCCCTCCGGCTCCAGACAGTCGACTTTAGAAACCCTTTGGTAAGGCGGCTTGAACCCATCATCAGGAGAGCGGGGAAGAGGGCAGGCACTCCGAAAAGCCCTACAACTAGACTACAGCGACTTGGACGCCTAATCCCTGAGACGGAGAGGCCCCAACTGCTCAGGCCACATTTCTCGCGTGAATGTCGGACCAACCCTACGAAAGGATTTTCCAAAGAGGAGGCCGCGCTGGCGTTCAAAGAATGGTGGCCGCAGTTACCGTCCGAGGATTACGCGATCTTCTCGGACGGATCAGAACGATGGGTCGATAGCCAGCACCATGTTGGGTACGGCTACGCGATATACCATGGCAGGCAGAGAGTAGCAGCTGGGAAAGGTCAGATCCACGAGACCTCACATGTGTTCGACGCGGAAGCGATCGGAGCGTGGCGTGGGCTCGAGCACCTGCTCAACCTGACCACGGACCAGCCCTCTGGCAAGATATGGCTCTGCATCGATAGCACCTCCGTCATATGGTGCATGAGAGGTAATGCCCCGACCACGTCACAGTGGGCCTTCCGCAAGTGCCACAGAGCGATGGCAAAACACGACATAGAAGCTAAATGGTCACCTGGACACATGGGGATCGAAGGCAACGAAGAGGCAGACCGCCTGGCGAATGATGGAGCAGTGGGTATGATGGATCGAGGCCTAGCTAACACCCCCTACGGTAAGTGGGGTGCGCTCATTCTACAGAGAACTCTGTACTCAGGCGGAGGACTGCTGGTGGGGGAAGCTAGGACTACGCTATCTAGCACCTACTCAGCATGGCATCCTTCATACAGCACAAGAGAGCCCAGGGAATTGTCACTGCCAAGGGGCGTGCTGCATCGACTGTTAGCAATGCGAACGGGGCACGGCGACTTCGCAGACTACCACCGCCGGTTCAAGCACGGGGACAACCAGCTGAGATGCACCTGTGGGCAAGAGAAAGAACCCTTCCACTTTTCAAATGCCCCATCAACAATGAGACACGTGGTCAGTGGCCAACTGCATCACGAAGCGCCATCACCACCACCTGGCAGACGATCATGTATATCCACAAGCTTCTACGTGCTCCAGACACGTTCGCAGAGCTCTTGCGGGTCTCAAAGTTCTATACCCAAGTATGCCCGCTGTACTGACCCTGTGCCACCCCCTCAAAATCCCTCTCTTCCCCTCGCTCAAAAGCAGAGCACAACACGCCACAATCCACTTGACTTCTCCAACTGGGCTATCCGACAACTTAGCTCTTCCCCTCTCTACATTTCACTAAAA